>JARQOD010000003.1:10376878-10615107 GCA_033576555.1 Oophaga sylvatica | reverse complement strand
GGAACTCAATAAGGTTACTATTAGAAACCGTTATCCATTGCCTTTAATCCCTGAGTTATTGGAGAGAGTGCGACATGCCAAAATTTTTTCTAAACTAGATCTTCGTTTGGCCTATAACTTAGTCCGTATTAGACCTGGGGATGAATGGAAGACTGCATTCAGGTCACGCTATGGACACTTTGAATATCTAGTTATGCCTTTTGGTCTGAGTACCGCCCCAGTCACTTTCCAACACTTGGTGAATGACATCTTCAGGGATCTCCTAGATACATTCGTGGTAATTTATTTGGATGATATGCTAATTTTTTCTAACTCCACAGAGGAACATCATGGACATGTGAGAATGGTCTTGGAACGTCTAAGACAAAATAATCTTTACATCAAACTTGAAAAGTGTGAATTCCATAGGACCGAAATTCAATTTCTGGGGTATGTACTGTCTACACAAGGAATTAGTATGGATGGAAGCAAAACCCAAGCCATCAAGGATTGGCCAAGTCCTAGAAATGTGAAGGAGGTACAGCGCTTCATCGGGTTTGCCAACTTCTATAGACGTTTCATTAGAAATTTCTCTGAGGTAGTGTCACCTATCACTCAACTTACCCGGAAAGAGTCTAGGTTTTCCTGGACTCCCCATGCCCAGGAAGCATTTTCCCGTCTAAAAGATAAATTTACCACTGCACCTATCCTAGTACATCCCAACCCCGAGCTTGCCTTCATAATAGAGGTGGATGCTTCAGACTGTGCCGTTGGAGCTATACTCTCTCAGAGAACAGGTGAGAAGAATGTCTTGCATCCCTGTGCCTTCTTTTCCCAGCAGTTGTCTTTGGCTGAGAGGAACTACGATGTGGGCAATAGAGAGTTGTTGGCCATTATTGCCGCCTTCAAAGAATGGAGACACCTTCTTCAGGGAGCTGCACAGCAAATAGTCGTCCTGACAGACCATCGTAACCTTGAGTTTATCAGGTCGGCTAAGTGCCTGACTCCTCGCCAGGCTCGCTGGAATCTTTTCTTAAACCAATTTAATTTTATCATCTCTTATAGACCAGGATCGCGCAATGGAAAGGCTGATGCACTCTCTAGGATTTACTCAGCAGAGACACGTCCAATTACTCCTCCTAAGACTATTCTTCCTGACTCTAGATTCCTAGGAGTAATTCATAATCAAGACCTACTTAAGGACATCAAGGAAGCATACCATGCGGATTCCTTTTTGGCACAACCCCCAAGGGACGTAAGTCTTGTCTTTAAGAATGGTGTGTGGATTCAGGGACAACGTCTGTATATTCCTGAAACAGTCAGATTAAGAGTATTGCAACTCATTCACGATTCCAAGATAGCTGGGCATAGAGGAATTCTAAAGACACAGGAATTTCTTTCTCGTTTCTTTTGGTGGCCCACTTGCAGGAAGGATGTTTTGAATTATGTCACTTCATGTGAGGTCTGTGCAAGATGCAAAACACCTCGCTCCTCACCAACTGGTCTGTTACAGCCTCTTCCCACCCCGTCCCGCCCGTGGGGATCCATTTCTATGGACTTCATTGTGGAGTTACCAACCTCTCAGGGGAAGAACACCATTCTAGTGGTGGTTGACCGTCTAACAAAGGCAGCTCATTTTATCCCTTGTGTCGGCTTACCCACTGCAAAACAGACATCAGATTTGATGATTAAAGATGTGTTTCGCTTACATGGAGTACCGGATGAGGTTATTTCGGATCGAGGGGTGCAATTCACTTCTAGGTTTTGGCAAAATTTCTGTGCAGCATTGGACATTAAAGTAAACCTTTCTTCTGCTTTTCATCCCCAGACTAATGGACAGACCGAACGAACCAATCAAACCCTGGAGCAGTATCTCCGCTGCTTTATCTGCCACCTACAGGATGATTGGGTGGATCTACTTCCATTAGCTGAGTTCTCGTATAACAACTCTCAGAGTGCCTCACTAAACAGTCTCCTTTTTACTCTAATCTAGGTTATCATCCTAACATTCTACCACGATTTCCCATAGAAACGCCTTTACCAGCAGTGGCTGAAAGAATCACGTCTTTACAGAAGAATATGGATCTTCTGAAGGAAAATCTGGAATCGGCTCAAGAAAGGTACAAGAAAGCAGCAGATAAATTTCGTAAACCTGCACCAGCTTTCAAGGTAGGAGACTTGGTCTGGCTGTCAACCAGAAATCTTAAGTTAAGGATTCCATCGTCTAAGTTGGGACATAAGTACATTGGACCCTATAAAATCAGTAAAATTATAAGTGCCGTTGCTTGTCGTCTTCAACTGCCCAGAACTATGAGAATCCACCCTGTCTTTCATGTATCCCTACTAAAGGCTGCGACACCCAATACGTTTCCTGGACGTTCCTCTCCTTGCCCTGACCCAGTGCTAGTCGATGGTCAGGAAGAATTTGTGGTGGAAAGGATTTTAGATTCCAGGTTGTATAGAAATCAGTTACAATATCTGATTAAATGGCAGGGCTACCCAGTGGAGGACAACTCATGGGAACCGGTCAATAACGTTAATGCTCCTCGCTTGCTCCGTCAGTTTCATCAGAGGTACCCACACAAGCCTGGTCTGAGGTCATCCGGAGGTTGTCCTTAAGGGGGGAGTAATGTAAGGTTCTATGTATATATTCCTGAAACTCAGTTTGTTCGTCAGCCATTTTACTTTCTGTCTTGCTGCAGCTATCTTGCCCTCAGTCAAAATGGAGTTTTCAGCTTGCATGTTCCCGCCCTGATTCTCTCCTTTGCTTCTTAAGCAGCCACAGCTGAGCAATCAGTGCTTCAGAATCTAGCCTGCAGTGAACCTGTGACTTGACTCCTGTAAGCCTTGGACCTTGTACTCCAGCTATTCCTACTGAGGAACTCTGAAGCACTTGTGGACTCTGAATCCTGCTCTTTGAAAGACCCACGTTTGCATGGACTTACGGTAACAGAGAAGAAGATCCTGAATCTGTATTGGAGAGTGATTGCTGAGCTTGGATTACTCTGGCCTGCTGTGTCTCCTGTTTCTGTGTCTGCAAACTGTGTGACTATTTCTGCCAACTTGTATGAAGTAATACAGGACTTTTCTATATCAAACCTGTGACTCCTGTGTTTTCATCGCACCCAAGCACAAGACGCTATATGAACTGTACTACATACATTACATAACCCTTCAGGTGCTTCACAGTAACTAAAGCAACGTGGAAGGAAAAAATGAATATTTTACTTTTTAGCCACAAAAATGATTTTTACAAACTTTTTTTTATTTTCACAAGGGTAAAAGGAGAAAATGGACAGATAAGGTTGTTATGCAATTTCTCCTGAGTACGCCAATACCCCATATGTGGGGGAAAACCACTGTTTGGGCACACGGCAGAGCTCGTAAGGGAAGGAGCGACGTTTGACTTTTTCAAACTAAAATTGGCTGGAATTTAGATTGGATGCCATGTCGCGTTTGGAGAGCCCCTGATGCGCCTAAACAGTGGAAACCCCCACAAGTGACACCATTTTGGAAACTAGACCCCCTAAGGTACTTATCTAGATCTGTTGTGAGCACTTTGAACCCTCCAGTGTTTCACAAAAGTTTATAAAGCCTGGGTGTGAAAAAAAAAAAATCAATTTTCCACAAAAATGATTTTTTAGTCCCAAATTTTTGAATTTTCCCAAGGAAATTGGACCCCAAAAGTTGTTGTCCAATTTGTCCTGAGTACGCTGATACCCCATATGTGGGGGGGGGAAACTGTTTGGGCGCACGGCAGGGCTTGGAAAGGAAGTAGTAACGTTTTGGAATGCAGACGTTAATGGGGGTCATGTTCCGTTTGCAGTGCCCCAGATGAGCCTAAACAGTGGAAACCCCCACAAGTGACCCCATTTTGGAAACTAGACCCCCTAAGGAACTTATCTAGATCTTTGGTGAGCACTTTGAACCCCCAAGTGCTTCACACAAGTTTATAATGCCCGGGCATGAAAATAAAAAATCCTATTTTTTTCCCACAAAAATTATCTTTTAGTCACTAATTTTTTATTTTCCCAAGGGTAACAGGAGAAATTGGACCACATAAGTTGTTGTCCAATTTGTCCTGAGTACGCTGATACCCCATATGTGGGGGGGAACCACTGTTTGGGTGCACGGCAGAGCTCGGAATGGAAGGAGCACCATTTGACTTTTTCCAACCAAAATTGGCTGGAATTGAGTTTGGATGCCATGTTGCATTTGGAGAGCCCCTGATGTGCCTAAACAGTGGAAATCCCCCACAAATGACCCCATTTGGGAAACTAGACCCCCTAAGGAACTTATCTAGATTTTTGATGAGCAATTTGAACCCCCAAGTGCTTCACACAAGTTTATAACGTAGAGCCGTAAAATTTAAAAATCATATTTTTTCCACAAAAATGATCTTTTCACCCCAATTTTTATTTTTCCAAGGGTAACAAGACTCCAAAAGTTATTGTGCAATTTGTCCTGAGTGCGCTGATACCCCATATGTGGGGGTAAACCACTGTTTGAGTGCATAGCAGAGTTTGGAAGGGAAGGAGCGCCGTCTGACTTTTTCAACGCAGAATTGGCTGGACGCCATGTCGTGTTTGGAGAGCTCCTGATCTGCCTAAACAGTGGAAACCCCCATAAATGACACCATTTTGGAAACTAGACCCTCAAGGAACTTATCTAGATGTGTGGTGAGAACTTTGAACCCCCAGGTGTTTCACTAAAGTTTATAACGTACAGCCGTAAAATAAAAAATCTTTTTTTTTTACAAAAATGATTTTTTCGCCCCCAATATTTTATTTTCACAAGGGTAACAGAAGAAATTGGAACCCAAAAGTTGTTGTCCAATTTGTCCTGAGTACACTGATACCCAATATGTGGGCGAAAACTACTGTATGGGCACACGTCGGGGCTCGGAAGGGAAGTAGTGACGTTTTGGATTGCAGACTTTGATGGAATGGTCTGGGGGCGTCATGTCACATTTGGAGAGCCCCTGATGCACCTAAACAGTGGAAACCCCCCACAAGTGACCCCATTTTGGCAAATAGACCCCACAAGGAACTTATCTAGATGTGTGGTGAGCACTTTGAACCCGAAGTGCTTCACAGAAGTTTATAACGCACAGCCGTAAAAATAAAAAATCTTTTTTTTTTTACAAAAATGATTTTTTCGCCCCCAATATTTTATTTTCACAAGGGTAACAGGAGAAATTGGACCCCAAAAGTTGTTGTCCAATTTGTCCTGAGTACGCTGATACCCAATATGTGGGAGAAAACTACTGTATGGGCGCACGTCAGGGCTCGGAAGGGAAGTAGTGACGTTTTGGATTGCAGACTTTGATGGAATGGTCTGGGTGCGTCATGTCGCATTTGGAGAGCCCCTGATGCGCCTAAACAGTGGAAACCCCCCAAGTGACCCCATTTTGGAAAATAGACCCCACAAGGAACTTATCTAGATGTGTGATGAGCACTTTGAACCCCGAAGTGCTTCACAGAAGTTTATAACGCACAGCCGTAAAAATAAAAAATCTTTTTTTTTTTTTGCAAAAATGATTTTTTCGCCCCAATATTTTATTTTTACAAGGGTAACAGGAGAAATTGGACCCCAAAAGTTGTTGTCCAATTTGTCCTGAGTACGCTGATACCCAATATGTGGGAGAAAACTACTGTATGGGTACACGTTGGGGCTCGGAAGGGAAGTAGTGACGTTTTGGATTGCAGACTTTGATGGAATGGTCTGGGGGCGTCATGTCGCATTTGGAGAGCCCCTGATGCGCCTAAACAGTGGAAATCCCCAACAAGTGACCCCATTTTGGAAAATAGACCCCACAAGGAACTTATCTAGGTGTGTGGTGAGCGCTATGAAGCCCCAAGTGCTTCACAGAAGTTTATAATGTACAGCCGTAAAAACAAAAAAATAATTTTTTTTGTACAAAAATGATATTTTTATCCCCAGTTTTTTATTTTCCCAAGGGTAACAGAAGAAATAGGACAAATTGCACAATAACTCTTGGGGTCCAGAGTACGCTGATACCCCATATGTGGGGATAAACTACTGTTTGGACGCATGGCAGAGCTCAGAAGTGAAGGAGCACCGTTTGACTTTTTCAACGCAGAATTGGCTGGAATTGAGATCAGACGCCATGTCACATTTGGAGAGCCCCTGATGTGCCTAAACAGCGGAAACCCCCCAATTCTAACTCCAACCCTAACCCCAACACACCCCTAACCCTAGTCCCAACCCTAACCACAAACCTAACCCTAACACACCCCTAATCCCAACCCTAACCCTAATCCTAACTTTAGCGCCAACCCTAACCCTAACTTTAGCCGCAACCCTAACCCTAACCCTAATGGGAAAATGGAAATAAATACATTTTTTTAATTTTATTATTTTTCCCTAACTAAGGGGGTGATAAAGGGGGGTTTGATTTACTATTTATAGCGGGTTTTTATGATTGGCAGCTGTCACGCTAAAAGACGCTGTTTATTGCAAAAATAGTTTTTTGCATCGCCACATCTTGAGAGCTATAATTTTTGCAAATTTTGGCCCACAGAGTCATGTGAGGTCTTATTTTTTGCGGTACGAGTTGACGTTTTTATTTGTACCATTTTTGAGCAGGTGACATTTTTTGATCGCTTTTTATTTCGATTTTTGGGAGGTTAGAATGAACAAAAATCAGCAATTCATGAATTTCTTTTGGGGGAGGCGTTTTTATTGTTCCGCGTGTGGTAAAATTGATAAAGCAGTTTTATTCTTCGGGTCAGTACGATTATGGCGATACCTCATTTATATCATTTTTTTATGTTTTGGCGCTTTTATAGAATAAAAACAATTTTATATAAAAAATAATTATTTTTGCATCGCTTTATTCTGCGAGCTATAACTTTTTTATTTTTTCGCTGATGATGCTGTATGGCGGCTCGTTTTTTGCGGGACAAGATGACGTTTTCAGCGGTACCATGCTTATTTATATCGGTCTTTTTGATCGCGCGTTATTCCACTTTTTGTTCGGTGGTATGATGATAAAGCATTGATTTTTTGCTTCGTTTTTTTTTTTTTTTTTTTAAGGGGTTCACTAAAGGGGTTAACTAGTGGGACAGTTTTATAGGGGGGGTCGTTACGGACGCGGCGATACCAAATATGTGTACTTTTATTGTTTTGGTTTTTTTATTTACAGGAAGAAATGAATTTATTGGGGAATATTTTTTTTTTTTTTATTTATTTTGGATTTTTTTTATAACATGTTTATTTTTATTTTTTTAACTTTTTTACTCTGTCACACCAGCGATCGCTCAGGCATAGATGCAGGCTTCTCAGTGCCTGCTCTCGGCAGGCACTGAGGTAGCCGCCTCCCTCCAGGACCCCGGCGCCATCTTGGATCCGGGTCCTGGGAGGGAGGAAGCCCTCAGAACAGCGCGATCACATCGCGCTGGTCTGAGGGTCTCAGGGGGGCGCGCAGGGAGCCCCCACCCTGCGCGATCCTCCCCTGTGCCCCCAGTACACCGCGATCATGTTTGATCGCGGTGTGCTAGGGGTTAATGTGCCGGGAGCGGTCCGTGACCGCTCCTGATACACAGTCACGGGTGTCAGCTGTGATAATCAGCTGACACCCGGCGGCGATTAGCTGCGCTCCCCTCAGGAGCGCAGCTGATCGCCTATGACATACTATCCCGTCCATGGGCAGAATGGCACGGGTTTTATGGACGGGATAGTACGTCTAATGTCAGAGAGGGGTTAAACATACTGTGGCTCAATTGAAGTTCCAAATTATTGAGCATATACCGAAATCCAGAAGAGGAGGTAATCGTGTGAGACGACTAAAATTACGAGAAAGTTACTGGATCCACAAATTGGACACACTTTCACCAAGAGGCCTTAATAGGGAGATGGATTGGCTTTTATAATTCATTCATTTTATCCTTTTTTCTAATGATTATATCGTTTTCTTCCAGACACGCTGATTTTCTTCCATAAATCGGTAAGTCATTTTTTAATTTTTCATTTTTCTTTTTCTTTTTTCATTTTCTTTTTTATAATAATTTTTTCATTTTTTATTTTTAATTTTTATTTTTAATTTTTTATCTTTTATTTATCATTATTTCTCTTTATTCTTATTTTTCAATTTTCATTTTTATTCCTTTTGATTTTTCATTTTTCCATTCATTTATTTATTCTTTCAATTAATTTTATTTCATTTTTTATTTTTTATTATTTTTATATATTTTTATATATTTTTATTTTTATTTTAATTTTTGTTAATTCTTTGTTCATTTGTCATTATTCCCCAATTTTATTTTATTTTTCAATTTTTATTTCTATTTATTTTCAATTCTTTTTTCCGTTTACTTGTATCAATCTACTCCCTCTACATTGATATTAATATGCCTCCTCTAGTTTTTTCAATTATATATACAATACCACATCTCCCTTTCTCTAATTACCTCCATTTATTTATGAGTATTATCAGCGTCTCTTTCCCTTAGAATCTCCTCCCTTATGACTTACAAGCCTTTTGCCATTACTATTGCACAAGCGCAATTAATCTGAGTGTTTGATACCATGTTCCCACCAACAAAATGGCGATTGATAGTGTTACTGCGCATGCTCAGGCATAATTGACAGCGTAGCCGCGTCACCATCTTCCCACCAACAAAATGGTGTTCGCCAGTGTAACTGCGCAGAATCAGGCACGATTGACAGCGGGCGCCGCGTTACTTCCGGTCCGGATGACGCACATCCGGTCTGGCGGTGCACGGCGCCGCTTATAAAACCCCTCACGACCTCACATTACTACCTGGACAACGAGCATAAGGCAGGGCGCGGGAGCGCCGCCTTTAAATGATTTCACCTTTCTTCCAAGGTATGTCCCACTTATTTACATGGCCACCTCATCTCTCTAAAACTTAAACTAGATCCTTGACAATCTGTATGTATTAACTTAAACAGGCTACACACAGGAGCAATCCTATTGCTTAGGACGCTGAAGCGCCACCTACACCTCAAACCTTTAGTGTCAAGGTATGAGACAACTTCTGTTCAATCCCTTTCATTAGATTTTTACTTTTGTAATGGAGTGTACTTTATAAATAGGCCACTGACATCCCACCAAGGGCACTTCCTGTCTATATTCAGGACATACCCCATGTCTACCCTTTTGCCACATACAGGTAAAAACTGAATGTATAATACTATGCTTACCAACAGAGTTTTTTCACTCTATTATTAATCATCTGGTTTCAATATCACCTACAGTATCTATTGTGCCATAAGGGAAGTAACCAGGAGCCCTTTATCCATCTTTTAGTGCCAGTTTTTTGTTGTACCTATATTATTAAGGTAATCTAACATATATACCTTTGTTCACTATACGATTGTGCTTTCTATGTCTAGATCATTATGGCTTCGATACCACTAATTTGCATTTACGTAGTGATGCACCTTTGTCAAAATTCATTTATCTGGACGTATGATCTCTAAATGACTACCTATATAATTAATTGTCTACATATGATTCAATCCATATCTTTGAACTGTATATATATTATATATATATGTAAATGGTGTACAATAATAAATTATATTGTGGTACCGTGTTAGCCAGAAAAATCGATGTGAATACTTCTCCGTCCAATTATGACAAGAGCATTCTTAAAGTGATACCTTTATTAGCTAACCAGAAAATTATATGTTAGCAAGCTTTCAGAGCGCAGAGGCTCCTTCTTCAGGCAAGATTACATTTGGAATAATAAGAAAGACACATTAGATGCTTACTATAGTAGGAAATTTGTTCAAGACCTGGGAGGTGTGATGCCTTCAAAAGATAAGCAAAGGAAATCGAATTAGCATTTTCTTACAAATAGAGAGCTAGTGGGAATGTGTTCTTAGCTATCTGGAGTCCTTCTGGTGAAGGTGTGAACTGTGTCTATGTAGTTATTAGGATGTTCAATACTTTGACACTAGGACTCAACTTAACACCCGGTTTTATGGTCCACTACATAGACACAGTTCACACCTTCACCAGAAGGACTCCAGATAGCTAAGAACACATTCCCACTAGCTCTCCATTTGTAACATTTTAAGGATGACAGGGAGAGAAAAATATGGGAATTCAAACTTATTAGGATGTTCAATACTTTGACACTAGGACTCAACTTAACACCCGGTTTTATGGTCCACTACATAGACACAGTTCACACCTTCACCAGAAGGACTCCAGATAGCTAAGAACACATTCCCACTAGCTCTCCATTTGTAAGAAAATGCTAATTCGATTTCCTTTGCTTATCTTTTGAAGGCATCACACCTCCCAGGTCTTGAACAAATTTCCTACTATAGTAAGCATCTAATGTGTCTTTCTTATTATTCCAAATGTAATCTTGCCTGAAGAAGGAGCCTCTGCGCTCTGAAAGCTTGCTAACATATAATTTTCTGGTTAGCCAATAAAGGTATCACTTTAAGAATGCTCTTGTCATAATTGGACGGAGAAGTATTCACATCGATATATATGTAAAAAAATTATTTTCATCACTGTATATATGTCTCACACTGTATTTCTCTACTTGTTTCTTTTAGTTACCCATGAGTAAGGCCCGGGAAGGGCCGAAACGTTGGGTATCTGTATATTGTACATTTGTTTAATACGGCACTGACACTCACCCTTTTGGATTGGATATTGTTCAATAAACAAATCTTTTTGCATGACTAAATATTTTCTGTGTGCGGTGAATCTACTTTCCCTAACTCACCTCACTCATAACATTCACCTCAGCCAATTCTTCAAAATTATCTATGTTATTTTCTTTGCAGAATCTTTTTTTACCTGCTGGGGGCCCTGGCTGATCAGTGAACTGCCCCGCATTGTTTTTTCCCAGGAGTGCTGCCGCCCCTTTAAGAGCCGCAGAGCAGAGCCCAGAGCAGTAGCAGTAGCACTTCCTGGGCTCTCTAGCTCCATTTTTTTGTTGTTGTTGTCATATTTGGGGCAGGGCCAGGCTCTGCCTCCACACCCTGCCCCCCACTGGAGACCTGCGCTGGCTTCTCTTGCGGCACCGGAGCCCCCGCACCACCAGATGGAGGTAAGTGGGCTGGGGACCCCGGCAACCCCTTGCCAGCTCTCTCAGGCATTATTTTTTTGGGTGGGACAGAAGGCAGAGGGCCCGCCGAGGCCACGCCCCCGCTAGTCACGGCCATGGCGGGTAGAGCGAAGGCCCGAAAGGCCATGCCCCACGCCAGCCACGAGCACAGCGAGCAGAGTTGCGGCCGCCGAGGCCACGCCCCGGCCAGCCGCAGTCATAGCGGGTGGAGCAGTAGCCCGCAAGGCTACGCCCCCGCCAGACGTGACAGTAGCGGGTGGGACAGCGGCGGAGGAGGACAAGCCCCCCTCGCAGGCCACCACCTGTTGTGTTTCGGTAGCTGAGGAGGACAGGAACAACAGCAGGGCAGCAGAACACCTGAGATGTTGGTAACTGATGGGTTGCAGATTCCTAAACTAACGACACAACTAGAGGTAGCCGTGGAGCGTTCCTACGTTGATCCTAGACGCCTCGTCACAGCCTGAGAGATAACTACACCTAAAGGCAGAAAGATGAAAGCTATCTGCATCGTAGCAGATCCCCAAAGAAAATAGGAAGCCCCCAAACATGTAATGGCGGTTAGACAAGATGAAAACACAAACATAGGAAGAAAATTGATTGAGCAAACGCTGGGGCCACAAGCTGACTAAATAGGATAGGAAAGGAGAGATTACTTTCTGCAACCCAGAAAACCCTACAAAAATCCAACAATTCTGATTACAAAAATACTGAGATCACACGATCTCGCCACCCGCTAAATCAGATCACAGTGTGAACAAAACCAAGTTGCAGCCGCTGAAAAAACAGGAAAAAGCAAATGAGCAAATAACAGTGGCTGCAGATATACTGTGAGGAGCTCAGGCCCCAGGAGGGGACCTGGCTGACCTCCACAAAAGTGCAGAAAACAATGCAAAAAGCAAGCACAAAAAGAAAAGCAAAAAATATTTTATCTGAAAGCAGGAATGCAGGCAAGACTCCAGCAAACTTCCAAATGAACCAGGAACCACAATTGAGACAAGAACAATTGATCACCGGCAACCATCATGGGAGGGAACCTCCCTTATTTCAGACCAGTCCGTGATCCCTGATTGCCACTCCTCGCTGAAAGGTTCAGTACTGTCTGTAACCACCTCTGCTCAGAAACCATCTCTAGCACATTCATAACAGTACCCCCACCTTGAGGAGGGGTCACCAAACCCTCACCTGTGCAACCAGGCCGATCAGGATGAGCTCGGTGATAGGTACGGATCAGTCTCCCAGCATGGATGTCCGAAGCAAACACCCAAGAATTGTCCTCCTGACCATAACTCTCCACTTAACCAAATACTGGAGTTTCTGTCTAGAAAAACGAGAATCCAATATTTTCTCAACCACATACTCCAGATTGCCCTCAACCAAAACAGGGTCAGGAGGCGCAGCCATAGGAACCACTGGCTCGGCAAACCTCTTCAATTAGGACTTGTGGAACACATTATGGATCTTAAATGTCCCTGGAAGAAGCAAACGGAAGGAAACAGGATTAAGAATCTCCATGATCTTATAAAGTCCAATGAACCTGGGCTTAAACTTTGGAGATGCAACCCTCATAGGGATATTTCTTGAGGACAACCAAACCAAGTCCCCCACTTTAAACCGAGGACCATCAGTCCTATGCCGGTTGGCAAACCATTGGGCCTTCTCCTGAGAGAGAGACAACCTCTCCACTACCTGGTCCCAAATCTGCTGCATTCGCTCCACAACAGAGTCAACACCCGGACAGACAGAAGCCTCCGCCTGTCCCGAAGAAAATCGAGGGTGAAACCCAAAATTGCAGAAAAATGGAGACATCAAAGTGGCAGAGCTAGCCCTATTATTAAGAGCAAACTCAGCCAAAGGCAAAAAAGAGACCCAGTCATCTTGATCAGCAGACACAAAACATCTCAAATAAGTCTCCAAGGTCTGGTTTGTTCTCTCGGTTTGTCTATTGGTCTGAGGATGAAAAGCAGAGGAGAAAGATAATTGAACACCAAGTTTAGAACAAAAAGTCCTCCAAAATCTGGAAACAAACTGGACTCCTCTGTCAGACACAATGTTCTCCGGAATGCCTTGTAACCGAACCATGTGCTGAAGGAACAAAGGCACCAATTCGGAGGAGGAAGGTAACTTAGGTAATGGCACAAGATGTATCATCTTGGAAAACCTATCACAGATTACCAAGATAACGGTCATTCTCTGAGAAACAGGGAGGTCGGAAATAAAATCCATAGAGATATGGGTCCATGGCCTCTTGGGCACAGGTAATGGCATTAACAAACCACTAGAGCGAGAGCAAGGCTTGGAGCGAGAGCAAGTCCCACAGCACTGCACAAATTCCCTGACGTCACGAGACAAAGTAGGCCACCAAAAAGACCGACTCACCAAGTCTCTGGTACCAAAAATCCTGGATGACCAGCCAATGCGGAACAATGAATCTCAGACATCACACTCTTCTTCCACTGGTCTGGGACAAACAATTTCCCAATAGGGCAGCGCTCAGGTTTATCCTCCTGACACCCTTCCAAGGCCAGTCTCAAATTGGGCGAGATAGCGGAAAGAACTACACCCTCTTTCAAAATAACAGTAGGATCAGATAACTCAGGAGAGTCCGCAAAGAAACTCCTCGAGAGGGCATCCGCCTTAACATTCTTAGTGCCAGGAAGAAAAGAAACCACAAAATTAAAACGTGTGAAAAACAAGGCCCACCTGGCCTGTCTAGGATTAAGTCGCTTGGATGATTCGAGATAAACCAGATTCTTATGGTCCGTGAGGACCACCACCTGATGTTTGGCTCCTTCCAGCCAATGTCTCCACTCTTCAAAGGCCCACTTCATGGCCAATAACTCCTGATTACCCACGTCATAATTACGTTCAGTTGGAGAACATTTTCGAGAGAAAAAGGCACAAGGGTTACTCTTAGATGTCTCTGGATCTCTTTGGGACAAAACGGCACCTGCCCCAATTTCAGAGGCATCAACCTCCACCTGAAACGGTAGAGAAACATCAGGCTGCCGTAGAACAGGAGCAGAAGTGAATCTCTGCTTAAGTTCCTGAAACGCAGAGACTGCCTCAGGAGGCCAATTCGCCACATCAGAACCCTTTTTGGTCAAATCAGTCAATGGTCTAACAATACCGGAGAAATTACCAATAAATTTACGATAAAAATTGGCAAAACCAAAAAATCTCTGAAGAGCCTTTAATGAAGTAGGTTGGACCCAATCACAGATGGCCTGAACCTTGACCGGGTCCATTTCAATAACAGACGGAGACAAAATGAATCCCATAAATGAGACCTTCTGTACGCCAAAAAGACACTTTGATCCCTTCACATACAGTGCATTCTCTCTCAAAATCTGGAACACAGTCCGAACATGTTTCACATGAGAGTCCCAGTCATTGGAAAAAATCAAGATATCATCCAAATAAACAATCTGAAATTTGTTCACAAAATCCCTGAAAATATCATTCATGAAGGATTGGAAGACAGAAGGAGCATTAGTGATCCCAATGGGCATCTCTAGGTACTCAAAATGCCCCTCTGGCGTATTAAACGCCATCTTCCATTCATCCCCGTGCTTAATGCGAATAAGGTTATACGCCCCCCTGAGGTCAAGCTTGGTAAACCAAGTAGCATTTTTCTCCCTGGAAAACAGGTCAGAAATCAAGGGTAACGGATATTGATACTTCACAGCGATCTTATTCAAGAGACGATAATCAATACACGGCCTCAATGAACCATCCTTTTTGGCCACAAAGAAAAAACCGGCACCCAAGGGTGAAGAGGATGGTCTTATATGACCCTTCTCCAATGACTCCTTGATATAAGATTGCATAGCATCGTGTTCAGGTACAGACAAGTTAAAAACGCGACCTTTAGGAAATTTATCACCAGGCACTAATTAAATAGCGCAATCGTAGCTCCTGTGAGGGGGCAAAGATGCAGATTTACTTTCACTAAATACATCCGAAAAATCAGTCAAAAAGTCAGGAACATCCTGAGACTTGGGAGAGGCAGAAAAAACAAAAGAGTCGGCATTAACACATTGGCAGCCCCAACTGGTCACAGACACAGATTTCCAATCCAAAACAGTATTATGAGACTGTAACCAAGGGAAACCTAGTACAATAATGTCATGCAGATTATATAGCACAAAAAATTTGCAACTCTCCTGATGATCTGGTTCAACCCTCATTATCACCTGAGTAGAAAACTGGGGTTTATTCTCTGCGAAAGGGGTAGAATCAATGCCCAGTAGGGGAATAGACTTCCGCAGGGGTATCATGGGAAACCCACAAAGTTTGGCAAAGTCAAAATCCATCAGGTTAATAGCTGCTCCCGAATCAACAAAAGCCTGAGCAGAAAATGTGGACAGGGAGCAAATCAGGGTAACAGTCAACAGAAATGTAGTTTGAACACTACGCAAGACAACTGAGCGTGCAAAACGTCTTCCCCGCTTAGGGCACACTGAAATAGCATGAGAGGCATCACCACAGTAGAAACATAACCCATTACGCTTTCGAAACTCATGACGCTGTGCCTCAGAAGTCACTCTATCACACTGCATGGGCTCAGAAGCTGGCTCAGAAGGCAACACTATCTCACGCATACCTCTGCGCTCACGCAAACGTCTGTCAATTTGACTAGCCAATGACATAGAATCATTGAGACCAGAGGGAGCAGGGAATCCCACCATAACATCCTTTACATTCTCTGACAGCCCCTTCCGAAAAATGGCTGCCAAAGCATCATCATTCCATTTGGTTAGGACTGCCCATTTTCCGAATTTCTGACAGTATAACTCAGCGTCCTTAAGCCCCTGATTTAATGCCAACAAGGTTCTTTCAGCTTGATCAGTGACATTAGGCTCATCGTACAATAACCCCAGAGCCAGAAAAAAATGCATCAACATTATTCAAAACAGGATCCCCAGGTGTCAGTGAAAAAGCCCAATATTGAGGATCGCCGCGCAGGAGAGAGATGACAATTTGAACCTGCTGTGCTGCGTTACCTGAGGACTTAGGCTTTAAGGCAAAAAACAACTTACAGTTATTTTTGAAATTCAGAAATTTAGCCCGATCCCTCAAAAACAAATCTGGCATGGGAATCCTAGGTTCCACAACCGGCAACCTAGCAAGATAGGTAGCAATACTCCGAACCTCAGTGGCAAGCTGATACACACGGCCAGACAACTGTTGAAACTCCATTGAAAGAAAAAAAAATCCTCCTCAGCACCCAGAGAAAAAGAGGGAAAAAATGCAACAGACAGAAAAAAAAAATCTCTGACAACTCTGACAACTTTTTTCTTTCCACACTATTTTTCCCTTCTGTGAGTACCATATCATTTTCAGTTATGGCCGGTGATACTGTTGTGTTTCGGTAGCTGAGGAGGACAGGAGCAACAGCAGGGCAGCAGAACACCTGAGATGTTGGTAACTTATGGGTTGCAGATTCCTAAACTAACGACACAACTAGAGGTAGCCGTGGAGCGTTCCTACGTTGATCCTAGATGCCTCGTCACAGCCTGAGAGATAATTACACCTAAAGGCAGAAAGATAAATGCTATCTGCCCCGGAGCAGATCCCCAAAGAAAATAGGAAGCCCCCAAACATGTAATGGCGGTTAGACAAGATGAAAACACAAACATAGGCAGAAAATAGATTGAGCAAACGCTGGGGCCACAAGCTGACTAAATAAGATAGGAAAGGAGAGATTACTTTCTGCAACCCAGAAAACCCTACAGAAATCCAACAATTATGATTACAAAAATACTGAGATCACACGATCTCGCCACCCGCTAAATCAGATCTCAGTGTGAACAAAACCAAGCTGCAGCCGCTGAAAAAACAGGAAAAAGCAAATGAGCAAATATCAGTGGCTGCAGATAAACTGTGAGGAGCTCAGGCCCCAGGAGGGGACCTGGCTGACCTCCACAAAAGTGCAGAAAACAATGCAAAAAGCAAGCACAAAAAGAAAAGCAAAAAATATCTTATCTGAAAGCAGGAGATGCAGGCAGGACTCCAGCAAACTTCCAAATGAACCAGGAACCACAATTGAGACAAGAACAATTGATCACCGGCAACCATCATGGGAGGGAACCTCCCTTATATCAGACCAATCCGTGATCCCTGATTGTCACTCCTCGCTGAAAGGTTCAGTACTGTCTGTAACCACCAGAGGGAGCCTCTGCTCAGAAACCATCTCTAGCACATTCATAACAACCACCGCCTTCTTGTACCCACCACTCGCTTTTGGCAAGGACCCCTTATTGGATCTACGCGCAGAGGACCCCGACCCTGCCGCGGACACCGCCAGGGGAGTGACCAACAACATGCATTTTTTTACTTGCTGCCTTACGGCAGACTCCGTCACCTTTCTAGGTCTCTGGACCCCCAAAAGTGATCCAGTCTTAGCGGATCCGCGTGTGGGGGGCCCAGAGACCCCAGCTCTCGCCGCCGGAGATGCGGCCCCGGCTGTATAGACTCCAGATGCCGGGCAAGCCCCCCCTGCAACAGAGGACTGGGCCCGAGCACCACCACCATCAACAATATCGGCACTGACACTCTCCATATCGCTGCCTGAGTCCGAGCTGCCACCACTAGGCATGGCACCCAGACCCGGGCAAACTCTCCTCTACTCGCTCCCTTGCTGCGGACCCACCACAGGGCCCGAGCCGGGGTGGGTAGCGGGTTCCACCAAATGGGACAGGTGGGCCCCAGGAAGGGGAGCATAGACTAATTTGTCTATGGTGGTGACCTTGGCTTTTTTTTTTCCTTTTCTTCCCCTTCCCGGTTGCCCCATCCTCGCAGATCTCATCCCCACACAGCAGCTCGCCAAACCGTGCTGGGGACTCGATCTGCCGCACTTGTTGCAGAATGAGGCAGCCCCCCTCACTGCTGCTACCACTTCCTCCATCACCCCCCTCACTCCCACTTTCCTCCGAATTTCTGGAGTCCGGTGGGAGGGACACTTGCTCAGGGGCTATCCCGCTGCATGATACCTGGGTGTTTACACTCATCAGGTCTTCAGGTGGGACTGGTGCAGATGCCTCACAGCCGCCATCTTCCTCCTTCTCTTCCTCCACCTGGCTGGGGCCTCCTGACCCCCCAGGAGACCCACCGGTCAGGGCCCTGAACTGGTCGTCGTTCCTTAGTTTCTCTTCAAAGGGGCCGTTTCCCGCCAGGATCTCTGCCCTCCGTTGTTCCAGAGCTTTAATGGACCCCTTCAGCCTCTCCACCGTGGTGGAGACCTCTGCTCTCCTTGAAGCAGGGAGCTTGTTCTTTGCGATCACGCATGCTCCCTTCAACTCCTCCCGGAGTCTCTTCAGCTGTTTGACGGCCTCCTCGTATTCGCAGAGGTGCGCGTGGATGCGAGAGCTGTTGTGAATGTGCTAAAAATGGCTTCTGAGCAGAGGCTCCCTCTGGTGGTTACTGACAGTACTGAACCTTTCAGCGAGGATTGGCAATCTGGGATCACAGATTGGTCTGATATAAGGGAGGTTCTCTCCCATGATGGTTGCCGGTGATGAATTGTTCTTGTCTCAATTGTGGTTCCTGGTTCATTTGGAAGCTTGCTGAGTCTTGCCTGCATCTTCTGCTATCATATAAGATATTTTCTGCTTTTGTTTTTGGGCTTGCTTTTTGCATTGTTCCCTGCACTTTTGTGGAGGTCAGCCAGGTCCCCTCCAGGGGGTTTGTGCTCCTCTCAGTTTGTCTGGAGCCACTGTTGTTTGTTCATTAGCTTTTTCCTGTTTTTTCAGTGGCTGCGGCTTAGTTTTGTTACACAAGAGAACTGATTTAGGTGGTAGAGGTCGTGTGATCTCAGGTGTTTTTGCAATCAGTAGAGTTGGTATTTTTTAGGGTTTTTTTTTGGATTGCAGTGAGTATCCTTTCCTGTACTTTTCTGTCTAGACAGATTGGGCCCCAGCGTTTGCTCATTCTATTTTCTGTCTGTGTCCGTGCTTCCTCTTGTCTCACCACCATTACATGTTTGGGGGCTTCCTACTTTCTTTGGGGATCTGCTCCGGGGCAGATAGCTTTCATCTTTCTGCCTTTAAGTGTAGTTATCTCTCAGGCTGTGACGAGGCGTCTAGGATCAACGTAGGAACGCTCCATGGCTACCTCTAGTTGTGTTTTTAGTTCAGGTTACTGCAATCCAATAGGTTCCAGCCTCTCTGGTGTATTGACGTTTTTTGTTTACTCTCCTCAGCTACCAAAACATAACAGGGAGCCATAGGTGGTGACAGGCTCCCCCGCCGCCTTGGAGCCCCAGATGTTGGGGGGCTCCACCGCCGTACCTCCGCTGGCCGCCTCTCCTCCTCCTCCGGGAGGAGGAACCTCCACGGTCCCGGCCTCAGGGGTCTTGTGGCCCCCCCAGGGGTTTTTCCTTGCCATCCTCCCTGGGACTGGCTAGATGGTATGGCCTCCTGATGGTAGGTGAGGCCTCCCACCCCCAGCCGCGTTGCGGGGGTGGAAGCCAGGGGCACAGCCCCGGAGCTCAGTCCCAGGGATAAGACTCTCTAGGAAGGGGCAGGCAGGTAGCCCAGGGAAAAAAAATCCTCCCTTTGCAAGGCGCTCTTTCCAGGTAGCTGCAGTCACAAGCACAAGGCTAGCTCCGCCTCTTCCTGTATGCAGGACTCTGCTGTGCTGGTTGTCATGGTGCTGGATGAGGGGAAGTTTATGTGTGGGGTCAGGAGGGGTTTTACAGGGTGGATGCAGCAGAGCCGTGTGTGTACGAGGTGTTCGGAGCGGAGCTGTGTGTGTATATGGAGCGGAGCCGCGCGTGTACAAGGTGTATGGAGTGGATTCCTGTGTGTGAAGCGCCGTGTGTGTACAGACCCCTGTGCGTGGACACCTCTGTGTATGCTATATACCCCCAGTTTTGGTCGCAGACTCCTCTATGTACTCTGTATACACCCGTATACCCCCAGCTTCGGTCACAGACCCCTCTGTGTACGCTGTATACACCTGTATACCCCCAGCTTCGGTCACAGACCCCTCTGTGTACGCTGTATACACCCTTATACCCCAGCTTCGGCTGTAGACTCCTCTGTTCACACTGTATACACCCGTATACCCCCAGCTTCGGTGGCAGACCCCTCTGTGCATGCTATATACATTTGTATACCCCCAGCTTCGGTCGCAGACCCCTCTGTAAATGCTGTATACACCCATATACCCCAGCTTCGGTTGCAGACCCCTCTGTGTACGCTATATACACTTGTATACCCCCAGCTTCGGTCGCAGACCCCTGTGTATGCTGTATACCCCCAGCTTCGGTCACAGACCCCTCTGTGTACACTGTATACACCCGTATACCCCCAGCTTCGGTTGCAGACCCCCCCTTTGTGTACACTGTATATACCCTGTGGTATAATGACTAATGTGGCACCTAGGGGGTGCTGTATAAGTTGCTCAAATTATGCCTGGAGGCATGAGATGGATGGGAAACCAGTCCCTGGTATGGGGCTAAACGGAAAGTATGTGTCGCAGAGATATTCTGTGCTGTAGGTCAGTAAAGTTGTTCTGGGACTTATAGTCCCATAAGAGTTCTGATTCTTGTTAAGGGTGAACCTACAGGGTTAGCTTGTGAGCTGGGTGGGACATGCTAACCACACATACACCGCCCACTGGTGGTGGGAGAATGAATGGCACATACTGGTGATTGTATGTGGTGAAGGACCTGTGATGAGGTCATGAACACGTGACCAGACCATGTGCTTCATACCTTGGCTTGGGGAGTGGCTACAGGTATGAAAGGCAGTGCTGGGCACATGGAGGTGAGATCCTGGTGGAGACTGGGAAGTGTCTTTGTAGTCTGTCTCAAAGGATTCTGTCTGAGACTGGGAAGTGTCTCAAGGGAGTCTGGCTGAGACAAGTGGAGAGTGTGTCCTGCACAGGGCTGCCTGGAAGGTTCCTGGAAGGTCGGTCGGTGTTGGAGGATCCTGGGGTTGTATTGTATTCCTGGAAGCACGTGGTGAGACTTGGAACTTGGTGGCCGGGGTTTTGGACTGGGGTCCTGAATAGCACCCGGACAGGACACATGGGTGTGCGGAGCCTGTGACGGTCCCACACTGAGAACCAGGCGGTTCTATTGAGGAGTTTGGCTGGAGTTAGCCTGGAAGTAACTTTCTGGTACAGTGTGTCAGTGAGCACCGGAAGCGAGTCCAGATCACCCGGGAAGGCACCTGGCGGTCCCTGCTGGCTTGCAGCCGCTTAGTCAAGCCCGTCCCATGCAAGGGTGAGTCTGGGACCAGTAGTTGCAAAGATGGAATGCGTTTATGTTTTGTTATGTTGTTGTTACCTGGTCTTAAAGAGACAGTAAAACTGTTATTTTTGGACTTAATGCCTGTGTGTTGCCTCATTACTGCGTGCCCGGCCTCGGCCTACCAGAGCGAATCCCTACAACCCGTATACCCCCAGCTTCGGCTGCAGACTCCTCTGTTCACACTGTATACACCCGTATACCTCCAGCTTCGGTCACAGACCCTCTGTGTATACTGTATACACCCATATACCCCCAGCTTCGGTCGCAGACCACCTGTGTACGCTGTATACACCTGTATACCCCCAGCTTCGGTCGCAGACTCCTCTGTGTATGCCAAGTGTGAGGGATCGCCAGTGCAGTAGTCATGGCTGAGAGTAAATGCTTACACGTGCCCTGGTCTCCCGTCACATAAATACAATGTCCTTCAGTCAGCGTACCTGTCTCTCTGCTTTCCGGTCCCTCAGGGTCCCCTCTGACCTGCTGACAGCTCACTCCCGTCAATTGCATGCAAAGAGATACAGAGCCAAGTTCCAACTTTGAACAAACAGATTTACTTGAATCCATCTGCAGCACGTCCAGCTCAGTTACTGCATTGACATAGGATTCCACACAGTTCACATCCTTCACTTTTCCTGTGCTCCCCCTCACATCTCCGGGTATGCTTCCGGATCGTACGGTATCACTTGGTATCACAGCGTCCTCCCTGTCCAGCTTAACTACTTTCAGGAATTCCTGTTATGTTTCGGTAGCTGAGGAGTGCAGGTAAAAAAGGAAATACACCAGAGCAGTTGGAATCTATGAGATTGCAGTACCCTGACTAACCACCACAACTAGAGGCAGCCATGGAGCGTTCCTACGTTGGTCCTAGACGCCTCGTCACAGCCTGAGAAACTAACTACACCTAAAGATAGAAAGAGGAAAGCTATCTGCCCCGGAGCAGATCCCCAAAGAACATAGAAAGCCCCCAAACATGTAATGGCGGTTAGACAAGAGGAAATACTGACACAGACAGAAAATAGTATGAGCAAACGTTGGGGCCCAAACTACCTAAATAGAAAATGATAGGAAGGGCACTTACTGCAATCCCAAAAAACCCTGAAAAGCACCAACTCTACTAATTTCAAAAACACCTGAGATCACACGACCTCTACCACCTAAATTAGTTCTCTGGTGTAACAAAATCAAAACAGCAGCCACTGAAAAAACTGGAAAAAGCAAATGTACAAACATCAGTGGCTGAACTAAACTGAGAGGGCAAAAGCCCCCGGAGGGGACCCAGAAGGCCCCCACAGAAGTGCAGGACAAAATGCAAAAATCAAGCACAAAACAAAAAGAAGAAAATGTCTTATCTGTTAGCAGGGATGCAGACACGACACAGCAGGCTACAAAGGAAACAGGAATCAAGGATTGAGACCAGAACAATTGATCACCGGCAACCCTGATGGGAAGGCGACTCCCTTAAATAAGACCAGTCAGTAACACCTGATTCCCAATCTTCACAATCTTCACTGGACAGTCCAGTACCGCTTGTAACCACCAGAGGGAGCCTCTGCTCAGAACTCATTTCAAGTCCATTCACAACAGTACCCCCCCTTGAGGAGGGGTCACCGAACCCTCACCTGAGCAACCAGGTCGGTCAGGATGAGTTCTATGATACGCACGGATGAGTCTCCTAGCATGGATGTCCGAAGCAAACACCCAAGAATTGTCTTCCTGACCATAACCTCTCCACTTAACCAAATACTGGAGTTTCCGTCTAGAAAAACGAGAATTCAAAATTTTCTCAACCTCAAACTCCATATTGCCCTCAACCAGAACAGGGTCAGGAGGCAAAGCAGTAGGAACCACTGGCTCAACAAACCTCTTCAACAAGGACTTGTGGAACACATTATGGATCTTAAATGTCCCTGGAAGAAGCAAACGAAAAGAAACAGGATTAAGAATCTCCATGATCTTATAAGGTCCAATGAACCTAGGCTTAAATTTAGGAGATGCCACTCTCATAGGAATATTTTTTGAGGACAACCAGACCAAGTCCCCCACTTTAAACCGAGGACCATCAGTCCTATGCCGGTTAGCAAACCGCTGGGCCCTCTCCTGAGAGAGGGACAACCTCTGCACTACCTGGTCCCAAATCTGTTGCATACGCTCCACAACAGAGTCAACACCCGGACAGACAGAAGCCTCCGTCTGTCCTGAAGAAAATCGAGGGTGAAACCCAGAATTACAGAAAAATGGAGACATCAAAGTGGCAGAGCTAGCCCTATTATTAAGAGCAAACTCAGCCAAAGGCAAAAAAGAGACCCAGTCATCCTGATCAGCAGACACAAAGCATCTTAGATAAGTCTCCAATGTCTGATTTGTTCTCTCAGTTTGACCATTGGTCTGAGGATGAAACGCCGAGGAGAAAGACAATTGAACACCAAGTTTAGAACAAAAGGTCCTCCAAAATCTGGAAACAAACTGGACTCCTCTGTCAGACACAATGTTCTCAGGAATGCCGCGCAAACGAACCACGTGCTGAAGGAACAAAGGTACCAATTCAGAGGAGGAAGGCAACTTAGGTAATGGCACAAGATGTATCATCTTGGAAAACCTATCACAAATCACCCAGATGACGGTCATTCTCTGAGAAACAGGGAGATCGGAAATGAAATCCATAGAGATATGGGTCCATGGTCTCTTGGGCACAGGCAATGGCATCAACAAACCACTAGAGCGGGAGCAAGGCTTGGAGCGAGAGCAAGTCCCGCAGGACTGCACAAATTCCCTGACATCACGAGACAAGGTAGGCCACCAAAAGGACCGACTAACCAAGTCTCTGGTACCAAAAATTCCGGGATGACCGGCCAACGCAGAACAATGAATCTCAGACATCACACTCTTTTTCCAGTGGTCCGGGACAAACAATTTCCCAACAGGGCAGCGCTCGGGCCTATCCTCCTGACACCCCTCCAGAGCCAGTCTCAAATTGGACGAGATGGCGGAAAGAACTACACCTTCTTTCAAAATAACAGAAGGATCAGATAACTCAGGAGAGTCCGCAAGGAAACTCCTTGAAAGGGCATCCGCCTTAACATTCTTGGTGCCAGGAAGAAAGGAAACCACAAAATTAAAACGTGTGAAAAACAAGGCCCACCTGGCATGTCTAGGATTAAGTCGCTTGGCAGATTCCAGATAAACCAGATTCTTATGGTCAGTGAGGACCACCACCTGATGTTTGGCTCCCTCCAGCCAATGTCTCCACTCTTCAAAAGCCCACTTCATGGCCAATAACTCCCGATTACCCACGTCATAATTACGTTCAGTAGGAGAAAATTTTCGAGAGAAAAAGGCACAAGGGTTACTTTTAGAGGTTTCTGGATCTCTTTGGGACAAAACGGCACCTGCCCCAATTTCAGAGGCATCAACCTCAACCTGAAATGGCAGAGAAACATCAGGCTGCCATAGAACAGGAGCAGAAGTGAATCTCTGCTTAAGTTCCTGAAATGCAGAGACTGCCTCAGGAGGCCAATTCACCACATCAGAACCCTTTTTGGTCAAATCAGTTAATGGTTTAACAATAACCGAGAAATTACCAATAAATTTACGATAAAAATTGGCAAAACCCAAAAATCTTTGAAGAGCCTTTAATGAAGTAGGTTGGACCCAATCACAGATGGCCTGAACCTTGACCGGGTCCATTTCAATAACAGATGGGGACAAAATGAATCCCAAAAATGAGATCCTCTGTACGCCAAAAAGACACTTTGATCCCTTCACATACAGAGCATTCTCTCTCAAAATCTGGAATACAGTTCGAACATGTTTCACATGAGAGTCCCAGTCATTGGAAAAAATCAAGATATCATCCAAATAAACAATCAGAAATTTATCCACAAAATCCCTGAAAATGTCATTCATGAAGGACTGGAAGACAGAAGGAGCATTAGTGAGCCCAAAGGGCATCACAAGGTACTCAAAATGCCCCTCAGGGGTGTTAAATGCCGTCTTCCATTCATCCCCGTGCTTAATGCGAATAAGGTTATATGCCCCTGAGGTCAAGCTTGGTAAACCAAGTAGCGTTTTTCACCCTGGAAAACAGGTCAGAAATCAAGGGTAACGGGTATTGATATTTCACAGTAATATTGTTCAAAAGACGATAATCAATACACGGCCTTAATGAACCATCCTTTTTGGCCACAAAGAAAAAACCGGCACCTAAGGGTGAAGAGGATGGTCTGATATGACCTTTCTCCAATGACTCCTTGATATAAGACCGCATAGCGTCATGTTCAGGTACAGACAAGTTAAAAAGGCGACCTTTAGGGAATTTACTACCAGGCACTAATTCAATAGCGCAGTCATAGCTCCTATGGAGAGGCAAGGATGCAGATTTACTTTCGCTAAACACATCAGAAAAATCAAACAAAAAGTCAGGAACATCCTCAGCCTGGGGGGAGGCAGAAAAAACGGGAGTGTTGGCACCAACACATTGGCAGCCCCAACTGGTTACAGACACAGATTTCCAATCCAAAACAGGATTATGAGACTGTAACCAAGGGAAACCCAGCACGATAATGTCATGCAGATTATACAGAACCAAAAATTTGCAGCTCTCCTGATGATCAGGTTCAACCCTCATTATCACCTGAGTAGAGAACTGAGGTTTATTCTCAGCCAAAGGGGTAGAATCGATTCCCAGTAGGGGAATAGACTTCTGTAGGGGTATCAAGGGAAACCCACAACGTTTAGCAAAATCAAAATCCATCAGGTTAATAGCTGCTCCCGAATCAACGAAAGCCTGAGCAGAAAATGAGGACAGAGAGCATATCAGAGTAACAGTTAATAAAAACTTAGTCTGAACACTACCCAAGACAACTGAGCGTGCAAAACGTCTTCCCCGCTTAGGGCAGACTGAAATAGCATGAGAGGCATCACCACAGTAGAAACATAACCCATTGCGCTTTCGAAACTCATGACGCTGTGTCCCAGAAACCACTCTATCACACTGCATGGATTCAGAAGCAGGTTCACAAGGCAACACTATTCCACGCATACTTCTCCGCTCACGCAAACGTCTGTCAATTTGAATTGCTAATGACATAGAATCATTGAGACCAGAGGGGACAGGGAATCCCCCATAATATCCTTTACATTATCTGACAGACCCTTCCGAAAAAGGGCTGCCAAAGCGTCGTCATTCCATTTGGTCAGGACTGCCCACCTACGGAATCTCTGACAGTATAACTCAGCGTCATCAAGCCCCTGATTTAATGCCAACAAGGCTTTTTCAGCTTGATCAGTGACATTAGGCTCATCGTACAATAACCCCAAGGCCTGAAAAAATGCATCAACATCACTCAAAACAGGATCCCCAGGTGTCAGGGAAAAAGCCCAATCCTGAGGATCGCCGCGCAGGAGAGAGATGACAATTTGAACCTGCTGCGCTGCGTTCCCTGAGGACTTAGATTTTAAGGCAAAAAACAATTTACAATTATTTTTAAAATTCAGAAACTTGGCTCGATCCCCAAAAACAAATCTGGCATGGGAATCCTAGGTTCCACAACAGGCAACCTAGCAAGATAGGTAGCAATACTCCGAACCTCAGTGGCAAGCTGATCCACACAGCCAGACAACTGTGCAAACTCCATTGAGAGAAAAAATCCTCCCCAGCACCCAGAGATACAGAGGGAAAAAAAAACAAAAAATAAAAATGCAACAAACAGAAAAATATCTCTGACAACCTTTTTTTTTTTTTTTTTTTCTTTCACAATATTTTTCCCTTCTGTGAGTACCATTCAATTTTTTTGGGCCGGTGATACTGTTATGTTTCGGTAGCTGAGGAGTGCAGGTAAAAAAGGAAATACACCAGAGCAGTTGGAATCTATGAGATTGCAGTACCCTGACTAACCACCACAACTAGAGGCAGCCGTGGAGCGTTCCTACGTTGGTCCTAGACGCCTTGTCACAGCCTGAGAAACTAACTACACCTAAAGATAGAAAGAGGAAAGCTATCTGCCCCGGAGCAGATCCCCAAAGAACATAGAAAGCCCCCAAACATGTAATGGCGGTTAGACAAGAGGAAATACTGACACAGACAGAAAATAGTATGAGCAAACGTTGGGGCCCAAACTACCTAAATAGAAAAGGATAGGAAGGGCACTTACCGCAATCCCAAAAAACCCTGAAAAGCACCAACTCTACTAATTTCAAAAACACCTGAGATCACACGACCTCTACCACCTAAATTAGTTCTCTGGTGTAACAAAATCAAAACAGCAGCCACTGAAAAAACTGGAAAAAGCAAATGTACAAACATCAGTGGCTGAACTAAACTGAGAGGGCAAAAGCCCCGGAGGGGACCCAGAAGGCCCCCACAGAAGTGCAGGACAAAATGCAAAAATCAAGCACAAAAACAAAAAGAAGAAAATGTCTTATCTGTTAGCAGGAGATGCAGACATGACACAGCAGGCTACAAAGGAAACAGGAATCAAGGATTGAGACCAGAACAATTGATCACCGGCAACCCTGATGGGAAGGTGACTCCCTTAAATAAGACCAGTCAGTAACACCTGATTCCCAATCCTCACAATCTTCACTGGACAGTCCAGTACCGCTTGTAACCACAAGAGGGAGCCACTGCTCAGAACTCATTTCAAGTCCATTCACAACAAATTCCCCTGTCCATTTTGCCCAGACATAAGGGCATCTGCCCTCGTAGTACACCGCCACATCTTGGAGTGACCTCCATTTCTATTCTGCTGCGACTTCTGCTGTAGGTTCCTGTTGTGAATGGGTTTGAGATGAGTTCTGAGCAGAGGCTCCCTCTGGTGGTTACAAGCGGTACTAGTGAGGACTGGAAATCAGGTGTTACTGATTGGTCTTATATAAGGGAGTAATTTTCCCATCAGGGTTGCCGGTGATCAATTGTTCTGGTCTGAATCCTTCTTTCCAGTTTCCCTTGTAGCCTGCTGTGTCGTGTCTGCATCTCCTGCTATCAGATAAGACAATTTCTTATTTTGTGTTTTTGCTATATTTTTGCATTTTGTCCTGCACTTCTGTGGGGGCCTTCAGGGTCCCCTCCGGGGGCTTTTGCCCTCTCAGTTTAGTCCAGCCACTGTGTTTTGTACTTTTGCTTTTTCCATTTTTTTCAGTGGCTGCTGTTTTTGTTACACCAGAGAACTAATTTAGGTGGTAGAGGTCGTGTGATCTCAGGTGATTTTGAAATTAGTAGAGTTGGTGTTTTTCAGGGTTTTCTGGGATTGCAGTAAGTGTCCTTCCTGTCCTTTTCTATTTAGTTAGTTTGGGCCCCAGCGTTTGCTCATACTATTTTCTTTCTGTGTCAGTATTTCTTCTTGTCTAACCGCCATTACATGTTTGGGGGCTTTCTATTATCTTTGGGGTTCTGCTACGGGGCAGATAGCTTTCCTATTTCTATCTTTAGGTGTAGTTAGTTTCTCAGGCTGTGACGAGGCGTCTAGGACCAACGTAGGAACGCTCCACGGCTGCCTCTAGTTGCGGTGGTTAGTCAGGGTACTGCAATCTCATAGATTCCAACTGCTCTGGTGTATTTCCTTTTTTTGCCTGCACTCCTCAGCTACCGTAACATAACAGTATCACCGGCCATAAAAATTGTATGGTACTCACAGAAGGGAAAAAATATTTTGAAGGAAGAAAAGTTGTCAGAGATATTTTTCTGTTTGTTGCATTTTTTTTTTTTTTCCCTCTGTATCTCTGGGTGCTGGGGAGGATCTTTTCTCCCAATGGAGTTTGCACAGTTGTCTGGCCGTGTGGATCAGCTTGCCACTGAGGTTCGGAGTATTGCTGCATATCTTGCTAGGTTGCCTGTTGTGGAACCTAGGATCCCCATGCCAGATTTGTTTTTAGGGGATCGAGCTAAGTTTCTGAATTTCAAAAATAATTGTAAATTGTTTTTTGCCTTAAAATCTAAGTCCTCAGGGAACGCAGCGCAGCAGGTTCAAATTATCATCTCTCTCCTGCGCGGCGACCCTCAGGATTGGGCTTTTTCCCTGATACCTGGGGATCCTGTTTTGAGTGATGTTGATGCATTTTTTCAGGCTTTGGGGTTATTGTACGATGAGCCTAATGTCACTGATCAAGCTGAAAAAGCCTTGTTGGCATTAAATCAGGGGCTTGATGACGCTGAGTTATACTGTCAGAGATTCCGTAGGTGGGCAGTCCTGACCAAATGGAATGACGACGCTTTGGCGGCCCTTTTCCGGAAGGGTCTGTCGGATAATGTAAAGGATGTTATGGTGGGATTCCCTGTCCCCTCTGGTCTCAATGATTCTATGTCATTAGCGATTCAAATTGACAGACGTTTGCGTGAGCGGAGAAGTATGCGTGGAGTGGTGTTGCCTTGTGAGCCAGCTGCTGAGCCCATGCAGTGTGATGGAGTGGTGTCTGGGGCACAGCGTCATGAGTTTCGAAAGCGCAATGGGTTATGTTTCTACTGTGGTGATGCCTCTCATGCTATTTCAGTCTGCCCTAAGCGGGGAAGACATTTTGCACGCTCAGTTGTCTTGGGTAGTGTTCAGACTAAGTTTTTATTAACTGTCACTCTGATATGCTCTCTGTCCTCATTTTCTGCTCAGGCTTTCGTTGATTCTGGAGCAGCTATTAACCTGATGGATTATGATTTTGCTAAACGTTGTGGGTTTCCTTGATACCCCTACAGAAGTCTATTCCTTTACTGGGGATCGATTCTACCCTTTGGCTGAGAATAAACCCCAGTTTTCTACTCAGGTGATAATGAGGGTTGAACCTGATCACCAGGAGTGCTGCAAATTTTTGGTTCTATATAATCTGCATGACATTATCGTGCTGGGTTTCCCTTGGTTACAGTCTCATAATCCTGTTTTGGATTGGAAATCTGTGTCTGTAACCAGTTGGGGCTGCCAATGTGTTAATACCAACACTCCTGTTTTTTCTGCCTCCCCCAGGCTGAGGATGTTCCTGACTTTTTGTTTGATTTTTCTGATGTGTTTAGCGAAAGTAAATCTGCATCCTTACCTCCCCATAGGAGCTATGACTGCGCTATTGAATTAGTGCCGGGTAGTAAATTCCCTAAAGGTCGCCTTTTTAACTTGTCTGTACCTGAACATGACGCTATGCGGTCTTATATCAAGGAATCATTGGAGAAGGGTCATATCAGACCATCCTCTTCACCCTTAGGTGCCGGTTTTTTCTTTGTGGCCAAAAAAGATGGTTCATTAAGGCCGTGTATTGATTATCGTCTCTTGAACAATATTACTGTGAAATATCAATACCCGTTACCCTTGATTTCTGACCTGTTTTCCAGGGTGAAAAGCGCTACTTGGTTTACCAAGCTTGACCACAGGGGGGCATATAACCTTATTCGCATTAAGCACGGGGATGAATGGAAGACGGCATTTAATACCCCAGAGGGGCATTTTGAGTACCTAGTGATGCCCTTTGGGCTCACTAATGCTCCTTCTGTCTTCCAGTCCTTCATGAATGACATTTTCAGGGATTTTGTGGATACATTTTTGATTGTTTATTTGGATGATATCTTGATTTTTTCCAATGACTGGGACTCTCATGTGAAACATGTTCGGACTGTGTTCCAGATTTTGAGAGAGAATGCTCTGTATGTGAAGGGATCAAAGTGTCTTTTTGGCGTACAGAGGATCTAATTTCTGGGATTCATTTTGTCCCCATCTGTTATTGAAATGGACCCGGTCAAGGTTCAGGCCATCTGTGATTGGGTCCAACCTACTTCATTAAAGGCTCTTCAAAGATTCTTGGGTTTTGCCAATTTTTATCGTAAATTTATTGGTAATTTCTCTGTTATTGTTAAACCATTGACTGATTTGACCAAAAAGGGTTCTGATGTGGTGAATTGGCCTCCTGAGGCAGTCTCTGCGTTTCAGGAACTTAAGCAGAGATTCACTTCTGCTCCTGTTCTACGGCAGCCTGATGTTTCTCTGCCATTTCAGGTGGAGGTTGTTGCCTCTGAAATTGGGGCAGGTGCCGTTTTGTCCCAAAGAGATCCAGAGACCTCTAAAAGTAACCCTTGTGCCTTTTTCTCTTGAAAATTTTCTCCAACTGAACGTAATTATGACGTGGGTATTCGGGAGTTATTGGCCATGAAGTGGGCTTTTGAAGAGTGGAGACATTGGCTGGAGGGAGCCAAACATCAGGTGGTGGTCCTCACGGACCATAAGAATCTGGTTTATCTGGAATCTGCCAAGCGACTTAATCCTAGACAGGCCAGGTGGGCCTTGTTTTTCACACGTTTTAATTTTGTGGTTTCCTTTCTTCCTGGCACTAAGAATGTTAAGGCGGATGCCCTCTCGAGGAGTTTCCTTGCGGACTCTCCTGAGTTATCTGATCCTGCTGTTATTTTGAAAGAGGGTGTAGTTCTTTCCGCCATCTCGCCCAATTTGAGACTGGCTCTGGAAGGGTGTCAAGAGGATAAACCCGAGCGCTGCCCTATTGGGAAATTGTTTGTCCCAGACCGGTGGAAAAAGAGTGTGATGTCTCAGATTCATTGTTCCGCGTTGGCCGGTCATCCCGGAACTTTTGGTACCAGAGACTTGGTTAGTCGGTCCTTTTGGTGGCCTACCTTGTCTCGTGATGTCAGGGAATTTGTGCAGTCCTGCGGGACTTGCTCTCGCTCCAAGCCTTGCTCTCGCTCTAGTGGTTTGTTGATGCCATTGCCTGTGCCCAAGAGACCATGGACCCATATCTCTATGGATTTCATTTCCGACCTCACTGTTTCTCAGAGAATGACCGTTATCTGGGTGATTTGTGATAGGTTTTCCAAAATGATACATCTTGTGCCATTACCTAAGTTGCCTTCCTCCTCTGAATTGGTGCCTTTGTTCCATCAGCACGTGGTTCGGTTACACGGCATTCCTGAGAACATTGTGTCTGACAGAGGAGTCCAGTTTGTTTCCAGATTTTGGAGGACTTTTTGTTCTAAACTTGGTGTTCAATTGTCTTTCTCCTCGGCTTTTCATCCTCAGACCAATGGACAAACTGAGAACAAACCAGACATTGGAGACTTATCTAAGATGCTTTGTGTCTGCTGATCAGGATGACTGGGTCTCTTTTTTGCCTTTGGCTGAGTTTGCTCTTAATAATAGGGCTAGCTCTGCCACTTTGATGTCTCCATTTTTCTGCAATTTTGGGTTTCACCCTCGATTTTCTTCAGGTCAGACGGAGGCTTCTGTCTGTCCAGGTGTTGACTCTGTTGTGGAGCGTATGCAGCAGATTTGGGACCAGGTAGTGGAGAGGTTGTCCCTCTCTCAGGAGAGGGCCCAGCGGTTTGCCAACCGGCATAGGACTGATGGTCCTCGGTTTAAAGTGGGGGACTTGGTCTGGTTGTCCTCAAGAAATATCCCTATGAGAGTTGCATCTCCTAAGTTTAAGCCTAGGTTCATTGGACCTTATAAGATCATGGAGATTCTTAATCCTGTTTCCTTTCGTTTGCTTCTTCCAGGGACATTTAAGATCCATAACGTGTTCCACAAGTCCTTATTGAAGAGGTTTGTCGAGCCAGTGGTTCCTATGGCTGTGCCTTCTGACCCTGTTTTGGTTGAGGGCAATCTGGAGTATGTGGTTGAGAAAATATTGAATTCTCGTTTTTCTAGACGGAAACTCCAGTATTTGGTTAAGTGGAGAGGTTATGGTCAGGAGGACAATTCTTGGGTGTTTGCTTCCTGACATCCATGCTAGGAGACTCATCCGTGCGTATCACAGAGCTCATCCTGACCGACCTGGTTGCTCAAATGAGGGTTCGGTGACCCTTCCTCAAGGGGGGGGTACTGTTGTGAATGCGCTAGAAATGAATTCTGAGCAGAAGCTCCCTCTGGTGGTTACAAACAGTACTGAACTATCAAATGAAGATTGTGAAGATTGGAGATCAGGTGTTACTGACTGGTCTTATATAAGGAAGGTTCCCTCCCATCAGGGTTGCCGGTGATCAATTCTTCTGGTCTCATCTTTGATTCTTGTTCACTTTGTAGCCTGCTGTTTCGTGCCTGCATCTTCTGCTAACAGATAAGACATTTTCTTCTTTTAGTTTTTTGTGCTTGCTTTTTGCATTTTGTCCTGCACTTCTGTGGGGGTCTGCCGGGTCCCCTTTGGGGGCTTGTGCTCCTCTCAGTTTAGTTCAGCCACTGTTGTTTGTTCATTTGCCTTTTCCAGTTTTTTCAGTGGCTGCTGTTTAGTTTTTGTTACACCAGAGAACTAATTTAGGTGGTAGAGGTCGTGTGATCTCATGTGTTTTTGTAATTAGTAGAGTTGGTACTTTTCAGGGTTTTTTGGGATTGCAGTAAGTGCCCTTCCTATCCTTTTCTATTTAGGAAGTTTGGGCCCCAACGTTTGCTCATACTATTTTCTGTCTGTGTCAGTATTTCTTCTTGCCTAACCGCCATTACATGTTTGGGGGCTTTCTATGTTCTTTGGGGATCTGCTCCGGGGCAGATAGCTTTCCTCTTTCTATCTTTAGGTGTAGTTAGCTTCTCAGGCTGTGACGAGGCGTCTAGGACCAACGTAGGTACGCTCCACGGCTGCCTTTAGTTGTGGTGGTTAGTCAGGGTACTGCAATCCCATAGATTCCAACCTCTCTGGTGTATTGCCTTTTTTGCCTGCTCTCCTCAGCTACCAAATCATAACAGTTGCGTGGTCAACAGCATAGCCTGGGCTCTAAGGCCCACGCGAGCTTTCTGGGCTCCCTGGCCCTACTGACTACAACCCAGGAAATGTTCCTGTCTTACCTACTGCAGACCCCTCCTATGTTAACTATTACTTATCCTAATCTAGATATGCTAAATGCCCCCCTCTAGTGGGCTAACTTTATCACTACACTTTCCCTAAACAATTACAATAACACATAAATACATTACACTACACATTACATTACACATTATATTACACAAAAACATATATATGTATATAGCAGAATTAAATTTACTAATACACCCTTACATTAGAACTATGGAGATCGCTCTATTCTTCTGTATAATGGGGCATGCCGCTGGGGCCCTAATATTCCTGTACAGGGGTCTCTAGAGAGATAATCTCACCCCAACATTCTGGATTGGGGGAAGGGAAAATGGACTGGGGACATTTCACTTTAATTTCCCTTAAAAAAAACTGTAATAAAAAATAACTGATTAATAGAAGTGTTTTGTTTCCCCCATTTTGCCTGTAGGAGAGGTAAAGAGCCGTGGCTGAAGATGCTTTATCTTCAGAAGGCTACAGAAGATCTCATACCCATATGTGTGAAAAAAGTTACAATATCAGGAAAAAAAAGGACAAGTGTCCGAATTTTCACACCTAACATCTGATTTACATCAGATTACAATGCAATTTTAAGATGAGCTTTTACAACTCTTTCTGTCATTTACACATCTTTTTCAAAGGAAATATTATTCAAGACACATAGATAAAAAGCCAACAATTCATCTGCCGCGTACAGAAAAATCACAGCAGGAGACGACAGGATAGAATAAATGGATTACACACAGTATATACATACAATTAGTACAGTGTGTGCAGCTTACTGTACACGTGTTTAATTATTAAAGGATTATTTTTCTGAAAAAAATGACGTGAGCAGAGTTTTCTTAATTAGCAGAGGGAAAGCTGACGGCTGGGGGCCAATGTTTATAGCCTGGGAAGTGGGTAATAGCCATGGAGCTTTCCAGGCTATTAATATCAGCTCTCAACTGTATTCTTAGGCTATGGTTCCACGGTCCGGAACCATAGCGCTTTGGACGGAGCGGAAATTCCGCTCCGTCTAAGCCCCGCCCCCTTTCTGACGCGCGATCTTTCCGGAGGTGTTCAGGACACCTCCGGAACACCTCCGGAAAGAACGCAGGGCTACATAGCCCTGTGTAATATTCTGTTGCGGCGACGCACCGTCGCCGCAATACGCGAGGACATGCTGCGGTCTAAAAAGACGCGCCGCATGTCCGTTTACGCAGGTTTGCCACCTGCGTATTGTTACGCATAGTGGAGACGGGATTTCTTGAAATCCCCTCCACTATGCTGTAACATCTGGACGCTGCGTGTTTGGCGCTGCGCCAGCGCACAGCGCCAAACACGCAGCGTTTCCTGACCGTGGAAACTCACCCTCAGCCTTTACCAGCTATTAAAATGGGGGACCCCCCCAAAAAATGACGTAGAGTCCCCCTATAATTAATAACCAGCAAAGGATAGGCAGACAGCTGTGGGCTTATATTAATAACCTTATAAGGGGCCTTGGATATTGGCCCCCAGGCTAAAAACATCAGCTCTCAGCCAACCATCTGTCACGCTGTCTAGCAGATATATATATAAATAATGTCAGTAATCTATCAAGTGGGACAACATTCTATATAACATATAAATAGGTAACATTAACATGTATATATAGCATAGTATTACCTGACATAATATCCTGTGGGTCAATACTGAATCCTTTTCACGCTGTCTCTGGCTAGAGGTGGACCGGGGTCTATGCTGACCCTAAACTGGGGTCCTGACTAGTCCCTCTACCTGGAGGTACTGTTAATGGTACAGAGGTCCAGGCCGCCAGCGTAAACCCTGTCTCCTATAAATCCCTGACCACTGTAATCTAGTCCTTAGAAGGACCCTGATTACCACCATAGGGAATGGACAGGTAAAGGTTAACAAACAGTACAGACAAACGAGACAGACAGGGGATAAAGTAAATACTGTCTTGCATACAACATATAAACACAGAGGGAACACCAAAGGTCTAGGAGATAAACTGTAAGCAAGGAGAGGAAAAACAACAAAGGAGCTCTTAGCTTAAGTCTTCTCAGAACCGATCCTATCTGCAGTCTGTATGAATGCTTTCACCGGCATCTAACCAGCAGACTGGCAGCTATATAAAGGAAGCTAATTAGAACATAATCAAAAGCAGCCTGGCGAGGCTGGACCTAGTCTTAGCAAAGAGCTAGGTAAAATTAACTCCCTCATTACCAAACACAAAGAAACAGCAACTCAGCTGCGAGAAGTCAGAATGTGCAATCGCGACAATCTTCGTGGCGATGCACCCATGACAGTACCCCCCCTTCTACGAGGGGCCTCCGGACCCTCAGGGCCAGGTCTGTCCGGGTAAGTCGTGTGGAAGGTCCGAACCAATCGATCTGCGTTAATCTCAGACGCAGAGACCCACGTCCTCTCCTCAGGACCATATCCCTTCCAATGAACCAAATACTGAAGGGACCGGCGATTCAGACGTGAGTCAATGATCTTCAACACTTGAAATTCTAAGTTACCATTGACCACCACTGGAGGAGGAGGTAGAAGTGACGGTATAACTGGCGCCACGTACCTCTTAAGCAACGATTTGTGGAATACATTATGGATTTTAAACGTAGGAGGGAGGTCCAGACGAAATGCCACAGGATTAATTATAGAACTGATCCTGTATGGACCGATGAACCTGGGACCCAGTTTCCAGGAGGGAACTTTGCGTTTTATATTCTTGGTAGACAACCACACCAGATCGTTCACACCTAGGTCCGGACCAGACACTCTCCTCCTATCAGACCTCCGCTTGAAACAGTTCCCCATAGCACTCAGACCATTCAGCACTCCTCTCCAAACTGAAGCAAGTGACGACGAGAATCGTTCCTCCTCAGGAACCCCAGATGGACGGGTATGTGGGGTCTTAGAGCGAGCACAAACTCCACAGGACGCGACAAAAGTTATTACCTCTTTATTTAAGTTAGGCCACCAAAACCGGCGAGAAAGGAGATCCACAGTTGCTTTACTCCCTGGATGTCCTGCTAAAGCAGAACTATGATGTGCCTCGATAACTTTTTGTCTTAACTGATTAGGAACAAACAGTTTCCCTGGAGGTCCTACAGGGGCGTCCCCCTGAGCCTCCAACACCTCCTCCTCAAGCTCAGAGCACACAGCCGACACCACCACTCCCTCCTGAAGGATAGGAACCGGGTCATCCGTCCTTCCGGCCCCTGGGAAACTACGAGATAAGGCATCAGGAAGCAATTTTATTGAGCAGTCATACGTGCGATGAGGAGGTAACTTTTGACACCCCTCCTCTGAGAACATCTCCCCAAAGTCCTCCAGAAAAGGAGGCAAAGTCCTAGGCACGACCGCACCGATGACCGTGTTCATGCAGTTATTCTTGCAAAATTCACCCCACTGGCTTATCTTTCTGGATTGCCAATCAATCACTGGGTTATGTTTAGCCAACCAGGGAAGTCCCAACACAATAGGAGTAGGAAGACCCTCCAACACATAACAAGACAACTGTTCTTTATGTATTGCCCCTACTCGAAGGTCTATGTTATGAACAGCTTGTACAAAGCTACCTTGACCGAGAGGTCTGGCGTCAATAGAAAGTATAGGGATCGGTTTGGCCAATACACTCAGTTGCATACCTTGCACCTGGGCAAACCGAGCGTCCACCATATTAGCCCCAGACCCACTATCAAGAAGAACAGAAATCCTCTCAACTCTCGCACCAACCACCACCTCCGCAGGCACGAGAAATTGAGACGGACCTGGGGACGAAATACCTACTCCCAGGTTGTCGTCCACCACACAACCTGGGATTAACAGTTTTTCGGTGACTTTTTTGCTCAATGAGGCACGGGAGGGACACCCCCCAACAAAATGTCCCTCTCTCCCGCAGAAGAAACACCTTCTTGTCTTGTGGCGCACCGCCGATTCCCTCCTACCCAATGATGTCCCTCCCAACTGCATAGGTTCCTCAGAACAGACCAGGGGAACCTCCATATAAGGGACTTTAGTAGTGGGTGGAGTCATAACAGGGGGCGGAGTTACCTCGCACCTCCCCCGAAGCCGTCTATCAATACGAATAGCAAGGGCCATAGCAGCCTCCAGTGACGGAGGAGAATCATACTGAGCCAAAACATCTTTTAATTTGTCAGATAACCTTGACAAAACTGGCTCCTAAGAGCTGGGTCATTCCACTGAGTATCTGTGGCCCATCTACAGAACTCAGAAGAAAATTCCTCCGCCGGACGATCTCCCTGCTGTATCCTACGTAACTTCGTTTCAGCAAGGGAGACCCGATCCAGGTCATCATACACCAGCCCCAGGGCAGCAAAAAATCGATCTATTGACTGGAGGGCCGGGGAGCCCGGAGGAAGAGAGAACGCCCAGGATTGAGGGTCCCCTTGTAAGAGCGAGATGACAATTCCCACCCTCTGCTCCTCACTCCCCGATGACCGAGGCCGTAGCCGAAAGTACAATTTACATGCCTCCCGGAAGGTAAAAAATTTGTCCCGCCCACCAGTGAACCTGTCCGGGAGAGCAACCTTAGGTTCAGATCTGGTTTGCTCCGGGGGGGACAAAACCTTGGACTTAATGTCCGTAAGCTCCATGGACAACTTCTGCAACTGCAGGGCAAGCTGGGCCACTGGATCCATGGTAGCTGGGGTGTCACGCGGTCTTATGATATGTGTACGATGTCAGTAAACTATTCTTAAAAGAACAACACTCTATACAACATATAGATTAGCAACATAAGCATGTAAATATAGAATAGATTTACCTGACACGATATCCGTTGAACTCAGGGTTAATCTTGAGGACTTGATACACTGTCACAGGAAAGAAGAAGAGGACCGGGGGTCTAACCTGACCCTAAACTGGGGTCCTAACTAATCCCTCACCTTGGAGGTACTGATAATGGTTCAGAGGTCCAAGTCTCCAGCCTAACCCTGTCTCCTATCAGTCCCTGAACCCTGTAATCAGTCCTAAGAAGGATTCTGATTACCACCAAAGGGATATGGGCTGATCTCTGCTAAATACACAGATTAGAAATATAAGACAGACTGGAGAAAACACAGACTTGCATACACACTCAAACACAGAAGGAACATAAATGATCTGGGATATTAAACTCTAAGAAAGGTGAGCTTAAAACAACTAAGGAGCTCTTTAACTTTAAGTCTATACAGATACAATCCTATCTGTGGTCTGCATGAAGAATTTCACTGGCAACTCCCAAACAGACAACCAGAGATTTAAAGGAAACCAATCAACAAATAATTAATTGCAGCCGGGAGAGACTGCACCCATTCCCAGAACTGAGCACAGACAGAATTAACTCCCTAACTGCCAAACACAAAGAAACAGCAACTCAGCTGTGAGAAGTCAGAATGTGCAACCGCGACGATCTTCGTGGCGATGCACACATGACAGTACCCCCCCTTCTACGAGGGCCTCCGGACCCTCAGGGCCAGGTCTGCCCGGGTGAGTTCTGTGGAAGGTCCGAACCAAACGATCTGCGTTAATGTCAGACGCAGGAACCCACGTCCTCTCCTCTGGACCATACCCCTTCCAATGCACCAAGTACTGAAGGGACCGGCGATTCAGACGTGAGTCAATGATCTTTGACACTTGAAACTCCAAGTTACCATTGACCACCACTGGAGGAGGAGGTAGAGGTGATGGTATAACTGGTGCCACGTACCTCTTAAGTAATGACTTGTGGAACACATTATGAATTTTAAACGTAGGAGGGAGGTCCAGACGAAATGCCACAGGATTAATTATGGAACTGATCCTGTACGGCCCGATGAATCTGGGGCCCAGCTTCCAGGAGGGAACTTTAAGTTTTATATTCCTGGTAGACAACCATACCAGATCGTTCACATTAAGATCTGGACCAGAAACTCTCCTCCTATCAGCCATACGTTTATAACGGTTCCCCATAGCACTCAGATTATTCAATACACCTCTCCACACTGAAGCAAGTGACGACGAGAAACGCTCCTCCTCAGGAACCCCAGAAGGGCCCCCCCCATTGAAAGTACAAAACTGGGGATGAAAACCATATGCCCCAAAAAACGGGGATTTACCAGTGGACTCGCTCCGCCTGTTGTTAAGAGCGAACTCTGCCAGAGGCAAGAAAGAAGACCAGTCCTCCTGGTTCTCTGAGACAAAACACCGAAGATAAGTCTCTAGGCTTTGATTCAGACGCTCTGTCTGACCATTGGTCTGCGGATGAAAAGCCGAGGAAAATGACAATTGCATCCCCCGACGTAAACAAAATGCCCTCCAAAACTTGGACACAAACTGAGACCCCTATCTGACACCACATCAGAAGGCAACCCATGAAGTCTCACAATCTCCCCAATGAACACCTGCGCCAGAGTTTTAGCATTAGGGAGGGCAGGAAGAGCAATGAAATGTGCCATCTTACTGAACCTGTCAACAACCACCAGTATGACAGTCTTCCCTGACGACTGAGGAAGGTCCGTGATGAAGTCCATAGACAAATGAGTCCATGGACGCTCCGGAAGTTTCAAGGGTAAGAGGGTCCCAGACGGACGGGTATGAGGGGTCTTAGAACGAGCACAAACCCCACAGGACGCGACAAAAGTTAAAACATCTTTATTAACGTTAGGCCACCAAAACCGGCGAGAAAGGAGATCTAAAGTAGCCTTACTCCCTGGATGTCCTGCTAAAGCAGAATTATGATGTGCCTCAATAACCTTTTGTCTCAACTGATTTGGGACAAACAGTCTCCCTGGAGGTCCTGCAGGGGCGTCCCCCTGAGCCTCTAACACCTCCTCCTCAAGCTCAGAACATACAGCCGACACTACCACCCCCTCCTGAAGGATAGGAATCGGGTCATCCGTTTTCCCGGCCCCTGGGAAACTGCGAGACAAGGCATCAGCCTTAACATTCTTAGATCCAGGGCGATAAGTGACAACAAAATTAAACCTGGTAAAAAACAACGACCATCGAGCTTGTCTGGAATTCAGACGCTTAGCAGATTCCAAATACAGCAGGTTCTTGTGATCAGTAATGACGGTGACCGGGTGGACTGCCCCCTCCAAAAAGTGACGCCATTCTTCAAAAGCCAACTTAATGGCCAAAAGTTCCCTATTGCCGATATCATAATTCCTTTCGGCGGACGACAATTTCTTAGAAAAGAAAGCGCATGGATGCCATTTACCAGGGGACGGACCCTGGGACAATATTGCACCCACCCCTACGTCAGACGCGTCCACCTCCACAACGAACGGCTGTGATGCATCTGTTTGGATGAGAACGGGTGCCGAAGCAAAACATTTTTTCAAAGAGGAAAAAGCTTGGCAAGCTTTGTCTGACCATTTAGAAAAATCCGTCCCTTTTCTTGTCATGTCAGTGAGAGGTTTGACAACAGATGAGAAATTACAAATAAATTTTCGGTAGTAGTTAGCAAACCCCAGAAAACGCTGCAGAGCCTTAAGATCCTCTGGCTGATCCCATTCAAGCACTGCTCTCACCTTTTCAGGGTCCATACGGAAACCGGAGGCTGACACCAAGAAACCCAAAAACTGAAGTTCCTGTACGGCGAATACACACTTTTCCAGTTTGGCGTATAGTTTATTGTCTCGCAAGATCTGCAACACCTGTCTCACATGCTCCTGGTGAGACACAAGATCTGGCGAGTAAATTAAAATGTCATCCAAATATACGACCACAAACAGCCCCACCAGATGACGAAAAATGTCATTAACAAAATGTTGGAATACTGCTGGTGCAGTAGTCAGACCAAAAGGCATGACAAGGTTCTCATAATGTCCCTCCGGCGTGTTAAACGCCGTTTTCCACTCATCCCCCTCTTTTATCCTAATCAGATTATACGCCCCCCTGAGATCCAATTTAGAGAACCATTTGGCACCAACAATTTGATTGAAGAGATCAGGAATCAGAGGGAGTGGATACGGATCTCGAACAGTAATCCGATTAAGTTCGCGGAAATCCAAGCAAGGGCGTAGGCCTCCATCTTTCTTCTTCACAAAGAAGAACCCCGCGGCCACTGGGGAAGATAAAGGTCTAATATGCCCTTTAGCCAGACTTTCCGAAATATAATCTTTCATAGCCTGCCTCTCAGGACCAGAAAGGTTATATAACCTAGCTTTAGGTAACTTAGCATCAGGAAGTAAATTAATAGAGCAGTCATACACACGATGAGGAGGCAACTCCTGACACCCCTCCTCAGAGAATACATCCCCAAAGTCCTCCAAAAAAGGAGGCAAAGTACTAGGCACGACCGCACTGATGACTGTGTTCATGCAGTTACTTTTGCAAAACTCACCCCATTGGCTTATCTCTCTGGACTGCCAATTAATCACAGGGTTATGTTTAACCAACCAAGGAAGTCCCAACACAATAGGAGTAGGTAGACCCTCCAACACATAACAAGATAATAGTTCCCTATGTATTGCCCCTACCCGAAGGTCAATGTTATGAACCTCATGAACAAAGCTACCTTGGCCGAGAGGCCTGGCGTCAATGGAGAATATAGGGATCGGTTTGACCAATACACTCAGATGCATACCTTGAGCCTGAGCAAACTGAGCGTCAACCAGATTAGCCCCGGACCCACTATCAAGAAGAACAGAAAATCTCTCCACTCTCGTACCAACCACCACCTCCACTGGTACAAGGAACTGAGAAGAACTAGCGGACGAAATACATACTCCCAGGTTGTCGTCCACCACACAACCTGGGATTAACAGTTTTCCGGCGACTTCTTGCTCAACAAGGCACGGGACGGACATCCCCCAACAAAATGTCCCTCTTTCCCGCAGAAGAAACACCTTCTAGTCCTGCGGCGTACCGCCAATCCCCTCCTACGAAATGATGTCCCTCCCAACTGCATAGGCTCATCCGAACAGACAAGGGGAACCTCAACATAAGGGACTTTAGTGGTAGGTGGAGAAACAACAGGGAGTGGAGTTACCTCACCCCTCTCCCGAAGCCGTCTATCAGTACGGATAGCCAGGGCCATAGCAGCCTCCAGTGATGGAGGAGAATCATACTGAGCCAAAACGTCCTTTAATTTGTCAGAAAGCCCATGACAAAACTGGCTCCTAAGAGCTGGGTCATTCCACTGAGTATCTGTGGCCCATCTACGGAACTCAGAAGCAAATTCCTCCGCCGGACGATCTCCCTGCTGTATCTTACGTAATTTTGTCTCAGCAAGAGAGACCCGATCTGGGTCATCATATACCAAACCCAGGGCAGTAAAAAATCGATCTACTGACTGTAGAGCCGGGGATCCCGGAGGAAGGGAAAATGCCCAGGATTGAGGGTCCCCTTGTAGGAGCGAGATAACAATTCCCACTCTCTGCTCTTCACTCCCTGATGATCGAGGCCGAAGCCGAAAATACAATTTACATGCTTCCCTGAAGGTAAAAAATTTGTCTCGCCCACCAGTGAACCTGTCCGGGAGAGCAACCTTAGGTTCAACTCTGGTTTGCTCCAGGGGAGACAAAACTTTGGACTTAATGTCCGTCAGCTCCATGGATAATCCCTGTAACTGCAGAGCCAGCTGGGCTACTGGATCCATGGCAACTGGGAATAATTTTATAGGCCAGTGAAAATGTCACGCGGTCTTATGATATGTGTACGATGTCAGTAAACTATTCTTAAAAGAACAACACTCTATACAACATATAGATTAGCAACATAAGCATGTAAATATAGAATAGATTTACCTGACACGATATCCGTTGAACTCAGGGTTAATCTTGAGGACTTGATACACTGTCACAGGAAAGAAGAGGACCGGGGGTCTAACCTGACCCTAAACTGGGGTCCTAACTAATCCCTCACCTTGGAGGTACTGATAATGGTTCAGAGGTCCAAGTCTCCAGCCTAACCCTGTCTCCTATCAGTCCCTGAACCCTGTAATCAGTCCTAAGAAGGATTCTGATTACCACCAAAGGGATATGGGCTGATCTCTGCTAAATACACAGATTAGAAATATAAGACAGACTGGAGAAAACACAGACTTGCATACACACTCAAACACAGAAGGAACATAAATGATCTGGGATATTAAACTCTAAGAAAGGTGAGCTTAAAACAACTAAGGAGCTCTTTAACTTTAAGTCTATACAGATACAATCCTATCTGTGGTCTGCATGAAGAATTTCACTGGCAACTCCCAAACAGACAACCAGAGATTTAAAGGAAACCAATCAACAAATAATTAATTGCAGCCGGGAGAGACTGCACCCATTCCCAGAACTGAGCACAGACAGAATTAACTCCCTAACTGCCAAACACAAAGAAACAGCAACTCAGCTGTGAGAAGTCAGAATGTGCAACCGCGACGATCTTCGTGGCGATGCACACATGACATGGGGAGAATCTTTAGTATGGCCGGTGAAAATGTCACGCTGTCTAGCAGATATATATATAAATAATGTCAGTAATCTATCAAGTGGGACAACATTCTATATAACATATAAATAGGTAACATTAACATGTATATATAGCATAGTATTACCTGACATAATATCCTGTGGGTCAATACTGAATCCTTTTCACGCTGTCTCTGGCTAGAGGTGGACCGGGGTCTATGCTGATGTGTAGCCCTGGTGTTAGGCACACGCAGTACCCTGGAGAGTGTGTGGCGAGACAGCAGTTTAATGCTAAATATCCATTCACTCAACATATACTAGACACACCCTTAGGGTAGTGTAGTTTACTCTTGAGGGAGTGGTCAAGGTGTGTGTGTTGAGTGATTTAGTCAGTGTCCAGACTTCAGAGAGAGAGGTCTAGAAGTCTGTGTCTGGACTTCAGAGAGAGAAGACGTCTGGAGGGAGGAAGCAGTCCAGATTGCTCTATCATCAGTTCGGAAAGTGGAGTCTAGTACAGGTGGTTTAATTCACCTCAGCCTAGTCAGAGCTGTACCTCATCAGAATACACTGGAAGGAAAGAAGAAGTTTAGTGCAGAAAGTCTTCAGTATCCTGTCTAAAGGACGGTGTAAGGTTCAGAGACGTGCTCCTGCCTATTGATAACTGAGCATCTGTAACTAACTTTGAAGTGAAGGAAAAGAAAGAAGTGACTGCTCGACCCTTGGCTAGTGTGAGTGCTTATGTTACCAGCGAGGACAAGGCGAAAGGCACAGTGGTTTATTGGAATAGTGCTTACGGATTGAAGAAGTCCTGCACATTGCAACCGGTCACTGGGGACCGAAGGATCACTATTGTTACAAGCATAGTGGTAAGAAAACCAGGAATTTACCGGACCTTAGGTCGCGGCAAACAAGCCCCATATAGTCAGTACGTAACTGGGGTCAGGGGGAGTGAAGACTTTGAGTCAGTGCACGACAAGATAAGGATTCAGCTCTCTCGCAGGAAGGCTCCTGACACAAAGCTGACTGGGCGGTACAGCTATAGATTAGCTGGAATTATTGAGGGAACTACGCTTCAGGCTGGTTGTACTCATTGTATTGGAAGTAAAGGAGGCCCCTAACTTGTCCAGCTGCTGTCTCAAGATACACTCTCCTTGGATCAGCCTCCCTGGGACCTGCCTGAACATCTTACAAGTAAAGGTATGGAAAGACGCTGACCGTGTGAGACTGTGTTATTTATCTGCACCCGACTTCACTAACTTCATAGACTTTGAGGGACCAGTCCCACCTGTAGGGGACCCGACATCTAGCTGCCTCACCATCCCCTCAGAGATCTACAGCAGCGCTGGTACTAATTACCAGAAGACTACAGGTGGCGTCACGAACTGTATATAAACCTATCCCCTGTAAATATATCTCCAACATACGCCAGACCGCCCGGGCCACAGACCGAGCCACAGCTACCTGTGACAAACCCCATAGACTTCCATGGGCTCGGCTCTGAGTACCCCATTGCCCTGGTAATCCACAATTGTGGTGGCGGGTCGACACAAAAACTTGGCGTCACGAACAGGATGCGAAACTCGCAGAATTGCGAGCCCTGTGTGCCTAAGGAATTGTTTTTGTGAAAAAGGACTGTTTGCACTTTTGGCGCCAAAATCGCCATTTTTGTCGCCATATTCGCGCCCTCAGGCGCTGGAGAAGAAGGTGGGCGTACCTTCGTGGGCGTGTACCCCCAGTGGCGCGAAGAAAATGCCTGCCCTCTCAAAGTGCTATTACAACATGCGATCCTGCCCTACAGCAAAGGAGGTCCGCCTCCTCTTCACCTTCCCTGCGAGGAGGAGGAGACGCAAACCCCACCTCCACGGAAGAGACCGGATGTCTCCGCAGGAAGAAGAAAGAATCTTCTGGAACATCATGGAAGCAGGACGTGTGCAGCCGAGCAGGGAAGCGGAGGAAGGCAGGCCCCGTGCCCCAGCCAAGCTGCCACCAGCACCGGAGTTATCTGTGGTCCTGCACCTGCAGCAGGCGTTGCTAGAGATTCAAGAAGAAAATGCACGCCTGAAGAAGATGGTCCAGTACCAACCTGGCTTTGAAGAGATCGAGAGACGCCGGCGTACCCTGGAACAGCGGAGGCTGTGGGACACGGTGATCTCTCCCCTCAACGACCCCCCACGATTCCAGATACCGAAGAGTCTGCTGCCCAAGGCGAAGGAGCAACCGGAGGCTGCCCCCGAAAGTACCAATCCTGATCCCACCGGTGAAGCGGTGGAGGCGAAGGAGGTTGAGGAGGTATTGCCTGTTCCGGAACGCCCGCCCGGCCAGGAGGCCGCAGCAGATGATCGATCCCCGGCAGGGACACCGGAGGGGTCCTGTCCGTCGTTACCAGACGTCGACTGGGACGAAATGGCGCGCCTGGATGACGTCGCCTACACCGCCCAGTGGGAATATGAGTGGCAGCGTCGTGAGGAGAAGCAGAAACGCCAGCAGGAGGAAGAGCGGGAAGCTCAGCGGAACCGTCAGCGACAACATGCAGAGCTGATCGCGGACAAAGAGAGTGTCCGGAGAGAGAAAGGTACCCTGAGGGAACCGCGGCGGCAGGGGTGTGTGACTGAGTTCCAGCTCCGGAAGGGCTGGGGCTTCATCCGTGAACCGGGCCTCTACCCAGGGGTCTTTGTCAGCAGGCGTGACGTAGAATCCCACCTACCGCAAGGCCATCCCGGGAGGGACTTAGTAAATGGAGACATAGTCACTTACACACGGCATTGGGGAATGAAGGGATGGTATGCCCTTAACGTCACCATCGTCCGTGACCCCGTCCCCGACGCAGGTAACGTCACCACTACCGCAGCGTCCCCGTCTCCAGCTCAAGCAGTATCCGGCCGTGCCCCAGCATCGCCCCCTGCAAATTCATCGCAACTAGCGACCCAGATTTCATCGCAAATTCAAGCCACCTCTACATCGCAACTAGCGACCCAGTCTCAATCGCAATCCATGACACGGTCCATATCGTTAACTGTGATTGAAACGCAATCGGTGTCACGTGAGGAGAATGTACCCGTTGCGCCCCTAGAGGTTCGCACAAGAACTGTGGCGACTCAGACCCTAATCGCAGCGCATGATTTGCTAGTCCTGGGATCTAGGGCCCATTGCATTGTTCCAGCCCCCGGGGTGGAAAGTGTATTATTTGAAAATGAATAGATAGAAAAGGAGAATCGGTGAGATCCATATCGGGTCTACCATAAGTAGAAAGTTTGAAAATGTTTTATAAGTTTTTGCACAAGTTGAAAAGTACAACGTATATGATGCATATATATTTTGCTAACCGTAGAATGCCCGGCTGGGTAAACAGTAACCAGAAAAAGTTTTGCACTTTAGTATAATAATGTGATATTATATTCATGTCTTTGGTTTTACAATGGACTTTGAGGTTGAGGACTGTGCTAACCCAGAACTTATTTGTACATAGTTGCGCTTCGGTGCCTTATCTTGGTTTTACATAAACCAGCACAACTACCTCTGAATACAAAAACCCGTGTGGTGTGGCACTGAGTGAGGTCTGCATTCGGATGTCCTGCAGCCCACCCAGGACCTACGTTGAAGGTTTGGTGCGGGTCCTTCACAAGAATATTGTATATTTATTGAATGCTATTTAATACTTTTGTATTTCTATAATGTTTGCAACGTTCAAGATATCCTCACCTCCCGGATGGGACGAACCAATGTTAATTGTTTAATGTTTTCATGCATAAACAAAATGTCTCTTTTGTATTTTACAGCCCGGGAGTGCTGTCTTTTACCATGGGGGAATGTGTAGCCCTGGTGTTAGGCACACGCAGTACCCTGGAGAGTGTGTGGCGAGACAGCAGTTTAATGCTAAATATCCATTCACTCAACATATACTAGACACACCCTTAGGGTAGTGTAGTTTACTCTTGAGGGAGTGGTCAAGGTGTGTGTGTTGAGTGATTTAGTCAGTGTCCAGACTTCAGAGAGAGAGGTCTAGAAGTCTGTGTCTGGACTTCAGAGAGAGAAGACGTCTGGAGGGAGGAAGCAGTCCAGATTGCTCTATCATCAGTTCGGAAAGTGGAGTCTAGTACAGGTGGTTTAATTCACCTCAGCCTAGTCAGAGCTGTACCTCATCAGAATACACTGGAAGGAAAGAAGAAGTTTAGTGCAGAAAGTCTTCAGTATCCTGTCTAAAGGACGGTGTAAGGTTCAGAGACGTGCTCCTGCCTATTGATAACTGAGCATCTGTAACTAACTTTGAAGTGAAGGAAAAGAAAGAAGTGACTGCTCGACCCTTGGCTAGTGTGAGTGCTTATGTTACCAGCGAGGACAAGGCGAAAGGCACAGTGGTTTATTGGAATAGTGCTTACGGATTGAAGAAGTCCTGCACATTGCAACCGGTCACTGGGGACCGAAGGATCACTATTGTTACAAGCATAGTGGTAAGAAAACCAGGAATTTACCGGACCTTAGGTCGCGGCAAACAAGCCCCATATAGTCAGTACGTAACTGGGGTCAGGGGGAGTGAAGACTTTGAGTCAGTGCACGACAAGATAAGGATTCAGCTCTCTCGCAGGAAGGCTCCTGACACAAAGCTGACTGGGCGGTACAGCTATAGATTAGCTGGAATTATTGAGGGAACTACGCTTCAGGCTGGTTGTACTCATTGTATTGGAAGTAAAGGAGGCCCCTAACTTGTCCAGCTGCTGTCTCAAGATACACTCTCCTTGGATCAGCCTCCCTGGGACCTGCCTGAACATCTTACAAGTAAAGGTATGGAAAGACGCTGACCGTGTGAGACTGTGTTATTTATCTGCACCCGACTTCACTAACTTCATAGACTTTGAGGGACCAGTCCCACCTGTAGGGGACCCGACATCTAGCTGCCTCACCATCCCCTCAGAGATCTACAGCAGCGCTGGTACTAATTACCAGAAGACTACAGGTGGCGTCACGAACTGTATATAAACCTATCCCCTGTAAATATATCTCCAACATACGCCAGACCGCCCGGGCCACAGACCGAGCCACAGCTACCTGTGACAAACCCCATAGACTTCCATGGGCTCGGCTCTGAGTACCCCATTGCCCTGGTAATCCACAATTGTGGTGGCGGGTCGACACACTGACCCTAAACTGGGGTCCTGACTAGTCCCTCTACCTGGAGGTACTGTTAATGGTACAGAGGTCCAGGCCGCCAGCGTAAACCCTGTCTCCTATAAATCCCTGACCACTGTAATCTAGTCCTTAGAAGGACCCTGATTACCACCATAGGAAATGGACAGGTAAAGGTTAACAAACAGTACAGACAAACGAGACAGACAGGGGATAAAGTAAATACTGTCTTGCATACAACATATAAACACAGAGGGAACACCAAAGGTCTAGGAGATAAACTGTAAGCATGGAGAGGAAAAACAACAAAGGAGCTCTTAGCTTAAGTCTTCTCAGAACCGATCCTATCTGCAGTCTGTATGAATGCTTTCACCGGCATCTAACCAGCAGACTGGCAGCTATATAAAGGAAGCTAATTAGAACATAATCAAAAGCAGCCGGGCGAGGCTGGACCTAGTCTTAGCAAAGAGCTAGGTAAAATTAACTCCCTCATTACCAAACACAAAGAAACAGCAACTCAGCTGCGAGAAGTCAGAATGTGCAATCGCGACAATCTTCGTGGCGATGCACCCATGACACCATCTATACGATGTGCCAATTCTGGCACTTAGCCTCCCATCTTCGACTTGACCTAATGGGGTATTACTTTGGCGGGTAATACTTTTGCCCCCCATTACTAACCCCATAGTCACATTGTATAGAAGCACACACACCAGAATAAAGTCCTTTAATTGAAAGAAAGAGACAGACTCCTTTAATAAGGATTCTGTGTCATTCGCAATGGTGACCACTCTCAGCTCATTCTTCTCTACCTCTCTGCAGCTCTCAACACTGTTGACCACCACCTCCTACTCCATGTTTTGATCAACAGGCACCCTGTTCTGTCCTGGTTCTCTTCATACCTTTCTGATTGCTCCTTCAATGTATCATTCGTTGGCTCTACTTCTCCTCTTCCTCTCACTATTGGGGTCCCTCAGGGTTCAATACTTGGCCCTCTTCTCTTTCTACACGGCCTCAATTGGACAGACCATCAGCAAATTTGGCTTTCAGTACCATCTTTATGCTAATGACACACAACTATACACGCCATTCCCTGACCTGACCCTCACTGTACTACAGAACACCAGTGACTGTCTGTCCACAGTCTCCACAGTCCACATTCTCCAACATTATGTCCACTCTCTATCTGAAACTCAACCTTTCCAAAAGTGAACTTCTTCTGCTCTCACCATGTATGGTGTTATGTTACGGTAGCTGAGGAGTGCAGGTAAAAAAGGAAATACACCAGAGCAGTTGGAATCTATGAGATTGCAGTACCCTGACTAACCACCGCAACTAGAGGCAGCCGTGGAGCGTTCCTACGATGGTCCTAGACGCCTCGTCACAGCCTGAGAAACTAACTACACCCAAAGACAGAAACAGGAAAGCTATCTGCCCCGGAGCAGAACCCCAAAGATAATAGAAAGCCCCCAAACATGTAATGGCGGCTAGACAAGAGGAAATACTGACACAGAAAGAAAATAGTATGAGCAAACGCTGGGGCCCAAACTATCTAAATAGAAAAGGATAGGAAGGGTACTTACTGCAATCCCAGAAAACCCTGAAAAACACCAACTTACTAATTTCAAAATCACCTGAGATCACACGACCTCTACCACCTAAATTAGTTCTCTGGTGTAACAAAAACAGCAGCCACTGAAAAAACTGCAAAAAGCAAAAGTACAAAACACAGTGGCTGGACCAAACTGAGAGGGCAAAAGCCCCCGGAGGGGACCCAGAAGGCCCCCACAGAAGTGCAGGACAAAATGCAAAAATATAGCAAAAACACACAATAAGAAATTGTCTTATCTGATAGCAGGAGATGCAGACACGACACAGCAGGCTACAAGGGAAACTGGAAAGAAGGATTCAGACCAGAACAATTGATCACCGGCAACCCTGATGGGAAAATGATTCCCTTAAATAAGACCAATCAGTAACACCTGATTCCCAATCCTCACTAGTACCGCTTGTAACCACCAGAGGGAGCCTCTGCTCAGAACTCATCTCAAACCCATTCACAACAGTACCCCCCCCTTGAGGAGGGGTCACCGAACCCTCATTTGAGCAACCAGGTCGGTCAGGATGAGTTCTATGATACGCACGGATAAGTCTCCTAGCATGGATGTCCGAAGCAAACACCCAAGAATTATCTTCCTGACCATAACCTCTCCATTTAACCAAATACTGGAGTCTTCGTCTAGAAAAACGAGAATCCAATATTTTCTCAACCACATACTCCAGATTGCCCTCAACCAAAACAGGGTCAGGAGGCACAGCAGCAGGAACCACTGGCTCAACAAACCTCTTCAACAAGGACTTGTGGAACACGTTATGGATCTTAAATGTCCCTGGAAGAAGCAAACGAAAAGAAACAGGATTAAAATCTCCATGATCTTATAAGGTCCAATGAACCTAGGCTTAAATTTAGGAGATGCTACTCTCATAGGAATATTCTTTGAGGACAACCAGACCAAGTCCCCCACTTTAAACCGAGGACCATAAGTCCTATGCCGGTTAGCAAACCGCTGGGCCTTCTCCTGAGAGAGGGACAACCTCTCCACTACCTGGTCCCAAATCTGCTGCATACGCTCAACAACAGAGTCAACACCTGGACAGACAGAAGCCTCCGTCTGTCCTGAAGAAAATCGAGGGTGAAACCCAGAATTACAGAAAAACGGAGACATCAAAGTGGCAGAGCTAGCCCTATTATTAAGAGCAAACTCAGCCAAAGGCAAAAAAGAGACCCAGTCATCCTGATCAGCAGACACAAAGCATCTTAGATAAGTCTCCAATGTCTGGTTTGTTCTCTCAGTTTGACCATTGGTCTGAGGATGAAATGCCGAGGAGAAAGACAATTGAACACCCAGTTTAGAACAAAAAGTCCTCCAAAATCTGGAAACAAACTGGACTCCTCTGTCAGACACAATGTTCTCAGGAATGCCGTGTAAACGAACCACGTGCTGAAGGAACAACGGCACCAATTCAGAGGAGGAAGGCAACTTAGGTAATGGCACAAGATGTATCATTTTGGAAAACCTATCACAAATTACCCAGATGGTGGTCATTCTCTGAGAAACAGGAAGATCGGAAATGAAATCCATAGAGATATGGGTCCATGGTCTCTTGGGCACAGGCAATGGCATCAACAAACCACTAGAGCGAGAGCAAGGCTTGGAGCGAGAGCAAGTCCCGCAGGACTGCACAAATTCCCTGACATCGCGAGACAAGGTAGGCCACCAAAAGGACCGACTAACCAAGTCTCTGGTACCAAAAATTCCGGGATGCCCAGCCAATGCGGAACAATGAATCTCAGACATCACACTCTTTTTCCATTGGTCCGGGACAAACAATTTTCCAACAGGGCAGCGCTCGGGCCTATCCTCCTGACACCCCTCCAGAGCAAGTCTCAAATTAGGCGAGATGGCGGAAAGAACTACACCCTCCTTCAAAATAACAGAGGGATCAGATAGCTCAGGAGAGTCCGCAAGGAAACTCCTCGAGAGGGCATCCGCCTTAACATTCTTAGTGCCAGGAAGAAAGGAAACCACAAAATTAAAACGTGTGAAAAACAAGGCCCACCTGGCCTGTCTAGGATTGAGTCGCTTGGCAGATTCCAGATAGACCAGATTCTTATGGTCCGTAAGGACCACCACCTGATGTTTGGCTCCCTCCAGCCAATGTCTCCACTCTTCAAAAGCCCACTTCATGGCCAATAACTCCCGATTACCCACGTCATAATTACGTTCAGTAGGAGAAAATTTTCGAGAGAAAAAGGCACAAGGGTTACTTTTAGAGGTCTCTGGATCTTTTTGGGACAAAACGGCACCTGCCCCAATTTCAGAGGCATCAACCTCCACCTGAAATGGCAGAGAAACATCAGGCTGCCGTAGAACAGGAGCAGAAGTGAATCTCTGCTTAAGTTCCTGAAACGCAGAGACTGCCTCAGGAGGCCAATTCACCACATCAGAACCCTTTCTGGTCAAATCAGTTAATGGTTTAACAATAACAGAGAAATTACCAATAAATTTACGATAAAAATTGGCAAAACCCAAAATCTCTGAAGAGCCTTTAATGAAGTAGGTTGGACCCAATCACAGATGGCCTGAACCTTGACCGGGTCCATTTCAATAACAGATGGGGACAAAATGAATCCCAGAAATGAGATCTTCTGTACGCCAAAAAGACACTTTGATCCCTTCACATACAGAGCATTCTCTCTCAAAATCTGGAATACAGTTCGAACATGTTTCACATGAGAGTCCCAGTCATTAGAAAAAATCAAGATATCATCCAAATAAACAATCAGAAACTTGTCCACAAAATCCCTGAAAATGTCATTCATGAAGGACTGGAAGACGGAAGGAGCATTAGTGAGCCCAAAGGGCATCACAAGGTACTCAAAATGCCCTTCAGGGGTGTTAAATGCCGTCTTCCATTCATCCCGTGCTTAATGCGAATAAGGTTATACGCCCCCTGAGGTCAAGCTTGGTAAACCAAGTAGCGTTTTTCACCCTGGAAAACAGGTCAGAAATCAAGGGTAACGGGTATTGATATTTCACAGTAATATTGTTCAAGAGACGATAATCAATACACGGCCTTAATGAACCATCTTTTTTGGCCACAAAGAAAAAACCGGCACCTAAGGGTGAAGAGGATGGTCTGATATGACCCTTCTCCAATGATTCCTTGATATAAGACCGCATAGCGTCATGTTCAGGTACAGACAAGTTAAAAAGGCGACCCTTAGGGAATTTACTACCTGGCACTAATTCAATAGCGCAGTCATAGCTCCTATGGGGAGGTAAGGATGCAGATTTACTTTCGCTAAACACATCAGAAAAATCAAACAAAAAGTCAGGAACATCCTCAGCCTGGGGGGAGGCAGAAAAAACAGGAGTGTTGGTATTAACACATTGGCAGCCCCAACTGGTTACAGACACAGATTTCCAATCCAAAACAGGATTATGAGACTGTAACCAAGGGAAACCCAGCACGATAATGTCATGCAGATTATATAGAACCAAAAATTTGCAGCACTCCTGGTGATCAGGTTCAACCCTCATTATCACCTGAGTAGAAAACTGGGGTTTATTCTCAGCCAAAGGGGTAGAATCGATCCCCAGTAGGGGAATAGACTTCTGTAGGGGTATCAAGGGAAATCCACAACGTTTAGCAAAATCATAATCCATCAGGTTAATAGCTGCTCCAGAATCAACGAAAGCCTGAGCAGAAAATGAGGACAGAGAGCATATCAGAGTGACAGTTAATAAAAACTTAGTCTGAACACTACCCAAGACAACTGAGCGTGCAAAACGTCTTCCCCGCTTAGGGCAGACTGAAATAGCATGAGAGGCATCACCACAGTAGAAACATAACCCATTGCGCTTTCGAAACTCATGACGCTGTGCCCCAGACACCACTCCATCACACTGCATGGGCTCAGCAGCTGGCTCACAAGGCAACACCACTCCACGCATACTTCTCCGCTCACGCAAACGTCTGTCAATTTGAATCGCTAATGACATAGAATCATTGAGACCAGAGGGGACAGGGAATCCCACCATAACATCCTTTACATTATCCGACAGACCCTTCCGGAAAAGGGCCGCCAAAGCGTCGTCATTCCATTTGGTCAGGACTGCCCACCTACGGAATCTCTGACAGTATAACTCAGCGTCATCAAGCCCCTGATTTAATGCCAACAAGGCTTTTTCAGCTTGATCAGTGACATTAGGCTCATCGTACAATAACCCCAAAGCCTGAAAAAATGCATCAACATCACTCAAAACAGGATCCCCAGGTGTGAGGGAAAAAGCCCAATCCTGAGGATCGCCGCGCAGGAGAGAGATGATAATTTGAACCTGCTGCGCTGCGTTTCCTGAGGACTTAGATTTTAAGGCAAAAAACAATTTACAATTATTTTTGAAACTCTGAAACCTAGCTCGATCCCCCGAAAACAAATCCGGCATGGGAATCCTAGGTTCCACAACAGGCAACCCAGCAAGATATGCAGCAATACTCTGAACCTCAGTGGCAAGCTGATCCACACGGCCAGACAACTGTGCAAACTCCATTGGGAGAAAAGATCCTCCCCAGCACCCAGAGATACAGAGGGAAAAAAAAAAAATGCAACAAACAGAAAAATATCTCTGACAACTTTTCTTCCTTCAAAATATTTTTTCCCTTCTGTGAGTACCATACAATTTTTATGGCCGGTGATACTGTTATGTTACGGTAGCTGAGGAGTGCAGGTAAAAAAGGAAATACACCAGAGCAGTTGGAATCTATGAGATTGCAGTACCCTGACTAACCACCGCAACTAGAGGCAGCCGTGGAGCGTTCCTACGATGGTCCTAGACGCCTCGTCACAGCCTGAGAAACTAACTACACCCAAAGACAGAAACAGGAAAGCTATCTGCCCCGGAGCAGAACCCCAAAGATAATAGAAAGCCCCCAAACATGTAATGGCGGCTAGACAAGAGGAAATACTGACACAGAAAGAAAATAGTATGAGCAAACGCTGGGGCCCAAACTATCTAAATAGAAAAGGATAGGAAGGGTACTTACTGCAATCCCAGAAAACCCTGAAAAACACCAACTTACTAATTTCAAAATCACCTGAGATCACACGACCTCTACCACCTAAATTAGTTCTCTGGTGTAACAAAAACAGCAGCCACTGAAAAAACTGCAAAAAGCAAAAGTACAAAACACAGTGGCTGGACCAAACTGAGAGGGCAAAAGCCCCCAGAGGGGACCCAGAAGGCCCCCACAGAAGTGCAGGACAAAATGCAAAAATATAGCAAAAACACACAATAAGAAATTGTCTTATCTGATAGCAGGAGATGCAGACACGACACAGCAGGCTACAAGGGAAACTGGAAAGAAGGATTCAGACCAGAACAATTGATCACCGGCAACCCTGATGGGAAAATGATTCCCTTAAATAAGACCAATCAGTAACACCTGATTCCCAATCCTCACTAGTACCGCTTGTAACCACCAGAGGGAGCCTCTGCTCAGAACTCATCTCAAACCCATTCACAACAGTATGGTACTCACCTCCCTAAAGCTGACATCTTCCTCTCCATGTGTTGCACCACAATAACGCCCCAGTAGCAGGCACTCTGTCTGGTGTTATGTTTGACACCAATCTTTCCTTCACTTCCCATATACACCTAAAGAACATCTCTAGAATCTGTTCAATTCTCACCATGGAAACAGCAAAAACCCTCACTGTTGCCCTTATCCACTCCCGTGAGACTTGGAGCACAATGACCACATAAGAATAGTAATAAAATTATATATAAGTCTTTAATCCCAAATCAAAAATATAAAAACATAACAAACACATTTCAGACAACAATTATGTCATTACAGAGATATTGAATCCGGTCAAAAGGGTGCACCGAAATCTGTTGTCACCCCAAACACACCAATACAGGACAAGATATATAGAACCAAAGTATTCGGTATACAGTAATAACAATGAAAAATTACTGCAAGTAATAAATTAAAGTAATGACTGATTCATAATCACAACTAAATGGGTAGCATAAAGTGCCATAGGTTCCATAGGGTCAGTGACCATTTAATTCACTTGCATGCCAATGGTAGTGAAGCAAATCCCTTCATTATAGGTTCTTACCCATATCTGTGAGTGTGAGCATGACACGCGTCCCTACATGGATTTCGCGATGGCTTCCTCAGGGGACCAGGATCCTGGGATGCAATCGATTTAATATGAGAGATTTGAGTCCCAACTATTTCAAGAACTCTGCCAATTCCATGGGTGCAAGAAGCTAAGAACCACTGCCTATCATCCACAAGGGAATGGGCTTTGTGAGAAAGTTAACCAGATCTTCATCAATATGCTGCGAACAGCGTCTGTTACCAAACAAACTGAACGGCCTCAACTACTTGATGAGTTAGTGGAAACCTACAACAATTCTGTCCACTGTCCTACGGGCTACTCGCTATATTACTTGATGTTTGGAAGACAAGGTCAGCTCCTAAAAGATCGTGCTTTGGGAATCCAGGTTCCCGATGTGATCAATCCCCGCCTAAAACTGACTGGGTCTCAGAGCACCAGCAAAGAATACATGAAGCCCAGCAGATCGTCGCTCACCGTCGACAGGAAGAGAGCTATAATCAAAGAGCTAATGCTTCCCCACTTCACCTTGGAGACAAAGTATAGCTAAAGAAGTGCCACTGTAAAGGAAAACTAGATTCACTCTGGGAATCAGAGCCCTACACAATTACAGCTATCATATATTGGGAGTCCCATGTATATGAAGTGAAAAAACCTGGAATGGCCCCCACAGACAGTGAACAGAAACCGCATGAAGGTATGTACCAAAGAGGATCTACTGGTGATGTCCTCACCTCATCCACAAGTCATGTCGGTCTACACACCAATTCCTACCTTGGAGCCACCACCCAGACAACCCACAGCAGAAGAGTCTCCTTTCAACTATCAATTTATCCTCCAGTGCTATCAATATGTCCCCATCTTGATTTCTGCTACAGTTGTTGCTCCTTTACCAATCCCACCTGAACCAGCAGACTGTTTCATTCCTGCTCAAGAGGAAGATCAAATGTTGAGGCCTTCAGAGCGAAGCACAAAGGGAACACTTCCAGCCCACTACAGAGACTAAAAAAAAACCCAAACATGTCCTTTTTCATGTGTGATATAGGAAAGATGTGTATCTTCGTACCGTGTTAGCCAGTAGATAGAAAAATATTTAGACTTGAGAGTCCTCAGTGGTTGATACCTTTTAATGGCTAACTGAAAAGATGGTAACAAATTGCAAGCTTTCGAGACTACTCCGGTCTCTCTTTGCCCGATGAAGAGACCTGAGTAGTCTCGAAAGCTTGCAATTTGTTACCATCTTTTCAGTTAGCCATTAAAAGGTATCAACCACTGAGGACTCTCAAGTCTAAATATTTTTCTTTTTCATGTGTAGATTTAGTTAGCTAGTCAGTTTAGTAACATTTCCGCCTCTGTACCTGGGTAATACCATGCACTTTGCTTATTATTTGCATTATTTTCATATGCAGCCATGGACTTATTATGGACTGTTTGTTGTTACTGTCCAGAGCCTTTCATATGGACGATAGTGTATTGTTGAAAGAGATTTCCACACAGGCACTTCCACCTTCATGTTTTGCAGTTGTTTATTGCATATTGTTATCCCATATATCTGAGTAAGCTTGCCTTGGTGTTGCTTTACATTACCTGTATAATTCCTTCTTTAGTAGTCCTCCACTCGCGCAGTCACTGAGGACAGCTTATCTTCAGAGGGGAAGCTTGCAGTGACCAAGTCCAGAGTGTGCCGTCCTTTTAAGTAATCCTGGATTGTGAGTAGCTTCTGTACACTACAGCTCACTCTCTAACTGCCCCTGTATATTATCTCCTGCATTTGGAGCTGTAATTCTCCATTTCCAGTCACCTCCATTTTAGATGCAATGCATTTCTCATTTGCTGTGTTCTGTCGCCATCTAATGGTGAAAGTGTACAATGACTCATAATTATTGTTTTGTAAGGATCTGAGATGTGAATTCGGTGTCCTATTGGCCAGCTCCTAGTCACATGGTCAATAGGAGGAGCTGTTTTTTCAGGCAAGTCTAGAATGTTCTTTAGTCTGAGGGATGCCTTCAGGGAGATCAGAACACACGTGGAGGCTGTTTTCACTACAAGATCTCCTGCAGGCCTAAAGGTACTGCCACACTACACGATCCCGCTAACGATCTCGTTAGCGTCGCATACTAATGCGATCGCTAGCGGGATCGTTTACAATATCGCTAGTGTCGGCCACATTTAGCGATGTCGTTAAGGACGCTATCGCGGTTAGCGATCTCCTTAACGACTTTAGCGGTACAAAAGTACCGCTAAATCGCTAAAAAAGGTGCCACACTCAGCGATATATACTTACCCAGCGGGACGCCGACGATCAGAATAGGGTCCGGAACGATCAGGACGACGGACGAGATCACAACAGGGGCCACGTCGTTGCTGCATGCCGCACACAACAACATCGCTAACGCGATCGCTAAATAGTGACGTTTTTTAGCGATCCCGTTAGCGATGTTGTTTAGTGTGGCATACCCTTAAGAGCCTGGGTTCCCTCTCTAACCTGTACAGACATCATTCTAAAGTCTTTCCGACTGGATTCACCACAGTTTTTACATTTACCTATAAGTGACATCATTCTAAAGTCTTTCTGACTGGATTCACCACAGATTTTACATTCACCTATAAGTGACATCATTCTAAAGTCTTTCTGACTGGATTCACCACAGTTTTTACATTTACCTATAAGTGACATCATTCTAAAGTCTTTCTGACTGGATTCACCACATTTTTTTACATTCACCTATAAAGGGAACCTGTCACCCCATTTTTCGACCATCAGCTGTGGCCACTGCCATCAGGGGTTTATCTACAGCATTCTGTAATGCTGTAGATAAGCCCCTGATGTCACCTGAAAGAGAAGAAAAACGAGTTAGATTATGCTCACCCATGGGTGGTCTGCCGTTCCGTCCGGTCTGATGGGCGTCACGGTCCGGTCCAGCGCCTCCCATCTTCTAGCGAAGCCCTCCTCTTCTTAGCTTCCCGTCGCAGCTCCGGCGCAGGCGCACTGCTCTGCCCTGGTGAGGGCAGAGAAGAGTACTGCAGTGCGCAGGCGCCGGGAAAGGTCAGAGAGGTCCTGCGCCTGTGCACTGCAGTAATCTGCTCTGCCCTCACCAGGGCAGAGCAGTGCGCCAGAGCCAAGAAGGGAATCTAAGAAGATGGGAGGCGCCGGACCGGACCGCGACGCCCATCGGACCGGACGGCGGACCGCCCCTGGATGAGTATAATATAACTCGTTTTTCTTCTCTTTCAGGTGACATCGGGGCTTATCTACAGCATTACAGAATGCTGTAGATAAGCCCCTGATGGCGGTGGCTACAGCTGATGGTCGAAAAATGGGGTGACAGGTTCCCTATAAGTGACATCATTCTAAAGTCTTTCTGACTGGATTCACCACAGATTTTACATTCACCTATAAGTGACATCATTCTAAAGTCTTTCTGACTGGATTCACCACAGATTTTACATTCACCTATAAGTGACATCATTGTAAAGTCTTTCTGACTGGATTCACCACAGATTTTACATTCACCTATAAGTGACATCATTCTAAAGTCTTTCTGACTGGATTCACCACAGATTTTACATTCACCTATAAGTGACATCATTCTAAAGTCTTTCTGACTGGATTCACCACATTTTTTTACATTCACCTATAAGTGACATCATTATAAAGTCTTTCTGACTGGATTCACCACAGTTTTTACATTCACCTATAAGTGACATCATTATAAAGTCTTTCTGACTGGATTCACCACAGTTTTTACATTCACCTATAAGTGACATCATTATAAAGTCTTTCTGACTGGATTCACCACAGATTTTACATTCACCTATAAGTGACATCATTGTAAAGTCTTTCTGACTGGATTCACCACAGATTTTACATTCACCTATAAGTGACATCATTCTAAAGTCTTTCTGACTGGATTCACCACAGATTTTACATTCACCTATAAGTGACATCATTCTAAAGTCTTTCTGACTGGATTCACCACAGATTTTACATTCACCTATAAGTGACATCATTATAAAGTCTTTCTGACTGGATTCACCACAGATTTTACATTCACCTATAAGTGACATCATTCTAAAGTCTTTCTGACTGGATTCACCACAGATTTTACATTCACCTATAAGTGACATCATTCTAAAGTCTTTCTGACTGGATTCACCACAGTTTTTACATTCACCTATAAGTGACATCATTCTAAAGTCTTTCTGACTGGATTCACCACAGATTTTACATTCACCTATAAGTGACATCATTGTAAAGTCTTTCTGACTGGATTCACCACAGATTTTACATTCACCTATAAGTGACATCATTATAAAGTCTTTCTGACTGGATTCACCACAGATTTTACATTCACCTATAAGTGACATCATTATAAAGTCTTTCTGACTGGATTCACCACAGATTTTACATTCACCTATAAGTGACATCATTATAAAGTCTTTCTGACTGGATTCACCACAGATTTTACATTCACCTATAAGTGACATCATTGTAAAGTCTTTCTGACTGGATTCACCACAGATTTTACATTCACCTATAAGTGACATCATTCTAAAGTCTTTCTGACTGGATTCACCACAGTTTTTACATTCACCTATAAGTGACATCATTCTAAAGTCTTTCTGACTGGATTCACCACAGATTTTACATTCACCTATAAGTGACATCATTGTAAAGTCTTTCTGACTGGATTCACCACAGATTTTACATTCACCTATAAGTGACATCATTATAAAGTCTTTCTGACTGGATTCACCACAGATTTTACATTCACCTATAAGTGACATCATTCTAAAGTCTTTCTGACTGGATTCACCACATTTTTTACATTCACCTATAAGTGACATCATTATAAAGTCTTTCTGACTGGATTCACCACAGTTTTTACATTCACCTATAAGTGACATCATTATAAAGTCTTTCTGACTGGATTCACCACAGTTTTTACATTCACCTATAAGTGACATCATTATAAAGTCTTTCTGACTGGATTCACCACAGATTTTACATTCACCTATAAGTGACATCATTGTAAAGTCTTTCTGACTGGATTCACCACAGATTTTACATTCACCTATAAGTGACATCATTCTAAAGTCTTTCTGACTGGATTCACCACAGATTTTACATTCACCTATAAGTGACATCATTCTAAAGTCTTTCTGACTGGATTCACCACAGATTTTACATTCACCTATAAGTGACATCATTATAAAGTCTTTCTGACTGGATTCACCACAGATTTTACATTCACCTATAAGTGACATCATTCTAAAGTCTTTCTGACTGGATTCACCACAGATTTTACATTCACCTATAAGTGACATCATTCTAAAGTCTTTCTGACTGGATTCACCACAGTTTTTACATTCACCTATAAGTGACATCATTCTAAAGTCTTTCTGACTGGATTCACCACAGATTTTACATTCACCTATAAGTGACATCATTGTAAAGTCTTTCTGACTGGATTCACCACAGATTTTACATTCACCTATAAGTGACATCATTATAAAGTCTTTCTGACTGGATTCACCACAGATTTTACATTCACCTATAAGTGACATCATTATAAAGTCTTTCTGACTGGATTCACCACAGATTTTACATTCACCTATAAGTGACATCATTATAAAGTCTTTCTGACTGGATTCACCACAGATTTTACATTCACCTATAAGTGACATCATTGTAAAGTCTTTCTGACTGGATTCACCACAGATTTTACATTCACCTATAAGTGACATCATTCTAAAGTCTTTCTGACTGGATTCACCACAGTTTTTACATTCACCTATAAGTGACATCATTCTAAAGTCTTTCTGACTGGATTCACCACAGATTTTACATTCACCTATAAGTGACATCATTGTAAAGTCTTTCTGACTGGATTCACCACAGATTTTACATTCACCTATAAGTGACATCATTATAAAGTCTTTCTGACTGGATTCACCACAGATTTTACATTCACCTATAAGTGACATCATTATAAAGTCTTTCTGACTGGATTCACCACAGATTTTACATTCACCTATAAGTGACATCATTCTAAAGTCTTTCTGACTGGATTCACCACAGATTTTACATTCACCTATAAGTGACATCATTGTAAAGTCTTTCTGACTGGATTCACCACAGATTTTACATTCACCTATAAGTGACATCATTGTAAAGTCTTTCTGACTGGATTCACCACAGTTTTTACATTCACCTATAAGTGACATCATTCTAAAGTCTTTCTGACTGGATTCACCACAGATTTTACATTCACCTATAAGTGACATCATTCTAAAGTCTTTCTGACTGGATTCACCACAGATTTTACATTCACCTATAAGTGACATCATTATAAAGTCTTTCTGACTGGATTCACCACAGTTTTTACATTCACCTATAAGTACTTGTGCATGTGCCCTGACACACTGTGGAGTTAACCCCGAGTACAGGTCTGTAACCTCTAATTGCTGTGTCTACTTCCTTCTGTAAACTACCAAAGGACACTGTCCAGTGCTCTTAAAGCTCCAGAAGCCAATCACATCTCAGCCTCTAAGGCCTCTTTCACACTTCAGTCGTGTGACGTCTGCCCAAGTGTGAAAATGGCGGATCCGTCAGAAAAGTGTAAACCCGGAAATGATGAAATTTTCGTTCCGGAAATGTAAGTCTGGACGGAGAGAGAGAGACCCCGGACAGTTTTGGCAGCATTTTCAATGATTTTCTATGGAGGCGACGAATCCGCGGGCGGATTCCGTAAGAAAAACAAATGCCAGCGGATCCGCCGCCCATAGGCGGCCATTATACAAAATGGCGGATGCGGCGGATCCGCCGTAGTTTACGCCATTTTGGCGGACCAAAAAAACGTTGCATTGGATGTTTTTCTGAAATGACGGACGCCAATTTTTTGGCGGATCCGTCAAAAAACGGACCTAACGGACAACCATCCGTCAAAATCCGTCACTAATGCAAGTCAATGGGAAAAAAATGGATCCGCCAAAAAAAAATTTTTGGCGGATCCGATTTTTTCACATTTTGATGGATTTTGACTGACGTCGCACGACTGAAGTGTGAAAGAGGCCTAAGTGTGAACTGTGATTGCTGTGGACTACACATGAGAGACTGTTCCTTATTTGTTCCAAGTTATAATTCCCGCTCCTGCTGAAGTAAAAGCAACTGTTCTCTCCGAGACCGGTGTGTGTCATAATTCCTTCGGCAGTGGACACCATGTGGGGGTGGATAGCAGGGAATATTTATCCTTGTCATTACACCTGTGTGAAAAGGGCGTGAAATGTGAGGCCCCCTTCCTGTGGGTCATGTGTTATATATGTCCCACAGAGCATGTGTTCTTTATATAGTGTTACATCTACCCTGAGCTAAATATATAGGAATAACATGTAATGTCAGCTAAACCTTCCACAGGGCAATGTGCTCAGTACAGAACTGAGAATAAGAATAAATCAATAACCAATAATTAATATTTATTATAGAATGGTAGAGTTGGAATGGACCTCCTGGTTTATCTGGTCCAACCCCCTGCTCAAAGCAGGATTCACTAAATCATCCCAGACAGATGTCTGTCCAGCCTCTGTTTGAAGACTTCCATTGAAGGAGCACTCACCACCTCTCGTGGCAGCCTGTTCCACTCATTGATCACTCTAACTGTCAAAAAGTTTTTTCTAATATCTAATCTGTGTCTCCTCTCATTCAGTTTCATTCTATTGCTTCTAGTCTTTCCGTGTGCAAATGAGAATAAAGATAATCCTTCCACAATGTGACAGCCCTTGAGATATTTGTATACAGCTATTAAATCTCCTCTGTCTTCTCTTTTGCAAGCTAAACATTACCAAATCCTGTAACCGTTCCTCATAGGACATGGTTTGCTGACCGGACACCATTCTGGTCGCTCTTCTCTGAACTTGCTCCAGTTTGTTGATGTTTTTAAAATGTGGTGCCCAAAACTGGACACAGTATTCCAGATGAGGTCTGACCAAAGAGGAGTAGAGGGCAATAATGACCTCACGTGATCTAGACTGTATGCTTCTGTTAATACATACCAGAATTGTATTTGCCTTTTTTGCTGCTGCATCACACTGTTGACTCATGTTCAGTCTGTGATCTATTAATATACCCAAGTCTTTTTCACATGTGCTGTTGCTTATCCTTATTCCTCCCATTCTGTATACGCTTTTTTCATTTTTATTTTCCAGATGTAGTACTTTGCATTTTTCCCTGTTAAAAACCATTCTGTTAGATGCTGCCCACTGCTCCAGTTTATTTATATATTTTTGAATCCTCTCTCTCTCTTCTCTTTTATTAGCTATCCCTCCTAGCTTTGTGTCATCAGCAAATTTAATCAGCTTACCCTCAATTCCTTCATCTAAATAATTGATAAAGATGTTGAACAATACAGGGCCCAAGACAGAGCCCTGTGGTACCCCACTTGATACATTCTTCCAACTGGATGTGCAGCCATTTACTACCACTCTTTGGGTCCTATCACTAAGCCAGTTTTGAATCCACCTAACAGTTGCCTTATCCATTCCATACTTAGTCATTTTTTCAATTAGGATTGTGTGAGATACTTTGTCAAATGCTTTGCTGAAGTCAAGATATAATATATCTACAGCATTTCCCTGATCCACCCAGTCAGTGATTCTGTCATAGAATGAAATTAAATTAGTCTGACATGACTTATTAGTTACAAACCCATTCTGACTCTGGTTAATCACTTCATTCTAGATGTCAGACTCACCGGCCTATAGTTCCCTGGTATAGAAGTCAAACTCACTGACTTATAGTTCCCTGGGTCCACCTTCTTCCCCTTTTTGAAGATAGGAACAACATTTGCTCTTCTCCAGTCTTCTGGGACTTCTCCTGTTCTCCAAGAATTTTCAAAGATTATGGAGAGTGGTTCAAAAATTTCTTCTGCTATCTCCTTCAGTACTCTGGGTGTAATTCATCTGGACCTGGAGACTTGAATTCATTTATGTTAGCTAAGTGTGTCCTCACTATTTTTCTGTTTATAGATATCCTAGATTCTTCTATTCCCTTAATAGGACAGTGAAGATCAGTTGATGTTACATTTCCTTTCTGAGAGAAAACAGATGCAAAATAGGACTTTAAAAGTTTAACAATTCCCCCTTCTGAGGGTGACAGACATTAATTGGAAACCTCAAAGTAGAGAAGTTCATCATAATAAGATCGTCTTTTTCTTTGGCAAAATAATTTAATGTAATATCAGATTATTGTTATACGTACTCAATAACACAGTGTTGTGGATTCATGTTATGGTCACCGTAACCAATATTCACATAAAATGTATAATTATAGTTCCCTAAATCTAAATGGAAGCAAACTCAGGTCCAATCATCATCATCTGATGTCATCTGGTCTTCATCTTGATGTCTTCTGTTTTCTGGGTTCTTGTAAAACACAGTCTTTATATGATAATTCCTTTGAAATAAATGATAGCATGTAGATTTTGTAGAGACCATGTGTCATGTGTCAATCAAAGTCCATAAATTCAAATGCTGATAAGAAAACAAAGTCCATAGATGACGCAGTGTCACCTGGACACACCTCAACTTACATTGGCTCGCCTTGGATATTTCTGGAATCCATGCAGGGTCGACTCCAGGTTTTCATGGGCCTCGGGCGAGTCTCATGATGCACAGATATGGCAGAGAAATATAGGTGTAGTACAATGCCAAACATTTCACTTACTTCATACATTACATGAGTGATATCTATAGTAAATTCTACAATAACTCAAAAGACAAACAGTATAGTCATCCATACAGTATTATGGGCCCACATAGTGCTCATTACAGAATAATGAGCTCCATATATTGCTCCATACAGTATTATGGTCACCACATAGAGCTCCATACAGAATAATGAGCCCCATATAATGCTCCATATATGAGTCTCCTTTTGAGAAAGCACCTAATGTTAAACGCGCGTCAGGGGGTCTGCAGGGAGGTACACAAACTCAACCCAAAGACATGGGTAAGCGCCATTAATATTGTGTATGGTGGACATTAGGATTGGAATTTTTTCTTACTCATACAGATTTTCTGTTTATTTGTTGTGAGACAGTGAGTGAATATGTGATGAATGGGGTGTACATTTCACCTAGGTATAAGGGAAATGTGTGGCTTTGTAAACCTAGTGGTAGAGAAAGGTCACTACACCTCACATTCAGCACACACTTGCAGCACAAGCCTGAAACTACTCAGGTCTTAATTAGGAGACCAGAAGTAGGTGTCAGCAAACAGAATCTGAGAGCTAGTTTAGCCTGGACACAGGAAGGTGTCTCGGCACAAGAAACAGTCTCCAAGAGTGTTAGAGCTGTCTTTAGCCTGGACACAGAGAGGTGTCCTGGCACAAGGAAGCAGTCTCCAAGAGTGTTTGAGCTATCTCAGTTTGGGTGCAGGAAGGACCCCGGACATAGGAGTAGTCTCAGTGCGAATCCGTGTGAAGAGCGGCTGAATAGGAGTGGATCTCTCTCAAGTCTTTTCATGGAAGGTGCCTTCAGACACAAGGAGGAGTATCTGTGAAGCTCCATACTGGTAACATATGTGATATGTGTTGTTTTGGGCACAGACTGGTAGAGTCTGGGTCCTGGATAGAGAGGGCCATCTATCTAAGTGTAATTAGAGGCTAGACAAGCCCAGGTTTTCTGTTTATGCTTTGTTTTAATCTGTTTGCTGTGGACTTTAATAAAGCTGGTTGCGGCCAGTTTTGCACCAGAACTGCTGTCTGAATGAACTGTTTTCATGCCATTCTGTCTACCCAGACAGCGATCCTAGAGCTAAACCCCCTGGAATGCTACAATTGGCGGAGAATGCTGGGGCAGCGCAGTGCCTGATACAGTTGGTGCTGGAGTGTGTATGCAGCACAGTGGCGAGAGACAGCATTAAAGGTGAAGTCTGTTGAAATGGCGGCAGAAAAAAAAGAAAAAAAAGTGTGTCAGCAGAAACGTCTGTTTGGAGCAGTCTTGGAGAGACAGTGGCCCTGATAGGGTCTGCAGAGAGTAAATGTATGCACAGCAAAGCTGAACTTGTTGTGAAAATGACTGTGGAATGTGCAGCAGCAAGAGAAAAGTCTGTGGAGCAGTCTTAAAGAGACAGGAGCCCTAATAGACTTTGCAAAGGAAAAAAAAAAAAAAAAAGTGTCTGCACAGCAGAGCTGAATTTTTCTATGGAAAAGACTGTGGAGTGTGTATGTCTTGTGTGAAGACTGCCGTTGTTGAGACAGAGAAGTCTGACAGCATGGATGACAGCATGGAGGCGCTGTTTGAACAAATGGCACAAGTTAATGTGCAACATAAAACTGCCGGGGTTGAGACAGATAAGTCCGGCAGTATGGAGGAGCTCATTGAGTACCTGGCCCAGGCCCAGCGGAGCCTGCAGCAGAGCATGGAGCAGCAGCGCCTGCAGCACCAGCAGCGCATGCAGGAGCACCGGCAGCAATTCCTGCAGCAGCAGCAGGAGAATAACCGGTTATTGGAGCAGATTGCAGCTCTCAGCACCTCGTCTCAGAGTAATGTTGTGAAGGCACCTGACTTGTCCGCTGTAAAGAAGGCGGTAAGACGGTCCCTGAAAAAGATGACACCTCGTGATGATGTGGAGGTATATCTCACTAGGTTTGAGAGATTGGCAGAGAAGGAGAATCTGCCCCTATCTGAATGGGCCATGATGGTCGCACCCTATCTGATTGGAGAGCCCCAAAAGGCATATGCTGACCTGAGCGAGCAGGACAGCCAAGACTATGGCAAGTTGAAAGCGGAGATTCTTACCCGGCTGGGTGTTACGGTGACAGCCCGTGCCAGGGGAGTACATGACTGGAGATACAGTTGGAAGTCTGCAGTCAGCAGGCTTGATTATGGAGTTGAAAAGGTGATAGTGGACCGCTACACCCAAGCACGTCCTCCTGAGGTACAGCCGTCTGAGAGGTCGTCACTTCGGAGTTCCCGGACGCTGAACTCTCGCGGTAAGAGCGTTCCAGCTGTTGGGGACATGGGGTATGCTGATAAGCAGGTTCAGGCCCGAGGGGACATGTGGGTGGGAGAGTGTGATGGACAGTGTTGGAGCTGGCGTGAAATTGCAGCCGACTGTCCAATAGAGGGGGAGCCTATGTGTTGTGATGTTGGCAGATCCCTCTCTCCCTGCGCAGAGCCTGTGTGTGTGTCCACCTCAGCCGAAGAGACTGGACCACAGGGGTCCCCGGTGGTTGTAAGTGACTGCCCAGCACAGGCCCTCTTGGACTCAGAGAGTCCAGTGACTTCCGTATGTGACAGCCTGATTGATAGGGACTTTATCCCTGATAAGCGCCTGAGTATGGTGTGCATCCGTGGAGACACCAAAGTCTACCCAGAGACTGCCGTGGACTTGGTCCCCAAACTCGGGGAGGTTTCATATGAAGTGGGGGTAGTGAAGAACCTGGTGCAACCCGTCATATTGGGTAATGACTTTCCCCGGTCTAAGGATCTCTGGGGGAAGGGTGATTTTGATGAACAGTGTGATGAAGCTCCTATTGAGGGTGCGCAGTCCCGAGGGGCGGAACACAATGCTAGTGGGCCATTAAAATTATGTGATAATGATGATGACCATGATAATGATGATGATCATGATAATGATGATGACCATGATAATGATGCTGATATTGATAATGATAATGATGATCATGATAATGATGATGACCATGATGATGATGCTGATATTGATAATGATGATGATGCTAATCATAATAGTGATGATACTGATGATGATCATGATAAAGATGAAATTCCTTTGCAGGTGATGTTGGGAGACGAGGATGATGGTTCTCGGGAACCGAGTGTCCCTTACTTACCTGTGTCCTGTGACAATTTTGAGAGTGAGCAGTGGCGAGACCCCTCTCTTAAAACGGCCCAGGAAAATAGGGATGTTCTAAATGAGGTTTCCCAAGAGCCTGGCTCTGAGGAGAGGTTTCCTCATGCTGCCATGGACAATAGCCTATTGTATAGGGACACTGAAGTCCAGGGAGAGGTCGTGAGTCAGCTCCTAGTACCTGAGCTATATAGAAGTATAGTGCTGGGGTTGTCACATAGTCACATACTTGAGGGACCAGATAGTGAAGTTAATGTTGTGGATGACATGTTAACTAAGGTTCCAGATCAAGATGTGAATGAAAATGAATTGTATAACCCTGACAGTGAGCAGGATGTGAATGAAAATGAATTGTATAACCCTGACAGTGAGCAGGATATGAATGAAAATGAAGTGTATGGCCCTGACAGTGAGCAGGATGTGAATGAAAATGAATTGTATAACCCTGACAGTGAGCAGGATGTGAATGAAAATGAAGTGTATAGCCCTGACAGTGAGCCAGATGTGGCTGAGAAAAAGGGGTCAGATAGTGATAGTGAATTATCTGATGACCATAAAGCAACCAGTGCAAATGAGGAAGGCATGGTAGCAGAGGAGGTTTAGAGTCCTGAGAAGAAAGCTGATGCTGACCTTACAGCCAGACAGAAGATGGCATCTGAAGATGTTTTACAGTTGGCCGGTTCCTGGCGAAGACTAAGGTGACAGGAGGAGAGCTGAGCTTTAAAGGCAGGACTCTGAAACTGAACACAGCACAAGTGGATGCTGTTGAAGATGAGAAGTTGTCGGTGTGTGGTGTGGATCTGCATCATGCCAAGGACTCTGAAGGTGATGCTGCAGAGGTGGGAAAAGCCATGGAAGTGGTGGTCACCAAGCCAGATGCCTCATCAGAAGCTGAGGTTTCAAGTGAAGCTGTGAGGAACAAGACTGAAGATATGGGGACTGACTCTGTCCAGGAATCTGTTTCTGCCGAAGACAGCGGCGTGGACGGGTTACGGTCCGGATCAGTAGCTGGCATTGGTGAGCTCAAGCGCACTTTCAGGGAGGCTACATCGGAGCCACGTCCCAACAAATGGGAAAAGCGATGTGTCACTCCGTTGCCGCTACAGACACACGGGAGCCCAGATGGGATGCAGAACGTGGTGGAAGAGAAGAATCCGGCGGGTTCTGAGCATGTCCTACCAGAAGAGCCTGAAGAAGGGGCTGAAGACATAAAGGACGGCCAACAGGTACAAGATGAAGTGATTACTTCTCAGAAAAAACTCCAAACTGTGATGAAGGAGCGTGATGAGAGCCATGAGCATCTTCTGGAGAAGCTCAATGAAGTAAAGAAGGTTCAAGGGAAACTGGAGAAAAGTGAAAAACCCCCTATGCCTTCTGTGATAGTTGGTGACACATGGTCAGTGCACCAGGGACAGGAGGTACGTGAGTTTCTGAGGAAGAGTCAGCAGAAGTGTTCTGATGTGTCGGGTCGTACTTCTCTGGCCAGGCACTATATCGAAAATGAGCCCGGCCCTAAGGTCAAGATGAAACCGTGCAGGATACCCGAGGCCCGCAGAGAGTATAGGCCTGGGAGGGTACAGGGTAGTGCGGATGCTTCAGATAAAGAGAAAGCTGATGTTGGCTATGACTCAGGTGAAGATACAAATGACAGTGGTGAAGATGAAGCTAATGAGGGCCATGACTGGTCCAGAGTTCACTGTCTCTGTTGGATTGTTGACCAGCCCTCCGGTCTGGATGACCAGCCCTCCGGTCTGGAGAAGAGGGAGGGGATATGTGAGACAGTGAGTGAATATGTGATGAATGGGGTGTACATTTCACCTAGGTATAAGGGAAATGTGTGGCTTTGTAAACCTAGTGGTAGAGAAAGGTCACTACACCTCACATTCAGCACACACTTGCAGCACAAGCCTGAAACTACTCAGGTCTTAATTAGGAGACCAGAAGTAGGTGTCTGCAAACACAATCTGAGAGCTAGTTTAGCCTGGACACAGGAAGGTGTCTCGGCACAAGAAACAGTCTCCAAGAGTGTTAGAGCTGTCTTTAGCCTGGACACAGAGAGGTGTCCTGGCACAAGGAAGCAGTCTCCAAGAGTGTTTGAGCTATCTCAGTTTGGGTGCAGGAAGGACCCCGGACATAGGAGTAGTCTCAGTGCGAATCCGTGTGAAGAGCGGCTGAATAGGAGTGGATCTCTCTCAAGTCTTTTCATGGAAGGTGCCTTCAGACACAAGGAGGAGTATCTGTGAAGCTCCATACTGGTAACATATGTGATATGTGTTGTTTTGGGCACAGACTGGTAGAGTCTGGGTCCCGGATAGAGAGGGCCATCTATCTAAGTGTAATTAGAGGCTAGACAAGCCCAGGTTTTCTGTTTATGCTTTGTTTTAATCTGTTTGCTGTGGACTTTAATAAAGGTGGTTGCGGCCAGTTTTGCACCAGAACTGCTGTCTGAATGAACTGTTTTCATGCCATTCTGTCTACCCAGACAGCGATCCTAGAGCTAAACCCCCTGGAATGCTACATTGTATTATTATTATTATTTCTGTGCCCGCCATTCTATTAATTTATGCATATGTCTCTTTTATGATATTGGCCTTATCCAGGGTACTATGCAGTCTGTTGTATACTCCCATTTTTTTGCCTGCAGCTTTTCCTCATCCTATCTCCATTTTGGGCCTTTATTGTTGGCATTTTGTATTTGTTGGATCAAAAAAGTTTTTGTAATTTTATACTATGGTGTTTTTTCTACTCCTTTTTTCTTGTGTGTGCATTACAATTTTTGGAATTTTACACCCTTTTGGCTTGGCAATTGTGCCATTATTCTTGGTGTGAAGCATTTTTGCTTCTTTCGCTATTATTGTCATACAGTGCTTTTTGTGACTATCGTTTCAAATATAATGGACCCTATAAGATGCTCCATATATAATGGGCCCCATATGATGTTCCATATATAATGGGCACCATATGATGTTCCATATATAATGGGCCCCATATGATGCTCCAGTATATCATGGGCCCCATATATGATGCTCCAGTGTATGATTGGCCCCATATAATGCTCCATATGTAATGGGCCCCATATATTATGCTTCAGTATATGATAAGCCCCATGTAATGCTCCATATATGATGCTCCAGTGTATGATGGGCCCATATATGATACTCCAGTGTAAGATGGGCCCCATATGATGGTCTCCATATATTGCGCCAAACATGACAAATTGAAATACTCACCTCTCCTCATTGCCGCTGCTCTGCTCGAGGCACCGGCCCCCGGTACTGGCACAGGCACCGGGCCCCCATAGCATGCGGGTGTCCCCGACTGTGAGTGGGCCCCCCGCTCCTGCTCAGAGCCTCGGCACTTGCCCGGGTGCGCCTGGTGCTGACGCCGGCCCTGCATCCATGTCATCCATACCGGTCTTGGAACTCATGTGACGTCTTTGGTCAGCACAGCAAGGGTTACCTTGACTCTTCCCTGCTTTACATAGCACCATAACCAGTCCTTAGTCCTAATGCACAGGACACGTCAGGGTTGTAGGTTAGAAGTAATTAGAAAAACATGGCACTTCTGGAATTCTGGTGGTGCACAAGTACGATAACCAAACCCGTCAGCTGTGATGTAGAAATACTCGGCACTCATATAGGTGTGTTCAAGAACTTATTTATTGTATGAAGAAATTTCTGAAAAATGAGACATTTCGTGCAATACCTGACCTTCATCAGCCATCTGGATAGAGGAGATCTGTGTGGAAGCGCACTGTGTGAGAGGCTGAACCGTCCACTGCTAAGACAGGAAGTGCTCATTAAGATATGGAATTCATGTTTGGAATAATAAAACAATAATAAATGATTATATATTATTAACTATATTCTTTATGTGATAGAACATTTTTATGTCATAGGTGTAATTACCTTTTCAACCCATAGATGTGTTTTTTATGTAGCAAATGTTTCCATCTTTATTACTTAAACTTTATTAATAGAATATATTTATTAGACCGATAATACATAAGAATGTATAGTCATGAACCAAAAAAAGCATATATAAGTAAATGAAAGAATTGTTGTACAGTATTTACTCAGAATTGAAACGCTTTTCCCTTATAATGGTACCATATCACCGCTATATTTAATGAAGCAATATTCTTGTACTAGACATTACTTTATTAAATACTGATGTTTTTCTTGTTTGAGAAAAAAAATTAAGAATTAAAAATAAAAATAATGTAAGAATAAAAATTAAGAATAACAATGAAAATAAAAATAAGGCCTTTATATGTTGATGACAAATGCTGGATAGTTATGTTCTCAGTAACACAGACCCTTAATATTTCCATTATCTAGAATCTAGATGATTTCATTTGTCATAACCTTGTATTACCAAAATATTCAAATTATGCAACTTTGCATCTAATACCTTTCTTAGTGTAAAGGAATGATTCTTTATAATACTTAATGGTATTATACCCATTGTACCTTATTAATATTTCTTCTTTATCTTTTGGGGTCCAATTTCCTTGGGAAAAATCAAAAATTGGGGACTAAAAAATAATTTTTGTGGAATTTTTTTTTTCACCCCTAGGCATTATAAACTTTAGTGCTAACCACAGATCTAGATAAGTTCCTTAGGGGTCTACTTTCCAAAATGGGATCATTTGTGGGGGGTTTCCACTGTTTAGGCACATCAGGGGCTCTTCAAACACGACATGGCGTCCGATCTCAATTCCAGCCAATTTTGGTTCGAAAAAGTCAAACGGCGCTCCTTTCCTTCTGAGCTCTGCCGTGCTCCCAGATAGTGGTTCCCCCCACATATGGGGCATCAGCATACTCAGGACAAATTGCACAACAAGTTTTTGGGTCCAATTTCCCCAGGAAAGTAAAAAATTTACGGCTCAACGTTATAAACTTGTGTGAAGTACTTGGTGGTTCAAAGTGCTCACCACAGATCTAGACAAAGTTCCTTAGGGGGTCGTTTCCAAAATGGGGTCACTTGTGGGGGGTTTCCACTGTTTAGGCACATCATGGACTCTCCAAACGTGACATGGCGTCCAATCTCAATTCCAGCCAATTTTGGTTTGAAAAAGTCAAACGGCGCTCCTTCCTTCCGAGCCCTGCCGTGCACTCAAACAGTGGTTCTCCCTCACATAAGGGGTATCGGCGTACTCAGGACAAATTGGACAACATCACTAGTTATAATTTCTAAAAAGAAGTCACTTCAGGGGGGATTCTGCACTTAAGGACCCTGTAGTTAAAACCACTTCTTCAAAACATGTGTCGGCGCTGTTGTTACGGTATCCCACATGGGTAGATTATAAAGTTGTATACACCGTGCAAACACGGCTCCACTTTGCACAAACACACATACACCACTCCATACACACGGCTCTGCTCTATATACACAGCACTGCTGTATACACACGGCTCCGATCCATACACACACTGTTTCGCGCTGTACATTTGTACACACACGGCTCCGCTCCGTACACCCCATACACACGCGGCTCAGCTCCATACACCTCGTACACACGCGGCTCTGCTCCGTACACCCTGTACACACACGGCTCAGCTCCATACACACGCGGCTCCGCTCTGTACACCTCGTACACACGCGGCTCCGCTCCGTACACACACGGCTCCGCTCCGTACACCTCGTACACACACGGCTCCGCTCCGTACACCTCGCACACACACGGCTCCGCTCTGTACACCTCGTACACACACGGCTCCGCTCCGTACACCTCGAACACACAGAAAACCAGGCAAAATTATGTTTACTAAATACCCTTATAATTATTACTACCTTCATGAATTTTTTGCAAAAAATTTTTTATTTTATTTTAGGATATGTTTTTTTGTGCCTGGTTTTTTCTGTGTAATGGTCATGTGTTAATATGCATTTACATTTTGCATACACATTAACTTACTTTTTCAGTTCAGAACTAGTTTCTTACCTCGTACACACACGGCTCTGCTCCGTACACCTCGTACACACATGGCTCCGCTCCGTACACCTCGTACACACATGGCTCCGCTCCGTACACCTCGTACACACATGGCTCCGCTCCGTACACCTCGTACACACATGGCTCCGCTCCGTACACACACGGCTCCGCTCCGTACACCTCGTACACACACGGCTCTGCTACATCCACACTGTAAACCCCTCCTGACTTCACACAGAAACTTCCCCTCATCCAGCACCATGACAACCAGCACAGGAGAGTCCTGCATACACTGAGGCCCCAGATCATGTGACCCTGACTCCTCCCCTCCTGTGACCTCATCACAGGTCCTGTGCACAGAACAGCCATATATGTGGAGTGCGGCTCTGCAGGTGGAGGTAGGTGCTGGAGATTCCCCATTACTGGGGGCAGGGGACATTAACCCCTTCAGCACGGAGACATTTTTGGGGGTTTTGTTGCCACTTTATAAGAATCATTATGTTTCTGTTCTGTTTCCTGTAATAGATACTGTAAGACGGCGGTGTTCACACCGTGCAGTAACTGAGGCAGTGACCCAAGCAAGTCCAAAGTAAATAGCTTTTATTCAGCAACTCACGGGTAAAACAGGAAAAGTCCTCCGGTACGCAGCCGGGATAACATCAGTCCATAAACACTGGTTGCCGGGGACAACGGCCGCGCCGGGCCGAACAGAGCCTGACTGGTGCAGAGCCGTCCCAGGCGTGGGTTCAGCTACACACAGTCCTGTGGAGCTTTCCTGCTATGCTCCTTGCAGGGTCTCAACCTAGAACAACACTAATCCTTAGTGCAGGAGTTTTAAAGACCTGTGGCAAAAGCCACTGGAAAACCCGAGTTGGAGGGAGGAGGCCGCCCCACTTCCTCCTGTGACCTCCTCCAAGAAATGAAGGCCCTGCCGGATTTTACTTAATCTGCCTTAGCCAGGTAGTCTGACTAGGTCATTGCTCACCTTCATTCCTGCATTGCAGCCGCAGCTGTGTGTGTGTGACTGCAATGCACTCCAATGGCTTTAATAGGTCTCTGTACACATTCTGGGGGAAATATAACGTCCCTCGTAAACGATCCCGGTCACTGCCTCACATATTCCCCCCCTCTGTTCAAACTTGTGGGGTTGAACATTTGCCACCATACAGGGTGCCCGGGACAGGGCATCCGCGTTTGCTTGCAACTTCCCAGGGCGATGTTCCACAGAGAAACTGAAATTTTGCAGTGACAGGAACCACCTGGTGACTCGCGCATTCCTCTCTTTTGCATTCCTCATCCATACCAAGGGTGAGTGGTCCGTCACCAAGCGGAACTGACGCCCGAGTAAATAATAACGTAGTGATTCCAAGGCCCACTTAATAGCCAAACACTCCTTTTCTACTACGCTATAGTTTTTCTCCGCCGGGACCAGTTTTCTACTCAAGTAGGTGACCGGGTGCTCTTCACCATTCACTTTTTGTGACAACACCGCCCCTAGTCCTACCTCCGAGGCATCTGTCTGTACAATGAAGGTTTCATTGAAGTTGGGTCTGATGAGGACCGGCTGTCCACACAGGGCCAACTTCATGGACTGAAAGGCTTCTTCTGCCTGAGGGTTCCACCGAACCATTACCGTTTTCTTTCCTTTCAAGAGATCGGTTAGGGCCGCGGTTCGCCCGGCAAAATTAGGTATAAACCGGCGGTAATACCCAGGGATGCCAAGGAACGCCCTCACCTGTTTTGTACTCGATGGTTTAGGCCAGTTTTTTATGGCCTCAATTTTACTGATTTGGGGCTTGATAGCTCCTCGGCCTATCACATACCCCAAATATCGAGCTTCCTCCAGCCCTATCGCACATTTTTTTGGGTTTGCCGTTATCCCCGCGGCTCTGAGAGAATCCAGCACCGCTTGTACGTGTGTTAGATGCGTTTGCCAGTCGGTGCTAAATATGATGATATCATCTAGATACGCGGACGCGTATTCCTGATGAGGCTTGAGCACTATGTCCATCAATCTCTGAAATGTAGCCGGGGCCCCATGTAACCCAAAAGGTAAGACCACATAGTGAAATAGACCCTTTGGAGTTACGAAGGCGGTCTTTTCCTTCGCCGAATCTGTGAGAGGTACCTGCCAATAACCCATGGTGAGATCGAGCGTGGTAAAGTACTGGGCCTGCCCAGTCTCTCAATCAGCTCGTCCACCCGGGGCATTGGATAAAGGTCGAACTTTGACACTTCATTCAATTTTCGGAAATCATTACAGAAGCGTAATGATCCGTCTGTCAGGAGTCGAACTCAGTACCTCTTGTCCACTGGCCAGCAGCTCTACCATCTGAGCTATTCTGCTGGCTGCAAAGTTCCTTGCTGAACCCAGATACCATTGACTGTTCTTCCTGATTGGCTACACCTAGTGCTCTCTTGATTGGGCCTCTGATTGCCAATTACACACCCTATATAAACCTGGCCCTGTGGGTGTGTCATTGCGAGATTATTGTGCTTCCAGCCTTTAGTCAAGCTCTTTCTCCTATTGTTCCTGCTGCTACAAACACTGCTCTCCTGTGTACCGACCTCCTGCTGCCACCTGACTACGTTATCTGCCTGCTTCCCTGCTACAAACACTGCCTTTCCTGTGTACCGACCTCCGGCTGCCACCTGACTACGTTATTTGCCTGCTTCCCTGCTACAAACACTGCCTTTCCTGTGTACCGACCTCGGCCTGCCTTCTGACTACGCTACCTGCCTCTGCTTCCCCTAGTGTTTGCAGTAACATCGGCTCCAACCCAGACGGGATCCTGACACCGTCTGGCTTTGGAATCAGTACAATGGGGCTAGCCCACTCACTCCGTGACTCCTCTATGACGCCTAACTGAAGCATTTGTTTTACCTCAGCCGAAATGGCTTGCCTCCGGGCTTCGGGCACCCGGTACGGTCTTATTCGCACCCTTACCCCATGTTCGGTGACAATGTCATGTTGGATAACCGTAGTCCTACCTGGTAGCTCTGAGAACACATCGGTATTGTTTTGCACCAGGGAGCGAGCCTCCCGTCGCTGCTGTTTAGTGAGGGCATCACTTATCCTGACCTCCCCCTTGGATGCTTCCCTGGCTGAAGGTATAGAACTCTCTGGTGATAGGCCCGGGGTGATATCTGTAACTAAACACTCTCGATCTTTCCAATGCTTTAGCAGGTTTATATGGTAAATCTGCTCAGGTTTCCTCCTTCCGGGCTGATACACCCGGTAATTTACCTCCCCCACCTTTTCTCGAATCTCATATGGCCCTTGCCACTTGGCCATGAGCTTACTCTCGGCTGTGGGTACCAGTACTAATACCCGATCGCCCTTGTTAAAAGACCTGACTCTGGCTCTTTTATTATATGTGCGCCTTTGGGTTGCCTGGGCATCTAACAGATGTTCTTTCACGACGGGCATGACCGCCGCGATCCGGTCCTGCATACTAGCCACATGTTCAATTATACTCTTATGTGGAGTCGACTCTTGTTCCCATGTCTCTTTGGCTACGTCCAACAGACCCCTAGGGTGTCTGCCGTACAATAACTCAAAGGGAGAGAACCCGGTGGAAGCCTGGGGTACCTCACGGATAGCGAACATCAAATAGGGTAGCAACATGTCCCAATCCCTTCCATCCTTAGAAATCACCTTTTTTAACATGGACTTGAGGGTTCTATTGAACCGTTCTACTAACCCGTCGGTTTGAGGGTGGTACACCGAGGTGCGCAATTGTTTAATTTTTAGCAGTTTGCACAGTTCTCTTGTCACCTTGGACATAAAGGGGGTCCCCTGATCCGTCAGGATCTCCTTAGGTAGTCCCAGGCGACAGAACATGGCAAACAGTTCTCGGGCAATAAGTTTTGCCGAGGTGTGGCGTAGTGGTATAGCCTCCGGGTATCGGGAGGCATAGTCGACGACCACCAGTATGTGTCGGTGGCCACGGGCGGATTTTACAATGGGCCCTACCAAATCCATTGCAATCCGTTCAAAAGGTACCTCTATTATTGGCAGGGGTACCAATGGACTACGGAAACTTGCAGTGGGTGAGGTCAACTGACATTCGGGGCAGGATTCGCAGTACCTTTTGACCTCCGCGTAAACTCCCGGCCAAAAGAACCGCTGCAAGATACGTTCTAGAGTTTTTTTTCCCCTAAGTGGCCCCCCAGCAAGTGTGAGTGTGCCAAATCTAGAATCACCCTACGATACGACTGAGGTGCTACCAACTGTTCCACAACCTCGCCCCTGATTTTATCTACCCTATAAAGCAACTCACCACTGACTACCATGCGTGGAAATACCGTATCTGCATTGGGCTGTTGGGCTACGCCGTTTACCTCTAGCACCCTTTCCCGTGCCTGAGTCAGGGTGGGATCTTGTAGCTGAGCTGTCCCAAACGTGGCCCTGGACACTTCCAGCTCGGGAATCGATGCGGTCTCCTCCACTTCTCCTGCCAGCACCTCTAAGGGAAACCTATCGGGGTCACACTCTATCCCTATATGGGACACCCCTACGGCAGGTTCGTCGGGTACAGCATCTGTAATACATCTTACCAGGGGAGAATGGATTTTGTTTTTCCACAGAGTCCAGAACAGGGGCAAGTCTCTTCCCAACACAGACCCATAGGGAAGATTTTTTTACCACTCCCACCACATGTTTTATGTCTCCACATGGCGTGGACAAAACTACCTCCGTAGTTGGATAGTCTCGGAGGTCCCCATGGATACATACAACCCCGACCTGCCGTCCGCTGGGGTTGTCTCCTGCCACCAGTGACCCATGTACCAGAGTCACGAGGCTCCCTGAGTCCAGGAGAGCCTCCGTAGGGTACCCATTAACCAGTACCTGGCATAGTTGGAGTTCACTGTCCTGGGGGTCGAGGGTTGCTGTGCAGACGGTCTGGGCATACATTGAGACCCGGCGGCTATATCCGCAGTCCATGGGTTCCGTAGTCAGGGGACAATTAGCCATCACATGTCCCGGTCCCTGACACCTGCAGCACCTAAGGGTGGAGGTACTGTTAGGTCTTATGACAGTTTGGGAGGGAACCGGTCTCCTGCCACTCTCACTCCGGGGTTCCCCTTCAGCACGGGCATGGTGCTGACTGTCCCCAGCAGAGGGACGCGACCCTTTCCCAATTCCTGGGTTGGCAGGGATCGGCGTGACAACCGAGAGGGGGCAGAGTCTCGAATGAAGTCCTGAGTGGCCGAGTAACGCTCGATCAAACTGACTACCTGGTCGAGTGTGCCGGGGTCGCCTTGCCCCACCCAACGTTGTATAGCAGCCAGCAGAGTCCTTACCAGCCGGTCAGTCACCACCCTCTCCACCATCTGGGCTGGAGACAAAGTCTCTGGCTGGAGCCACTTCTTTACCAGCTGCAGGAGGTCATAAGCCTGAGACCGAGCGGGTCGGGTCTCCACATAGGCCCATGAAAATACACGCTGAGCCCTCACGTATGTATTAACCCCTAGTCGGGCAAGGATCTCACCTTTGAGCCTCTGGTAGTCCTGAGCGTCCTCCCTACTGAGATCGAAGTAGGCCTTTTGTGCATCACTGACCAGAAGCGGAGCCACTACTTCTGCCCACTGGCCGGTTGGTAGGTTTTCCCGCTCCGCTGTGCGTTCATAAACTGTCAGGAAAGCTTCCACGTCGTCCTTTGGTCCCATCTTCCTCAACGCTGAGCGAACCCGATCTCGGGCCTCGCGACGTTCAGGGGCTGGTGCCGTCGAGGTCTCCCGCAGGGCAGAAATCTGTTGCAGCAGCAGTTCGTTTGTTTTTTGTTGCTGCTGGTACAATAGCTGCTGTTGCTGCTGAGACTGCAGCTGCTGCTGTTGTGAAATTACCAGCTGCTTTAACAGCTCTTCCATTTTGTCCACGGGTTGAGGCTGAAAAGTGGCCGGCCGGATTGTGGTCATGACACTGCCGGTGGGTATGCCTCAGTCACACTGCCCGCATTGTAAGTCGGCGGTGTTCACACCGTGCAGTAACTGAGGCAGTGACCCAAGCAAGTCCAAAGTAAATAGCTTTTATTCAGCAACTCACGGGTAAAACAGGAAAAGTCCTCCGGTACGCAGCCGGGATAACATCAGTCCATAAACACTGGTTGCCGGGGACAACGGCCGCGCCGGGCCGAACAGAGCCTGACTGGTGCAGAGCCGTCCCAGGCCTGGGTTCAGCTACACACAGTCCTGTGGAGCTTTCCTGCTATGCTCCTTGCAGGGTCTCAACCTAGAACAACACTACTCCTTAGTGCAGGAGTTTTAAAGACCTGTGGCAAAAGCCACTGGAAAACCCGGGTTGGAGGGAGGAGGCCGCCCCACTTCCTCCTGTGACCTCCTCCAAGAAATGAAGGCCCTGCCGGATTTTACTTAATCTGCCTTAGCCAGGTAGTCTGACTAGGTCATTGCTCACCTTCATTCCTGCATTGCAGCCGCAGCTGTGTGTGTGTGACTGCAATGCACTCCAATGGCTTTAATAGGTCTCTGTACACATTCTGGGGGAAATATAACTTCCCTCGTAAACGATCCCGGTCACTGCCTCACAATACATACGACTTAACCAGCGTTGGACTGGAACACCTTGGGCCCACCAGAGAAAATCATTCTTGGGGCCCACTATGTAGCTACATAGAAATAAATACAAGACCACCAATTGTGAGGTAAAACACTCTAATATCTGGGTATAATATAAGGTAGTACACGTCTTAATTATGTAGCAGTAGTTGGGGTAGCCTCACTCATAGATTATATAGCAGCCCCCCCATAGAATATAATGCTGCCCCCCTCATAGTGGATAATGCTGCCCCCCTCATAGGTTATAATGCTGCCCCCCTCATAGGGTATAACGCTGCCACCCTCATAGGGTATAATGCTGCCACCCTCATAAGGTATAACGCTGCCCCCCTCATAGGGTATAACGCTGCCCCCCTCATAGGGTATAACGCTGCCACCCTCATAGGGGATAATGCTTCCCCCCTCATAGGGGATAACGCTGCCCCCCTCATAGGGTATAATGCTGCCCCCCTCATAGGGGATAATGCTGCCCCCCTCATAGGGTATAATGCTGCCACCCTCATATGGTATAACGCTGCCCCCCTCATAGGGTATAACGCTGCCACCCTCATAGGGGATAACGCTGCCCCCCTCATAGGGGATAATGCTGCCACCCTCATAGAGTATAACGCTGCCCCCCTCATAGGGGATAATGCTGCCCCCCTCATGGGGAAAATGCTACTCCCCTCATAGGGGATAATGCTGCTCCCCTCATAGGGGATAATGCTGCGCCCCTCATGGGGATAATGCTGCCACCCTCATAGGGTATAACGCTGCCCCCTCATAGTTTATAAAGCTGCCCCCCTCATAGGGGATAATGCTGCCCCCCTCATGGGGATAATGCTGCTCCCCTCATAGGGGATAATGCTGCCCCCCTCATGGGGATAATGCTTCTCCCCTCATAGGGGATAATGCTGCCCCCTCATAGGGGATAATGCTGCCCCCCTCATAGGGGATAACGCTGCCCCCCTCATAGAGGATAATGCTGCCCCCCTCATAGATTATAATGCTGTCCCCCCCTCATAGGGTGTAACGCTGCCCCCCTCATAGGGGATAATGCTGCCCCCCTCATAGGGGATAATGCTGCCCCCCTCATAGGGGATAATGCTGCCACCCTCATAGGGTATAATGCTGCCCCCCTCATAGGGGATAATGCTGTCCCCCTCATAGGGGATAATGCTGCCCCCCTCATAGGGGATAATGCTGCCCCCCTCATAGGGGATAATGCTGTCCCCCCCTCATAGGGTGTAACGCTATAGATATAGATAGACAGACAGATAATAGATAGATAGATATAGAGCTAGATAGATAGCTATAGATAGATATAAAAAAAAAAACCACAATACTCAGCTCTCCTCCTCGCTCCCACGCTGATTCCGGCGGCGGCTCTGTTTCAGTGTCAGGAGCTGCCGTCTGCCAGACACACACACAGCGGGTGCGCGATGAAGTGACGTCTCATCGCGCATCGGCTGTGAGTGAGAAGCAGAGGGGACTGATGGGAGAGGGAGCGTCAGATGACGCTCTCTCTCCATTCACCATTAAGATTAAGGGCGGCGCCGGCCCTGAATTACTGCCGCATAGCGGCTGCCTGGGGGCCCCTGTGGGAGCGGGAGGCCCCTGGGGAGAGCGGGGCCCTGGCAATCTTAGCCGCTAAAGTGAAATGATATTCACTGCTTCCCACGCCCATGTGGGCGTGGGAAGAAGTGAATATTCATTTCTCTTTAGCAGCGGGGACAGGGGCTCCTGCCTCCTGTCACCCGCTGCTGCTCCGCTAGCACGGGGCCCCCATGGCAGCTGCGTGTCGTGCCGCTATTAGCGACACGCCACCGGCTGGGGGGCCCCTGTATGCCAGCAGGTGCCAGGGCCCACCAGATGCCAGGGCCCACCGGAGAATCCTCCGGTGGGCCAGTCCGACCCTGGACTTAACTATGGAAGACAGGAAGGGAGGAGACGGATTGTTCTCATAGTACAGGGCCCCTTCCTTGGCCCCACACAGTTTAATGCCCCCATTATCTACATCAGTGTTTCCCAAACTCCAGTCCTCACATCCCCCATGGGTCATGTTTTGAGGATTTCCATAGTGTTACACAGGTAAGAGAATTCCTGATGCCTTGATGATACTTCCACCATCTGCGCAATACAAAGGAAATCCTGAAAACATGACCCGTGGGGGCCACGAAGACTGGAGTTTGGGAAACCCTGATCCACATTATTCAGTATGTATTTGTATGATGCACCCATACTGAAGGTGGTTTGTAATCAGCAATTTTTTCTTTTCTGTTTTTTATAGGTTTAACAACAAAAAATAATCATCACAATAATAACATACAATGCATCGAGGAGCCCTGATGTGAATACACTTAAAAACAGCTACAAAAAAAGCTGGCACAAAAAATGGGCATTAAAGTGGGCACTAAAGGGCGTTAATGAAAGGGTTAAATGACTTTGGGTCACTGATATCACACTGCAGACATATAGAACAGGGAGCCCCACATCAAAACCAGGTTCCTCCTGCCTGGCCCAAATGGGTTCTGGGCATTAGAATTGGCATCAAAGTGGACAAACAGCCGATTTTCACCGATTTAAAAAAGTAACTGATGTTTTTAAGGGGTTAAATGACTTTGGGCCACTGACCTCACACTATGAATAAACAGATAGTGATGCCTCAAATCAAACCTTGGTCCTTCTAGCCTGGCCCAAATTGGTTCTGGACATCAGAATTTTTCATGAAAGTGGGCAACCAGCCGATTTTCACCGATTTGAAAAAAGTAAGTGATGGTTTTAACCCCTTCACCCCAAGGGTGGTTTGCACGTTAATGACCAGGCCAATTTTTACAATTCTGACCACTGTCTCTTTACGAGGTTATAACTCTGGAACGCTTCAACGGATCTTCGCGATTCTGAGATTGTTTTCTCGTGACATTTTGTAATTCATGGTAGTGGTAAAATTTCTTCGATATATCTTGCGTTTATTTTTTAAAAAAACGCAAATATGGCGAAAATTTTGAAAATTTTGCAATTTTCAAACTTTGAATTTTTATTCCCTTAAAACAAAGAAATTTGTCACACAAAATAGTTAATAAATAACATTTCCCACATGTCTACTTTACATCAGCACAATTTTGGAACCAAAATTTTTTTTTTTTAGGAAATTATAAGGGTTAAATTTGACCACATTCAAGAATTTTATTAACCCTTCAGGTGCTTCACAGGAGCTGAAGCAACGTGGAAGGAAAAAATGAATATTTAACTTTTTAGCCACAAAAATTATATTTACAAACTTTTTTTTTATGTTCACAAGGGTAAAAGGAGAAAATGGACAGATAAAGTTGTTGTGCAATTTCTCCTGAGTACGCCAATACCCCATATGTGGGGGAAAACCACTGTTTGGGCACACGGCAGAGCTTGTAAGGGAAGGAGCGCTGTTTGACTTTTTCAAACTAAAATTGGCTGGAATTGAGATTGGACGCCATGTCGCGTTTGGAGAGCCCCTGATGCGCCTAAACAGTGGAAACCCCCCACAAGTGACACCATTTTGGAAACTAGACTCCCTAACGAACTTATCTAGATCTGTTGTGAGCACTTTGAACCCCAAAGTGTTTCACAAAAGTTCATAATGCCTGGGTGTGGAAAAAAAAAATATTTTCCACAAAAATTATTTTTTAGTCCAAAATTTTTGATTTGTCCCAAGGAAATTGGACCCCAAAAGTTGTTGACCAATTTGTCCTGAGTATTCTGATACCCCATATGTGGGGGGGGGGGAACTGTTTGGGCGCACGGCAGGGCTTGGAAAGAAAGTAGTAACGTTTTGGAATGCAGACGTTGATGGGGGTCATGTTCCGTTTGCAGTGCCCCAGATGAGCCTAAACAGTGGAAACCCCCAACAAGTGACCCCATTTTGGAAACTAGACCCCCTAAGGAACTTATCAAGATCTTTGGTGAGCACTTTGAACCCCCAAGTGCTTCACACAAGTTTATAATGCCCGGGCATGAAATAAAAAAATCCTATTTTTTTTCCCACAAAAATTATCTTTTAGTCACTAATTTTTAATTTTCCCAAGGGTAACAGGAGAAACAAAAGTTGTTGTCCAATTTGTCCTGAGTATGCTGATACCCCATATGTGGGGGGAACCACAGTTTGGGCGCACGGCAGAGCTCGGTATGGAAGGAGCACCATTTGACTGGAATTGAGATTGGACGCCATTTGCATTTGGAGAGCCACTGTTGTGCCTAAATAGTGGAAACTCCCCAGAAGTGACCCCATTTGGGAAACTAGACCCCCTAAGGAACTTATCTAGATCTTTGGTGAGCAATTTGAACCCCCAAGTGCTTCACACAAGTTTATAACGTAGAGCCGTAAAATTAAAAAATCATATTTTTTTCCACAAAAATGATCTTTTCACCCCAATTTTTATTTTCCCAAGGGTAACAAGACCCCAAAAGTTATTGTGCAATTTGTCCTGAGTATGCTGATACCCCATATGTGGGGGTAAACCACTGTTTGGGTGCATGGCAGAGTTTGGAAGGGAAGGAGCGCCGTTTGACTTTTTCAACGCAGAATTGGCTGGATGCCATGTCGTGTTTGGAGAGCTCCTGATCTGCCTAAACAGTGGAAACCCCCGACAAATGACACCATTTTGGAAACTAGACCCCTCAAGGAACTTATCTAGATGTGTGGTGAGCACTTTGAACCCCGAGGTGCTTCACAGAAGTTTATAACATACAGCCGTAAAAGAAAAAATCTTTTTTTTACTAAAATGATTTTTTCGCCCCCAATATTTTATTTTCACAAGGATAACAGGGGAAATTGGACCCCCAAAGTTGTCCAATTTGTGCTGAGTACGCTTATACCCAATATGTGGGAGAAAACTACTGTATGGTCACACGTTGGGGCTCGGAAGGGAAGTAGTGACGTTTTGGATTGCAGACTTTGAGGGAATGGTCTGGGGGCGTCATGTCGCATTTGGAGAGCCCCTCATGCGCCTAAACAGTGGAAACCCCCCACAAGTGACCCCATTTGGAAAATAGACCCCACAAGGAACTTATCGAGATGTGTGGTGAGCACTTTGAATCCCAAAGTGCTTCACAGAAGTTTATAATGTACAGCCATAAAAATAAAAAATCCTTTTTTTTACTAAAATGATTTTTTCGCCCCCAATATTTTATTTTTACAAGGATAACAGGAGAAATTGGACCCCAAAAGTTGTTGTCCAATTTGTCCTGAGTACGCTGATACCCAATATGTGGGAGAAAACTACTGTATGGGTACACGTTGGGGCTCGGAAGGGAAGGATTGCAGACTTTGATGGAATGGTCTGGGGGCGTCATGTCGCATTTGGAGAGCCCCTGATGCGCCTAAACAGTGGAAACCCCCACAAGTGACCCCATTTTGGAAAATAGACCCCACAAGGAACTTATCTAGATGTGTGGTGAGCGCTATGAAGCCCCAAGTGCTTCACAGAAGTTTATAACGTACAGCCGTAAAAACAAAAAAATAATTTTTTTTACAAAAATGATATTTTCGCCCCCAGTTTTTTATTTTACCAAGGGGTAACAGAAGAAATAGGACAAATTGCACAATAACTCTTGGGGTCCAGAGTACGCTGATACCCCATATGTGGGGGTAAACTACTGTTTGGGCGCATGGCAGAGCTCAGAAGTGAAGGAGCACCGTTTGACTTTTTCAACGCAGAATTGGCTGGAATTGAGATCAGACGCCATGGCACATTTGGAGAGCCCCTGATGTGCCTAAACAGCGGAAACCCCCCAATTCTAACTCCAACCCTAACCCCAACACACCCCTAACCGTAGTCCCAACCCTAACCACAAACCTAACCCTAACACACCCCTAACCCTAATCCTAACCCTAATCCTAACTTTAGCGCCAACCCTAACCCTAACTTTAGCCGCAACCCTAACCCTAACCCTAATGGGAAAATGGAAATAAATAAATTTTTTTAATTTTATTATTTTTCCCTAACTAAGGGGGTGATAAAGGGGGTTTGGTTTACTATTTATAGCGGGTTTTTATGATTGGCAGCTGTCACGCTAAAAGACGCTTTTTATTGCAAAAAATAGTTTTTGCATCACCACATTTTGAGAGCTATAATTTTTGCATATTTTGACCCACAGAGTCATGTGAGGTCGTATTTTTTGCGGTACGAGTTGACGTTTTTATTGGTACCATTTTTGAGCATGTGACATTTTTTGATCGCTTTTTATTTCGATTTTTGGGAGGTTAGAATTAACAAAAATCAGCAATTCATGAATTTCTTTTGAGGGAGGAGTTTATACCGTTCCGCGTGTGGTAAAATTGATAAAGCAGTTTTATTCTTTGAGTCAGTACGATTATGGCGATACCTCATTTATATCATTTTTTTATGTTTTGGTGCTTTTATAGAATAAAAACAATTTTATATAAAAAATAATTATTTTTGCATCGCTTTATTCTGCGAGCTATAACTTTTTTATTTTTTCGCTGATGATGCTGTATGGCAGCTCATTTTTTGCGGGACAAGATGACGTTTTCATTGGTACCATGTTTATTTATATCGGTCTTTTTGATCGCGTGTTATTCCACTTTTTTGTTCGGCGGTATGATGATAAAGCATTGATTTTTTGCTTTGTTTTTTTTTTGTTTTTTTTAAGGGGTTCACTAAAGGGGTTAACTAGTGGGACAGTTTTATAGGGGGGTCGTTACGGACACAGCGATACCAAATATGTGTACTTTTATTGTTTTGGGTTTTTTATTTACAGGAATAAATGAATTTATTGGGGAATATTTTTTTTTTTTGAATTTTTTTTTACACTTTTTATTTTTATTTTTTTTAAGTTTTATACTTTGTCCCAGGGTGGGTCATCACTATGTAGGGTGAGATCGCTGGTGTGACAGTGTGCACAGCACACTGTCACACCAGCGATCGCTCTGGCAATGCTGCAGGCTTCTTAGTGCCTGCTCTCAGCAGGCACTGAGTAAGCCGCCTCCCTGCAGGACCCGGCGGCCATCTTGTATCCGGGTCCTTGGAGGGAGGAAGGCCTCAGAACAGCGCGATCACATCGCGCTGTTCTGAGGGTCTCAGGGGAGCGTGCAGGGAGCCCCCTCCCTGCGCGATGCTCCCCTGTGCCCCTGGTACACCGCAATCATGTTTGATCGCGGTGTGCCAGGGGTTAATGTGCCGGGAGCGGTCCGTGACTGCTCCTGACACACAGTCCCGGGTGTCAGCTGTGATAATCAGCTGTCACCCGGGGGAGCGCAGCTGATCGCCCTGGACGTACTATTCGTCCATGGGAATGAGGTCCAGGGTCACATGGACGGAATATTACGTCCAATGGAATAAAGGGGTTAAAGGGAACATGTCACCCCCCCAGGGCCTATTAAGGTAAAAGAGCCACCTTCAGCAGCACTAAGGCTGCATTCTGTGAAGGTGGCTGTTATGTTCTTTATCCCTATTACCCCAGAAATGTTGACTTTTATAAATTTCGCGCCATACCTGTACTGAGTCAAGGAGGTATGTTTTTTCCCCCTGACTCAAGCGCTTCGCAGCCGTCCATCATGCCCCTCAGTCCCCGGGCGCCGCCTCTTCTGTGTCTCCTCACATCACTGGCGCCAGCACTGTGCAATAATTTTTCGGGAGATTGCCCCTGCGTGTAGTGGATGAAAGTTCCAGGGCTGCACCGACGGCGTTGACGTGAGGAGACACAGAGGAGGCGGCGCCCGGTGGACAGAGGGGCATGATAGATGGCTTCAAGGCTCTTGAGTCGGGGAGAAAACATACCTCCCTGACTCAATACAGGTATGGCGTGAAATTTATAAAAGTCATTATTTCTGGGGTAATAGGGATAAAAAACATACAGATTTGAATAAGTAACTGATGTTTTTAAGGGAAATGTCAATTTAACATTTTACAACCTAAGCTGGCCAGGTGGTGTGTGACAGATCATCAGACACATCCTGTTTCATTCATGAATGAGGGACTGTTAAAGGAGTAGGGCCATTACGCGGACTTTAATATTCTTAAAGGCATGGCAATTGGTCCTCACTATTCTTATAGAGCCATATGCTTTGTTGTTCCCATTATTAAACAGTGGGTCTTCTATACTGTTATTGCCTATGCATTAAATGCAAGGCCTACCCCAAATTTGGATGCACCCCAATAACCCTTTGACCAGATGTCCTGGATGTAGACCTGAAAGCATTGTTGTTGTTGTTATTATTATTATTATACATTTTTATAGCGCCATTTATTCCATGGCGCTTTACATGTGAAAAGGGGCAAATATAGATAAGTACAATAAACATGAGGAAAACAAGGCACACATAAGTACAGAAGGAGAGAGGACCCTTCCCACGAGGGCTCACAGTCTACAGGGGATGGGTGAAGATACACTAGGAGAGGGTAGAGTTGGTCGGCGGCGGTTCAGCAGACTGAGGATCACTGCGGTTGTAGGCTTGTCAGAAGAGGTGGGTCTTCAGGTTCCTTTTGAAGGTTTCCATGGTAGGCGAAAGCGTGATGTGTTGGGGTACAGAGTTCCAGAGTATAGGGGAAGCACGCGAGAAGTCTTGTATGCAGTTGTGGGAAGAAGAGATAAGAGGGGAGTAGAGAAGGAGATCTTGAGAGGATCGAAGGTTGCGTGTAGGTAAGTACTGGGAGACCATGTCACAGATGTATGGAGGAGACAGTTTGTGGATGGCTTTGTATGTCATCGTTGGGGTTTTGAACTCGAGCCTCTGGACAATAGGAAGCCAGTGAAGGGCTTGGCATAGAGGAGAGGCTGGGGAATAACGGGGAGACAGGTGGATTAGTCGGACAGCAGAGTGCAGGATGGATTGGAGTGGTGAAAGAGTGTTAGAGGGGAGGCCAGAGAGTAGGAGGCTGCAGTAGTCGAGGCGGGAGATGATGAGGTGGTGCACTAGTGTTTTTGTACTTTCATGGTCAATGAATGCACGGATCTGGGAAATATTTTTGAATTTGAGTTGACAGGAGGAGGCAAGGATTTGGATATGTGGCTTGAAAGAGAGGGCAGAGTCAAGGATTACCCTGAGGCACTGAGCATGCAGGATGAGTGAGGTGGGGGAAAGATGAATTCTGTTTTGTCCATGTTCAGTTTTAGAAAGCGAGAAGAAAAGAAAGCTGAAATAGCAGACAGACATTGTGGGATTTTGGTCAGTAAGGAGGTGATGTCAGGTCAGATAGGCAGATCTGCGTGTCATCGGCGTAGAGATGATACTGCAAACCGTGGGGTTCTATGACAAAGTTCCCATTATTATTTATTTGGTACTGCCACACTATTTGCCTATGCATTGAATGCAAGACCCGCCTTGCCACAAAGTTACACGCACCCCGATAATCCTTTGAACCGACGACCTGGATAGCTACATGAAACCGAAGTTCCCATTACTAGAAATTTGTTACTCCCATACTGTTTGCAGGCTATGCATTTAATGCAAAGTCTGCCCCAAATTTGAATGCACATCAATCCCCCTTGGAAAAAACGTGAAGGAGGGACTCATAACATTTTTTTCACATTAGAAAGGAGCGGGTCTCCTATACTTGTAATGCCCATAACCTGGGGGGTACACATCAACATACTGTGTAAACATTTTTTTTACGGGCATCATAAACACCCGTGAGAACACTAACGTGGCTGTTGCATCACGGATCACGTTCACCCTGGTGTTCTAGTGGTGGTGTCTGAAGAGATGTGGAGGATGTGTGGTATCCCACAAATTTGCCATTTCTATGGGATACCGGATATTTTGTGTGTTTTCATATAAATGCTGTGAATTTTTATGTGGACTTGGCATTTTAAATACACTGTGAGACCTGCTGAGAGGCAGCACAAAAAGGGTTAATCTTCTCCTCCCAGGCTTGATCAGGTGACCCAGCTCTGTTTTAATATGCAGAAGGTTTCAGGCCTCCATAGAATTGTTTTTGTTGTGTCTTAGCCTACTTATTGACACAATTTTGCTGGCCCCCCCTTCAAAAAAATACAGGCCAGATATTTGAAAGTGCACTATCTCCATCAGACGCCTCATCTATCTGTGGGCTACAAATTGTGACATTTGAGGCCTCCATTCAGCTGTTTTTGCTGTATGTTACCCTAGCTAGACACTATTTTCCTGTAAAAAAATAAAAATACAGGCCACATATTTTACAGTGTGGTATCTCCATCACACTACTCGGCTATCTGGGCAAAAAATTGTGGCATTTCAGGCCTACATTGAACATTTTTTGCTGTGTGCTACCCTAGTTAGTGACACTATTTTGCTGTAAAAAAATAAAACTACAGGCTACATATTTTACAGTGTGGTATCTCCGTCACATGCCTCATCTTTCTGTGGGCTACAAATTGTGGCATTTCAAGCCTCCATTCAACTGTTTTTGCTGTGTTTTACCCTAGTTATTGACACAAGTTTGCTGACAAAAAAAAATGTTACCTACAGGCCAGATATTTTAAAGTGTGGTTTTCCCGCACACGGATCACATTTAAGTTCGCTCCCAATTCAGCCATTTGTAGTGAACGTGGAAAATATTGTAGTCCATTTAAAACAGGCAAGGTGCATGGCAAGGGATGGGGAAGTGGACATGATGATGCATGCAGAGGCTGAGGCAAGCTGAAATTGTGCCACAACAAACACCCACATCTTCTCACTCGACCTTTTTGTCCCAATTACTAGGGGACTGCAGCATCACACCACAATTGAACCCAGAGCAGTGTCAAAAGGTTGTTGGCAGGATAGCAGATAATGCTTCCAGTCACTTTGCCACTACCACCACCCTGTCTTCCACATGGTCAAGTCTGAGTAGATGTGAGTCTGGACCGTATATTCCTCACCCTGATCCTCCTTCCTCCCACCATGCCGAGTGCCCGGAGACAACTGATCACACACCTGGACACTCTGAAGAGCTGTTGACTTTTCCATTTATAGATTCGGGCCTCTTACCCGGTCCACTTGAAGCGGGGCAAGATTAGATCGCATGTAGCGATGCTCAAATATTTGAGCAGCCACGGTCGCACGAAGGTGACGGTGGAAGCGTGTCACAAGAGGTGGAGGATGAGACACAATTGCCAGAAAGTCAGGAATGAATGAAGGACGCTGGCTCGAAAGGCTTTGTTACATGGGAACATATAAAAGATCACTGCTTCTCCACGTATTTCCAGTGTGACAACCTTTTACTCACAGGTCTCAGAATATATATACATACAGAGGACAGGACAATCAATATGTGGCGGGCCATTATATAACAGGCTCCAATTAAAACGCCAGACGTACATTACAATAGCTGCAGGTGGCCGGCAGCCCCCGATCATTTACAGTGGGATTTCCAAAGGTGGGGGGGAGGTCAGAAGTGGGATATCTCGTTTAACTCTGCCCAGGGGTCGCAGCCGGTCGGCTGATGCATTAGGGACATGCATCTCGCATTGCACCTATCATGCATGCATATCATATTCGGGGTGCTGGGAGTTCTGTAACACGGCTCCCCTTTTCAGCAACGCGATCGGCATACACAATCTGATCCTTAACGGATTGGCTTGGGATGACCGAAGTTTATGGGGTTGGTACAAGTTCCGTTTGTTGACTTAGTCCATCGGCTTTACCATTTTGTTTGCCGGGTCTGTAGTGGATGGTGAAGTCTAGAGGTTGTAGGGCTAAACTCCACCGCAGTAATCTGGCGTTGTCTCCAGAGACCCGATTAAGCCACACTAGGAGATTATGGTCTGTTAGGAGGGAAAACTGTCATCCATACAAATATGGTTGTAACTTTTTGAGTGCCCATACTACTGCCAGGCACTCCTTCTCGATGGCCGCATAGCTTACTTTGCGGGGCAATAGTTTCTGACTCAGGTAAGCTACCGGGTGGTCTTGGCCGTCCGGCCCGACTTGGCTCAGCACTGCCCCCAATCCAAACATAGAAGCGTCTGTGTGAACAAGGAAACGTTTAGTTGGATCGGGTGCGGCCAATACAGGGGTATTTGTGAGGGCGTCCTTTAGCTGGCGGAAGGCTTCCTCACACTCGGGGTTCCAGGTTACCTGGCGGGGGAGGTTCTTACGGGTCAGATCAGTGAAGGGCTTGGCTACGCTGCTGTAATTGGAAACAGATTTCCTATAATACCCTGCTGTCCCTAGAAATGCCATGACCTGGGTTTTAGTGTGTGGTGGGCCATTTGGCTACTGCCTCAATCTTGGCTGGTTCTGGTCGCTGTTTTCCACTTCCCACCCAATGTCCTAAGTACTGAACCTCTGCTTTGCCCACGTGACACTTGTTGGGGTTCAGGGTGATTCCGGCCTTGTGGATCCTGTCCAATACTGTCTGTAGGTGATTTGGATGCTCATCCCATGTCGTGCTGTAGGTGGTGATGTCATCCAGGTAGGCACAAGCATAGTCCTGGAGACTATCCAGAAGCCGGTCAGCCAGCCTCTGGAAGGTCGCAGGGGCATTCTTCATCCCGAATGGCATAACTCGAAACTGGAATAGGCCGAATGGAGTGACAAATACAGACTTAAGAATAGCGTCAGGACTTAGGGGAATCTGCCAATAGCCTTTGCATAGATCGATGGTGGTCAAATACTTTGCCCCCGTCAGCCTGTCTAACAACTCATCCACACGTGGCATGGGATACGCATCAGTCACCGTTTTCTCATTTAGCTTGCGATAGTCTACACAAAACCGGGTAGTCCCATCCTTCTTGGGCGCTAACACTACGGGGGGGGGTAACATCTCTTGTATCTCTTGTCGCATCCCTTCTCGTACAGACTCAGGGACGCGGAATGGGGTTTGTCTCAGGGGGGTCTGATCCTGGTCTCAACCTTGTGTTGTGCCAGGTGGGTGTACCCCGGTCTCTCTGAAAACATCCTCTGTCGCTGCCTCACCAACGCCTCCGCCTACTGTCTCTCCCGGGGCTCTAGGTTTTCTCCCAAGTGTACCTGGTCCAATGTTTTAGAATGAGTCCTCTCCCCTAAGACATCAGGCAAGGGGAGTCCGGCTAAATCCTCTGCTTCGGGTGCACAGATGGCCACTACCTCTTCAGGGCGCTCCCGTAGTGCTTCAGCATATTCACGTGGAACATGCGGATAACCCTGAGGTCGTCACAATCGGCGACATTGTAGGTGGTGTCGGCTATTTTCCCCACTACCTGGTAGGGCCCCTGCCATGCAGCTTTGAACTTGTAATGCCTAGTTGGTTCTAACACCAGGACCTTCTGTCCTATCTCAAAGGTGCGTTCTCTGGCCCTCCGATCGTACCATACGCGCTGGCGCCGTTGGGCCGCCTGCATGTTCCCACGTACAGCCTGAGTCAGCTCCTGTAGGCGGTCCCGGAATTCCAGCACATAGGGCACAATAGGTATCCTTTCTATGGTTCCTTCCCCTTCCCAGTGTTCGCGCACTAAGTCTAGGGGTCCCGTTACCCGCCTCCCGTATAACAGTTTGAACGGGGAGAACCCCGTGGATTCTTGGGGCACCTCCCGATAGGCAAACAGGAGGTGTGGCAAGAAATTCTCCCAGTCCCTGTAGGTCCTGGTAAAAGTCCCAATGAGTTGTTTTAATGTTCCGTTAAACATTCACACAACCCATTGGTTTGCGGGTGGTACAGGGCGCTTCTAATGGAATATAAGCCGCACAGCTTCCACAGTTAGTTGGTCGCCTCTGCTGTAAACTGGGTACCCTGGTCCAAGATAACCTCCCGAGGAAATCCAACCCATGAGAAAAACAGGAGCAGGCAGCCGCCACCGTCTCTGCCAGTATGTTAGGTAATGCAACCGCCTCTGGATACCGTGTGGCATAATCTACCACTGTCAATATATACTTTTTCCCTGACGGACTGGGCTTGGCTATTGGCAGTATCAGATTGACCGCTACTCGGCTAAATCGCTCCTCCACAATGGGGAGGGGGTGTAATTTGGCCTTGCAGCGATCTCCCCTCTTGCCAATGTGCTGGCAACTGTCATAGGTCTGGCAGTACTGACGAACATCATAGGTTACCTCCGGCCAAAAGAAGTTTTGTGTCAGACGATGCCTGGTGCGACTGACACCGAGGTGCCCGGCCAAGGGTATGTCATGAGAGATTCGCAGTAGCTCCTGCCTATACTTCTTGGGAACTACCAGCTGTCGTTTTATAGTGGGGCTCGTCCCTGTGTGGCGCTGCTCTGAAACCCGGTAGAGGAGTCCCTGATGCCATACAAACTGTTCCCCTTCCAGTACTCCTCTCCCCTCCTGTGCCTTCCCACAATACCCCTGTAATGAGGGATCCTCAAGTATTCCCTTTTAAACTCAGCTGGGGTGGCCCAAGAAATGTGTCTGGCTATGGGAATACGTGTAGGGCTGGAGTGTCTTACCTGGGCCTCCTCTGAGTGTGATTCCGCCTCCGCAGCTCGAGCTTGTCTCCGGGTGGTCACAGGATATGTCTCAGCCAGAGGGGCGACCGAGAATGCAGACAACATGGGCCCCAAGTCATTTCCCAGCAAGACGTCTGCAGGCAAATCCTCCATCAGGCCGACTTCAACAAGGCCATCTCCGACTCCCCAGTTCAGGTGAATCCTGGCAGTGGGCAGTCGATGTATGGCTCCCCCTGCTACATGGACTGCCACTGTCCGGTCCGTCTTCTCTTGGTCCTGGACGACATGAGGCTTCACAAGGGTCAAAGTTGCTCCAGAATCTCTTAGTCCCTGCATACGTTTCCCACTAACCCACACCACATGTCGATGCTGTTGTCGATTATTTGCCCGGGCTGCCTGCACGGGGTCTACTTCATGCAGCACTTCCTCCATCTCTTCCATTCCCGGATTAGTCATAGCCCCCAATGCCGGGTCAGCTTCGCCTTGGTAGCAGTGTACAGTGGCCCGGTTGACGGTAGCCATTCCCGCCTTTGGCCACTGGGTACGCTGAGTCCAGTTGGGACATTGTCTTTGCAGGTGGCCCAGCTGATGGCAGGTGTGGCATCGCGCCCCAGGGGGACTCTGGTAGGCTGGGGTTTTAGCTGGTCCCCTGACAATTTTCTGTGGTTTAGGGGCCTCCAGACCCATGGGAGGGCCCCTAGTGACAGTCTTTGATCCTGACAACTGAGACCTCTGGCGTCATGATGTTCATCGGCTAGACGAGCAGCCTCCTCAAGAGTCGTTGGCCATCTGTCCTGAAGCCATTCTTGTGTCTCGGGGGTTAGTCCCGTAAAGAATCACTCTAACAAGAAGAGCTGGAGGACGTCCTCCTTAGTGGTTGCTTGGCTCCCTTGTACCCACTGTAGCAGTGACCACCGTAGTTTACAGGCCCATTCAGCGTGGGTATCTGTTACCTGTTTTATAAGTCCGCGGAACTTTTGACAGTATGCCTCTGGTGTCAGCGCATACCGGGCCAAGATCACTTCTTTGACCCGCTCATAGTCCATACAGTTCTCATCAGGTACCGTGCAATACGCTTCCGCTGCCCGGCCCGTCAGCTTGCTGGCCAGAACCTGAACCCAATCCTCCGGCTTAACTTGATGTAGAGCACACTGCCGCTCAAAGTCCTGCAGAAAGCCATCAATGTCTTCCTCTGCCTCCCCCAACTGTCGGAAGGCATTATACTGGATTTTTTTTGGCTTACTGCTGACGATACCTGGGCACAGGCCAGAGCTCCCCTGCTCGCTGACTCTCCTCTCTCCGCTCTGCCATCTCCATCTTGGCTAGCTCTATCTTGGCTAACACTTCTTTGATCCGCTTTGCCATCTCCATCTTGGCTAGCTCTATCCTGGTCCGCTCTGCCATCTTTTCCTTCAGATCAGTACGCACATCAGCCACTCGTACGATCTCTACAGCACGATTTGGGCCATAGAACGCCAGTCTGCTCTTTATCTCCCTCTGGAATTCAGTCTCTTCCACGTTTGCATTGGGGGGCGCTGCACTGTCGTGCTCCATGATGGCTGCTATTAAATCTGCTTTTGTTATGTTGCTGTCGATTAACCCTCGAGCTTCCACCAGGTCTTTTATTGTATTCCTCTTTAACTTCTGGTAGTTGTTTTCCATTCAGTCCTTTACTCCTATAGACGGGTGTTATGATTTGGTAACTGAGGAGGACAGGAGCAAAACAGCAAGGCAGCCGAACACCAGAGAGGTTGGAAACTAATGGGTTGCAGATCCCTAAACTAACCGCACGACTAGAAACAGCCGTGGAGCGTACCTATGTTGGTCCTAGACACCTCGGCACAGCCGGAGAGCTAGCTACACCTAAAGATAGAAACAGGAAAGCTAACTGCCCCGGAGTAGAGCCCAAAAGGAATAGGCAGCCCCAAACATATAATGGCGGTTAGACAAGACGAAACACAAACGCAGACAGAAAATAGAGTGAGCAAACGCTGGGGCCAAACACTGCCTATATAGGACAGGACAGAATACTATCTGCAACCCAGCAAAACCCTAGCAAAACTTCCAACACTTCTGATTTCAAAAATGCTGAGAACACACGAGCTCACCACCCACTAAATCAGATTTCAGTGTGAACAAGGCTAACCCGCAGCCATTCAAAAAGCAGGGAAAGAGCAATTGAACAAATAACAGTGGCTACTGAAAAACAGAGAGTAGCACAGGCCCCAGGAGGGGACCCGGCTAACCTCCACAAAGGTGCATACAAAAATGGAAATAGCAAACACAATCGAAACAAGCAGAAAATATCTTATCTGAAGGTAGCAGACGAAGGCAAGACACCAGCAGACTTCCAAATGAACCAGGAAACAACAATTGATCACCGGCGAGGATCATGGGAAGGCAGCTCCCTTATATCAGCCCAGTCAGTGACTCCTGATTGCCAGTCGTCGCTGGCAGGTGAGGAGGCCCTGTCATTCGATACAGCCTCAGTACCGTCAGCAACCACCAGAGGGAGCCTTGGATCAGAAATTGTCTCCCAACACGTTCACAACAGACAAGGTATCATATCCCGCTGTCTGCCACCAGTGTAACGGGGTCTACTGTGCTGTAATACCTCTTACATTACCACCCCGTATTTCAGGAGGTCCACTACGTACATTACAGTAGCTGCAGGTGGCTGGCGGCCCCCGATCATTTACAGTGTGATTTCCAAAGGTGGGGGGAGGTCAGAAGTGGGATACCGTGTTTACCTCTGCCCAGGAGTCGGCTGATGCATTAGGGACATGCATCTCACATTGCACCTATCATACATGCATATCATATTCGGGGTGCTGGGGAGTTCTGTAACAGCTATGTACCATAAAATCCTGAGTGATAACATCCTTCCCTCTGCCAGGACATGGCTGGGTCTTCCAGTAAGTCAATGACAAAAAAGGCAACAAAGGAGTGGCTCAAAAGGAAGCACATTAAAGGGAATCTGTCACCCCAAAATAGCCATATCAGATAAAGATATGGCTGAATAGTGCGTCCCATAACTCCCCGCCCCCGCTCCTCGTCATCTGTTGCGTTACGCCGTCTATGAATACCACAGACGGCGTTAGCTTCCCGCAATTGCGCAATTCAAAATCCGGCCCGGCGCATGCGCAGTAAGCTTTGCCCAACAGTGGGCAAAGCATAAAATGAGTACAGCGCATGCGCTAGTCTTTCCTTGCCCCGGAAATGACTGCTTGCCTTGGATGACTTCCGGGGCAAGGAAAGACTAGCGCATGCACTGTACTCATTTTATGCTTTGCCCACTGTTGGGCAAAGCATACTGCGCATGCGCCAGGTCGGATTTTGAATTGCGCAATTGCGGGAAGCTAACGCCGTCTGTGGAATTCACAGACGGCGTAACGCAACAGATGACGAGGAGCGGGGACGGGGGAGGACATGAAAACCGCTGCCCTCCTGACCTGACTGCAGTGATTGACACCTACAATCACCAACTTTACAAAGGTATTTTGATATGAAAACGGGGGTATCATGATATATGATACCCACCGTTAGCTTAGTTATGGGACGCACTATTCAGCCATATCTTTATCTTATATGGCTATTTTGGGGTGACAGATTCCCTTTAAGGCCATAGAGTGGCCTATCCAGTCTCCAAACCTTAACCCCATAAACTTATGGAGGGAGTTGAAGCTCTGAGTTGCCAAGCAACAGCCTCAAAATCTTAATGATTTAGAGATGATCTGCAAAGAGGAGTGGACCAAAATTCCTCCTGACGTGCGTAAACCTCATCATCAACTACAAAAAATGTGTGACTGCTGTGCTTGCCAGCAAAGGTTTTGCCACCAAGTATTAAGTCTTGTTTGTCAGAGGGATCAAATACTTATTTCTTACTGCAAAATTCAAATAAATTTATATACAGTTGTGCTCAAACGTTTATATACCCAGGCAGAATTTTTGCTTTCTTGGCCTTTTTTTTCAGAGAATATGAATGATAACATCAAAACTTTTTCTCCACTCATGGTTAGTGGTTGGGTGAACCCATTTATTGTCAAACTATTGTGTTTTCTCTTTTTAAATCATGACAATCCAAAACATCCAAATGACCCTGATCAAAAGTTTACATGCATTGGTGATTTTGGCCTGATAACTTGCACAGAAGTTGACACAAATGGGTTTGACTGGCTACTAAAGGTAACATCCTCACCTGTGACCTGTTTGCTTGTAATCAGCAAAATTAGGATTATTTAGTCTAGAAAAAAGAAGACTGAGGGGCAAACTAATAACCATGTATAAGTATATAAGGGGACAATACAAATATCTCTCCGAGTATCTGTTTATACCAAGGAAGGTGACGGTCACAAGGGGGCATTCTCTGCGTCTGGAAGAGAGAAGGTTTTTCCACCAACATACAAGAGGATTCTTTTCTGTTAGGGCAGTGAGAATCTGGAATAACTTACCTGAGGAGGTGGTGATGGCGAACTCAGTCGAGGGGTTCAAGAGAGACCTGGATGTCTTCCTGGAGCGTAACAATATTGTTTCTTACAGTTATTAAATTCTTTAGAAGGACTTAGCCCTGGTTCACATTTGTGTACCAGTGCTTTGCGGAGGGCTGCGTACTTCCTCCATTAAGCCTCGCCTACTTCCACATACTTCTGCATGCGTCCTGCATACCTATCTTTAACATTGGGTACACAGGACATGCGGATGTATGTGTTATGAGCTCGGTTGCAACAAATTTATTAGATAATGGATTGCAACCGAACACGGGGTTCGCGATGCAGTTAGAGTCACTGCTGCCGAACACCCCTTGGGTATAAAGGTAACAACTGACAACTAAAGAATAATATTAGATCTCGCCTGTGTTACTTCACACAAGGCGAGAGATATTTGCACTATCTCCGTTAACTTCACAGGAGATGTGCTGTAGGCTGGCGTAGACGTAGCCCTGTTGACTACACAGAAGCCACTTGCCAGATGATTAGGTAGTGCATGCAACTCCCGCCAAGCGTATGTGTTGTCAGCCGGTGTGCGACCGGACTGAGCAACTGACTGTTCAGCTGGCAGCGATCCCACATGCTGCCAGCCGGTGTGCGACCGTACTGAGCAACTGTTCAGCTGGCAGGCGATGCCCAGGTTACACGCCCTGCAGTCTGCTCAGGGTGTATCGCTACCCTCTTGTAGCAAGACTGCGCCACATTGGCTACCTGCCTGGCATAAGCTAATCCTGCCTGAGGGACCTGTGCTAATGCCAGGTCAGAGGATCAGCTGACATTAACCACCTCACGGTTCGCCATGTCACGGACATGCTCAGTGCAGGCATTTCTGGACTTCGGCTTATAACAGCATTATCCTGTTCTGTAACCTAGGTTTAATGCTACTATAAACAAAGCTTCTAGTAACAGCTTGTGCCACTCCGGTATTAGCTAGGCGTTGGGATCAGCGGCGAAGTAGAGCAGCATCTGCCTCGGCTGGGCCTGGATGGGAGGCAACAGACTAATCAGATCCAGGTTCGGATCCCGCTGTTGCCCGATGCCTAACATTATCCCCCCCTCTAACATCCCCCACTTGACACTCATATTCCTCAATGAGCAGGAGAGCATGAATATGGTCCACGTGTACCCAAGTGCGATCCTCAGAACCACAATCCTGTTATGATTTGGTAGCTGAGGAGTGCAGGTAAAAAAGGCAATACACCAGAGCAGTTGGAATCTATGAGATTGCAGTACCCTGACTAACCACCACAACTAGAGGCAGCCGTGGAGCGTTCCTACATTGGTCCTAGACGCCTCGTCACAGCCTGAGAAACTAACTATACCTAAAGATAGAAAGAGGAAAGCTATCTGCCCCGGAGCAGATCCCCAAAGAACATAGAAAGCCCCCAAACATGTAATGGCGGTTAGACAAGAAGAAATACTGACACAGACAGAAAATAGTATGAGCAAACGTTGGGGCCCAAACTATCTAAATAGAAAAGGATAGGAAGGGCACTTACTGCAATCCCAAAAAACCCTGAAAAGCACCAACTTTACTAATTTCAAAAACACTGAGATCACACGACCTCTACCACCTAAATTAGTTCTCTGGTGTAACAAAATCAAAACAGCAGCCACTGAAAAAACTGGAAAAAGCAAATGTACAAACATCAGTGGCTGAACAAAACTGAGAGGGCAAAAGCCCCCGGAGGGGACCCTGAAGGCCCCCACAGAAGTGCAGGACAAAATGCAAAAATCAAGCACAAAAGCAAAAAGAAGAAAATGTCTTATCTGTTAGGAGATGCAGACACGAACACAGCAGGCTACAAAGGAAACAGGAATCAAGGATTGAGACCAGAACAATTGATCACCGGCAACCCTGATGGGAAGGTGACTCCCTTATATAAGACCAGTCAGTAACACCTGATTCCCAATCCTCACAATCTTCACTGGACAGTCCAGTACCGCTTGTAACCACCAGAGGGAGCCTCTGCTCAGAACTCATCTCAAGTCCATTCACAACACAATCCCTCCAGTGTACCAAATAGAATTTTTTGCCATGAACCATCTTAGACCCCACAATCGCCTCTACCTCGAAATCCTCACCCCCGGTGTCAGAAGCGTGTTGAGCTTCCGAGAATTTCTTCAGGCGAACGGGTTTCAGGAGCGACACATGGAACGTGTCATGAATCTTCAAGTGCCAAGGCAGTTGCAGACGATACACCACGGGATTTACTTGGGCCAGAATTTTAAAAGGACCAATAAAACAGGGGGCGAATTTAGCAGATTCCCCGCGAGCCAGACCCTGTCGCCCGGAGCTGGACGATGATGAGTATCAGCCGACTGTCTCATCCGATTTTTGGAAGCCAATAACGCTTCCTGCGTCTGATCCCAATCTCTGACCGCAGGCTCCCCAGAGTTAAATGGCATAGGGACCGGAACACGCGGGTGCTGACCATTATTCAAAAGGAAAGGGGTCTGACCTGTGGAATCCGCCACTGCATTGTTTAGAGCAAACTCTGCCCAAGGAAGCAAAGTTGCCCAATTATTATGGTTGGCAGAAACAAAATGGCGCAAGTATGTTACAAGCGTCTGGTTAGTGCGTTCCACCAGGCCATTGGTCTCCGGGTGATAGGCAGTAGAGAGGTTCAGTTCAATACTAAACAGATTACACAGTTCTCTCCAAAACCGAGAGGTGAACTGAGGACCTCGATCAGAAACAATCCTATCAGGCATACCGTGAAGATGGAAATTGTGACGGATAAACAGTGATGCCAGAACCTGGGAAGAGGGAACCCTAGGAAGAGGTACCAGGTGAACCATCTTAGAAAAATGGTCAGAAACCACCCATATGGTCGTATTACGCCGGGACTTAGGTAACTCAACCATGAAATCCATCCCAATCAGCTCCCAAGGTCTATCCGCCACGGGTAACAGATGTAGAAGACCCGCCGGATTTCTCGCACAGGAGATACATGCTTAGACGTATTCCTTAACGTCCTGGGATAACCGAGGCCACCAATACGAGCGTTGGAGGAACTCAGTGGTTCGTTTGATTCCAAAGTGACCTCCAATCTTAGAGGCATGTGCCCATGAGAGCACCTCACTCTGTAAATTAAGAGGAACAAACATCTTCCCGGGTGGAACCTGGTCTAAATTCACCGGTGCCACCATCCGCATACTCCCAGGAGGAACGATAAGTCTGGGCTCGTCATCGTCCTCCGTCGCATCCATAGACCGAGATAGAGCGTCCGCCCGAGGATTCTTTTCCCCTTTTAGAAAGTTGATGGTAAAATTGAATCGGGCAAAAAAGATCCGGATCCAGAGGGACCACTGAGCTTGCCTCGGGTTAAGACGCTGTGCCGCCTGTAGGTACAAGAGATTCTTATGGTCGGAATATACCACAAAAGGATGTTTAGCTCCCTCCAAAAGATACCTCCATTCAGCAAAAGCCAATTTTATGGCGAGTAACACTTTATCCCCAATCGTGTAATTCCTCTCCGCTGGAGAAAAGGTCTTGGAGAAGAAGAAACATGGTCTTCTCCGACCCTGCCCATTCTTTTGAGAAAGGACCGCACCTGCTCCTACGGAGGAGGCATCGACCTCCAGAAAAAATGGCTTATTGACATCTGGCCGATGTAGGATGGGAGCTTTCGAAAAATAAGATTTGATCTCCCGGAATGCCTCAGAAGTCTCCTTAGACCAGTTTTTCGGGTTGGCACCTTTCTTGGTTAACGCGGCCAAAGGAGCCACCAGAGTGGAAAAATGCGGTATAAATTGCCGATAATAGTTAATGAACCCCATGATGCGCTGTACCGCCTTCAGAGAATGGGGCTCCTGCCAATTCTGTACGGCTACCAATTTTTGGGGATCCATGGCCAAGCCCTTACTGGATACAATGTACCCCAAGAACGGTAAGGACGCTAGTTCGAACTGGCATTTCTCCAGCTTGCAATACAGAGAATTTGCGCGCAAGCGTTCAAAAACTCTGAGAACATCCTCTCTGTGTGTGGAGAGGTCCGGGGAAAATATTAGGATATCGTCAAGATATCAATAAATCCCGAAAGATATCATTAACGAAATCCTGAAAGACCGCGGGAGCATTACACAATCCGAAGGGCATGACAAGGTACTCGTAGTGGCCATCACGAGTATTAAAGGCCGTCTTCCACTCGTCGCCCTTATGGATTCGTATGAGGTTATATGCCCCCCGCAGGTCTAACTTTGTGAAAATTTTAGCCCCTCGAAGTCTGTCGAACAATTAAGAGATCAGGGGTAGGGAATATTTATTTTTGATGGTGATTGCGTTTAATCTCCTGTAATCGATGCATGGACGTAGGTCACCTCCTTTCTTCTGGACGAAGAAGAACCCGCTCCAGCAGGAGAGACCTATTTCCTGATAAACCCCCGAGCCAGGTTCTCCTTGATGTAATCGGACATGGCCTGTGTCTCGGGGACAGACAGGGGATAAACCCTACCGCGAGGAGGCTCTGATCCGGGGATCAGATCTATAGCGCAATCATACGGTCGTTGGGCAGGCAAGGTCTCTGCAGCCTTTTTAGAGAAAACATTGGCAAAGCTCCAATATTGCTCTGGAAGCACATCCAGACCGACCGGCAGGTCTAAGACCACCTTACAGGTTGATGCCACCATACACTGGGAAGAACACTTCTCACCCCAGGAATAAACTGCCCCCGTGTTCCAGTTTATATGTGGATTGTGACAACGTAGCCATGGAAGACCCAATAGCACCTCATCCAATCCACCGGGAAGAATAAGGATCGAGATATCCTCCCGGTGACCCTGAGGAAACGACATGGTGAGGGGAATTGACCGGTGAGTGATTTGTGTGTCTAACATGGAACCGTTGACTACCCGGATGTTTATTGGTCTGGACAGTAACTCCATAGGAACGGCATGCTTGTGGGCCAAGGTTGACGACAAAAAATTGCCATCGGCCCCAGAGTCCACCAACACCTTGGCAGAAACAGTGGTTGTTCCGAAGAGCAACGTCACTTCATATGCTAGTCTGGAGGAAGAAGTCCCTGAATCTAACACACCTCCTCCAACGGTGGTTAGACATTCTTGTTTCCCGACCGCTTGGCACCCTTATTATTGGGATACTCCAAGAGATGTGCAGGACGGAAACGAGGAGGCCTATTCCTAGTCCGGGATATATCTATAGGCTCAGGTTCTATGTTGGGCACCACGGGTTTGGACATGGGTCTAGAGAACGATGGCGCCAGCCGAAACCGAGGTTTAGAAGCCCCCAGTTCTAACTTGCGTTCTAAATGACGCAGGTCTATTTGGTTGGCAAGAGTAATTAACTCTTTCAGAGAGGTTGGGATCTCCCTGGTAGCTAGAGCATCCTTTATATGCCCCGCCAGACCCTTCCAGAACACCGGAATTAGCGACGACTCAGACCAGTCTAATTCAGCCGCAAATGTCCTGAATTGGAAATTACTGCTTGCCTTGGACGACTTCCGGGGCAAGGAAAGACTAGCGCATGCGCTGTAGTCATTTTATGCTTTGCCCACTGTTGGGCAAAGCATACTGCGCATGCGCAGGGCCGGATTTTGAATTGCGCAATTGCGGGAACCTAGCGCCGTCTGTGGTATTCACAGACAGCGTAACGCAACAGATGACGAGGAGCGGGGCGGGGGAGGACATGAAAACCGCTGCCCTCCTGACCTGACTGCAGTGATTGACACCTACAATCACCAACTTTAAAAAGGTATTTTGATATGAAAATGGGGGTATCATGATATATGATACCCACCGTTAGTTTAGTTATGGGACGCACTATTCAGCCATATCTTTATCTGATATGGCTATTTTGGGCTGACAGATTCCCTTTAAGAGGGCTCGGTGCGGTCCGGCATTGGGCACCTTCTCCTTCCCCATCAAAACATTTTCAGCAATATCCACATTCCCAAGATGGTGATGCCATTAAATAGAATAGTGTATCAGGGAATCAAAAGCTTCTCATCCACTATTCAACCTTCGACTGTAAGGCCGTGTTCACACTTAATATATGGAAAATCGGTCTGAGTCTCCCTGTCGAGAGTCACACAAGTGTTCTCCATATGGTCATTCGTGCATAATATGTTTGCAATGCGATGATGCAATTTTCTCGCACCTATGTATGTGGATGACATCCATATGACATGCATATGGCTTTACATTTCTCACTGATTTTCCCCATTGAATTAAATGGCTCAATGGGCTGAAATGAGGAAAATGTGTGCGTATTTGTCGCAAGCTAGACAAATGGTCTGTGTGGTGTCCGAGTTTTTCTTGCACCCATAGGCTTGCATTGGCGAGTCTCGGACAATATACGCGTACAGTCGCAGCATGCTGCGATTTTACATGTACGTAGAATACACCTGAGAAAAAAATCTGATCTGAGCTGCCCCATAGATTAACTCTGGTCCGAATGTGATGCGATGTTTTATCGCATAGCACTCACTCGTATTCTATGGTAGTGTGACCGCAGCCTAAGTCTGAGACTTTATGCACTGCAGGCACAACGACGTCACTAGATCACACCTGTAGTATGGAGCCTCGGTATGCACACTGCACAGACCAGAGCAGCACATATTAGGAGTTGTTTTTTTTTAAATATCAGGAATTGTGGGGGCATTATATTAAGTTAAGGGCTGTGGGTACTCTCATACTGAGTGGGTGGCTGGTGGGGGTCATTATACTGAGTGTGGGGCTGTGGTAAACTGTAAGGGCCTCCATACTGAGTGGGGTCCTCATTTTGTGTAGCCAGCTGTTGTGTCAATAATGCTGTATGAGGTGCTGTGGGGGCCATCATGCTGTGTGGGGTCTGTGTGGGCCATGATACTGTGTGGGAACCCTCATTGTGAACTACATGGGTACAAAGGAGAACAAGTTCCTGGTGTTGAGTCAGATAGGGATAAGTGAGAAATACAGACCTTTGGTCTATCTGGTTGCATTGGCAATCCAGATTCCAGGCAGGGAGCATAGCGGAAACAAAGAGCAGGGTGAGGTCCTTAGCTCAGGCAAGGAGGCCTACTTAAATGGCATGGAAATTTGCCCTGGGGGAGGCAGAATGCCAGGTGGCCTAATTAAAGGAATAAAACTTCAATAAGGAAAGCAGCAGGAGGTCTACCTAAACAGTGTAGAATTTTGCCCTAGGTGGGCATAAGTTCTAATTAAAGGGGATTAAATTAAGGAAGGATTCCTTATATAAGACCAGGATTTAAGCTTACAATTGTATATACTAGAGAAATGTCCCAACACAGCTGTCAGGGGCTCCTTCCCTGTCCCTAACACTAGTGGGTGCCTTAGTACTTCAGATGGCAAAGATAGCAAAGATGCCAGGGATTCTGCCCTTGATTTAACTCCTAAGTTAGCCCTCTTCCCCACCCAGGGAAAAAGGGGCGCTACTGTGCACCTCTAGCACACCAACCCGACAAACAAGGCAACATAAACAAAGGTTAACAGAAAACTCATAAAAAATATTCACTCACATATAACAGAGGAATGCATTGGGGTGTGAAGGTAGGGGAATAAAACAAAATAGAGAAGGCTAAGGAATTACCATGCATACAAACCAAGCAACAGTCACCAATAACGCCTTCAACTCTTCTTCTCATACCAACTCCTCTCCCTCCATTAGCCATGCAACAATAAAGCTAGCTCTGACAAGGATTTGTAACAGAGCCCAGATTATAAAGGGAAAAGGTGTGGCTAACCAAGCACAGTTGTGAGCACAGGGATTTACATGGCTGATTAACCCCTGTTCTACCAGAAGAAATAAACACATTTAAAATGAGAAGTGCTTCTCAGCGTCGGAGTAGGAGAAATCAGACACTGCGGTCTTCTGGCTCCACCCCATCTCACAAGAAGAAGCCGCAGTGTCGCCAAACTGGGACATGATTTCACCTACGGAAAGTTGAAGATATATTGCCATAGCATGGAGTGTGTGGCCCTCATCAAATGGATTTTGAGAGTACTAGTGAAGAGTTGTACCAATGCACCTCAGCCAGTTAGGTCCTCACAAATCATCTGGGAGCTGAGGGTAGCTCTGAGGGGCCATAGTGACACATCTCAACCCATATGGTCCCTACAGGAGATGATGGGCCTTCCCATAGTGGTTTGCTGGACTATTGTAGTTTGTAACAAAAGTTATGTACCGCCACATGTAACTGGAAAGTTCCCGACTCTGCATAATGCAGAAGAAGCATTCATAAAGTGTTGTGCCTGCTATCTGATGTATAAACTTCTCATCAAGTTCTTGTTATGTAAATAAAAGTATTTTATTTTGGTCTCCCTCATTCATCTCCATACCATCTGGTCCGAGCCTGACAGTACAATGGCAGCATGTGGTCTACAGTGTTGGGAGATATGAGTCTGCCAAATATATATATCTATAGCTATAGATAGATATATATCTATATCTACATAGATATAGATATATATCTATCTATAGCTATAAATATATATATGGCAAAAATTAAGAGACCACTGCACAGTTATATAAAAATCAGCTTCTCTACATGTCTGACAGCCATTCCATTCCAGTGTCAGTTGCATTCCAACCAGAGTACACCTCATTCTACTTAATGTGCTTCTGATTAGGTGATCACCTGAACCAAATCTTATTTAACAAACGAAAGTATAAAAAACACTGCTGTGGTTTTCACAATCCTCTTGCAATAGGACAAGCTGGATGGCAAAACAAGTGCTAGTAATGTCCCAAAAGTAATAGAAACGAAAAAATAACTTTTAACCATGCCAAAGGAGTTGAAAAGAAAAGTCTTGAGTGAGGAAAAGAAGGGGTAAATTCTGGCTTTACTAGCAAAGGGATACAGTGAGTGTTATGTTGCCTCCATCCTTAAAATTTCTAAGACGGCAGTCCATTACAACAAGGTCAAGCAGCAGAGATTGGGGACAACAAAGCTACAGACTGGCAAACGGCGAAAACGACTCTCCACTGACCACGATGACCGTCATCTTCGATTGTCACTCAGCAACCCCAGGATGACATCAAGTGACCTACAAAAGGAATGGCAAATGGCAGCTGAGATGAAGTGCATGGCAAGAACAGTCAATGGAGAGTCGTTTTTTGCCCTCTGCCGGTCTGTAGCTGTGCAGTGGTCTCTTAATTTATGCCAGAGCTATATGTGTGTGTGTATATATGTATGTATGTGTATATATATATATATATATATATATATATATATATATACAGTACAGACCAAAAGTTTGGACACACCTTCTCATTCAATGATTTTTCTGTATTTTCACGACTATGAAAATTGTAGAATCACGCTGAAGGCATCAAAACTATGAATTAACACATGTGAAATTATACATTACACTTTACAAAAAAGTGTGAAACAACTGAAAATATGTCTTATATTCTAGGTTCTTCAAAGTAGCCACCTTTTGCTTTGATTACTGCTTTGCACGCAGAAAAGGTGAACGGAGGGACTCTACATGCCTGGTTCCCACCGTGAAGCATGGAGGAGGAGGTGTGATGGTGTGTGGGGTGCTTTGCTGGTGACACTGTCCGGGATTTATTCAAAATTTAAGGCATAGTGAACCAGCATGGCTACCACAGCATCTTGCAGCAGCATGCTATTCCATCCGGTTTGCGTTTAGTTGGACCATCATTTATTTTTCAACAGGACAATAACTCCAAACACACCTCCAGGCTGTGTAAGGGCTATTTGACCAAGAAGGAGAGTGTTGGGGTGCTACGCCAGATGACCTGGCCTCCACAGTCACCAGACCTGAACCCAATTGAGATTGTTTGGGGTGAGCTGGACCGCTCACCGCTTCAATTTTGAATAATCCCCAACAGTGTCACCAGCAAAGCACCCCCACACCATCACACCACCTCCTCCATGCTTCACGGTGGGAACCAGGAATGTAGAGTCCATCCGTTCACCTTTTCTGCATCCAAAGCAGTAATCAAAGCAAAAGGTGGCTACTTTGAAGAACCTAGAATATAAGACATATTTTCAGTTGTTTCACACTTTTTTGTGTACTGTATAATTCCACATGTGTTAATTCATAGTTTTGATGTCTTCAGTGTGAATGTACAATTTTCATAGTCATGAAAATACAGAAGAATCTTTGAATGAGAAGATGTGTCCAAACTTTTGGTCTGTACTGTATATATATATATATATATAATATATATATATATATATATAAAATATACATTTTGAGGCTGGGAGACCCAATTCCAGCTATTGCTGTGGGACCTGTGATTTCTATCTACTCCACTGTGTATAGGATAAAAGAGTATAATACAATTGTTATTGCCATGACTTAACTAACATTGTGCAGTGATTCTGTATTCCATACAGTGACAGATATTTCTTTTTTGCTAAAGCTGTTATTTATTTATTTTTTTTTTCATTTTAAAACTTTTTTTAAACCTATTTAAACCCCTCTGATTAGTCTGATCATACAACATACAAGCCTCTGATGGCTCTGGTGACGCACTGTACTATAGTGCCGTGTATCATCACTGCCTGTCAGTATAATTCTAACGGCCCCATGCACAAGATAAGTGTTGGCTGAACGGTCATTTGGCAGACGGCTATCTCTACCGACTCCCCCATACATACAAATACTCCAGCTTTCCTGTACTCTGTATGAGAGAGTCGCCTCCAGACTCCTCTAGCGGAGGATTATCTACAAGAAGAACAACCGGATTTGCCTCTGAAATTCAGGATGCCAGATCCTTCTCTGCCCTGACATCATCTGTCGGGAGGCCCCCAAATACATTATATACCAAACCACCCGAAATTAGTGCTTTCATGTAACATTAGTCTAATGTGTATGGGGGACGTTAAAAGGTAACTTATTGGATGCTGTATATTATTTTCTGTTTCCAAGAATTGTTGGAGCCAATTTTCTTTGGGAATATTTAAATGTCAATTTTTTTCAGGCAATTTTTTCAGGAAAGCCTAAGGCCAGAAAAAAACCCATAATAACTGTACATGGAGACTTTGGCATCAAATAACTCCTGTCTTATTGTTGTTACAAAAAATCTTTTATAAAAGCCTCAAACTTCTGTGTGTGAATCAGATCTGATAGAAGATTACAGTGCGGGGAAGACGGGAAACATTCATATAGACGCCGGTGGTGATGGAGTCAGTGACTGACTCTGGCCAAATATGTCTCTAGAGCCGTAGTAGAAGATGAAGATGTCATCCTCATCAAGAAGTACCGTATATACTCGAGTATAAGCCGACCCGAGTATAAGCCGACCCCCCTAATTTTGCCACAAAAAACTGGGAAAACTTATCGACTCGAGTATAAGCCTAGGGTGTAAAATGAGATTATGCTGCCCCATGTATTAAGCCCCACAAGATGCTCCATAGATTGTGCCCCATATGCTGTCCATGTATTGTGCCCCATATGCTGCCCATGTATTGTGCCCCAATAGATGCTCCATAGATTGTGCCCCCATAGATGCTCCTTAGATTATGCCCCATAGATGCCCCATGTATTATGCTCCCATAGATGCTCCATAGATTGTGCCCCCATAGATGCTCCACAGATTATGCCCCCATAGATGCCCCATGTATTATGCCCCCATAGATGCTCCATAGATTTTGCCCCCATAGATGCCCCATGTATTATGCCCCCATAGATTATGCCCCTATAGATGCTCCATAGATTGTGCCCCCATAGATTATGCCCCTATAGATGCTCCATAGATTGTGCCAACATAGATTATGCCCCATAGATTGTGCCCCGGAGACCGTGAGAGAAGAGCAGGGGGGCTGCAGAGACCGCGCCGGCAGAGGGGTGAGTATATAGAACAGCTGCGCTCCGCCTCCCCCCTGTATATGACTCGAGTATAAGCCGAGAGGGGGACTTTCAGCCCTAAAAAATGGGCTGAAAATCTCGACTTATACACGAGTATATACGGTAGTTATTTCTCATGTCAGGTGTAATGAATATCTCCTGCAGTATTGCTAATGCCGATTCCAGTGTCGGTAAATGAGACGAGAATTAGCGTTATGGAAGATGAGTCTATGAGAAACGTATTCAGCTGCCGACTCCGAGGAAGAAACTGCTTGTTGTCTGTGGCCTAAATATATAGGTTTTATTACTAGATGTAAAGAAGAAAACTACAGTAAATACGGTAAAATAATAAATCTCCTCAAAATGTTTCCCTTATTATCTCCAGTAATTGTATTATTACACAGGATTTTTATGATGTTACTTTGGCTTATCTTCTCATTCAGATCTCTACAATATCGGATCCTCTCAGTGAAGATCTTCTATATAAGAGAATTTTCCTGATTTACCCATCAAGGATGGATATGGACAGAGACAAGATGGCAGAGAGAATATTACACCTCACCCTAGAGATCCTCTTCCGGCTTACTGGAGAGGTGAGAGATTCTGATTACGTCACATTACATCATTCTTATCTATGAGAATAACAGATGGACAGAACTGGAGAGGTGAGGACTCTGGAAACTTCTGTAGTGAGATTTATTAATGTCTCCATAATATAGAATTACACAGTAGTTAAGAAGACCTCTAGTGAGTGCGGTCAGGACCCTGTGTCTGAGGGATGGGGAAGAACCCTGAGCCTATTCATAGGGCCTCCACCTCTCCCCCTGATAAATGAAGACATCAATGACCAGAAGATCCAAGAACTCATCTACAAGATGATTGAGCTGCTGACTGGAGAGGTGACATTGCTGGGAATGCTGGGACATTATACAGTAATGCTATGAAGAGATCGGAGGATGACATGACTGTATCATTGTCTTTGTCAGGTTCCTATAAGGTGTCAGGATATCTCCGTCTATTTCTCCATGGAGGAGTGGGAGTATTTAGAAAGACACAAAGATATGTACAAAGACGTCATAATGGAGGTTCCCCAGCCCCTCACATCACCAAGTAACAGACGGGACTAAATACACACAGCCTATAATTATCTGTATGTAAAGAATAAATTCAGTTCCTTTATGTGTTTCCTCCAGCTCTATCCAGTAAGAAGACAACACCAGAGAGATGTCCCCATCCTCTTCTTCCACAGGACTGTAAACAAGAAGATCCCAATGTTCCTCAGGATCATCAGGTAGATGGAGAGAAGGTGTCATGAGATCTCCCCTATGATGAGTAGACGGCTGTGAAGGTCTTGTGCTCAGTCTTGTTTTATCCACCAGTATTATATGGTTTATACTTGTGTGATGAGAACGGTGGAGATGGCAGGATTAGAGCTGATCATAGATGTGACTTCTCCATCTGTCTGTGACTTTTACAATATTTGTTTCAGGGTGAAGATCTGACCCATATTAATACTACAGAGACATATGTGAGGGGTGATAAGTGGTGTAAAGAGGAGATTCCTACATATGACTACCCAGGTGAGTAGTAACCACTAAACACAGAGAAGTCACAGATTATTTTTGGCAGTTAGTGGCGGTGAAATTCATCTTTCTGCACAGCTGATGCAGAGTAAAAAAAACAATTATTTTCTGTTGCTAAAAGTGATACAGCCCGCCATATCCCACCTTATCATTTAGTGGCGGTGAAATTCAGCTGTGTGCAGGGCTCATGCAGAGTAAAAAAAAAATATTTTTTTCTGTTACTAAACGTGATGCAGGCCACTATATCCCACTTTGTCAATCAGTGGCGGTGAAATTGTTCTGTGATTTGACCAGTAAAAAAAAAAAATTGCAGTCACTATTGTGACTCAGCACGCCATATCCCACTTTATCATTCAGTGGCGATAAAATGGTTCTGTATGCAGAGCTGTTGCACAGTAAAAAAAAAATTGTTTTCTGTTACAAACTTGATACAGCACGCCATATAACACCTTGTCATTTAGTGGCAGTGAAATTCAGCTGTGTGCAAAGATCATGCAGAGTAAAAAAAAATATTTTTTTCTGTGCCAAATGTGATACAGCAGACTAGATCTGAGTTTGAAATTGTTTTGAGCATTTATTCTATTGTATACAGGCCTCATCCACAGTAAAAAAAAATACTTTCTTCTATTATTAACATCATACAGCAGGCCAGATGCCAGTTTGATATTTTTTGGTATTGATATTGTTCTCTATACTGGGGTACACATGATAAAATCAAAATTGGTTTTCTCACTATTGTGCTACTTAAAGCAGGCTACATTTCCTCTTTTCATTCTTTTGTGCACATATTGCTCTCCATACAGGGATACACATGATAAAATATAAATTTGTTCTGTTACTACCATGCTCCAATAATTTGGCCACATCGGAGGTTGTAATTCTTTGTGCTCAGATTCTGCTGTATCCAAGGCTCGTCCACAGTTAAAAAAAAAAAATCAATTTTTTTCTGTTACTACCGTACTACATAAAGCAGGCCACATTTTATCTTTTAATTATTTTGGGCTGGTATTGTGCTCCAGCCAGGAGTCCACATTTCACAATATAAATTTTTTGTGTTTATAGCTTGGTCTTTAAATTATGCCACATTTAAGCATTGGACAGGGCTTGGAGCAGTATTTCTTGCTTAAAGTTTGATCACTAACTAGTGGATGAGTGACAGGTATGGGCCCGATGCTCTGAGAGCTGTGCCAAATTCAGGCAATACAAATGAAGTAGACCCAACTTGGATACCAAACATTTAAATTATGGACAGATACCACTAAAAGTAGCATTAATTTATATTTACTGTATTTTGCGTTCAATAAGACGCACCACAAATTTTGAGGAGAAAAATAGGGAAAAAAACGTTTTTAATGAAATGGTGGTGCTCCTTACAATTCCTGCGTCCTATTGCTTACCGGGGATGGTGGCTGCAGTGAAGCAGGGTCACTGCTTGCGGAGGCAGGAGTGAGGAAATGCTGCGGACCCCAGACTGGGAGAATGGACCCCAGACTGGGAGAAAGGGGTGTTCGGATGTGCGATGCTGTGGGTGTTCAGTGGTGCAGTGGCTCCGCCAACATTTTGTGAAAGCCCAAAGCCCCCTTACTTCCATGGTTTACTTTGCGGTGGACTCTCGGAAAATGGCCGCCGGGGGCGGCGCATGCACAGATGGAGATCTTGGTGCTGAGATCTCATCTCCCGAGATCTTGGTGCCAAGATCTCCATCAGTGCATGCCCTTCCGCCGGCAGCCAGTTTCCCAGAGTCCACTGGAATGTAAACCTCCAAACACCCCCTCATCCCAGTCTGCGGCCTGCAGCAATGCGCCACTCTTGCCTCTTCCAGCAGCTCCCTGGGTTCCTGCTCCCATAGACTATTCAAAATGTAATCCTGCATGTAGATGACTGGAATAGTGATGCTGATGATGCCATCGTCAGCGCTAACATCTTAGTAGCCATTTCAAAAACGTGCAGAAGGGTGCAGAGGTCCTTCATCTGTGCCAATCTGCAAGTGTGAATTGCACCACGTCTTTACTGCGTTGTGCCAGGCTATCCAAAATGTCATACTGCACCAGGTCTTGGTGCTGATGTCACAGGCGCTGCAACATGTGCAAAGTTGAATTCCATGATGTTGTCACATCGCATATCAGTCAGTTAACCGGTAGGCCGAAAGATCTTTATACCAACTTAAGTGGAATGGTGTAAGTGAGCACACAATGATAGTGGTTTCTGCAGCAGCGCATCTAGACTGGGATAGTGACGGAGGAATTGCGGTACCATCAGGTTGAGCATGCGAGCCATGCAAGGCACTTTTGTGAGGTTACCCTGGCTTAGGTTCACCACCAGGTTTGCATCGTTATTGCACACGGCCTTACCTGGCTCCAGGTTCAGTGGAGAAATCCATTGCTCAGCATGGATACCTGTCCACAACTCTTGATTTGTATGACTGCGATCTCCAAGTCATATTCATTTTAAACACTGCCTGATTGCAGTGAACCTTGGCTGTGCAGTACGGAGGTTGGAGATTCTCTCTGCAGTGTTGGAACGTGTATCTCATTAAGGGAGGGGTTGAAGGCGCAGGTGGAGGCCCTAGAGGAGGTGGAGGAGGCAGAAGCACTGGAGGAAGTGTTAGGGCCTCCCCCTCACTCAACTTTCCCCTCTCCAGTCCATCCTTAATGCAGCAACCAGGGTCATCTATCTTGCTAATCGCTAATAGAATTTTGGATAACTAGAGGAGGAAGACCTGTGAAGACTCAGATGTCAAGGTTAGATTTCAGAAAGGCAGATTTTAAGGGACTCAGAAAGAGAATTGGAGGGATCCAATGGCTGGATATCCTTAAGGACAAAAATGTCCAGGAAGGATGGCAAATCTTGAAAAATTAGATGTTAGGGCTGGCGGAACGCACAAAATAAGTATAAATAATAAGTGCGTTCGCAGCCCGGGGTCCACCGTGCAGGCAGAGCTTGCTGCTAGTAGGATGGCGGTATGACGAACTCTGTTACTTCACAGAGTCGCAACTATAGACACTGTGGCCCTATATGGCGGTGAAAGCGAACTCTGTTACACCACAGAGTCGCTAAGGTAGAAATGCAGAAATATGGACTGTGTCCTGTTAACTCCACAGGTATGCACAGACAACTGCTGTGCGGACAGCAGTCCGTAGTAACGCAATCAGCAACGCAATCAGACAATCTCCTCACCGGAGAAGCCGGTATTATAGGGGCTTATTTCAGCCAAGCCCTAAACGCGTGCATACAATCTCCTCACCGGAGGTGCCGGTATTCTAAGGGCTTATTTCAGCCGAGCCCTAACACATGCGTGCAAGATCACCCTGGCGCAAAGCACATAATGTGATTGATACTAGCGCATGGCGGCACGACCATGCCACGCTTTTATAGTAGCAACTACAGGACCTGCCAGATAAGGAACAATAGGAAACTGCTCCAGACCACAAGTGGTTTCAGGACCTTCCTGCAGGACCAATAGGAGCTGCTGCAGTACCTGAGCATGTGACCCCTGATCTCCAATGAGAGAGCTTACTCTGGGCATGCTCAGAAGGAGAAAGCAAGGACTTTGTCCTAAAGACGTCTGCTCACCGCTGACCAGTACTGGCTACAATAGCAGAGCCTGGAGAAGCAGCAGTAATCCTCTGCACAATGTTAGACTGGGCGAGACGCTGAGACCGACAACTAAGCTGAGCAGAGTCCACTGCGGCCGGAGACGGATGGGAGACAGCAGCAGGACGGCTCGAGATTCCCCTTGTGCAGAAGCGGGAACTCGACCCCTAACATTAGATTCTCAAAGCACAATCGTGAACAATTCCGAAAAGAGGGAAAAATAGGAAGCATTTAAGGAAACCAGGATGGATGAACACAGAACTTAAACACATGCTAAAAAGGAAGAAAGAAATGTTTATCAAATGGAAAAAGGGAGGCATATCTAAAGAAGAATATAATGCTGTCTGCAGGGCACAAATCAGATTATCTGAAGCTGACAATGAATTAAGGCTTGCAAGAGACGTCAAAAGCAACAAAAAGGATTTTGGGGATACGTCAAAAGAAAAAGAAAAGTCAAAGATGCTATAGGATTTTAACAGGATGAAAATGATGAAATGGTAAGACAGGATGCTGAGAAGGCCGAACTTTTAAATTCCTATTTTGCATCTGTTTTCTCTCAGAAAGGAAATGTAACATCAACTGATCTTCACTGTCCTATTAAGAGAATAGAAGAATCCAGGATATCTATAAACAGAAAAAGTGAGGAAACACTTAGCTAACCTAAATGAATTCAAGTCTCCAGGACCAGATGAATTACACCCCAGAGTACTGAAGGAGATAGCAGAAGAAGTTCTTGAACCACTCTCCATAATCTTTGAAAATTCTTGGAGAACAGGGGAAGTCCCAGAAGACTGGAGAAGAGCAAATGTTGTTCCTATCTTCAAAAAGGGGAAGAAGGTGGACCCAGGGAACTATAAGTCAGTGAGTTTGACTTCTATACCAGGAAAGATCTTTGAACAAATTATTAAATAACATGTATGTAAGTACCTGGATAAGAATGAAGTGATTAAACAGAGTCCGCATGGGTTTGTAACTAATAAGTCATGTTAGACTAACTTAATTTCCTTCTATGACAGAATCACTGACTGGGTGGATCAGGGAAATGTTGTAGATATAGTATATCTTGACTTCAGCAAAGCATTTGACAAAGTATCTCACACAATCCTTATTGAAAAAATGACTAAGTATGGAATGGACAAGGCAACTGTTAGGTGGATTCATAACTGGCTTAGTGATCGGTCCCGAAGAGTAGTCGTAAATGGCTGCACATCCAGTTGGAAGAATGTCTCAAGTGGGGTACCACAGGGCTCTTTCCTGGGCCCTGTATTGTTCAACATCTTTATCAATGATTTAGATGAAGGAATTGAGGGTAAGCTGATTAAATTTTCTGATGACACAAAGCTAGGAGGGATAGCTAATACTAGAGAAGAGAGAGAGAGGATTCAAAAAGATATAAATAAACTGGAGCAGTGGGCAGTAACTAACAGAATGGTTTTTAACGGAAAAATGCAAAGTACTACATCTGGGCAATAAAAATGAAAAAACATATACAAAATGGGAGGAATAGGGCTAAGTATCAGCACATGTGAAAAAGACTTGGGTATACTAATGGATCACAGACTGAACATGAGTCAACAGTGTGATGCAGCAGCAAAAAAGGCAAATACAATTCTAGGATGTATTAACAGAAGCATACAGTCTAGATCACGTGAAGTCATTATTGCCCTCTACTCCTCTTTGGTCAGGCCTCATCTGGAATACTGTGTCCAGTTTTTGGCACCACATTTTAAAAAAAGACATCAACAAACTGGAGCAAGTTCAGAGAAGAGCGACTAGAATGGTGAACGGTCTGCAAACCATGTGCTGTGAGGAACGGTTGCAGGATTTAGTAATGTTTAGCTTGCAAAAGAGAAGACTGAGAGGAGACTTAATAGCTGTATACAAATATTTCAAGGGCTGTCACATTGTGGAAGGATCATCTTTATTCTCATTTGAACAAGGAAAGACTAGAAGCAATGGGATAATAATCTTTATATAGCGCTAACATATTCCGCAGCGCTTTACAGTTTGCACACATCTTCGCTGTCCCCAATGGGGTTCACAATCTAGATGTCCTATCAGTATGTTTTTGGAGTGTGGGAGGAAACCAGAGTACCTGGAGGAAACCCACGCAAACTCCTTGCAGATGATGTCCTTGGTGGGATTTGAACCAAGGACTCCAGCGCTGCAAGGCTGCAGTGCTATCCACTGAGCCACCGTGCTGCCCATATAAACTGAATGAGAGGAGACACAGATTAGATATTAGAAAAAACTTTTTGACAGTTAGGGTGATCAGTGAGTGGAACAGGCTGCCACGAGAGGTGGTGAGTTCTCCTTCACTAGAAGTCTTCAAACAGAGGCTGGACAGACATCTGTCTGAGATGATTTAGTGAATCCTGCTTTGAGCAGGGGGTTGGACCAGATGGCCCAGGAGGTCCCTTCCAACTCTACCATTCTATGATTCTACCTGGACGCTTACGCTCTGTGCCTGTCATTGCACTGGCTGTCCATACATTATAGGATATAGGATCCAATTTAAACTGCTTGTTCTCACCCACAAAGCTCTCCACAGAGCGACACCCCCCTACATCTCCTCCCTCATTTCTGTTTTTCAGCCTACCTGCTCGTTATGCTCCGCAAGCGACTTTCGACTAACATCCACCCTAATCCATACCTCACACTCCCGTCTCCAAGACTTCTCACGAGTTGCACCAATCCTCTGTAATGTTCTACCGCAAGAAATTAGGACTAAGGGTACATACTCACTGGCGACGAAAGCGTCCGACGCTCGCATGTAAAATCCCAGCTCTGGCGCCGCACTCGGGAGTGGAGTGCGCTGCTGCATGTATTTCTATGCAGCCGCTCACTCCACTCCCGAGTGCCGGCGTCAGAGATGGGATTTTACATGTGAGTGTCGGACGTTTTTGTCGCCAGTGAGTATGTACCCTAACCACAACTTACACAGTTTTAAGCGCTCCCTAAAAACACATCTGTTTAGGGCGGCCTATCACGTTCACTAATTGAAGTCCTTATATAGAGTCCATTCTCTATTTATCTGATAATATTCATCCATCAAACTCCATGGCTTCCAAAAGCACTACAAATATTGGCTGGTGACCAGTTCATGCAGCCTTTATCTACTCCCCATTTCCTCAAGACGGCTGGACCATCATTGTAAATAAGCACGTGTACTTTGTCACCCCCACCTCATGGCAGATTGTGAGCTCTTATGGGCAGGGTCTTCATTCTCTTTGCATTAATTGTGTTATTGTTACCTTTGCTATGACTGTTGTATATGTACTCTGGAATTGTAAAGCGCTGCAGAATATGTTGGCGCTATATAAATGAAGATAATTTTTATTAGATGCAGAGGTTTGTCCTGCAAGCCCATGGGATTCCTCGACTTGGTGTCTAATGACACCACTGTATAGTGCTTTAGTTCTCCATCCTCTGGTGTGTAGTAGTTTAATTTTCCAACCCTAGCTGTTTAATAGTTTCGTTCTCAAACCCCTGTTGCCTAGTAGTTTAGTTCTCCATCTTATGTTGTGTCATGCTTTAGGTTTTTAGTGGTGTATTTCACCAAGCCCTGTTGTCTAGTAGTTTAGTTTTCCTTCTTATTGTGTGTAGTGGTTTAGTTTTCCATCCCCAAGTGCCATGCAAGCCTTAGGGATTCCAAGACTTGTGGAGCAGCCTCTTCCCCAGCAGCTCCCACAGCCACTAGAATCACTCAGTGCCCAGTCAGCGAGATCTAACACCCCTTTCATGCTTGCTCGTCCCTGTGTCAGTGTTGAAATGCACCCTGGCAGACATCGAATTTTTCAGGGAACAGGTGATGTTTGCGATATGCTGGTGTAGCACAGGCACAACTTTCTTAGAGAAGTAATGGTTTCTGGACAACTGGTACTGGGGGACTGCGAAGGCCATCAGCTTTCGGAAACCGTCTGTAACCACAAGGCGGAAAGGCTGCATTTCCATGGCCAACAGATTGGAGTGGCCATGCAATAATCACTGACATCACATACTGTGAGTCACGCCGAAACAAGCGCTGTGATTTTGTAGCGAATAGCTCTCAGCTGGCCCCTATCTTCCAGAAAATTACGATTGGGCGATGATCAACCTAGGAGGCCGCAGGCTGTTCACAATAATTAGTTCTCAGAAAACTAATAGTGAGCGTATGGCTTATCCACCTCCGGATTAGATCACATGGAATATGTGTATGTCCTGGGGTACGATCACTACTAACTCCACGAAAACCCGACACACCTCGCTGCCACCACCAATCCTGTTTTTAAACAAATAAATAAATACAAGCCCATTGGATGTCATTTTTCTTTGGATGTTCACACCATCAGGGTCTTCCATCCCCTCTCACTCAGAGTAGCGGTCATATACTGTCCCGAAGACTCACCCACCCACTTCTTTGACCACTTTTCTGCCTTGCTGCCACATTTCATGTCCTCAGAATTGTCAACCCTTATCCTGGGAGACTCCAACAGCCCCACCTCCCCAACTGCATCCCAGCTTCTGTCTCTAGCCACTTCTCGTGACCTCTCACAACTTTCAACTTCTGAGACACACAAAGATGGTAACACCCATAATCTGGTCTTTGTCTGGCTCAGTTCAATCTCCTACCCAGCTATATCACCTCTTACCCTTTCTCCCCCATAAAATTAGGAGTATAACCACAACTTAAACATTTTTAGGCACTCCCTAAAAACACATCTGTTTAGGGTGGCCTATCACATTCCCTAATCAAAGTCCTTTTTATATATATATATATATATATATATATATATAGCCTATCTACTTCTCTGAATATAATTCGCCATCAAACTCAACCGTACCCAAAAGCCTCATGCAGCCTTTATCTACCCCCCATTTCCTCAAGATGGTTGGACTATTATTGTAAATATCCACTTGTACTTTGTGTCACCCCCACCTCATTGTAGATTGTAAGCTCTGAAGAGCAAGGTCATCATTATTTTTACTTGAATTGATTATCGTAAACTTTATAACTTTTGACTGTTTTATATGAACTGCTGACTTGTAAAGGTCTGCGAAATATGTTTGCGATATATATATAAAGGTTATTATTATTATTATTAGTAGTAGTAGTAGTAAATTGAAGATGATGAAGTTCAAGCTCTTAGCTTTGGCTTGTGTAGGCAGAAACAATCTTTTACGTGAGCACAACTGCACAAACGAGGACTGGCTGCTGTGCTGACATAGGGTGGAGACGGGTGAAGACGACAAGCTGCTGGACTGTGAAAGAGATGCAGGCAGAGATGTTACGGTGGATTGAGAAAGATGGGGTGTGTTTGGTATCTAAGATCAGTCAAAAACAGCAGGCATGTCCACTTCCTGTCACGCTGTATAGCAGATATATATATGTGATGACAGTAATCTATATCAAAAGGGCAACATACTATATAACATGCGCATAGATATATGATAACATAGATTTTACCTGACAGAATGTCCAGAGGGTCAAAACGGAATCCGTTATACGCTTTCTCCGGCTAGAGGGTGACCGGGGTCTAAGCTGACCCTAAACTGGGGTCCTAACTAATCCCTCAACCTGGAGGTACTGTTAAAGGTACAGAGGTCCAGGCCACCAGCGTAAACCCTGTCTCCTATCAATCCCTGCCAACTGTATTCTAGTCCTAAGAAGGACCCTGAATACCACCAAAGGGAATGACCAGGTAACGGTTAATGAACAGAAAGACATACAAGAAAGATAAGAAATAAAGTAAATAAAGTCTTACATACAACACTCACACACAGTAGGAACACCTTAGGTCTCAGAGATAAACTATAAGCTGTAAGAGTAAAACAACTAAGGAGCTCTTAGCTTAAGTATTCCCAGAACCGATCCAGTCTGCTAAACTATATGAATGCTTTCACCGGCATCAAACACCCAGACTGGCAGGAATATAAAGGAAACTAATTAGAACATAATCCAAAGCAGCCGGGCGAGGCTGCACCTAGCCTTAGCAAAGAGCTAGGAAAAATTAACTCTCACATCACCAAAAAACAAAGAAACAGAAGCTCAGCTGTGAGAAGTCAGAATGTGCAATCGCGACGATCTTCGTGGCGATGCACCCATGACAGTACCCCCCCTTCTACGAGGGGCCTCCGGACCCTCATGACCAGGTCTGTCCGGGTGAGTTGTGTGAAAGGTCCGTCCACGTTATCATTGACCACCACTGAAGGAGGTAGAGGTGACGGTATGACTGGTGCCACATACTTTTTAAGTAATGACTTGTGAAACACATTATGAATTTTAAACGTAGGAGGGAGGTCCAGACGAAATGCCACAGGATTAATTATGGAGCTGATCCTGTACGGCCCGATGAATCTGGGACCCAACCTCCAGGAGGAAACTTTAAGTTTAATATTCCTGGTAGACAACCACACCAGATCATTCACCTTCAGATCTCGACCAGAAACTCTCCCCCTATCAGCCATCCGTTTGTAACGGTTCTCCGTAACCTTCAGTCTTAACTGATCTGGAACTATCAGTCTCCCTGGAAGTCCCACAGGGGCGTCCCCCTGAGCCCCCAATACCTCCCCCTCAAGCTCAGAGCATACAGCTGACACTACAACTCCCTCCTGAGGAATAGGAACCGGATCATCCATCCTCCCGGTCCCTGGGAAAGTACGAGATAAGGCATCAGGAAGCAACTTTATTGAGCAGTCATATGCGCGATGAGGAGGTAACTCTTTACACCCCTCCTCTGAGAACATCTCCCCAAAGTCCTCCAGAAAAGGAGGCAAAGTCCTAGGTACAACCGCACCGATGACCGTGCTCATGCAGTTATTCTTGCAAAATTCACCCCACTGGCTAATCTTTCTGGATTGCCAATCAATCACTGGGTTATGTTTAGCCAACCAAGGAAGTCCCAACACAATAGGAGCAGGCAGACCCTCCAACACATAACAAGACAATTGCTCTTTATGTATTGCCCCTACTCGAAGATCTATGTTATGAACAGCTTGTACCAAGCTACCTTGACCAAGAGGTCTAGAATCAATAGAGAGTATAGGGACCGGTTTGGCCAATACACTCAGTTGCATACCATGCACCTGGGCAAACCGAGCGTCCACCAGATTAGCCCCGGACCCACTATCAAGAAAAACAGAAATCCTCTCAGTTCTAGTACCAATCACCACCTCCGCAGGCACGAGAAACTGAGAGGGATTTGGGGACGAAATACACACTCCCAGGTTAACTCCTTGGTTCAAAGAGGTCCGGGATGGACACCCCCCAACAAAATGTCCCTCTCTCCCGCAAAAGAAGCACCTTCTAGTCTTGCGGCGCACCGCTGATTCCCTCCTACAAAATGATGTCCCTCCCAACTGCATGGGTTCCTCAGAACAGACCAGGGGAACCTCAGTATAAGGAACTTTAGTAGTAGGTGGAGTCATCACGGGGGGCGGAGTTACCTCGCGTCTTCCCGAAGACGTCTATCAATGCGAATAGCGAGGGCCATAGCAGCCTCCAGTGATGGAGGAGAATCATACTGAGCCAACACATCTTTTAATTTGTCAGACAACCCTTGACAAAACTGGCTCCTAAGAGCGGGGTCATTCCACTGAGTATCTGTTGCCCATCTACGGAACTCAGAAGAATATTCCTCCGCTGGACGATTTCCTTGCCGTATTTTACGTAACCTTGTTTCAGCAAGGGAGACTCGATCCGGATCATCATATACCAGACCCAGGGCAGTAAAAAATCGATCCACTGACTGGAGATCTGGGGAGCCTGGAGGAATAGAGAACGCCCAAGATTGAGGATCCCCTTGTAAGAGCGAGATAACAATTCCCACCCTCTGCTCTTCACTCCCAGATGACCGAGGCCGCAGCCGAAAGTACAATTTACATGCCTCCCGGAAAGTAAAAAATTTGTCCCGCCCACCAGTGAACCTGTCTGGGAGAGCAACCTTAGGTTCAGATCTGGTTTGCTCCGGGGGGAACAAAACCTTGGACTTAATGTCTGCCAACTCCATGGACAATCCCTGCAACTGCCGGGCCAGCTGGGCTACTGGATCCATGACAGCTGGGGAGAATCTTTAGTATGGCCGGTGAAAATGTCACGCTGTATAGCAGATATATATATGTGATGACAGTAATCTATATCAAAAGGGCAACATACTATATAACATGCGCATAGATATATGATAACATAGATTTTACCTGACAGAATGTCCAGAGGGTCAAAACGGAATCCGTTATACGCTTTCTCCGGCTAGAGGGTGACCGGGGTCTAAGCTGACCCTAAACTGGGGTCCTAACTAATCCCTCAACCTGGAGGTACTGTTAAAGGTACAGAGGTCCAGGCCACCAGCGTAAACCCTGTCTCCTATCAATCCCTGCCAACTGTATTCTAGTCCTAAGAAGGACCCTGAATACCACCAAAGGGAATGACCAGGTAACGGTTAATGAACAGAAAGACATACAAGAAAGATAAGAAATAAAGTAAATAAAGTCTTACATACAACACTCACACACAGTAGGAACACCTTAGGTCTCAGAGATAAACTATAAGCTGTAAGAGTAAAACAACTAAGGAGCTCTTAGCTTAAGTATTCCCAGAACCGATCCAGTCTGCTAAACTATATGAATGCTTTCACCGGCATCAAACACCCAGACTGGCAGGAATATAAAGGAAACTAATTAGAACATAATCCAAAGCAGCCGGGCGAGGCTGCACCTAGCCTTAGCAAAGAGCTAGGAAAAATTAACTCTCACATCACCAAAAAACAAAGAAACAGAAGCTCAGCTGTGAGAAGTCAGAATGTGCAATCGCGACGATCTTCGTGGCGATGCACCCATGACACTTCCATATCAGCTGACAAGCTCTCACTCACCTCGAATGTAGCGGGTAAACAAGTGGAGGTTCTGCGGCCAGAGACCTGTGTGACAACACTTGCCACGGTGAGGGAGGAGGAAGAATCAGAAGATGCAGTTGATGGGTTGGACGGTGGTTAGCGAGGCCCACTAGTCTGCATTTTAGCACAGCGATATTCCCAGATTAATGCATGTTGATTGCGCATGTGCCAGTTCATGCATGAAGTAGTCAAATTATTGCATTATTTTAACTCTACTCTGTTATTTTTAACAAAGTTGGCAGATAACGTAATTTGTGTCATTTTTGGCGGTCTGAAAAAAAGACCCAAGCTAGGCAACTGCAGACCCGCGAACGCTGCTGGCCACGGACTTAGTTGGGGTTGAGGATGCATTGCTTGTCGTAGTTGGATAACTCTGTGTCTGCAGGAAGCGGAAATATAACCTCCGTGCCTTCTTCCTCCTCTGCTGAGCTACTCAGCTGCATGCCTCTCGGTTTACACCAAGTGGGATCTACTACCTCATCGTCATTCTCTCTGTTCTCCCACTCCTCGCCCTGAGAGTGCGCCTCAAGTATCTGAGTCTCATCAGGATGACCCCCACCCCCTGGGGTTAACATCTGTTGATGACTGTTTGGATTCTGCTTGGACCCTACTTCATACGGCTCAGGATCAAACTGAAAAAAAAATTGGGCATTGGTGCAGATGATTTCCTCCTCTTATGAATCTTTGGAGTACTCTTCCGATGCACATGGCATAAAATGTGTGAAAAGATCTGCAGGCTCAGACATCTGTGGTTCCCTATAGTCAGTTGGCAGGTTGAAGAGTTGTGACATGGGGGAAAACAAGGGTAGTTGGTGGGCCACCTCATAGGACTACTGTGTGTGATGTTAAGGTTGGAGGAAGAGGAGGAGAGTCCACTTGATGCAGTGCTTGCAATCTTCTGGAACACATGTTCTTTCTGGCCCTCACCTACAAAGCGTACCACTGTGCAGCTGCCTAAGAAAGGGATTGGAGTAGCCCGTACAGTAACAAAAGCTGTAAAAATGCTGCGCAATTGCTCACTGTAGCAAAACAAACCCACTTCTCATCTCTCATATCATACCTGTCTCACGACCATAAACAGCTATTCAGTACTTTAAATTTCTCCTCCATCCACCAGCTTCCCCTCTGTAACAGAGTGTCACCCCCAGCCTGTACACATGCACTATACTGTAATCAGGCTTACATTAGCATTCATTGTCCTGTATCTGGTGGGGGCATGCTTGCCTTTGTTTCCCTCTGCAGGGGGCATCTTCCATACACACACCTGTAGACAGAGTGCAGATAGGGTTCTGGAACTTTCTTAATCTTTGGAGCTATGTTTAAGGGGGGTGGGTGTTGGGATCAGCCCCTTTGTTGGGCAGAGATCCAAAGAGAGGTAGGACAATAAGCCACATGTTCAGTTAAGGCACTGCCACACTTAGCGATCGCACCAGCGATCACGACAACGACTTAACCTGGCGAGATCGCTAATTCGATCGCTATGTGATCGCTAGTTAGATTCCAAACACAACTCATCAGCGATCTGTGATTCCAAACACAACTCATCAGCGATCTGTGATTCCAAACACAACTCATCAGCGATCTGTGATTCCAAACACAACTCATCAGCGATCTGTGATTCCAAACACATCTCATCAGCGATCTGTATAACGACCTCTGCGGTCGTTGGGAAAACCTAGTCCCACCTGCGACGCTGGTGAAGTCGTTCATAAAGGGTGTCACACTCAGCGATTCAGGCTCACCAGCGGGACACCAACGACCAAAAAAACGGCTCAGAACGTTCATAAGCGATCAGCGACATCTCAGCAGGGGCCACATCGCTGCTACATGTCACACACAGCTAAATCGCTAACGAGATCGCTACTGCGTCATAAATGGTGACCCAGTAGCGATCTCGTTAGCGATCTCGCTAGCGATCTCGCTTAGTGTGGCATACCCTTTAGTTGATACTGTGTGCTTTGAAGGACAAGGATCTGCAGTTGTGGCTGGATCCTGGTGTCATGTATGGAGATTGAAGATCATTTGCCACATGGAATTGTGATGTCTCACCACCCTTCTGGATTTGAGCACTGAATTTAAAGACTGTTGTGTGGTGACTTGCGAAGGATTGGGATCTTATGCTGAGGCGAGACCAGTGATCACTGTATTACCTTTATACTGACACTATATACAGAGCTCCTGTGTATAATGTCATTGATCACTGTATAACCTGTACAATATATACAGCGCTCGTTTGTATAATATCACTGTTGATCACAGTATTACCTGTACACTGATACTGTATACAGAGCTCCTGTGTATAATGTCACCGGTAATCACTGTATTACCTATACACAGACACTGCATACTAAGTACAGATCTCCTGTGTATAATAGCACTTATGGTGATATTAGTATGGTTTTTAATTAATGATCAGTATTGTAGCATTTAGTCACTATGTGGTGGTAATATGTTCTCCAGCCATGGTGTAGTGGTATTTGTTCCTTGTATATGCTGTTATTTGGTCACTATGTGGTGGTAATAGGTGGTCTGGTCATGGTGTGGTGGTATTTGTTCCTTGTATGTGCTATTATTTGGTCACTATGTGGTGGTAATATATGGTCTGGACATGGTGGTATTTTTTCCTTGTATGTGATATTATTCGGTCACTGTGGTGGTAATGTGTGGTCTGGACATGGTGTGTCAGTATTTGTTCCTTGTATGTGGTATTATAAGTTACTATGTGGTGGTAATATGGTGTCTAGTCATGGTGCGGTGGTATTTTTCCCCTGTATGTGATATTATTGGTCATTTTAAAAATTGACAAATAAATAAAAATATACCAAAATTGTATTGGATATTTTAACAATTGATGAATAGGATAGAGTAGAGTAGTGCTCGGCCAAATAAGTCTACCTTGTGATGGTGGCGGCTTAAAAAAATCTTTTGGCCAAAACAAAAGCTGCTGATTATATGTGTGATCTGGTGATGGGAACTGTTAATGTGTGATTGGTGAGAAATGGAGTTTTTCCAAGAGAGCCGTGGGGCTGTGAACAAAGGGGTGGAGCCAGGGTGGAGTCTCAAGGGGGCCCCAAAAATTTCGCCAGTATAGGGCCCCGAAATTCCTAGTGGCAGCCCTGTTTGTGCCACCTGATTGTGGCTTTGAAAAAGAAACGTGGCACTACTGGTGCAGTGCTCAGGTAGGGTCCTAAACCAATAGAATATATAAACAAAACCTGGCACTCAACTGGTTTGATGAAGAAGAAGATTTTAATAAATAGTAGTACAAAGCACAGACGTTTCGGTCTAACTCGACCTTCTTCAGTGTAATAACAAAAAGGAAGAAAAAATATATTATTATTTTTCATTTATATAGCGCCATTTATTCCATGGCGCTTTACATGTGAAAAGGGGAAATATAGACAAGTACAATAGACATGTGTAAGACAAGGGACATACAAGTACAGAAGGAGAGAGGACCTTGCCCGCGAGGGCTCACAGTCTACAGATATACACAATATATATGACTATTATGGCCTAAGAAGGTCAAATGTATGTACATATTAATATATCCCTGTAAAATAACCTAAAATGGTAACATTAGACAAGTCTTGTCTAATGTCAGGAATAGTTAAGGCAAAAGAAAATGCTAAGCATGTAAATAGACCAGAAACAAAGGAAGACTGAAGGATAGGGCATGTGCAGATAAAGAAAATTAACCTACCCGACTGCTGTATTGAATAGAATATAATGGAGGGATGTACAGTGCCTTGGAACTGCCTTAGAACGGAATGGTTCACAAATAAACTTATCCAGGTGTTAGAATGGCCAAGTCAAAGTCCAGACCTGAATCCAATCGAGAATCTGTGGAAAGAGCTGAAAACTGCTGTTCACAAACGACCTACATCCAACCTCACTGAGCTCGAGCTGTTTGCCAAGGAAGAATGGGCAAGAATTTTAGTCTCTCGATGTACAAAACTGATAGAGACATACCCCAAGCGGCTTGCAGCTGTAATCACAGCAAAAGGTGGCGCAACAAAGTATTAAGTAAAAGGGGCCGAATAATATTGCACGCCGCACTTTTCAGTTTTTGTATTTTCACAAAATTTTAAAATAACCAATAAATTTCGTTCAACTTCACAATTGTGTCCCACTTGTTGCTGATTCTTCGCCAAAAATTTACATTTGGTGTCTTTATGTTTGAAGCATGATATGTGGGAAAAGGTTGAAAAGTTCCAGGGGGCCGAATACTTTTGCAAGGCACTGTACATTATATCCCTTCTGAGCCTGAATGGTGAGGAAAATGCGAATGAGTATGAGTGACAACCCCTACGTGGAGTGATGATGAAAAAATAACTAGTGTCACCTACTTAGTTTCTCATATCTTATGAAATATATCCCTGTAATGTAAGGAGTACAGTCATGGCCAAAAGTTTTGAGAATGACACAAATATTATATTTTCACATGAACTGCTGCCCTCTGGTTTTTATGTGTGTTTGACAGATGTTTTTATCACAGACAGAAATATAATAATTGCAAACATATGAGTAACAAAAGCTTATATTGACAGTTAGAATGAGTTAATGCAGCAAGTCAATATTTGCAGTGTTGACCCTTCTTCTTCAGGACCTCTGCAATTCTCCCTGGCATGCTCTCAATCAACTTCTGGACCAAATCCTGACTGATAGCAGTCCATTCTTGCACAATCAATGCTTTCATTTTGTCAGAATTTTTAGGTTTTTATTTGTCCACCCGTCTCTTGATGATTGACCACAAGTTCTCAATGAGATTAAGATCTGGGGAGTTTCCAGGCCATGGACCCAAAATCTCTGTGTTTTGTTCCCTGAGCCATTTAGTTATCACCTTTGCTTTATGGCAAGGTGCTCCATCATGCTGGAAAAGGCATTGTTGATCGCCAAACTGCTCTTGGAGGGTTGGGAGAAGTTGCTCTTGGAGGACATTCTGGTACCATTCTTTATTCATGGCTGTGTTTTTAGGCAAGACTGTGAGAGAGCCGATTCCCTTGGCTGAGAAGCAACCCCACACATGAATGGTTTCAGGATGCTTAACAGTTGGCATGAGACAAGACTGGTGGTAGCGCTCACCTTGTCTTCTCCGAATGAGGCGTTTTCCTGATGTCCCAAACAATCGAAAAGGGGATTCATCAGAGAAAATAACTTTACCCCAGTCCTCAGCAGTCCACTGCCTGTACCTTTTGCAGAATATCAGTCTGTCCATGATGTTTTTTCTGGAGAGAAGTGGATTCTTTGCTGCCCTCCTTGAGACCAGGCCTTGCTCCAAGAGTCTCCGCCTCCCAGTGTGTGCAGATGCACTCACACCTGCCTGCTGCCATTCCTGAGCAAGCTCTGCACTGCTGGTAGCCCGATCCCGCAGCTGAAACACTTTTAAGAGACGGTCCTGGCGCTTGCTGGTCTTTCTTGGGCGCCCTGAAGCCTTTTTGGCAACAATGGAACCTCTCTCCTTGAAGTTCTTGATGATGCGATAGATTGTTGACTGAGGTGCAATCTTTCTAGCTGTGATACTCTTCCCTGTTAGGCCATTTTTGTGCATTACAATGATGACTGCACGTGTTTCTTTAGAGATAACTATGGTTAACAGAAGAGAAACAATGATGCCAAGCACCAGCCTCCTTTTAAAGTGTCCAGTGGTGTCATTCTTACTTAATCATGACAGATTGATCTCCAGCCATGTCCTTATCAACACCCACACCTGTGTTAATGGAGCAACCACTGAAAAGACGTTAGCTGGTCCTTTTAAGGCAGGGCTGCAATGATGTTGAAATGTGTTTTGGGGGATAAAGTTCATTTTCTAGCCAAATATTGACTTTGCAAGTAATTGCTGTTAAGCTGATCACTCTTTATAACATTCTGGAGTATATGCAAATTGCCATTAGAAAAAGTGAAGCAGTAGACTTTGTAAAAATTAATATTTGTGTCATTCTCAAAACTTTTGGCCATGACTGTACAGTTCATATAGTGTCTTGTGCTTGGGTGCGATGAAAACACAGGAGTCACAGGTTTGATATAGAAGGTCTTGTATTACTTCATACAAGTGGCAATAATAGTCACACAGTTTGCAGATACAAAAGCAGGAGACACAGCAGGCCAGAGTAACTTAAGCTCAGCAATCACTCTCACAACAGGTTCAGGATCTCTTCTCTGTTACCATAAGTCCATGCAAACGTGGATTTATCAAATAGCAAGGTTCCAAGGTCCACGAGTGTTCCAAAGTTCCACAATAGGAAATAACTGGAGTACAAGATCCAAGGCTTCCAGGAGTCAGGTCACAGGTTCACTGCAGGCTTGATTCTGAAGCACTGATTGCTCAGCTGTGGCTGCTTAAGAAGCAAGAGGGAGAGAATCAGGGCGGGAACATGCAAGCTGGAAACTCCATATTGACTGAGGGCAAGACAGCTGCAGCAAGACAGAAAGTAAAATGGCTGACGGAAAAACTGAGTTTCAGGAACATGTACACAGAACCTTACATTACTCCCCCCTTAGGGACAACCTCCGGATGACCTCAGACCAGGCTTGTGTGGGTACCTCTGATGAAACTGACGGAGCAAGCGAGGAGCATTAACGTTATTGACTGGTTCCCATGAATTGTCCTCCACTGGGTAGCCCTGCCATTTAATCAAATATTGTAACTGATTTCTATACAACCTGGAATCTAGAATCCTTTCCACCACAAATTCTTCCTGACCATCGACTAGCACTGGGTCAGGGCAAGGAGAAGAACGTCCAGGAAACGTATTGGGTGTCGCAGCCTTTAGTACAGATACAGGAAAGACAAGGTGGATTCTCATAGTTCTGGGCAGTTGAAGACGACAAGCGACAGCACTTATAATTTTACTGATTTTATAAGGTCCAATGTATTTATGTCCCAACTTAGATGATGGAATTCTTAACTTAAGATTTCTGGTTGACAGCCAGACCAGGTCTCCTACCTTGAAAACTGGTGCAGGTTTACGAAATTTATCTGCGGCTTTCTTGTACCTTTCCTGAGCCAATTCCAGATTTCCCTTTAGAAGATCCATATTCTTTTGTAAAGACGTGATTCTTTCAGCCACTGCTGGCAAAGGCGTTTCTATGGGAAATCGAGGAAGAATATTAGGATGATAACCTAAATTGGAGTAAAAAGGAGACTGCTTAGTGGAGGCGCTCTGAGAGTTGTTATAAGAGAACTCAGCCAGTGGAAGTAGATCCACCCAATCATCCTGTAGGTGGCAGATAAAGCAGCGAAGATACTGCTCCAGGGTCTGATTGGTTCGTTCCGTCTGTCCATTAGTCTGAGGATGAAAAGCAGAAGAAAGGTTCACTTTAATGTCCAATGCTGCACAGAAATTTTGCCAAAACCTTGAAGTGAATTGCACCCCTCGATCCGAAATAACCTCATCTGGTACTCCATGTAAACGAAACACATTTTTAATCATCAAATCTGATGTCTGTCTTGCAGTGGGTAAGCCGACGCAAGGGATAAAATGAGCTGCTTTTGTTAAACGATCAACCACCACTAGAATGGTGTTCTTCCCTTGAGAGGTTGGTAACTCCACAATGAAGTCCATAGAAATGGATCCCCACGGGCGGGACGGGGTGGGAAGAGGTTGCAACAGACCAGTTGGTGAGGAGCGAGGTGTTTTGCATCTTGCACAGACTTCACATGAAGTGACATAGTTTAAAACATCCTTCCTGCAAGTGGGCCACCAAAAGAAACGAGAAAGAAATTCCTGTGTCTTTAGAATTCCTCTATGCCCAGCTATCTTGGAATCGTGAATGAGTTGCAATACTCTTAATCTGACTGTTTCAGGAATATACAGACGTTGTCCCTGAATCCACACACCATTCTTAAAGACAAGACTTACGTCCCTTGGGGGTTGTGCCAAAAAGGAATCCGCATGGTATGCTTCCTTGATGTCCTTAAGTAGGTCTTGATTATGAATCACTCCCAGGAATCTAGAGTCAGGAAGAATAGTCTTAGGAGGAGTAAGTGGACGTGTCTCTGCTGAATAAATCCTAGAGAGTGCATCAGCCTTTCCATTGCGCGATCCTGGTCTATAAGAAATGATAAAATTAAATTGGTTTAAGAAAAGATTCCAGCGAGCCTGGCGAGGAGTCAGGCACTTAGCCGACCTGATAAATTCAAGGTTACGATGGTCTGTCAGGACGACTATTTGCTGTGCAGCTCCCTGAAGAAGGTGTCTCCATTCTTTGAAGGCGGCAATAATGGCCAACAACTCTCTATTGCCCACATCGTAGTTCCACTCAGCCGAAGACAACTGCTGGGAAAAGAAGGCACAGGGATGCAAGACATTCTTCTCACCTGTTCTCTGAGAGAGTATAGCTCCAACGGCACAGTCTGAAGCATCCACCTCTATTATGAAGGCAAGTTCGGGGTTGGGATGTACTAAGATAGGTGCAGTGGTAAATTTATCTTTTAGACGGGAAAATGCTTCCTGGGCTTGGGGGGTCCAGGAGAAACTAGACTGTTTCCGGGTAAGTTGGGTGATAGGTGACACTACCTCAGAGAAATTCCTAATGAAACGTCTATAGAAGTTGGCAAACCCGATGAAGCGCTGCACCTCCTTCACATTTCTAGGACTTGGCCAATCCTTGATGGCTTGGGTCTTGCTTCCATCCATACTAATTCCTTGTGTAGACAGTACATACCCCAGAAATTGAATTTCGGTCCTATGGAATTCACACTTTTCAAGTTTGATGTAAAGATGATTTTGTCTTAGACGTTCCAAGACCATTCTCACATGTCCATGATGTTCCTCTGTGGAGTTAGAAAAAATTAGAATATCATCCAAATAAATCACCACGAATGTATCTAGGAGATCCCTGAAGATGTCATTCACCAAGTGTTGGAAAGTGGCTGGGGCGGTACTCAGACCAAAAGGCATAACTAGATATTCAAAGTGTCCATAGCGTGACCTGAATGCAGTCTTCCATTCATCCCCAGGTCTAATACGGACTAAGTTATAGGCCCCACGGAGATCTAGTTTAGAGAAAATTTTGGCATGTCGCACTCTCTCCAATAACTCAGGGATTAAAGGCAATGGATAACGGTTTCTAATAGTAACCTTATTGAGTTCCCTATAGTCTACGCAGGGTCTCAGAGATCCATCTTTCTTCTTTACAAAGAAGATGGGTGCACCTGCAGGAGATGAAGAGGGGCGTATGAAGCCCTTGGCTAGATTTTCGTCTATGTAATCCTTTAAAGCCTTCAGCTCGGGCCCCACCAGGGGGTACATCTTACCAAAAGGTATCTCTGCTCCAGGCAATAATTCAATTGGACAATCATATGGACGGTGAGGGGGAAGCTGGTCAGCGTTCTTCTTGTCACATAAATCCACATAGTCCTGGTATACAGCTGGTAGTTCAGGGACTGATATGGTTCCTTTAGGAACAGAGCAAGCTGAAACTTTTGGACTTATCTGTTTCTCTGGAAAGTGTAATTCCTTGGTCTCCCAGTTAATGGTAGGATTCTGAGCCTGCAGCCATGGTAGCCCTAGAATAATGGGAAAGTGGGGAGAAGAGATAAGCATAAAGGACAGTTTCTCTTGATGATCTTTACCCATAAGAACCCTCAAAGGCTCTGTTTCCTGATCCACTGGTCCAGAGGTCAGCAGGGAGCCATCCACAGTTTCCATCTGTACTGGAGTAGCCTTCTTCACTGAACGTATCCCCTGTTTCAGAGCAAAGGAGACATCCATAAAATTTCCACTTGCCCCTGAGTCGATCATAGCAGAGCTAGACACCCAAGCTGAGTCAACCCAGAGTTTGATGGAAAGAAAGCAATGAGAATTGTTTTTCTTACAACTCAGCTGGGACACCGCTGAGGAAACTTGAAAATTGCAGCGTTTACACAGTCAACGTCCTCAGAAGTAATGGAGTTTAAGTCCGAGAAATCAAGATCTGTTTCTGCAGATCTCTCTGGAGCCTGAGGCTCGGACCTAACAGATCCCCTCTCGCAACACTCACAGTGAATGAGTGCTGCAGTAGTCTTACGAGAACGGCTGGGGCAGTTTATAATGAAGTGCCCTGACTTACCACAATAGAAACATAGATTCTCCTTAAAACGATGTTCCTTGCGTGCATCACTAACCCGTCGTTGTAAAGAGTCTACCTGCATGGGTTCAGGTTCAGGTTCCCGTGTGATCCTACTCAAAGGTTCCTTAGCTGGAGAGGAAGGTAGGAAAAGGTTAGTGCGATTGCTTTCGAACCATCTCTCTTGCCTGCGTTCAGCCAGACGAGTATCAATACGGATGCAGTAGTTAATAAAGTCACCTAACGCAGTGGGAGGGTCGGCACGAGCAAGTTCATCCTTAATCAGTGGAGATAACCCTTTTCGAAAAATAGATTTTTTGGCGGAACTGTCCCAGGTGGTATCAAGGGCCCATCTCCTGAAATCCAAGGCATATTCAGCTACCGAGTGCTTACCTTGGCGCAAAGCTAACATGGCTGCTTCAGCTGTTGCACCTCGATTGGGGTCATCAAACACCTGCCCCATGGCTGAAATGAAAGCATCAAGATGATCCAAACATTCATCCTCAGTCTCAATCAGAGGGTTTGCCCACATCAAAGCCTTGTTGGTAAGCAACATAATTATAGTAAGCACTTTAGATCGTTCAGTGGGAAATTGTGAAGCATGTGCAGAAAAAAAAAGATTGCATTGATTAATAAATCCCCTGAATTTCTCACGTTCACCGCCAAAACGAAAAGGGGGCAACTTAGGAATCCCAGAACTCGGGGCTACGGCAGGAGCCTGGACTCGCTCCTCTAGAACCTCAATCCTGGCTCGCAAATCCTGGGCAGTCTGTCCAAACACTTGCAAATTGTGATTAGTGAGATCCTGTAGGTTTGTAAAACGGGTTTTTATAGTCTGCAAATCTGCAAGGATGTTATCAGTCACTCCGCAAAGTTCCTTTATGCGGGCCTCCATTTTCCAGATCTTTTAAGACAGGAGTACTGGAAGGAGAGGAGAAGAAAAAAAAAACAATAGTGTTTACCTGTGGTAACACTGCAGAGAGAAAAAAAAATTAAGGGAACTGCTCACCTGGAATGGTTGTGAGAAGTCACAACCACTATCATCACAGAAAGTTCAACCGGACATCTGATATCCACAGGTACAGCAGACACAAAAGAGGAAAGAAAAAAAAAAACTATAGTGTTTACCTGTGGTAACACTGCAGAAAAAAAAACTTAAGGGAATTGCTCACCTGGAATGTGTTATGTTACGGTAGCTGAGGAGTGCAGGCAAAAAAGGAAATACACCAGAGCAGTTGGAATCTATGAGATTGCAGTACCCTGACTAACCACCGCAACTAGAGGCAGCCGTGGAGCGTTCCTACGTTGGTCCTAGACGCCTCGTCACAGCCTGAGAAACTAACTACACCTAAAGATAGAAATAGGAAAGCTATCTGCCCCGTAGCAGAACCCCAAAGATAATAGAAAGCCCCCAAACATGTAATGGCGGTTAGACAAGAGGAAATACTGACACAGAAAGAAAATAGTATGAGCAAACGCTGGGGCCCAAACTAACTAAATAGAAAAGGACAGGAAGGGTACTTACTGCAATCCCAGAAAACCCTGAAAAAACACCAACACTACTAATTTCAAAATCACCTGAGATCACACGACCTCTACCACCTAAATTAGTTCTCTGGTGTAACAAAAACAGCAGCCACTGAAAAAACTGGAAAAAGCAAAAGTACAAAACACAGTGGCTGGACTAAACTGAGAGGGCAAAAGCCCCCGGAGGGGACCCAAAAGGCCCCCACAGAAGTGCAGGACCAAATGCAAAAATATAGCAAAAACACAAAATAAGAAATTGTCTTATCTGATAGCAGGAGATGCAGACACGACACAGCAGGCTACAAGGGAAACTGGAAAGAAGGATTCAGACCAGAACAATTGATCACCGGCAACCCTGATGGGAAAATTACTCCCTTATGTAAGACCAATCAGTAACACCTGATTCCCAGTCCTCACAATCCTCACTAGTACCGCTTGTAACCACCAGAGGGAGCCTCTGCTCAGAACTCATCTCAAACCCATTCACAACAGTACCCCCCCCTTGAGGAGGGGTCACCGAACCCTCATTTGAGCAACCAGGTCGGTCAGGATGAGTTCTATGATACGCACGGATAAGTCTCCTAGCATGGATGTCCGAAGCAAACACCCAAGAATTGTCTTCCTGACCATAACCTCTCCATTTAACCAAATACTGGAGTCTTCGTCTAGAAAAACGAGAATCCAATATTTTCTCAACCACATACTCCAGATTGCCCTCAACCAAAACAGGGTCAGGAGGCACAGCAGCAGGAACCACTGGCTCAACAAACCTCTTCAACAAGGACTTGTGGAACACGTTATGGATCTTAAATGTCCCTGGAAGAAGCAAACGAAAAGAAACAGGATTAATAATCTCCATGATCTTATAAGGTCCAATGAACCTAGGCTTAAATTTAGGAGATGCTACTCTCATAGGAATATTCTTTGAGGACAACCAGACCAAGTCCCCCACTTTAAACCGAGGACCATCAGTCCTATGCCGGTTAGCAAACCGCTGGGCCTTCTCCTGAGAGAGGGACAACCTCTCCACTACCTGGTCCCAAATCTGCTGCATACGCTCCACAACAGAGTCAACACCTGGACAGACAGAAGCCTCCGTCTGTCCTGAAGAAAATCGAGGGTGAAACCCAGAATTACAGAAAAACGGAGACATCAAAGTGGCAGAGCTAGCCCTATTATTAAGAGCAAACTCAGCCAAAGGCAAAAAAGAGACCCAGTCATCCTGATCAGCAGACACAAAGCATCTTAGATAAGTCTCCAATGTCTGGTTTGTTCTCTCAGTTTGACCATTGGTCTGAGGATGAAATGCCGAGGAGAAAGACAATTGAACACCCAGTTTAGAACAAAAAGTCCTCCAAAATCTGGAAACAAACTGGACTCCTCTGTCAGACACAATGTTCTCAGGAATGCAGTGTAAACGAACCACGTGCTGAAGGAACAACGGCACCAATTCAGAGGAGGAAGGCAACTTAGGTAATGGCACAAGATGTATCATTTTGGAAAACCTATCACAAATTACCCAGATGGTGGTCATTCTCTGAGAAACAGGAAGATCGGAAATGAAATCCATAGAGATATGGGTCCATGGTCTCTTGGGCACAGGCAATGGCATCAACAAACCACTAGAGCGAGAGCAAGGCTTGGAGCGAGAGCAAGTCCCGCAGGACTGCACAAATTCCCTGACATCGCGAGACAAGGTAGGCCACCAAAAGGACCGACTAACCAAGTCTCTGGTACCAAAAATTCCGGGATGCCCAGCCAATGCGGAACAATGAATCTCAGACATCACACTCTTTTTCCATTGGTCCGGGACAAACAATTTTCCAACAGGGCAGCGCTCGGGCCTATCCTCCTGACACTCCTCCAGAGCAAGTCTCAAATTGGGCGAGATGGCGGAAAGAACTACACCCTCCTTCAAAATAACAGAGGGATCAGATAACTCAGGAGAGTCCGCAAGGAAACTCCTCGAGAGGGCATCCGCCTTAACATTCTTAGTGCCAGGAAGAAAGGAAACCACAAAATTAAAACGTGTGAAAAACAAGGCCCACCTGGCCTGTCTAGGATTGAGTCGCTTGGCAGATTCCAGATAGACCAGATTCTTATGGTCCGTAAGGACCACCACCTGATGTTTGGCTCCCTCCAGCCAATGTCTCCACTCTTCAAAAGCCCACTTCATGGCCAATAACTCCCGATTACCCACGTCATAATTACGTTCAGTAGGAGAAAATTTTCGAGAGAAAAAGGCACAAGGGTTACTTTTAGAGGTCTCTGGATCTTTTTGGGACAAAACGGCACCTGCCCCAATTTCAGAGGCATCAACCTCCACCTGAAATGGCAGAGAAACATCAGGCTGCCGTAGAACAGGAGCAGAAGTGAATCTCTGCTTAAGTTCCTGAAACGCAGAGACTGCCTCAGGAGGCCAATTCACCACATCAGAACCCTTTCTGGTCAAATCAGTTAATGGTTTAACAATAACAGAGAAATTACCAATAAATTTACGATAAAAATTGGCAAAACCCAAAAATCTCTGAAGAGCCTTTAATGAAGTAGGTTGGACCCAATCACAGATGGCCTGAACCTTGACCGGGTCCATTTCAATAACAGATGGGGACAAAATGAATCCCAGAAATGAGATCCTCTGTACGCCAAAAAGACACTTTGATCCCTTCACATACAGAGCATTCTCTCTCAAAATCTGGAATACAGTTCGAACATGCTTCACATGAGAGTCCCAGTCATTAGAAAAAATCAAGATATCATCCAAATAAACAATCAGAAACTTGTCCACAAAATCCCTGAAAATGTCATTCATGAAGGACTGGAAGACGGAAGGAGCATTAGTAAGCCCAAAGGGCATCACAAGGTACTCAAAATGCCCTTCAGGGGTGTTAAATGCCGTCTTCCATTCATCCCCGTGCTTAATGCGAATAAGGTTATACGCCCCCCTGAGGTCAAGCTTGGTAAACCAAGTAGCGTTTTTCACCCTGGAAAACAGGTCAGAAATCAAGGGTAACGGGTATTGATATTTCACAGTAATATTGTTCAAGAGACGATAATCAATACACGGCCTTAATGAACCATCTTTTTTGGCCACAAAGAAAAAACCGGCACCTAAGGGTGAAGAGGATGGTCTGATATGACCCTTCTCCAATGATTCCTTGATATAAGACCGCATAGCGTCATGTTCAGGTACAGACAAGTTAAAAAGGCGACCTTTAGGGAATTTACTACCCGGCACTAATTCAATAGCGCAGTCATAGCTCCTATGGGGAGGTAAGGATGCAGATTTACTTTCGCTAAACACATCAGAAAAATCAAACAAAAAGTCAGGAACATCCTCAGCCTGGGGGAGGCAGAAAAAACAGGAGTGTTGGTATTAACACATTGGCAGCCCCAACTGGTTACAGACACAGATTTCCAATCCAAAACAGGATTATGAGACTGTAACCAAGGGAAACCCAGCACGATAATGTCATGCAGATTATATAGAACCAAAAATTTGCAGCACTCCTGGTGATCAGGTTCAACCCTCATTATCACCTGAGTAGAAAACGGGGGTTTATTCTCAGCCAAAGGGGTAGAATCGATCCCCAGTAAAGGAATAGACTTCTGTAGGGGTATCAAGGGAAACCCACAACATTTAGCAAAATCATAATCCATCAGGTTAATAGCTGCTCCAGAATCAACGAAAGCCTGAGCAGAAAATGAGGACAGAGAACATATCAGAGTGACAGTTAATAAAAACTTAGTCTGAACACTACCCAAGACAACTGAGCGTGCAAAATGTCTTCCCCGCTTAGGGCAGACTGAAATAGCATGAGAGGCATCACCACAGTAGAAACATAACCCATTGCGCTTTCGAAACTCATGACGCTGTGCCCCAGACACCACTCCATCACACTGCATGGGCTCAGCAGCTGGCTCACAAGGCAACACCACTCCACGCATACTTCTCCGCTCACGAAAACGTCTGTCAATTTGAATCGCTAATGACATAGAATCATTGAGACCAGAGGGGACAGGGAATCCCACCATAACATCCTTTACATTATCCGACAGACCCTTCCGGAAAAGGGCCGCCAAAGCGTCGTCATTCCATTTGGTCAGGACTGCCCACCTACGGAATCTCTGACAGTATAACTCAGCGTCATCAAGCCCCTGATTTAATGCCAACAAGGCTTTTTCAGCTTGATCAGTGACATTAGGCTCATCGTACAATAACCCCAAAGCCTGAAAAAATGCATCAACATCACTCAAAACAGGATCCCCAGGTATCAGGGAAAAAGCCCAATCCTGAGGATCGCCGCGCAGGAGAGAGATGATAATTTGAACCTGCTGCGCTGCGTTTCCTGAGGACTTAGATTTTAAGGCAAGAAACAATTTACAATTATTTTTGAAATTCTGAAACTTAGCTCGATCCCCTAAAAACAAATCTGGCATGGGGATCCTAGGTTCCACAACAGGCAACCTAGCAAGATATGCAGCAATACTCCGAACTTCAGTGGCAAGCTGATCCACACGGCCAGACAACTGTGCAAACTCCATTGGGAGAAAAGATCCTCCCCAGCACCCAGAGATACAGAGGGAAAAAAAAAAAAATGCAACAAACAGAAAAATATCTCTGACAACTTTTCTTCCTTCAAAATATTTTTTCCCTTCTGTGAGTACCATACAATTTTTATGGCCGGTGATACTGTTATGTTACGGTAGCTGAGGAGTGCAGGCAAAAAAGGAAATACACCAGAGCAGTTGGAATCTATGAGATTGCAGTACCCTGACTAACCACCGCAACTAGAGGCAGCCGTGGAGCGTTCCTACGTTGGTCCTAGACGCCTCGTCACAGCCTGAGAAACTAACTACACCTAAAGATAGAAATAGGAAAGCTATCTGCCCCGTAGCAGAACCCCAAAGATAATAGAAAGCCCCCAAACATGTAATGGCGGTTAGACAAGAGGAAATACTGACACAGAAAGAAAATAGTATGAGCAAACGCTGGGGCCCAAACTAACTAAATAGAAAAGGACAGGAAGGGTACTTACTGCAATCCCAGAAAACCCTGAAAAAACACCAACACTACTAATTTCAAAATCACCTGAGATCACACGACCTCTACCACCTAAATTAGTTCTCTGGTGTAACAAAAACAGCAGCCACTGAAAAAACTGGAAAAAGCAAAAGTACAAAACACAGTGGCTGGACTAAACTGAGAGGGCAAAAGCCCCCGGAGGGGACCCAAAAGGCCCCCACAGAAGTGCAGGACCAAATGCAAAAATATAGCAAAAACACAAAATAAGAAATTGTCTTATCTGATAGCAGGAGATGCAGACACGACACAGCAGGCTACAAGGGAAACTGGAAAGAAGGATTCAGACCAGAACAATTGATCACCGGCAACCCTGATGGGAAAATTACTCCCTTATATAAGACCAATCAGTAACACCTGATTCCCAGTCCTCACAATCCTCACTAGTACCGCTTGTAACCACCAGAGGGAGCCTCTGCTCAGAACTCATCTCAAACCCATTCACAACAGGAATGGTTGTGAGAAGTCACAACCACTGTCATCACAGAAAGTACAACCGGACATCTGATATCCACAGTTACAGCAGACACAGCCTTTCCAGACCCAGCAGACACTAACGTTTGGCTTCAGAATCTTGTAATGTAAGGAGTACAGTTCATATAGTGTCTTGTGCTTGGGTGCGATGAAAACACAGGAGTCACAGGTTTGATATAGAAGGTCTTGTATTACTTCATACAAGTGGCAATAATAGTCACACAGTTTGCAGATACAAAAGCAGGAGACACAGCAGGCCAGAGTAACTTAAGCTCAGCAATCACTCTCACAACAGGTTCAGGATCTCTTCTCTGTTACCATAAGTCCATGCAAACGTGGATTTATCAAATAGCAAGGTTCCAAGGTCCACGAGTGTTCCAAAGTTCCACAATAGGAAATAACTGGAGTACAAGGTCCAAGGCTTCCAGGAGTCAGGTCACAGGTTCACTGCAGGCTTGATTCTGAAGCACTGATTGCTCAGCTGTGGCTGCTTAAGAAGCAAGAGGGAGAGAATCAGGGCGGGAACATGCAAGCTGGAAACTCCATATTGACTGAGGGCAAGACAGCTGCAGCAAGACAGAAAGTAAAATGGCTGACGGAAAAACTGAGTTTCAGGAACATGTACACAGAACCTTACAATCCCTTGGGATAAAAAATCCTGTAAAATAAGTAAAAGACCTGAAGTCAGTTAATAGGGATATATTGTGATTGTGATTGTGGCTTAGCATAAAGGCAGGTTGAGCTGTTGCATGTGGTATCAGAGCTCCCAGCACAGCAGGCCTACACCAATGCCTCACACACCTCATCTTAATTTGAAGTTCAATTCAAAGCTGTAAATGCTGGTCCAGACCCTGCTACCTTATGCATGGCTTATTTCTGTTGTGCCATTCAAAAATTTGTACTCACTGAAACCTGGATTCAGGATTCTGACACTGTCTCCCCTGCTGCCATTTCCTATGGTGGCTTACAGTTCTCCCATTCCCCGAGACCCGCAAACAGACATGGTGGTGGAGTTGGCATACTCCTGTCCCCACAATGCACTTTCCAGGTCATCCCCCCAATTCCATCACTCTCATTCCCTTCTTTTGAGGTCCACAACGTCAGGCTCTTCCGTCCCCTCTCCCTCAGAGTAGCGGTCATATATCGGCCCCCAGGCTCGCCCACCCAGTTCCTTGACCACTTCTCAGCCTGGCTGCCGCACTTCATGTCCTCAGAACTACCAACCCTTATCCTTGGAGACTTCAACATCCCCATTAACAGCCCTACTTCCACATCTGCATCTCAGCTTCTATCACTAACCACTTCTCTAGGCCTCTCACATCTTTCAACCTCTGAGACACACAAGGATGGTAACACCCTTGACCTGGTCTTTGTCTGCCTCTGTTCAATCTCCCACCTAAATAACTCATCGCTTCCACTCTCTGACCACAACATTCTCTCCTTCACCCTCACAAATCCTCGACCACCCCAGCGCAGTCCTACCTACTACACATTCAGAAATCTACAAGCCATTAACCCTCAGACACTTTCAGACTCCCTACACTCATCGCTGTCCCCAATCTCCTCTTTTTCTTGTCCTAATCTGGCTGTTCACCACTACAATGACACTCTTAAGGTACTGTTACACTAAGCGAGATCGCTAACAAGATCGCTACTGCCATCACCGATTTATGATGCAGTAGCGATCTTGTTAGCGACTTAGCTGTGTGTGACATGTAGTGGCAATGTGGCCCCTGCTGAGATGTCATTGATCGCTTATGAACGTTCTGAGCCGTTTTTGGTCGCTGGTGTCCTGCTGGTGAGCCTGAATCGCTGAGTGTGACACCCTTTATGAAAGACTTTACCAGCGTCGCAGGCGGGACTAGGTTTTCCCAACGACCGCAGAGGTCGTTATACAGATCGCTGATGAGATGTGTTTGGAAGCTAACTAGCGACCACATAGCGATCGCACCAGTGATCTCGCCAGGTCGTGTCGTTGTCGTGATCGCTAGTGCGATCGCTAAGTGTGACAGTGCCTTTAGAAGCACCCTTGACCAAGCAGCACTGCTCACCCTCAGAACTTCCAAACACACAGTAAAACAGCCCTGGCTCACATTGCAAACTCAACTTCTTCAGCGATGCTCTAGGAGTGCTGAACGCCTATGAAGAAAAACCCGCACACCAGAAGACTTCATCCACTTTAAATTCATGTTAAGAACTTATAACGCTGCCCTTCACCTCGCCAAACAGACCTACTTCACCACCCTGATCTCCCCACTAGCCAATAACCCCAAGAAACTTTTTGACACTTTTCACTCCCTCCTTAGGCCAAAAGCACAATCCCCTATCACAGACATTTGTGCTGACGACCTGGCCTCCCACTTTATAGAAAAAAATAGATACTATCCATCAGGAAATCTGCTCTCAACCACCAAGTGCTGTGACTCCCATCCCTCCCTGCATTTCCCTGGCTCACTTTCCACATTTGATCCCATCACAGAAGAAGTCTCCAGACTCCTCTCTTCCTCTCGTCCGACTACATGCACGACCGACCCCATTCCCTCACATCTCCTCCAGTCTCTCTCTCCAGTTGTCACAACTCACCTAACTACAATCTTTAATCTCTCACTCTCCTGACATTTTCCCATCCTCCTTCAAACACTCCATCGTTACTTCATTACTAAAGAAACCCGCTCTCGACCCTTCTTGCACAAACAACTACAGACCGGTCTCCAATCTCCCCTTCATCTCTAAACTTTTGGTGCACCTAGTCTACTCCGGCCTTACCCTTTACCTCTCCACTCACTCCCTTCTAGACCCTTCACAGTCCGGCTTCCGCCCCCTACATTCGACTGAAACTGCACTCATCAAAGTGACCAATGACCTTCTGACAACAAAACGTAACGGTGACCACTCTCTGCTCATTCTTCTTTACCTTTCTGCAGCTTTCGACATGGTTGACCACCGTCTCCTACTGTCTAGGCTCCAGTCACTAGGCATTAAGGACACTGCTCTTTCCTGGCTCTCTTCTTATCTTTCTGACCGCTCCTTCAGTGTTTTGTTCTCTGGCTCCTCGTCATCTCCTCTTCCTCTCGCTGTCGGGGTAACTCAGGGCTCAGTCCTTGGCCCTCTTCTCTTCTCGCTCTACACGGCCCCAATTGGACAGACCATCAGCAGATTTGGCTTTCAGTACCATCTTTATGCTGATGACACACAACTATACACGTCATCCCCCGACCTTACCCCCGCTGTACTACAGAACGCCACCGACTGTCTGTCCGCAGTCTCCAACATCATGTCCGCTCTCTATCTGAAACTCAACCTCTCCAAAACTGAACTTCTTTTGCTCCCGCCGTCTACTAACCTCCCTAAATTTGACATTTCCCTCTCCGTGGGCGGCACCATAACAACACCCCGGCAGCAGGCTCGCTGTCTGGGTGTTATGTTTGACACCAATCTCTCCTTCGCCTACCATATACAATCTTTGCCCGCTCTTGCCGCCTACACCTAAAGAACATCTCCAGAATCCGTCCTTTTCTCACCATGGAAACAGCAAAAACCCTAACTGTAGCATTGATCCACTCCCGCCTGGACTACTGCAACGCTCTATTACTTGGCCTCCCCATTACTCGACTATCCCCTCTCCAGTCCATCCTTAATGCAGCAGTAAGGGTCATCCATCTGGCTAATCGGTACTCGGACGCGTCCGCTCTCCGCCAGTCCTTACACTGGCTGCCCATTCATTATAGGATACAATTCAAAGTACTTGTTCTCACCCACAAAGCTCTCCACAGTGAAGCACCCCCCTACATCTCCTCCCTCATTTCTATTGGCCTAACCGACTGCAAACGACTTTCGACTAACCTCTGCACTAATCCGTACCTCCCACTCCAAGACTTCTCCCGCGCTGCGCCAATCCTCTGGAATGCTCTACCCCAAGAAATTAGGACTATCGACAATTTGCATGGTTTCAGGCGCTCCCTCAAAACACATTTGTTCAGAGCGGCCTATCACATTCACTAATGAAAGTCATTCTATGTGTAAGTGTGTGTGTGTAGCCCATTCACTATCTCCATCCATCCCTCACTCCCTCAAGATGGCTGGACCATCATTGTAAATGCACAATTGTATATACACACCTGTACTTTGTAACTCCCCCACCTCATTGTAGATTGTAAGCTCTCACGAGCAGGGGCGGCTTATTTTGCTTTAATTATTGTATTGTTAACGTTGTTACTTATGACTTGTGTTTTGAAACTGTTAAACTGTAAAGCGCTGCGGAATATGTTGGTGCTATATAAATAAAGATTATTATTATTATTATTATTAATTGAGGCCACTTTTCTGGTGTCTGCCCATAATTTGATGTGTTTTGGCAGCTTTTGCGCCCGTTTGAGCTTATTGTGCATGTGTTTCTTTTTTTGCCTCCCATTGACTCCAATGGCGTTCGGCGAATATTCAACGAATAAAACGGAGAGTGTTAATAAATAAATACTCTCCCCAGAGAGGTTTCTCCACTAGTTACTTATTTTTACTGAAAAAGGCTGTTGAGTTTGATCATTTCAGTAGATGTGTGTCTTTAGTCACAGTTTTTGACTACAGTAGTTAGTGTCCAAAATCCTCTGATTTAACCACTTCCTGCAGTGTTGTGTTCCTATTCAGGCCCCATTTTTTAAATCTGACATGTGTCACTTTATGTGGTGATAACTTTGGAATTCTTCACAAAGAGTAATAGGAAACAAATGGACCTTACAAATTCTTTTCCAACTTCTCTTGAATGCGACAACACCCTCTATACGGTTTTACACTACTGTCTGCACACATGGCTGGGTTCAGAAGGAAAGCAGCATTCATCTATTTTTTTAAACTCTTTTTTATTGAAAAATACCTCAGAAGAAACAGCATACAGTGGGTATGGAAAGTATTTAGACCCCTTTAAATTTTTCACTCTTTGTTTCATTGCAGCCATTCGGTAAATTCAAAAAGTTCATTTTTTTAAATGTACACTCTGCATCCCATCTTGACTGAAAAAACAGAAATGTAGAAATTTTTGCAAATTTATTAAAAAAGAAAAACTGAAATATTACATGGCCATAAGTATTTAGACCCTTTGCTCAGACACTCATATTTAAGTCACATGCTTTCCATTTCCTTGTGATCCTCCTAGAGATGGTTCTACTCCTTCATTGGAGTCCAGCTGTGTTTAATTAAACTGATAAGACTTGATTTGTTAAGGCACACACCTGTCTATATAAGCTCTCAGTGCATGTCAGACCAAATGAGAATCATGGGTCAAAGAACTGGCCAAGGAGCTCAGAATTGTGGCAAGGCACAGATCTGGCCAAAGGTTACAAAAGAATTTCTGCAGTACTCAAGGTTCCTAAGAGCACAGTGGCCTCCATAATCCTTTAATGGAAGAAGTTTGGGGCCACCAGAAGTCTTCCTAGACCTCCCCATCCAGCCAAACTGAGCAATCGTGGGAGAAGAGCCTTGGTGAGAGAAGTAAAGAAGAGCCCCAACATCACTGTGGCTGAGCTCCACACGTGCAGTAGGGAGATGGGAGAAAGTTTCACAAAGTCAACTATCACTGCAGCCCTCCACCAGTCGGGCCTTTATGGGAGAGTGGCCCGACGGAAGCCTCTCCTCAGTGCAAGACATATGAAAGCCCGCATAGAGTTTGCTAAGAAACACACGAAGGACTACCAGACTATGAGAAATAAGATTCTCTGGTCTGATGAGACGAAGATAGAACTTTTTGGCGATAATTGTAAGCGGTATGTGTGGAGAAAACCAGGCACTGCTCATCACCTGCTCAATACAATCCCAACAGGGAAACATGGTGGTGGCAGCATCATTATTATTATTATTATTATTATTATATAGTGCCATTGATTCCATGGTGCTGTACATGAGAAGCATCATGCTGTGGGGGTGTTTTTCAGCTGCAGGGACAGGACGACTGGTTGCCATTGAAGGAAACATGAATGTGGCCAAGTACAGAGATATCCTGGATGAAAACCTCTTCCAGTGTGCTATGGACCTCAGACTTGGCCGAAGTTTCACCTTCCAAATAGACAATGACCCGAAGCCCACAGCTAAAATAACAAAGGAGTGGCTTCAGAACAACTCTGTGACCATTCTTGACTGGCCCAGCCAGAGCCCTGACCTAAACCCAAATTGAGTATCTCTTGAGATACCTTAAAACGGCTGTCCACCAATGTTCACCATCCAACCTGACAGAACTGGAGAGTATCTGCAAGGAAGAATGGCAGAGGATCCACAAATCAAGATGTGAAAAACTTGATGCATCATTCCCAAGAAGACTCATGGCTATACTAGCTCAAAACGGTGCTTCTACTCAATACTCAGCAAAGGGTCTGAATACTTATGACCATGTGATATTTCATTTTTTCTTTTTAATAAATTTGCAAACATTTCTTTTTTTTTCAGTAAAGGTGGGGTGCAGAGTGTACATTAATGAGAAAAAAATGAACTTTTTTGAATTTACCAAATAGCTGCAATGAAACAGTGAAAAATTTAAAGGGGTCTGAATACTTTCCATACCCACTGTATATTAACAGGATATGGATCAGATTATGTTATCAATGCTAACATATCAATACAGGACACCATTATAAATATTATATCATATTTTGCATTGAGCCCTGATTAGGGACTAATTATGAGGATAAATATAAATATAAAGAAACCATTGCTGTATTATGATGTACATATGAGAGTTATTTCCTATAGATGAAAGTATACTTCATCTCAGGTGTATTGAGATATATTGGATACAAGGATAATGTTTTATATTATGAAATAAGATAATTGACTGTAATGAAATTGTTTGGCAATGATTTTGTTAAATACCCACATTTGTGTGAGAAGCACTGCTGGAGGAAGGCTCATGGAGCCGAAACGTTGCCTGTGATGTGGGTCTAATAATTATCCACTGCTACTGAGAATCTATGGAGTGCTGCCTATTTTTTGAATATTGGAATTGGCAAGTATTGGATTATTGCTGAGAAGGATTTGCACCCAACCAAAAGATATATGCTATGCTGCTCCATTTTTCTGTCTGATGCAATGAAACAGAGTGAAAAATTTAAAGGGGTCTGAATACTTTCCATACCCACTGTATATTAACAGGATATGGATCAGATTATGTTATCAATGCTAACATATCAATACAGGACACCATTATAAATATTATATCATATTTTGAAGAGTATCTTTTGCTGTAACATATTACAATATATTAATGTATAACTATATATTTTACACAATTGGTACACTGCACTCATCCATTTATTAGGACAATAAGCAATTTGCCAAACTTAAGAACTTAATGATTTAGAGGCTAGAAATGGCGATACACTCATCAGTTCTTTTGTATCAGTAATCCTATCTCATGCTGTTGAAAATCTGAAACCTATCGGTACATAACGTGAAATTGAGGAAGCTAACACATTGGGAGATAAGTATGTCAGAATCACACCACTTCTCCCAGATTCTATGGAATTTTTTGGGACATGCTCTATATCTATACACTGTATTCTCATACAGTATTATATATTATTATTTTTTTTTTTGGATTGATTAACGGAAGGTGCTGTTACCCCTATCCATCTCAATGCTGTCACTTTGCTGGCAAGGAACAGTGTCTCATTAATAAGAATTCTATCATAATGTGGCCAAATTTCCTCATCCAAAATTCCCAACACACACAGTTTCGGCACAGAATCGGTGCCCCAATTATTTTTGATAATAGAAACCACTGCACTCCAATATCTCATCACGGCACTGTTCAAGATAAGATGTCAAAAATCCGCCCCCTATTCCCCATATCTGTGACAACCATCAGAGGATAATCTATCAAACCTATAAGACTGATGCAAAATATATCATTGTATTAATTTATTATTGGCAGCCGGTGATACCATTGTGTGGGTTTCTAAAGCATCACTCCATTGTTCTTCAGTTAATGAGGTTATCAATTGTCTCCATTTGTCTTCCACAGGAAGTTGAGTGGATGCAATTTTTTAATTAAACACAAAAATATATAGTGTGGAAATTACACTTGTAGAGCCCTGCGTAGTAAGTACACCTATTGGCGGGTATCTCGATAACCTCATTCTGGGATGTGGGAACTGGTGCATATTAGCATGTCTCATTTGCAGATATCTATAAAAATCCATATCCCATGTTTTGTATGTATTTGGTCAAATGAGAACAGTACTTCATTTTCAAATACATTGTCCAATGTTGTTATTCCATATTGCTGCCAAGATATAGGATCTTGTAATATCTTAAGATGTGGAAAGTGTATTGTATAATTTCACATGTGTTAATTCATAGTTTTGATGCCTTCAGTGTGATTCTACAATTTTCATAGTCATGAAAATACAGAAAAATCTTTGAAAGAGAAAGTGTGTCCAAACTTTTGGTCTGTACTGTATGTTATCTTTCAAATCTATAATTGGGCTTTTATTAATATTTATACCAAGATATTTAAATTTGCCTACTTGTAATCCATATTCCGAGGGTCCAGGTATATTCTTAGTAAGCGGCATAACTGAGGATTTGTCCCAGTTTATTTTAAGACCTGATTGATAAAATTGATTACTCTCGGAGGGAATTGCTCCACTCCCAGCAAGAAAATAATTAAATAATCCAACCTTATCCAATCTGGCATTTGTTGTGATTCCTTCTACGACAGGGTTTATCTTTTGCTGGATGAGTAGATGGTATTATTTTTGCCTACCTAACATTGTTTGGTGACTTTTTATTTCATATTTGGGAAGCAGAATGAACAAATAGTTGAGCACCACGCTCTACTGTTTAATCCTATGAGGTTTTCTATTAGACTGTGAACTGTCATTGTCTTGGTGAATAATTCAATATTTTTATATATCTTGCCATTTTTATGGTAAGTATAAATGTTCAAAAATATAAAATTAATGGATATTTTATTCTAAAATAGTACTTTATTTTATTCTTGGCAGATGACTATTCCTGGAGATCAGAGGGACAGCTGACATCTTCAATTTTTAAATCAGAAGATCTTGAGATCCCGCAGGATACAATTGAAGTGAAAGCCATTACTCCAGATATGCCATCATCCCTTCACAGCAAGGATCTGCCATCTGATCCTTTGAAACAGGTCCTGTCTTCTGATTCCTTACCAACTACTAGGGAGAATCAATGTCACAAAATAAGCATTAAAAAACGAATGGCTCCTAAAGTAAAAAAGCCAGAATATGGAAATAGTTTTCCCCTCGAAATGTCTTTTCGAAAGAAAGCAAATCATGTCAAACATAAAAAAATTCACACAGTAGATAATATATTTTCTTGTTCCAAGTGTGGGAAATGTTTTAACAAGAGATCAAATTTGGTTATGCACCAGAGAACTCACACAGGGGAGAAGCCTTTTCATGTTCAGAATGTGGAAAATGTTTTAACCGGAAATCAAATTTGGTTAGTCACCAGAGAAGTCACACGGGAGAGAAATCTTTTTCATGTTCAGAATGTGGAAAATGGTTTAACCGGAAATCGACTTTGGTTAGTCACCAGAGAACCCACACAGGGGAGAAACCTTTTTCATGTTCAGAATGTGGGAAATGTTTTAACCGGAAATCTCATGTTGTAGTACACCAGAGAACCCACACAGGGAGAAGCCTTTTTCATGTTTGGACTGTGGGAAATGTTTTAACAGAAAATCAGATCTTGTTACTCACCAGAGAATTCACACTGGGGTGAAGCCTTTTTTATGTTCAGAATGTGGAAAATGTTTTAACCAGAAATCAGATCTTGTTGGTCATCAGAGAATTCACACTGGTGCAAAGCCTTTTTCATGTTCAGAATGTGGAAAAAGTATTGCACTAAAATCAAATTTTTTAAAGCACCAAAGAATTCACACAAGGGAGAAGCCTTTTTCATGTTCAGAATGTGGAAAATGGTTTAACCGGAAATCAACTTTGGTTAGTCACCAGAGAACTCACACAGGGGAGAAGCCGTTTTCATGTTCAGAATGTGGGAAATGTTTTAATCAGAAATCTCATGTTGTGGTACACCAGAGAACCCACACAGGGGAGAAGCCTTTTTCATGTTTAGAATGTGGGAAATGTTTTAACATAAAATCAGATCTTGTTACTCACCAGAGAATTCACATGAGGTGAAGCCATTTTCATGTTCAGAATGTGGAAAATGTATTACAGTAAAATCAAATTTTTTAAAGCACCAAAGAATTCACACAACGGAGAAGACTCTTTCATGTTCAGAATGTGGAAAATGTTTTACAAAGAAATCAAATCTTGTTACTCATCAGATAACTCACACAGAGGTGAAGCCATTTTAATGGAAAATGTTTTGTGAAGAAATCATCTCTTCTTAGTCACCAGAGCAGTCACACAGGGGAGAAGCCTTTTTTATATTTTTAATGATGGGAATGTTTTACTTGGAAAGACACACTTTGAGCAAGAAAAAAAATCTTTCTAATAAGTGAGTGGATCTTATAGACTGGAGGCAGGTTCCTGTGACAGAAGAGAACAATAACACAGTGCCCTTCCTGATCACTGAGAGAACTGCTCTCTTCTCGAGCCCCACACTTATGTAATTGATTGGGGCAGAGCAGTAGAGGAAGGTACTGGGACCTTCACAGAGGCTGCACGTCCTAAGTGAGTAGCTAAAGAACCTTCCACCCGCTTAGCTCAAGGCCCTTTCAGACCATGTAACACTGTTTTACATATTTTCAAAAGTTGTCCTGTTCAGTTATGAAATGAGCCATTTCTTAATGATTTTGATCTCCTGAATGCAAATCTGATAATGATAATCTTTAGTTCTCTCGTGTTTCTAGAATATCAACGAGTTTTTCTTTTACTGTTACAAGTAATTAATGCATAAAACATTATTACTTTTGCAAACATAAACATGTAGAATATTTTACAGCACGAAGCACCAGTTATGTCAATCTTGTGTTTTATTAGACATTTGCTAGCTTGTCAGTTCAGCTTTATAAATCAATGCTTCCATTCAGTGAAAATAAGCAGAGGAAGATGTGGTGGTTGCAGCTTATGTAAAAACATAAGGCCAGGAGGCTTGGTGCAGATGGGACATGTGCTTGTGGAGATCCTGCTCCTAGACCCTTTTAAAAAGATTTCAACCAGTCTTTGGTGAAAAAAAGTCTCCAACCATTGAACACCCCATTGCTCTCTGGACCCCTGCAGAGACATCTGGCACTTGTAATTTTCTCCTAAAGAGAGGCAGACCAGCACTCTCCTCTGGATCCCTGAAGGAGATGAAAAGGCAAATTTTAGACCACGCCCCGACCACACCCATTTCACAACTAGTCACACCCATGTCCACGCCCCCTGAGGTGTATCTAGGCTTTCTGGCACCCGGGGCAAGAATTCGGTTCGGCGCCCCCCCCCCCCAAAGCACATATGCAATTTGCACACTTAGTCATGTACCGACGAGCTCTCAATGTTCAGTGAAAAATCTGAGAGAAGCAGGAAGAGATGCTCGTTGTTACAGGACCATAAGTATGAGAGTAACATATGAGTGAAGTGTCCATGTGATGACTACAGGAACCTGCAGAGCTGAATCTTGACATTGCAGCTTCTGAATTCTCACAACGAATGCACTGCACACTTTTAGGGTTCTCCCTTACCGGTGGCATGAGTACACGGTCATGTCAGCACAAGCATGTGATTTATATACTTCTGGCCACATTCCGACTAGACGTGCCCGGCCTCGCTCTGTTCATTTTCATTGAGTGAGGCCACACATGTCTAGTCAGCATGTGACCGCTTGTATGTAAATTACCGGCACTAGAGAATCCTGACAGCGTGCAGTGAGCACTGTGAGAATTCTGAAATTGACTAATTCTCATGTTTTTATTTGTTAGGAGCATTAAAGGGGTTGTCCAGGTTTGTGCTGAGTCTGCAGTCATTCTATGTGACACAGACCTGGATAACCCCTTTAACCCCTTAACGACCGCCGATACGCCTTTTAACGGCGGTCATTAAGGGTACTTAAACCACATTGCCGTTAATTACGGCGCTGTGGAAAAAGTGAATAGCGCCCCCCAGAGGCGCATTGTCTCCGGGGTCTCGGCTACCGGGGGTAGCCGAGACCCCAGAGAACATGAATCGGGTCGGTTTTTACCAACCCGATGTTGCGGTCGCCGTTATTAACCCTATAACGGCGACCGCAAAAAAAAAAAAAAAATCTGATGTGCCATTTAATTTCTCTGTCCCCTGATGTCATCGGACATCAGAGGACAGAGAAAAAGGGTCCCCGGGACCCCCCTCGTGTCCCCCAATGTTCCCGTTGTGGCCCGCGGGCCCACCTTCCTCCTCCGGTGGGCGCCGCCATCTTGAATGGCGGGCGCATGCTCAGTGCGCCCGCCGCGTTCTGCCGGGGGGGTGGGCTATTTTCTCTGGGGTCTCGGCTGCCGAGGGTAGCCGAGACCCCAGAGAACATGATCGGGGTCGTAGTTACCGACCCCGGTGTCGCGATCGCCATTATACTACGTATAATGGCGACCGCAAAAAAAAAAAAATGATTTCTCTCCCCTCTGATGTGATCGCACATCAGAGGGGAGAAAATGAGGGTCCCCCGATCGCCCCCCCCCTATACTTACTGGTGTCCTCCGTCCTCCTCAAGGCCCCAGGAAACCGGCGTCTTCTTCCTGCAAAAAAAAAATGGCGGGCGCATGCGCAGTGCGCCCGCCGATCTGCTTGGCGGCAGATTCAAAAAAAGTTTCATTCATTCTCACAAAAGTACATTTTGATCACTGTGATAAACTATCACAGTGATCAAAATAAAAAAAAACAGTACATAACCCCCCCATTTATCACCCCCTTAGTTAGGGACAAATAATAAAATATAGAAATTATATTTTTTTTCATTTTTCTGTTAGGGTTAGGGTTAGGCTTAGGCTTAGGGTTATAATTAGGGTTAGGGTTATAATTAGGGTTAGGGTTATAATTAGGGTTAGGCTGGGTTCATACTGCGTTATGGCAGTCCATTAGACGGACTGCGTTACACCGCGGTATAACGCGGTGTAACGCAGTCCGTTAACGCTACCATTCACCCCCATTTGAGGGCGCATCGCGACGAATGCCGTAAAGCGGCATGCGTTCGCGTCGTGCCATCATTCAGTGACGGAGCCTCGGACGCGGCTGCAGCGTCTGGGCTCCGTCACCGCTAGTGCAGATGAATCATCTGCTGATTCCTCTGCGCTAGCGGGTATAGTATAACGAGATTGCGTTATGCTATACCGTTACCAGCCCGTCAACGCTATATGTTGAACGGGCTGGTAAAACGCAAAATTAACCCAGCCTTAGGGTTACAATTAGGGTTAGGGTTACAATTAGGTTTAGGGTTACAATTAGGGTTAGGGCTACAATTAGGGTTAGGGTTACAATTAGGGTTAGGGTTACAATTAGGGTTGGAATTAGGGTTGGGATTAGGGGTGTGTTGGGGTTAGGGTTGGAGCTAGAATTGAGGGGTTTCCACTATTTAGGCACATCAGGGGGTCTCCAAACATGACGTGGCGTTCAAAAAGTCAGATGGCGCTCCCTCCCTTCCGAGCCCTGCCGTGCGCCCAAACAGTGGTTTACCCCAACATATGGGGTATCAGCGCACTCAGGACAAATTGCCCACCAATTTTGGGGTTCTAATTTCTCTTGTTACCCTTGGGAAAATAAAAAATAGCTGGCTAAAAAAATCAATTTTTGAGGAAAAAAAATTTTTTTTATTTTCACGGCCCTGCGTTTATAAATTTCTGTGAAGCACTTTGGGGTTCAAAGTGCTCACCACACATCTAGATAAGTTCCTTAGGGGTCTAGTTTCCAAAATGGGGTCACTTGTGGGGGTTTTCCACTGTTTAGGCACATCTGGGGCACTGCAAACGGAACATGACCCCCATCAACGTCTGCATTCCAAAACGTTATTACTTCCTTTCCAAGCCCTGCTGTGCGCCAAAACAGTTTCCCCCCCCACATATTTGGTATCAGCGTACTCAGGACAAATTGGACAACAACTTTTGGGGTCCAATTTCCTTGTGAAAATCAAAAATTTGGGACTAAAAAATCATTTTTGTGGAAAATTGATTTTTTTTTTTTCCACACCCAGGCATTATAAACTTTTGTGAAACACTTGGGGTTCAAAGTGCCACCACAGATCTAGATAAGTTACTTAGGGGTCTAGTTTCCAAAATGGGGTCACTTGTGGGGGTTTTCCACTGTTTAGGCACATCTGGGGCACTGCAAACGGAACATGACCCCCATCAACTTCTGCATTCCAAAACGTTATTACTTCCTTTCCAAGCCTGCTGTGCGCCAAACAGTTTCCCCCCCCCACATATTTGGTATCAGCGTACTCAGGACAAATTGGACAACAATTTTGTCCAATTTCCTTGTGAAAAATCAAAAATTTGGGACTAAAAATAATTTTTGTGGAAAATGATTTTTTTTTTTCACACCCAGGCATTATAAACTTTTGTGAACACTTGGGGTTCAAAGTGCTCACCACAGATCTAGATAAGTTCTTAGGGGGTCTAGTTTCCAAAATGGGGTCACTTGTGGGGGGTTTCCACTGTTTAGGCTCATCTGGGGCACTGCAAACGGAACATGACCCCCATCAACGTCTGCATTCCAAAACGTTATTACTTCCTTTCCAAGCCCTGCTGTGCGCCAAAACAGTTTCCCCCCCCCACATATTTGGTATCAGCGTACTCAGGACAAATTGGACAACAACTTTTGGGGTCCAATTTCCTTGTGAAAAATCAAAAATTTGGGACTAAAAAATCATTTTTGTGGAAAATTATTTTTTTTTTCACACCCAGGCGTTATAAACTTTTGTGAAACACTTGGGGTTCAAAGTGCTCACCACAGATCTAGATAAGTTACTTAGGGGGTCTAGTTTCCAAAATGGGTCACTTGTGGGGGTTTTCCACTGTTTAGGCACATCTGCGGCACTGCAAACGGAACATGACCCCCATCAACGTCTGTATTCCAAAGCTTTATTACTTCCTTTCCAAGCCCTGCCGTGCGCCCAAACAGTTCCCCCCCCACATATTTGGTATCAGCGTACTCAGGACAAATTGGACAACAACTTTTAGGGTCCAATTTCCTTGTGAAAAATAAAAAATTTGGGACTAAAAAATCATTTTTGTGGAAAATTGTTTTTTTTTTTTTCACACCCAGGCATTATAAACTTTTGTGAAACACTTGGGGGTTCAAAGTGCTCACAACAGATCTAGATAAGTTCATAGGGGGTCTAGTTTCCAAAATGGTGTTACTTGGGGGGTTTTCCACTGTTTAGGCGCATCAGGGGCTCTCCAAACGCGACATGGTGTCCAATCTCAATTCCAGCCAATTTTGGTTTGAAAAAGTCAAACGGTGCTGCTTCCATTCCAAGCCCTGCCTGCGCCCAAACAGTGGTCCCCCCCCATATATGGGGTATCAGCATACTCAGGACAAATTGGACAACAACTTTTGTGGTCTAATTTCTCCTGTTACCCTTGGGAAAATAAAAAATTGGGACTAAACGATCAGTTTGTGGAAAAAATATGATTTTTTATTTTCACGCCCGGGCGTTATAAACTTCTGTGAAGCACTTGGGGGTTCAAAGTGCTCACCACACATCTAGATAAGTTCCATAGGGGTCTAGTTTCCAAAATGGGGTCACTGTGGGGGGTTTCCACTGTTTAGACACATCAGGGCCTCTACAAATGCGACATGGCTTCCAGCCAATTTGCGTTGAAAAAGTCAAACGGAGCTCCTTTCTTGCGACCTCTGCCGTGCGCCCAAAAGTGGTTTACCCCAACATATGGGGTATCGGCATGCTCAGGACAAATTGCACAAAAACTTTTGTGGGTCTTGTTACCCTTGGGAAAATAAAAATTGGGTGAAAAGATCATTTTTGTGGAAAAAATATGATTTTTTATTTTCACGGCTCTACGTTATAAACTTGTGTGAATCACTTGGAGGTTCAAAGTGCTCACCACACATCTAGATAAGTTCCTTAAGGGGTCTAGTTTCCAAAATGGGGTCACTTGTTGGGGGTTTCCACTGTTTAGGCACATCAGGGGCTCTCTAAACGCGACATGGCATCCAGCCAATTCTGCGTTGAAAAAGTCAAACAGCGCTCCTTCCCTTGCGACCTCTGCCGTGCGCCCAAAAAGTGGTTTACCCCCACATATGGGGTATCAGCATGCTCAGGACAAATTGCACAAAAACTTTTGCGGTCTTATTACCCTTGGGAAATTAAAAAATTGGGGTGAAAAGATCATTTTTGTGGAAAAAAAATTATTTTTTTTTTCACGGCTCTACGTTATAAACTTGTGTGAAGCACTTGGAGGTTCAAAGTGCTCACCACACATCTAGATAAGTTCCTTAAGGGGTCTTGTTTCCAAAATGGGGTCACTTGTGGGGTGTTTCCACTGTTTAGGCACATCAGGGGCTATCTAAACGCGACATGGCATTCAGCCAATTCTGCGTTGAAAAAGTCAAACGGCGCTCCTTCCCTTGCGACCTCTGCCATGCGCCCAAAAAGTGGTTTACCCCCACATATGGGGTATCGGAGTATTCAGAAGAAATTTCACAACAAATTTTGTGGTTCATTTTTTCTTTTAACACTTGTGAAAATAAAAAAACTTGGTTCCGAAGTAAAGCTTTTGCAAAAAAGTTAAATGTCAATTTTTTCCTTCCACATTGCTTCAGCTCCTGTGAAGCACCTGAAGGGTTAATAAACTTCTTGAATGTGGTTTTGAGCACCTTGAGGGGTGCAGTTTTTAGAATGTTGTCACTTTTGGGTATTTTCTATCATATAGACCCCTCAAAGTGACTTCAAATGTGATGTGGTCCCTAAAAAAAAATGGTGTTGTAAAAATGAGAAATCGCTGGTCAACTTTTAACCCTTATAACTTCGTAACAAAAGAAAATTTTGTTCCCAAAATTGTGCTGATGTAAAGTAGACATGTGGGAAATGTTATTTATTAAGAAATTTGTGTGACAAATCTCTCTGATTTAAGGGCATAAAAATTGAAAATTTGAAAATTGCTAAATTTTCAAAATTTTCGCCATATTTCCATTTTTTTCATAAATAAACACAAGTCATATCAAAGAAATTTTACCACTAACGTGAAGTACAATATGTCACGAAAAAAACAATCTCAGAATCAGCGGGATTCGCTAAAGCGTTCCAGAGTTATAACCTCATAAAGTGACAGTGGTCAGAATTGTAAAAATTGGCCCGGTCATTAAGCTGCAAAATGGCTCTGTCACTAAGGGGTTAATGCTCCTAACAAATAAAAACATGAGAATTAGTCAATTTCACAAATAATATTTACATCCAGGTACCTTATAGATGACGTCGTCTCCTTTTCTTCATCTTGTCCAGATCCCATGATGAGTTTTCTCATCCACAGCCGTCTCTGCAGACCTCCATCTTCTCCGCTCTTCCGCACCAACTCTCCACATGATGCCCTTAAAGACAGAAGAGTCATTATAATGCCCTAAATAAAAATATCTGCAATATACTGTCACCTCACACTATTCCCCTCCCTCCTCACACTGTGTCCTCTCACATCCCCCCCTGTTCACCATACTGTCTCCTCATATATTTACCCCCTCACTATCTATACTGTCTGCTCACACATACCCCTGACTCCCCATACTGTGTCTGCACACATCCCATCACCCTCACTCCCCATACTGTGTCCACATACATTCACCCGTTCACTCCCCATACTGTCTGCACTCACACCCCCATACTGTTTCCTCATACATGCACTCATACATACATACTCTTCAGTACTCTCAAATCCCCCCACACATTAAATGCCCCTATCCCCACTCCAAATCCCCCACACACATTAAGAACCCCCCACACACATTAAGTACCCCATCCCCACTCCAAATCCCCCCACACACATTAAGTACCCCCACACACATTAAGTACCCCCCATCCCCACTCCAAATCCCCCCACATAAAATAGCTCCCATCCCCACTTCAAATCCCCCCCACATAAAAGAACTCCCCATCCCCACTCCAAATCCCCCCACTCATAAAAGAACCCCCATCCCCACTCCAAATCCCCCCCACATAAAATAACCCCCATCCCCACTCCAAATCCCCCACATAAAATAGCCCCCATCCCCACTCCAAATCCCCCACTCATAAAAGAACCCCCCATCCCCACTCCAAATCCCCCCACATAAAATAGCCCCCATCCCAACTCCAAATCCCCCCACACATAAAAGAACCCCCATCCCCACTCCAAATCCCCCACTCATAAAATAGCCCCCATCCCCACTCCAAATCCCCCCACTCATAAAAGAACCCCCATCCCCACTCCAAATCCCCCCCACATAAACTAGCCCCCCATCCCCACTCCAAATCCCCCCACACATAAAAGAACTCCCCCATCCCCACTCCAAATCCCCCCACATAAAATAACCCCCCATCCCCACTCCAAATCCCCCCACTCATAAAAGAACCCCCCATCCCCACTCCAAATCCCCCCACATAAAATAGCCCCATCCCAACTCCAAATCCCCCCACACATAAAAGAACCCCCATCCCCACTCCAAATCCCCCACTCATAAAATAACCCCATCCCCACTCAAATCCCCCCACTCATAAAAGAACCCCAGTAGTATAGGGGCACTACCACTCGTCAAACTCAATCTGACAGGTCGACACGCCCCCTATCATTTAATCAGTCTTCCTGGGATTTGATCTGTGTGGACTTTGATCAGGCTGGGAAATCTGAGCTGCTGGATTTGTGAATTTCAATCAAAGTGCTTGTCTGTGTAGTATTAGTGAATTAAAGAGCGAATCTTGATTTTATTCTTTTTTGTGGGTAGATGCTTTTAAGGACCCAGTAAATGTAAAGCTATTTTCTAGCAGAGTCTGTAGTACAGACTCCAGTGTATAAGAATTTTTAGTGAAATACAGACTCTTAGTGAAATACAGACACCAGTATAAAAGGCTTGTTTTATATGTGTGTAAAAACAGTAAATGTATTTTGGAGATGTATCTCTTAGCAGGACTGACACAGGGAATTACTTATTAGCACGGGGTGTACTCTTGTGTTGTGTTGTTTGAATTTCAATCAAAGTGATTGTCTGTGGAGTATTAGTGTATCAAGCTGATTCTTGATTTTATAAGTCTCAGGAAGAAACTTTTAAGGACCCAGTAAATGCCTGTAAAGCACTACTGTGGTGGAAGGATATACAAGCTGGTAAAAGGTGTTTATTTTTTAGTATTATCCAGGTTATAAGTTTTAAACTACAGCTGCAAAGGCAATTTAATTTGAAGTATCACCTTATAACACATTTGGAATTATGACGCTCAACTTATAGTTTTATTCAGAGTTTATATATTCATTTGCTAGAAGTCTTATGAAATAGCCTGCCACTGTATCTACACTTATCTCAGCAATTCATTGTATACTAAGAAGAATCTTGGCATGGTTTGTTACAGATCGGTAACTTATTACCAAGCTGTGTGTACAAGGCATGGATTGTGTTAGAAGTCTAAATATTTTTCTATCTACTGGCATTGTTGACATGAATTGTCATTGTGGAGAGAAACTTTTTGGCAGAATGAGTGAAGGTCGATGCTACGGTAATTCAGGTGCTGGAAATTACAAACAGTAAATAGTTTTGCATTGTGTATAGTCAGTGGGATCTTTTAAAACCAACACATTTATGTGTGTGCTTCTAGCAGTGACCATAAAACCGAAGGTTTCTAGCAAACATAACCTGCACTAAGAATGTGATTTTAAAACATTCAACAAAAATTGAGGCATGTTGGAACATGTCCCGACCTATTTTGGCACATGGCAAATGTTCTGACTCTCAGATGCTATTTTATTAGTTACAATACTTAGTGTATACTATTTATGTACAAAGATGATACGGAAAATATATGTTTCCAAAGTTTACTGACACCTATTTTGGCACATGGCAAATGTTCTGACTCTCAGATGCTATTTTATTAGGTACCATACGAATATTATACCGAGTCAAGGTGTATTAAACTGATTACTAACCCGATTACGCTAACTTGATAACAAATTCACAACAAATTCGTTATTTTGTGACTATTTTTAACTGTTTCATGTGAGAATACAGGCCTAGGATGGGGACAATTAACAAATTCACAACAAAGTCGTTATTTTGTGACTATTTTTAACTGTTTCATGTGAGAATACAGGCCTAGGATGGGGACAATTAACAAATTCACAACAAAGTCGTTATTTTGTGACTATTTTTAACTGTTTCATGTGAGAATACAGGCATAGGATGGGGACAATACTTAGTGTATACTATTTATTTTGATCAACATTCAACAAAAATTGAGGCATGTTGGAACATGACCCGACCTATTTTGGCACATGGCAAGTGTTCTGACTCTCAGATGCTATTTTATTAGGTAGTATTAGTTAGTGTATACTATTTATGTACAAAGATGATACGGAAAATACCGTATTTTTCGGACTATAAGACGCACCGGACTATAAGACGCACCCAGGTTTTAGAGGTGGAAAATAGGGAAAAATATATTTGAAGCAAAAAATGTGGTAAAATATTTAATAACATACTATTACATGTGGTGTTATTATATAGTATGTTATTATGTTGGAAGCTACGGGTAGGAGATGGTGCTGCGGGACCAGTGTGGTGTCTGTAAACTACTATGTGAAGACGCTGGAGGGTGAGTATAAGGCCGGGTCACACATGCGAGAAACTTGCACGATTTCGTGTGAGTCTCTCGCATGAACACCCGGAACTGCCGCCGGCACTCAGACTGGATCGTGCGGCTGCATAGAAATACATGCTGCATAGAAATAGAGACAGATGATAGAGACAGAGTTGATAGAGATAGATGATAGAGATAGATGACAGAGATGATAGAGACAGAGATGATAGAGACAGATGATAGAGACAGATGATAGAGATGATAGAGACAGATGATAGAGACAGAGATGATAGAGACAGAGATGATAGAGACAGATGATAGAGATGACAGAGACAGAGATGACAGAGACAGAGATGACAGAGACAGAGATGACAGAGACAGAGATGACAGACAGATGACAGAGACAGAGATGACAGAGACAGATGACAGAGACAGAGATGACAGAGACAGAGATGACAGACAGAGATGACAGACACAGAGATGACAGACAGAGATGTTAGAGACAGAGATGACAGAGACAGAGATGACAGAGACAGAGATGATAGAGACAGAGATGATAGAGACAGAGATGACAGAGACAGAGATGACAGAGACAGATGATAGAGACAGAGACAGAGATGATAGAGACAGAGATGATAGAGATTGGACACTTATGCGTTTCATGTGCGCATGATGCGCTGCACAAAAAAACGCAAGTGTGAAAGTAGCCTAACCTTTTAATTAATTCTCTGTTGTACAGTGTGTCTGAAGGACCTGTGATGACATCATGAAGAGGCAGGGCTTTGGTCTTGTGATGCTCCAGCCAGCCCTCTTCATGACCTCATCACATGTCCTTCACAGGAGCATTCAGCCTCCCATCAGCACAGCCCCAGGCTGTCAGGTATGCCAGCTGCTCCTGCTGCCTCCTTCTCCTTCAGACACCGATCTGCCCAGCTGCTGCAGGAATCAGGCGCTGGGGAAGCTGTGTGGCTCTGTGATCTGCTGCTCCCCACTCACTGCTCAGCTGATAGGTGGGCGGGAAGCGGCTGATTAATATTCACTGCACTTAAGTAGGGACCAGGGGTTTCCCCAGTGCTTGTTTCCTGCAGCAGAGGGGATATTTTCTTGCCTCCTGCTGATCCCACTCCACCAGCTGCCCACTGCTCCCCTCCCCACATGTTACATTCCGACCATAAGACGCACCCACACTTTCCTCCCAAATTTGGAGGAAAAAAAGTGTGTCTTATGGTCCAAAAAATACGGTATATGTTTCCAAAGTTTAGTGACAGGAACTACTTAGTGATGACAAATTCACAACAAATTTGTTATTTTGGGAGTATTTTTTAACTGTTTCATGTGAGAATACAGGCATAGGATGGGGGCCATTACTTAGAATTTGCTATTTTGGGGCTATTTTTAACTGTTTCATGTGAGAATACAGGCATAGGATGGGGCCAATACTTAGTGTATACTATTTATGTACAAAGATGATACGGAAAATATATGTTTCCAAAGTTTAGTGACAGGTAGTACATAGTGGGGAGAGACCTCCTGCAGTGGTGACCTGACTACAAGCCCTCACTGCTACTTTTCCTCTTGTCTAACATCACAAAACAACCAAGTGGTTCTTCAAAACTATTTGTAAGTCTTCCATCACAAAGCACATGTGAACAGTTGATGGTAATATTTTGGCACATGACAAATGTTCTGACTCTCAGATGCTATTTTATTAGTTACCATACGAATATTATAGCGAGTCAAGGTGTATTAAAGTGATTACTAACCCGATTACGGTAACTTGATAACAAATTCACAACAATTTCGTTATTTTGTGACTATTTTTTAACGATGCTAAGTGCTCAGATATGAAAGACAGGCAGAGCTTTTTCAAGAAAACTAGCCTTCATCAGTGTAACAGCTATGATATACGGACCCCTACACTTCATCACTATAGTACAGTTTAATGTATGGGGGCAGACATATCATCGCTGGTGTTTGGAAAACACCATATTTCATAGATGGTGCTGATCCGCTGAATCATTTTTAAACACTCGTGCACCCTCAGCATTTTGATCACCATTCAACAAAAAATTGAGGCATGTTGGAACATGTCCCGACCTATTTTGGCACATGACAAATGTTCTGACTCTCAGATGCTATTTTATTAGTTACCATACGAATATTATAGCGAGTCAAGGTGTATTAAACTGATTACTAACCCGATTACGGTAACTTGATAACAAATTCACAACAAATTTGTTATTTTGTGACTATTTTTAACTGTTTCATGTGAGAATACAGGCATAGGATGGGGCCAATACTTAGTGTATACTATTTATGTACAAAGATGATACGGAAAATATATGTTTCCAAAGTTTACATCACAACAGATTCGTTATTTTGGGACTATTTTTTAACGATGCTAAGCCCCTCAGATAGGCGTTTTTATGGTTTAATACTGATAGACATATTGGCCCAGGCATGTCCGGGCATGCCCGGACAAGTCCTGGCATGCCCGGACAAGTCCTGGTCACGTGACAACCGTGGAAAAAACAAGCCTGAAATTCAAAAACTATGTGCTATCCGTTAACACGCGCATAGTCATCTAGAAAATATTGAGCGAGTTGGTTCACAAACCCTCTCAAGGCATGCTGAATGTCAACGTTCCTGCCATGAGCTACACATACGACCAAATGTATAGCCTGGGATGCGTAGTGTTCTTGTTGCACAGACCTATTTTTAAAGATGCTATGCCCCTCAGATATAAAAGACAGGCATGTTGGGATGTGTCCCAGCCTATTTTGGCACATGCCCACTCCTATGCATCGATATTGAGCATCGTTCAACAAAAATCAGGTACATAGTTTTTACCATAGCTGTGTTACTGACTCACATGTCGTACCAGAAAGACCTATTTTGGCACAGGACCACACCTATGCAGCGGTTTTGACCACTACTCAACAAAAATTGGGTACAAACTTTTTAACATACCTGTGTTTCGGGCCCTCATGTCATACCAGAAGCAACCTGTGCCATGTACTCTAGACCATAATATTTCACATCGGGTATGGGACCTACATAGCTTTGTTTTCTCAGGTATTAAAAAAAAAAAAAAGTGTGGAAAACTGAAAATCCCGCGGGCTGTGGTAATTTAGTGGGAACCATATAGACAAATCGGGTATCGTCACACACGAGACCACAACACCTCGGGCTATCACACTTACCACTAGTTTTCAAAAACCACTGCCTTAAAAATAAAGTAAGAATCGTGGCGACATGCATTGTGGTCTATAAATGTATACCCTGAAAATTTACCATTGGTAAAGAACAGTAAAAAGTCGTGCGTACAACTATCACCCCCAAAACTCTCACCACTATCACAAACACTATTGCCTACAGAGGCGCCCCGCGAGAATTTCCGTATGTGTGTATCAAGATGCTCCCTGCTATGACCGAATGTTTGCTCGTGGGTGCTGGCATTTCCAGTGACATTCATAGTTGTGTAAATGCGCTGGGGCACGTGTATCGATCACCTAGGTTGTACTGCGTGAGCATTTTAATTATTTTTTCAATTCATAACCATACGTTCTCAGGCAGACAGGTTTATTTCACAGAAGTTGACTGTACAGTTGTACAATTTTTTGTTTAAAATCATACATTTGCATAATTTTGTTTAAAATCGCACAGTTCAGCGATAATGTCGGGTGTTGGACACGCACTTATCAGTCTTTCATACGTGTCGCAGAAAGATTTAGTCTGTTCTGCGTGAGTTTATTGTGCACGTAGTGTGCAGACATGTCAAGAAACATTTTGGCGTGTTCAGCAGTCCATGCGGGTGTTGGCGTGTAAGGCGATCCACCATCAACCTTCTGTTTCTTACTTACACGCCGGAGCGATACCGCGCGTTTCTTTGGCGCTAATGCATCGGCTGAATTGGCAGCTGCTGCTTCCGCGTTGTTATTTGCAGATTCTGTAGCTTGACACAGACGTATATTCTCACGCCTACTACTCTCCGTATTCACGGTGTGTGCGATTGGCGCGTTGCTTTCTTCACGATCCGCGACACACCTGAGTGAACGTGGTTCCGTTCTCACTTCCGCTCTGTTCTCAAATCCATAATTGTGCTGTTGCAAATCTCGCGAATGACGCTCCTCCGTAACTAAAGAAAAGACACGTGGTGTAGTTAACCGCTAAGCGGGCGAGATATAGGAAAAGTTACATGCTCCACTTTACTCTGATTCAACGTGACATTTGTAAAGCTACCAGTAACGATTATCTGTGAAACCGATGCATGATTGCTTGTATAACTACACTATAGAGCGGCCTAATCATATATATACTTACAAGTATCCTCCGGGTGCTGATCTACAGAGAATGCTGAATTAACAGACATCACGCTGCTCGTTCGCGGACGTATGGAGGTGATTTCTCCATCAAACTGCAACCTCACATACTTTAGCCGCTAATATAAAATATAACATACATGAATGCGCAGAGCACTCACAAAGCTAACTTGACACACGTAAATAAAACTAGTTACCGCAGAAATTTTTATCTGCGTGTATAAGAACACTATAGAGCTGCGTAGACATATATGCTTACAAGCATGAGACGTGTAGTGTACTTCAGAGATTGGTGAATTAAACGGTGTGGAGTTGTTCGGTAGTTGTCATATGGGGGTGTTTTCTTTTTCAACCTGCATACTCCTGCACGCTAGTTTAACAGCTGTAAATAAAATATAACTGCCTCAGAAATGATATCTACAAGGCCCACACGCATAAAGCTAAATTCGCAAAGCTACCGTAACAAGCGTAAATAAAATATATCCGCTAGTTAAGGGTGGGGACGCAGGGTACAGAGGATACAGACACATAACAGCCGTGTTTCAAGGACCCGCTACCTTTTCTATTCCAGCGCCGTGTGCTTAGCGAATCACTCCATCTTTTAGAAGCGTAGGGTATCGCGCGAGTTAGAGGATTATAGTCCTGTTCTACGAACTCAACACCGGAATCCAGGGGATCCTCCACGATCTCAATATCGGAATCGCGATGCTCGAGCGCCTCAGCCGTCACGGTGTTTTCAACCGCCCAGTCCGCTACAGGTGTATCTGTATGAGAAATTGTATTTAATTAGCAGACTAGATACATAGGCTTAAAACATCTGATATATCTATAGGTTTCTTGCCTGTGACAGACTGCTGAGAGCTGGAGGCTCGTCGCCCGCTAGCAGAGTTGCTATCCTTTAACAGGTTCTGCATAATGAACCGATTCTCATAGGAGTAGTCTGAATGCACTCCCGCTTCTTAAATAAGAAAGAATGAAATATATAATTTATATATACAAAGCGCAGACTCAGACAACCCAAGACAATACGGCGTACACTATATACGGTGTAAAACTTACCCGATTGTCCTGGTGAAAGCATAGCAGAATATTGACCGCGAGAATGTCTGGACTCCATCTTGAATAAAAAGGGTTCTCTATTAAATTAAAGCAAATAAAGATCAAGTATGAAAACAAGGGTAACCTATTCAAGCAAATAAATACTTAAACTATACTAACTTAAATATAACTGAAACGAAATCCATAAAAATACTCACTTTATTCCTGTTCAGATATGGCGTGTGTTCTGCGAGGTGCGAAGCCTTACAGGTGAGCTGTGTATCGCTTGGGAGCTGGGCTGTATTTATTAGTGGTAACAGCGAGAACACGCCCTCTGTCAATACCATGAACTGCGAGACAGAAAAAAATCTATTAATGTTTTACAGGGTCATCATGCCGGCTAAACGCGTTCAAACAATATTTCACACCCGAAGCACCACCGTCACTACCCTCTAGCTGTAAATTTATAACGTCTGCTATTAATATTAATAATTAATATAGACTGACGCTAAAATCCAATCGGTTTCACAGATAATCGTTACTGGTAGCTTTACAAATGTCACGTTGAATCAGAGTAAAGTGGAGCATGTAACTTTTCCTATATCTCGCCCGCTTAGCGATTAACTACACCACGTGTCTTTTCTTTAGTTACGGAGGAGCGTCATTCGCGAGATTTGCAACAGCACAATTATGGATTTGAGAACAGAGCGGATGTGAGAACGGAACCACGTTCACTCAGGTGTGTCGCGGATCGTGAAGAAAGCAACGCGCCAATCGCACACACCGTGAATACGGAGAGTAGTAGGCGTGAGAATATACGTCTGTGTCAAGCTACAGAATCTGCAAATAACAACGCGGAAGCAGCAGCTGCCAATTCAGCCGATGCATTAGCGCCAAAGAAACGCGCGGTATCGCTCCGGCGTGTAAGTAAGAAACAGAAGGTTGATGGTGGATCGCCTTACACGCCAACACCCGCATGGACTGCTGAACACGCCAAAATGTTTCTTGACATGTCTGCACACTACGTGCACAATAAACTCACGCAGAACAGACTAAAATCTTTCTGCGACACGTATGAAAGACTGATAAGTGCGTGTCCAACACCCGACATTATCGCTGAACTGTGCGATTTTAAACAAAATTATGCAAATGTATGCTTTTAAACAAAAAATTGTACAACTGTACAGTCAACTTCTGTGAAATAAACCTGTCTGCCTGAGAACGTATGGTTATGAATTGAAAAAATAATTAAAATGCTCACGCATTACAACCTAGGTGGCCGATACACGTGCCCCAGCGCATTTACACAACTATGAATGTCACTGGAAATGCCAGCACCCACGAGCAAACAATCGGTCATAGCAGGGAGCATCTTGATACACACATACAGAAATTCTCGCTGGGGCGCCTCTGTAGGCAATAGTGTTTGTGATAGTGGTGAGAGTTTTGTGACTAATAGTTGTACGCACGACTTTTTACTGTTCTTTACCAATGCTAAATTTTCAGGGTATACATTTATAGACCACAATGCATGTCGCCACGATTCTTACTTTATTTTTAAGGCAGTGGTTTTTGAAAATTAGTGGTAAGTGTGATAGCCCGAGGTGTTGTGGTCTCGTGTGTGACGATACCCGATTTGTCTATATGGTTCCCACTAAATTACCACAGCCCGCGGGATTTTCAGTTTTCCACACTTTTTTTTTTTTAATACCTGAGAAAACAAAGCTATGTAGGTCCCATACCCGATGTGAAATATTATGGTCTAGAGTACATGGCACAGGTTGCTTCTGGTATGACATGAGGGCCCGAAACACAGGTATATTAAAAAGTTTGTACCCATTTTTTGTTGAGTAGTGGTCAAAACCGCTGCATAGGTGTGGTCCTGTGCCAAAATAGGTCTTTCTGGTACGACATGTGAGTCAGAAACACAGCTATGGTAAAAACTATGTACCTGATTTTTGTTGAACGATGCTCAATATCGATGCATAGGAGTGGGCATGTGCCAAAATAGGCCGGGACACATCCCAACATGCCTGTCTTTTATATCTGCGGGGCATAGCATCTTTAAAAATAGGTCTGTGCAACAAGAACACTACGCATCCCAGGCTATACATTTGGTCGTATGTGTAGCTCATGGCGGGAACGTTGACATTCAGCATGCCTTGAGAGGGTTTGTGAACCAACTCGCTCAATATTTTCTAGATGACTATGCGCGTGTTAACGGATAGCACATAGTTTTTGAATTTCAGGCTTGTTTTTTCCACGGTTGTCACGTGACCAGGACTTGTCCGGGCATGCCAGGACTTGTCCGGGCATGCCCGGACATGCCTGGGCCAATATGTCTATCAGTATTAAACCATAAAAACGCCTATCTGAGGGGCTTAGCATCGTTAAAAAATAGTCCCAAAATAACGAATCTGTTGTGATGTAAACTTTGGAAACATATATTTTCCGTATCATCTTTGTACATAAATAGTATACACTAAGTATTGGCCCCATCCTATGCCTGTATTCTCACATGAAACAGTTAAAAATAGTCACAAAATAACAAATTTGTTGTGAATTTGTTATCAAGTTACCGTAATCGGGTTAGTAATCAGTTTAATACACCTTGACTCGCTATAATATTCGTATGGTAACTAATAAAATAGCATCTGAGAGTCAGAACATTTGTCATGTGCCAAAATAGGTCGGGACATGTTCCAACATGCCTCAATTTTTTGTTGAATGGTGATCAAAATGCTGAGGGTGCACGAGTGTTTAAAAATGATTCAGCGGATCAGCACCATCTATGAAATATGGTGTTTTCCAAACACCAGCGATGATATGTCTGCCCCCATACATTAAACTGTACTATAGTGATGAAGTGTAGGGGTCCGTATATCATAGCTGATACACTGATGAAGGCTAGTTTTCTTGAAAAAGCTCTGCCTGTCTTTCATATCTGAGCACTTAGCATCGTTAAAAAATAGTCACAAAATAACGAAATTGTTGTGAATTTGTTATCAAGTTACCGTAATCGGGTTAGTAATCAGTTTAATACACCTTGACTCGCTATAATATTCGTATGGTAACTAATAAAATAGCATCTGAGAGTCAGAACATTTGTCATGTGCCAAAATATTACCATCAACTGTTCACATGTGCTTTGTGACGGAAGACTTACAAATAGTTTTGAAGAACCACTTGGTTGTTTTGTGATGTTAGACAAGAGGAAAAGTAGCAGTGAGGGCTTGTAGTCAGGTCACCACTGCAGGAGGTCTCTCCCCACTATGTACTACCTGTCACTAAACTTTGGAAACATATATTTTCCGTATCATCTTTGTACATAAATAGTATACACTAAGTATTGGCCCCATCCTATGCCTGTATTCTCACATGAAACAGTTAAAAATAGCCCCAAAATAGCAAATTCTAAGTAATGGCCCCCATCCTATGCCTGTATTCTCACATGAAACAGTTAAAAAATACTCCCAAAATAACAAATTTGTTGTGAATTTGTCATCACTAAGTAGTTCCTGTCACTAAACTTTGGAAACATATATTTTCCGTATCATCTTTGTACATAAATAGTATACACTAACTATTGTAACTAATAAAATAGCATCTGAGAGTCAGAACACTTAGGTGCAAAATAGGTCGGGACATGTTCCAACATGCCTCAATTTTTGTTGAATGTTGATCAAAATAAATAGTATACACTAAGTATTGTCCCCATCCTATGCCTGTATTCTCACATGAAACAGTTAAAAATAGTCACAAAATAACGACTTTGTTGTGAATTTGTTAATTGTCCCCATCCTAGGCCTGTATTCTCACATGAAACAGTTAAAAATAGTCACAAAATAACGACTTTGTTGTGAATTTGTTAATTGTCCCCATCCTAGGCCTGTATTCTCACATGAAACAGTTAAAAATAGTCACAAAATAACGAATTTGTTGTGAATTTGTTATCAAGTTAGCGTAATCGGGTTAGTAATCAGTTTAATACACCTTGACTCGGTATAATATTCGTATGGTACCTAATAAAATAGCATCTGAGAGTCAGAACATTTGCCATGTGCCAAAATAGGTGTCAGTAAACTTTGGAAACATATATTTTCCGTATCATCTTTGTACATAAATAGTATACACTAAGTATTGTAACTAATAAAATAGCATCTGAGAGTCAGAACATTTGCCATGTGCCAAAATAGGTCGGGACATGTTCCAACATGCCTCAATTTTTGTTGAATGTTTTAAAATCACATTCTTAGTGCAGGTTATGTTTGCTAGAAACCTTTGGTTTTATGGTCACTGCTAGAAGCACACACATAAATGTGTTGGTTTTAAAAGATCCCACTGACTATACACAATGCAAAACTATTTACTATTTGTAATTTCCAGCACCTGAATTACCGTAGCATCGACCTTCACTCATTCTGCCAAAAAGTTTCTCTCCACAATGACAATTCATGTCAACAATGCCAGTAGATAGAAAAATATTTAGACTTCTAACACAATCCATGCCTTGTACACACAGCTTGGTAATAAGTTACCGATCTGTAACAAACCATGCCAAGATTCTTCTTAGTATACAATGAATTGCTGAGATAAGTGTAGATACAGTGGCAGGCTATTTCATAAGACTTCTAGCAAATGAATATATAAACTCTGAATAAAACTATAAGTTGAGCGTCATAATTCCAAATGTGTTATAAGGTGATACTTCAAATTAAATTGCCTTTGCAGCTGTAGTTTAAAACTTATAACCTGGATAATACTAAAAAATAAACACCTTTTACCAGCTTGTATATCCTTCCACCACAGTAGTGCTTTACAGGCATTTACTGGGTCCTTAAAAGTTTCTTCCTGAGACTTATAAAATCAAGAATCAGCTTGATACACTAATACTCCACAGACAATCACTTTGATTGAAATTCAAACAACACAACACAAGAGTACACCCCGTGCTAATAAGTAATTCCCTGTGTCAGTCCTGCTAAGAGATACATCTCCAAAATACATTTACTGTTTTTACACACATATAAAACAAGCCTTTTATACTGGTGTCTGTATTTCACTAAGAGTCTGTATTTCACTAAAAATTCTTATACACTGGAGTCTGTACTACATACTCTGCTAGAAAATAGCTTTACATTTACTGGGTCCTTAAAAGCATCTACCCACAAAAAAGAATAAAATCAAGATTCGCTCTTCAATTCACTAATACTACACAGACAAGCACTTTGATTGAAATTCACAAATCCAGCAGCTCAGATTTCCCAGCCTGATCAAAGTCCACACAGATCAAATCCCAGGAAGACTGATTAAATGATAGGGGGCGTGTTGACCTGTCAGATTGAGTTTGACGAGTGGTAGTGCCCCTATACTACTAACCCCCATCCCCACTCCAAATCCCCCCACATAAAATAGCCCCACTCCCCACTCCAAATCCCCCCACTCATAAAAGAACCCCCATCCCCACTCCAAATCCCCCCCACATAAACTAGCCCCCCATCCCCACTCCAAATCCCCCACACATAAAAGAACTCCCCCATCCCCACTCCAAATCCCCCCACATAAAATAGCCCCCCATCCCCACTCCAAATCCCCTCACTCATAAAAGAACCCCCCATCCCCACTCCAAATCCCCCCACTCATAAAATAGCCCCATCCCCACTCCAAATCCCCCCACTCATAAAAGAACCCCCCATGCCCACTCCAAATCCCCTCACATAAAATAGCCCCTCATCCCCACTCCAAATCCCCCTCACATAAAAGAACCCCCCATCCCCACTCCAAATCCCCCTATCCCCACTCTAAATTCACCCCCCCATACACACACACTCACACAGTATGTCCCCCATTTATCTTCAGAGGTATCTTCAGCTTCATAGTGGATTACACTCACCACCAGTCTTCACCCTTCTGGGTGCCGCCGACGAGTGACGTCAGCAGCGTGATCACATGACCTGATCACGCTGCAGACGTCGCTCTGACCCGGCGGTCAGAGCTTCAATTGTACTGGCGTCTGTATAGACGCCAGTGCAATTGATCCCTGGGAGCCGGCACGCAGCAGCTTCTCTGCGCCGGCTGTCAGCTTGACAGCCGGCACAGGGAACGGCCGACTCTCAGGCCGAGTGAGGCAGAACGCAGCCGCAGGGGAGACACTGCGGACCGCCGCATTAGGCGGCCCGACTGCGCCCTCCTGCTGGCTGCGCCCAGGGCACATGCCCCAGCTGCCCCCCCTGGATACGCCCCTGCACGCCCCAACCACGCCCATTTAGCACTGCTGATCACACTGACTGGTACTGAGGGCACAGTGGCTGGCATTATTGGCACAGTGGCTGGTACTGTGGGCACACTGACTGGTACTGAGGAAAAGAAAGAAAGAACAGAGAGAAAAAAGAAAACAGAGAGAGAACAGAGAGAAAGAAAGAGGGGACAGAAAAAAAGAACAGAGAAAGAAAGAAACAGAGAGAAAGAAAGAACAGAGAAAGAAAGAAAGAAAGAACAGAGAGGAAAAAAAAGAAAGGGGAAAGAAAGAACAGAGAAAGAAAGATGGGAAAGAAAGAACAGAGAGATAAAGAAAGAGGGGAAAGAAAGAAAGATGGGAAAGAAAGAACAGAGAGAGAAAGAAAGAACAGAGAGAGAGAAAGAAAGAGGGGAAATAAAGAGAACAGAGAGAAAGAAAGAACAGAGAGGATAAGGAAGAACAGAGAGAGAAAGAACAGAAAAAGAAAGAAAGATCAGAAAGAAAGAAAGAGGGGAAAGAAAGAACAGGGAAAGAAAGAACAGAGAGAAAGAAAGAGGGAAAAGAACAGAGAGAGAAGAAAAGAAAGAGGGGAAAGAAAAAACATAGAGATAGGGAGAAAGAAAGATGGGAACGAAAGAACAGAGAGAGAAAAAAAGAAAAAGGGGAAAGAAAGAACAGAGAGAGAAAGAAAAAACAGAAAGAAAGAAAGAGGGGAAGAAAGCGAACAAAGAAAGAAAGATTAGAGAGAAAGAAAGAAAGATTAGAGAGTGAAAGAAAGAAAGAAAGAACAGAGGGAAAGAAAGAGGGGAAAGAAAAAGAACAGAGAGAAAGAAAAAGTGGACAGAAAAAAAGAACAGAGAGAAAAAAGAAAGAGGGGTAAGAAAGAAAGAACAGAGAGGGAGAGAGAAAGAAAGAACAGAAAGAAAAAAAAGAGGGAAAGAAAGAACAGAGAGAGTGAGAGAAAGAAAGATGGGAAAGAAAGAACAGACAGAGAGAAAGAAAGAACAGAGAGAAAGAAAGGGGAGAAGAACAGAGAGAAAAAAGGAAGAACAGAGAGAGAAAGAAAAAGAAAGAACAGAGAGAGAGAAAGAAAGAGGGGAAAGAAAGAGAAAGAAAGAACAGAGAGAAAGAAAGGGGAAAAAAGAAAGAACAGAATGAACAGAGAGAAAGAACAGAGAGAGAAAGAAAGATGGGAAAGAAAAAGAACAGAGAAAGAAAGAAAGAACAGAGAGAGAGAAAGAACAGAGAGAGAGAAAGAAAGAGGGGAAAGAAAGAGAAAGAAAGAACAGAGAGAAAGATAGGGGAAAAAAGAAAGAACAGAATGAACAGAGAGAAAGAAAAAGAACAGAGAGAGAAAGAAAGAGGAAAGAACAGAGAGAGAGAGAAAGAAAAAAGTATTAGAGAGAGAAAGAAACAGAGGGAGAAAGAAATAAAGATTCTCTAAAGATACTCTAGCAGCCCGGCTCCCATTGTAGTGCCCACCTGAGCCTCCCGATGCAGGACATATCATGATCCGCTCACATGGCCGACATCCCCGATTCCAAGGCGATCCCGCTGTCCGCACTGTCGGAGGAGGACACGATGATGGATCGGAATCATTCCCTGAAGTGCCAACATGGTTCTGTCACAATCTCCTCCCGAAATTACCTTATTTCCGGTCAGCATCCAGCACGTCACTTCCGGAGGAGCGTCACATGAGAATTTTAAAGTGCTCCTCGGGGCTCCGCTGTGTACTCCTGTGTTCACGGGAAAAGTAGGCTCCCAGTCGTGGCAGACTCTCAAAATCGGGACTGTCCAGCTGGATCTGGGACGGTTAGGAAGTATGAATGCTCCACACCATACACCTTGTACATGCACAACTCTGCACACCTCATACACACATGGTTCCGCTTTGTATGCCTCGCAAACACACGGCTCCGCTCCGTACACCTCGCGCACACACGGCTCCGCTCCGTAAACCTCGCGCACACATGGCTCCACTCAGTACGCACATGGCTCCACTAACTAAACCTCGTACACACACGGGTCCGCTCCGTACACCTCGCGCACACACGGCTCCACTCAGTACACACATGGCTCCACTCTGTAAACCTTGTACACATGTGGCTCTGCTCCACACACCTTGTACACACGCAGCCACGCTCTGTACACCTTGTACACACGTGGCTCCACTCCGTAAACCATGTACACATGCGGCTTTGCACCATACACCTCGTACACACGTGGCTCCACTCCGTACACACACTGCTCTGCTCCGCTTCGTACACACACGGCTCAAGCACGGAGCCCTGTGTGTATGAAGTGTACGGAGCTGAGCGGCTCACAGCACTGCTACATCCACCTCGTACACACACGGCTCCGCTCTATACACCTCGTACACACACGGCTCTGCTACATCCACCTCGTACACACACGGCTCCGCTCCGAAGACCTCGTACACACACGGCTCCGCTCCATATACCTCGTACACAGATCTGCTACATCCACCTCGTACACACACAGCTCCGCTCCGTACACCTTGTACACACACAGCTCCGATCCGTACACCTCGTACACAGCACTGTTACATCCACCCTGTAAACCCCTCCTGTTCACACACATAAACTTCCCCTCATCCAGCACCATGACAACCAGCACAGCAGACACCTGCACACACCAGGACCCTGATCATGTGAACCCTGACTCCTCTCCTCTTGTGATCTCATCACAGGTCCTGTGCGCACAGAGGACAGCATAGCAACGTCGTTGCTTGCTATGAGAGACGTGGTAGGGCGAGGATGGGGCGTATGGGGGGGGGCGTGGTGGCTTATCTCACTGCGGGAAACAGAGTCCCGGCAGGACAGCGGGTGGGAGGGTCAAAATCGGGACTGTCCTGCTCGATCCGGGACGGTTGGGAGGTATGACTGTCCTACCTCTGTTGCTGTCTCCTCTGAGCCCTGTTGCTGACACTGTTTGGGAGAGGTGTGGGTATGAGTGTGCTTGCCTGAGAATTACCCCTTTCCATAACCTGCTGAACTCCTATGCAGCAACTGTTACAAAGGCACAAAGTCCACTATTTTGGGAATCAGGGGTGAACTGAAACACTATTGCTTCACCCTCCAACACCGCCTGTTGAGGGGAGATAGAGCTAGGACCCTGCTCCACTGGTCTTTGCTATAAGCAAATTCACAATCGCAGGCATAACCTGATAACAAAGAAAACTAGCTGTGTTATACCCTATTTTTTCTTTCTTTTTGTACTTTGGACTGAAAACTTAAAAGCTAAGAGTAACACTGCCATCTACTGCTTCTGTGTGGTATCACAACTCCATAAACACCACTGAAGCTTCTTATAATGTACTTACAACACAAAATAACTTGTCCTTAATACACCTTACTAAGCTTGTGTCCAGCATATATCACCCAAGGCAGATTACAATAGACCATAATTGTCTCTAATAATAAACCATCAACACACCACGTCTGTTCTGACATCCACCTGACATGTACACGAGACTCAAGCATGACGGAACAAATATAAAACAAATTTGGTGGACTTTCGGGAGTGGGACATGCAGTGTGACTGCCTTCCTGCCTATACAGCCCAGTCTGCTAGATACCACCACTGTCGGCAAAGCATTCGACTGACTGTGTATGGGATTAAACCCCATGCACTGCTAACTTTCAGGAACTGTAGTCTTTTTTTATTCTTTACGGAAGCCCTATGTGTGGATCACCCAACTTTAAAAAGAAGAAGCCTGTGGACCGTGCTAAAGTACTGGTGTGATTCTCCTGATGACCATTTCTGCCGATCATAAAGGGACATTAAGGTCAAAGCTAAACACACTGCCTGCTGACTGCACAACTCTCCTCTACCTTGCTATCTGGGGATATATGTGGCAAATGTACACCACTCCTTACCTGCTTAGACCCTGCCATTCCAGATTATGATACTGTAATCGAACTGCAACAGTCTTCCTACTCCCCAACCCACTGTGGCCTGTAACCTGTTAATCCGATAACCTCCTCTGTTGCCCACCGACCAGCTTCCTCCCTTTAATTGTGAGGAGCTGTAATGGGCAAATACCTAATAAAAACCCAAGCAGAGAAATTTACACGTTCACAAGCGCCTTCATTGCTCAGTGCACAATCGCCATCTACAATGCACAAAAACAAAGCCCACCTTGAAAATTTCCTTCATGCCTCCATCAATACAGATATGGCTCAAATTACGACTTATTATCAAAATATTATGTAAAAGGAAAATAGAGTTTCAATCCATTGAAACTGAGCTTGAAGGGCTACGAACCTCTCTCCAGCAAAGTCAGGTCTCAGAGCAAGAACTGCGAGATAAGTTAGAAGACTTGGAAAAAAGAGACCGCTGTAGCAATCTACATTTTGTGGGCATCCTGGAATCAGTGGGCGGTGAACGTCTCATGTAATACCTTACCAAAGATCACCCTGCTGCCCTTCAGTTGGACCTTGGTAAAGACTCACTGGTAATAGAACGAGCACACAGAATAGAACCCCCAAGGCCTACCCAAAGCGGTAGAAATATCAGGCTTTGTCCAGTTGTAGCAAAATACCTTAATTGGACCGTGAAAGATTGGGTCTTAAGAGCATATCGTCATCAACGAGAACTGATTATTCATGATTCTAAGATTCTAATCCTCCAGGACTTCTCTGCGGCTGTAGCTCAGAAACGCAATGCATTTGTACCGTTCGTTTACTGATTGAAGAAACATTAGGTTCCAACTGCTCTACCCAGCTAAACTGAAAATCAAGGATGGAGACTGTGTAACTATTTACGAAGATCCAGAGGTAGCGAACAGAAGATTCCTTCGTTATACATGTTACCTTTTATTCTAGGAGGACTGTTGTTTCTGCTATGGAATGTTCTCTTTGGTGATGGCATGGCTCTCCTGGTACACTCCCAGCGAGCTTCTATCACCAATCCTTAAAGTTAACTATGTTGTTTTCTTTGTTGCTCTCTATTGCCTTTACCCTTCTGTGCTTCCCCCCTTCTCAGATCAGGTACTAATATATACAAGACCCACCCTCGATGACACCTTTAATATTTGTTTGTGCCTGCGGCTTGCTGGGACTGAAAGGGATGAACACACCTTGTTGCTGTACACTGCGCAGACCTTGCCCTGGGACTCAGGATGAGTATGCCTCAGATACCAGACTCCAACACCACCTACACCTCACCACACTTGCATTTTTTGTCATGAATTGTGGCAAGCCTTAACACTCCCCTCAATACAAAAAAGTTTTAATACATATGAAACGATTCTTGCCAGATGTGATCTTTCTTCAAGATGCAAATTGTCTCTTCAGAGAGGAAGAGAGCTAGAACTCTAGTGCCACCTTTTGGAAGGTAGCAATCCTACAAGTCAATGTCGACCCTTTAACGAGCCTTATCACATGACCTAGGATAATAGCCAAACCAGAATCTCAATTTGCAGACACTGTGTTTCGGGGTTCAGCCCCTCGTCAGTGCAAAGCGGAGATCTGGTTTGGCTGTGTGAGAGGCGTCAGACCATTGTCCAAGAAATATCGTCACTCCTTGCGGAGATCAACATGCTAAGCATGCCGAGATGAGGAGACTTAAAGCCGCAATGCTCCTCTGGGAAATATGCTAATTATGCAAATTGTCTCTTCAGAGAGGAAGAGAGCTAGAACTCTAGTGCCACCTTTTGGAAGGTAGCAATCCTACAAGTCAATGTCGACCCTTTAACGAGCCTTATCACATGACCTAGGATAATAGCCAAACCAGAATCTCAATTTGCAGACACTGTGTTTCGGGGTTCAGCCCCTCGTCAGTGCAAAGCGGAGATCTGGTTTGGCTGTGTGAGAGGCGTCAGACCATTGTCCAAGAAATATCGTCACTCCTTGCGGAGATCAACATGCTAAGCATGCCGAGATGAGGAGACTTAAAGCCGCAATGCTCCTCTGGGAAATATGCTAATTATGCATATTATGCTTTCTTCAAGAGACACATTGGTCGGCTGACAAGCCTGGTAAATTATCAGCACCTTGAATAGATGATTGTTATGCTGCCTCGCAAACTTCATCATCACGCGGAGTAGCCATCTTTATGAAAAAGGACCTGCCATGTTCCATCCAAGACTCTTATCAGCCAGGGTAGATATCTGATTCTGAAGGTGGAAATAGCTGGTAATATATTTTTTGGTCAATCTCTATGCTCCCAATCATGACCAACATTACTTCTACACATCAGTTCTCCAGATTCTTTCAGGACTTAAGGGTATGCCACACTGAACAATATCGCTAACGGGATCGCTAAAAAACGTCACTATTTAGCGATCCCGTTAGCGATGTTGTTCAGTGCGGCAGCTGCCAGCGACGAGCTTCCTGCTGTGATCTCGCTCGTCGCTGGAATCGTTCCGGACCCTATTTCATCGCTGGCGCTCCCGCTGGGTAAGTATCTAATCGCTGTGTGGCACCTTTTCTTAGCGATTTAGCGGTACTTTTGTACCGCTAAAGTCGTTAAGAAGATCGCTAACGGCGATAGCGTCGTTAACTATATCGCTAAATGTGGCCGCACTTAGCGATATAGAAACAATCCCGCTAGCGATCGCATTAGTATGCGTCGTTATCGTGATCGCTAGCGGGATTGTTTAGTGTGGCAGTACCTTAGGCCTAAACCATCTAATAGTAGGAGGAGATTTTAATTTAGTACAATGTCCTGCCCTGGACCGTTCCTCACCCTTCCCACAGATCTCAGTAGCTACCGGTTCTTTCCTACACTTTATTGAACAGCTCTCATTCTGTGACTCGTGGAGAGTGATGGACTCTGCAGCTGGAGAATACACGTCACTCCCTTGTGCACCAGTCCTTCTTCCGTATTGACTACTTCCTCATCACCACACAACTATTTCCCCAACATCATGATTCTCGCATCCACCCAATACTGATCTCAGATCATGCGCCCATTTCATTATCCCTGACTTTAACAGACCCAAGCTCCCAGAAAAGATATTGGAGATTTCCATCATACCTGGCAGAGTCAGACGATTTCAAAAGCTTTCTTAAATTACACTGGAATGACTTCCTGGATGACAACGTCATCCATACTGACAATATCCCTCTACTCTGGGTCACGTCTAAGGCTGGCATGAGAGGCCATATCATCGGTTATCTGTCATGCTGAAGGAAAACACATAGAAAGAAATTTGACGCCTTGCATGCCTCCCTCATCCAAACTCAGATATTTGCACTGTCCCCATTCTCTGATGCACAGCAAGCTTATTCTATAGCCAAACATCTCCTGGACTCTTCTATACACTCCCAATCTCACTGGCAAATCCAATTAACCCAAAATAAATTTTATCACTGGGGAAATAAGATGAGCACATTTGCGAGCTACCCTAACTAAAAGCAAACAACCCTGCAAACCAGTTATTAAACTACAACATCATAAGAAAGGAAGGAAGCGATTCTACCATAAAAAGTAATTTTTATTGAAACTATTTAAAAAAAAATTTTTACAGAAATTTTAAAATGGAGGCTATATATAATGAATTTATCCTTGTGGTGATATAATTATCCACTCACTTATATTTAATTTTGAATCTGGTTACGGCTCATAGTTGCACTACTGGCACTTTATAAGCATTATTTTTGTAGTGAATTAATTGTATCTTCACAAGTGATATTTTTGTATTTATGATTAATTTAGAAGCTGAACTTTTTCAGGCTCTGTGTCGTACCATTTTTACTCTTGTAGATGCATTCTTTTTCCTTGTAAGGATTTGTTAATACATTTTTATGGGTCAGTAATTATCCCTTCCAGTAACCATTTCAGTTGCACTTGGTAGCCTCCATTTTTAAATTTCTGTAAAAAAAAATTTTTTAAATAGTTTCAATAAAAATTACTTTTTATGGTAGAATCGCTTCCTTCCTTTCTTATGATGTTGTGTATTTGGAAGTAACCACTAAAATAGACAAGTTTTTTTGTATATGATATTCAGTTATTAAACTGCAGAACCCCATAACAGGCTTGCAGATGACTGACCGTGAAGAGATCACACAAATTTTCAGTGACTACTATGAGGACCTATACAGAGCCTCCCCTGCCAATCTCCCCACAATTAACTCCTTTTTAAACCTTATTAATCTACCATCTCTGACCACTGAACATCGAATGATGTTAGACTCAAAGATAACAGAGGACGAAGTGAGATAAGCTATAGCAGACGCATCTAACTGTAAAGGTACTGCCACACTAAACTATCCTGCTAGCGATCACGATAAAGACGCATACTAATTGCGATCGCTAGCGGGATCGTTTTAATATCGCTAGTAGCGGCTTTATTTAGCGATGTCGTTAGGACGCTATCGCGGTTAGCGATCTCCTTAACGACTTTAGCGGTACAAAATACCGCTAAATCGCTAAATAAAAGGTGCCACACTCAGCGATAATACTTACCCAGCGGGAGCGCCGACGATAAAATAGGGTCCGGAACGATTCCAGCGACGAGCGAGATCACAGCAGGATCTCAGCAGGGAGCTCGTCGCTGACAGATGCCGCACACAACAACATCGCTAACGGGATCGCTAAATAGTGACGTTTTTTAGCGATCCCGTTAGCGATGTTGTTTAGTGTGGCATACCCTTAAGACCCCAGGCCCTGATGCTTTCTTCACTGAATATTATAAGATTCTCTCCCCTGACTTAGGCCGGTTTCACATTTGCGGTTTAGTCCGCATACGTCCTGCATACCTATCTTTAACATGGGGTACTGTTATGTTATGGTAGTTGAGGAGGAAGGAGCAAAAAACCGCATAGGCAGCCTAACACCAGAGAGGTTGGAAACTAATAGGTTGCAGACCCCTAAACTAACCACACAACTAGAAGCAGCCGTGGAGCGTACCTACGGTGGTCCTAGACGCCTCTCCACAGCCGGAGAGATAGCTATGCCTGAAGATGGAAAGAGGAAAGCTAACTGCCCCGGAGTAGACCCCAAAAGAGTAGGAAGCCCCCAAACAGATAATGGCGGTTAGACAAGATGAAAATACGAACACAGACAGAAAATAGATTGAGCAAACGCTGGGGCCCAAAACTGTCTACATAGGACAGCACAGGAGAGAATACTGTCTGCAACCCTGAAAAACTCTAGGAAAAACTCTAACACGTCTGAATCCATAAACACTGGAACCACACTGTCTCGACCACCTATATCAGATCTCTGGTGTTGACTCGTAGCTACCAGCAGTAAAATATCACAAGAACTGAGCAAATGAACAAATACAAAAGACAAACAGAGACCAGCCAAAGCCCCCCAAAGGGGACCCGGCTGAAGACAAAAAGCAATGCAGCAAAAAGCAAGGAATTCAAACCACAGTAAAAAAAACTGAAAGAGACTTATCTGAAAGCAAGCAGGAGACAGCAGGAAAGCAAGCTGAATTCCAACCTAGACCAGGAAGCACAATTGATCACCGGTGAAGATCAAGTAGAATATCCTGCGGGATACTTAACAGTATATTAGATTCGTTATTCTCTGTTGCTGCTATTTGTATGTCTGTTACATCATGTTACATGTTTAGTGTATGGGTGAAGTGTGAAAGCGATCGGCGTTTTTGGACACCGTACCTCTTGTTCTCTCCAAGAAGTGTACGTAGCTTTCTCTGAGTATCAGCCACCTGAATGTAACCTCTTATGAATCCTGGCAAAACCAGTTAGCATAGAGAGGAACGTTCTGAGTGACAGACCTAGCAGCGCAGTCTCATACCTTCAGGGTTAGTGTTACTTTCACACTTCACTCATACACTAAACATGTAACATGATGTAACAGACATACAAATAGCAGCAACAGAGAATAACGAATCTAATATACTGTTAAGTATCCCGCAGGATATTCTACTTGTTCTTTGTCATTAAAGAAAATGAACTGGGTTTGGAAGGTCCCTACTATACTGTACCCTGGGTCCGGCCAGCAGCTTGTAGAACAGGGGAGACACAGAATTTGTATGTAAGAATTCAAAGGTTCTTACCTTCCCGGGATTTTCTGTGTGTCCTTCTGTCTCCTCTGCCTTGTGCCGGGCCTTCAGGTACCGTTGGAGCCTTCTCTCCCAGCCCCGCACTTTGGGCGCCAACTGTGAGGTTTGCCTGTAAACTAGGCCTTTCAGTATATTAGATCGTGCCAAATTAGATAGAGCTCTGATCACGGCCGGATGAGATGAAATGACACAGGAGACGGTTGTCTGGTTCTGATGCCAAAGTCATCTGACTTTAATCAATGCCCAGCCAGCTTATATTGACAGCTGAACTGGGCGTACACATACATTAGGTAATGGTGTTTTCCCGGATATATTAGGAAATCATTTATTACAGTAAATACATTTTGTCATATACCAAGGTTTATGTCAAGTTGACCCAACTAATTAGCTATCTAAGGAATTCACTAATCATCATGTCTATCCATTGATGGACCCCCAACTGTCGTCATTAGCAGTTATAGCTTTATTACTTTATTGATTAATTGCGTTATTCATCTGTGTCCCTTATTTGCTATTCCTACCATTAGGGTGTTATTGCTTCTGACTAACCCATAGTCAACAGGATTGGCTTTAACCTTTGATATATCATGTCATGTTGTTCAGTTCTGTCAGCATAATATCTTAGTGAAATGATTCTTAAAGGGATTGTTACATAAGCTCTAGCATTAACAGGGGTATTGGAGTGTAGAATATAGAAAGGTCTACTAGATCCCTATCACCAGTCAGTACCACCTGACAACCACTCGTTATCTGCAGGTGTAGGACTCTTGGTATTCAACATAGGTTCAATACCCTCAGCAACCACAAGAGGGAGCTTCAGCTCCGAAGTCGTCTCCAAAACATTCACAACAGGGTACGCAGGGACATGCGTTCGGGTGTGTTTGCGTACGGTTGCGTCTTTTCGCTGTGTGCGGCGGGGCGCGCCAAACGCATCTTGTTACAATTTTTGCGGCGTCAAATATTAGCAGTGATCCGCATGCGGATGACGTGCGTAAAAAAAACACTTTTTCTGGCTATGTAAACGCAAGCTTACGCAACAACATACGTGCGCTTTGCGTATGCGTACTCAAGAATTTACATAAGACACGCACATTGGGCGTGGCTTGCGTAAATTCAAAAATTTGCTGGGAAAATAGCACTTGCCTATCGTTCGCAACCACAAATGCATGCACGATACGCTGCGGACTCCTAGCCTTAGTGCCCATTAGTGGCCAGCGTTCCACATGACCAGATGAGGTCAAAACCCAGTAGATTATAGACAGACCTCTCGAAGTTGTATCAGTACGATCAAAGTACTTCCCAAATAAAGATATACTATGTTTCTTATTAAATAATTGTAGGGGAGCAAGGAAGTGTTTGAACTTGAGGTATTGATAAAAAAATTCCATTCTAATTTATGAGTCTTTACCAGAGATTCAAAGGAAATAAGTGGTTTGTTATTAAATAAGTCAGCTAAGGAAGGGACTCCCAACCTATACCAATTGTTCAAATTGAGGTGTGAGATATGGGCCTCCACTGCTTTAACCCCTTCCCAACCCATGACGCTGACATAGGCGTCATGGTGAAAATTGCGTTCCTTCGGGTCGGGTGACCAGGGTCACTGAAATGTCACCCGACCCGCAGATACAGGACGACCTGCAGATAACCCCAAGGGCGGTGGCTTTGCCCCCCCTTGGTTACGATCGCTCTGATTGGCTGTTGAAAGTGAAACAGCTAATCAGAGCGATTGTAATGTTTCACCAATGAAATTTGGTGAAATATTACATTCCAGCAATGGCTGATGCTGCAATAGCATCATCCATTGGCTGGAGCTTGGTGACCTCTGTGTCACCCCCCCAGATCTGATTGGAGCTAGCGTCCACATGACGCTATCCCTCCAATCACCCTCACTCTTCAGCCTCATCCTGTCCGTGGAGGATGAAGAGCGAGGTGCTGCCTGCTGCCCTGACATCTGACAGGTCCCTGCCTGCTGCTACCGCCGCCGATCGCCACCTGCTGCCGCCGCTGCGCCGATCTCCCCGCCTCCTGCCGCTGCGCTGATCTCCCCGCCTGCTGCTGCCACTACCTTTTCCTGCTGTCCTCCTCTCCCCTCTGCTGCCGCTAATCGCCGCTGCTACCGCTGATTGCCACTGATCACACCGCCTGCTGCCACCTGTGATCACCCCATTCCCCAGTAATCTCCCCCTGCTACTGCTGCCGGCTTCTGCCCCCCGCAGCGCCTGACAGCCCTTCCTGCCCCCCAGTGCCTGACAGCCCCCTCCTGCCCCCCAGCGCCTGACAGCCCCCTCCTGCCCCCCAGCTCCTGACAGCCCCCTCCTGCTCCCCCGCACCTGACAGCCCCCCACTCCTGAAAGCCCCCTTCTGGAGTACAACGTTTCACCAACCACTCGCATGTACACACGCACGCACACTATAATAAAGTGTATCTTTTTTTTACACACGCACACACACCACACACATCATGCCCCACTCATCCCAATCATCCCAGTCTCAAAAGATGTACTCAGCTAAGGAGGCATATGCTTTTATTGCCTCTGAAGCTAATAGTGAGGGAGAGGACCCCACTTTTCTGTATTCCTCCCCCTCTTTCTCCTCCAGTGACACAGACATACCAACACCAAGACCAAGATGTTGCAGGACAAGAAATCATCCAGAGCCCAGGGAGGAAGAGCCGGAGACCGGGGAAGAAGACCCACAGCCAAGTGTGAGTAACCCCCAACCTAGTGCTAGTCACGCCCAACCTATCACTAGTGCCCCCTCCTGGACCCCCATTCCTGAAAATTTTGCTCCACGGATTCCTGATTTCGTTCCCCAATCAGGAATCCAGCTCGAGACTGCCAACTTCAGGGAAATAGACTTTTTCAAAGTCTATTTCTCGGAGTCAATTGTCAGTCTTATGGTGGAGCAAACAAACTTGTACGCCCAGCAATTTTTGGTTGAAAACCCTAATTCTTCATTTTCTACTTGGAGTCCCATTGACTCAGTAGAAATGATGAAATATTGGGGACTGGTCCTTCACATGGGGATTGTGAAGAAACCGGAGATTCGCCAATACTGGAGTACTGATATTTTATATCAAACTCCAGTATTTGGCATGGTTATGACTCGCAAACGTCTTGAGGCGATTCATAAGTTTCTTCATTTTAGGGACAACACTGACAGCCTTCTCCGTGATCACCCGAATTTTGATAGACTGTTCAAAATTCGTCCGGTCATCGAACACTTCAGCAACAAGTTTGCTGAAGTGTGCATTCCCCAAAGGGAGGCTTCAGTTCCGTCAGTACCTGCCCAGCAAGAGGGTGAGGTACGGGATAAAACTCTTTAAGCTGTGTGAGAGTACCTCAGGGTACACTCACAGCTTTAGAGTTTACCAAGGGAAGGACACCAAGATCCAGCCACCAGAATGTCCACCTGCTCTGGGGGTGAGTGGGAAAATAGTGTGGGATTTGGTCCACCCACTGCTTGATAAAGGTTACCATCTGTACGTTGATAATTTTTATACAAGCATCCCACTATTTCAATCCCTCTCTGCCAGAGCTACCGCAGCTTGCGGTACTGTGCGCAGAAACCAGAGGGGTCTCCCTTTGTCGCTAATTCAGCAGCCTCTCTCAAAGGGCGAGAGCCGAGCCCAATGTAGCGGCAACATGCTTGTCAAGTTCAAAGGGATGTCTTTGTCTTGACAACAATCCATGGTCCCGGTACCACGGCCACCACTGTTCGAGGTACCCCAGCACAGGTCCACAAACCGGACTGTGCCCTGGGGTACAACAAACACATGGGAGGAGTTGATCTTTCTGATCAGGTCCTCCAGCCCTATAGTGCCTTACGGAAGACGAAGATGTGGTATAAAAAACTGGCGCTGCACATCGTGCAAATGGCACTGTATAACGCATAGGTGCTATCACGATGTGCAGGCCAGACCAACGACACCTTCCTTCAGTTTCAGAAGTCGGTGATAAAGGCCATGATTTTTGGAGAGGAGGACGGAGCGCGCCCCTGCACCCCTGGAACTCAAGTTTCCCGTATGGTACCAGGGCAACATGTTCCCACTAAGGCGAAAGCAAAAAAAGGTGCCGGGTATGCTATAAAAGGGGGATAAGAAGGAAATCTCGTTTCCAATGTGAAACGTGTCCTGACAAATCTGCACTGTGTTTGAATGAATGCTTTAGTATTCATCACACATCCGTGGACTAAACATATCCTGACATTCCCGTACAGCACTCACCCACACCAGACTGACATACACAACACCACACACACACCAGCCTGACGTACACTACACCACACACCAACCTGACGTAGTTTATGTCAGGTTGGTGTGTGGTGTATGTCAAGATGGTGTGTGTGTGTTGTATACTACACCACATGCACCTACCTGACGTACACTACAATACACACACCAACCTGACCTACACTACACCACACACGCCAACCTGACGTAGTGTATGTTAGGTTGGTGTGTGGTGAATGTCAGGTTGGTGCGTGTGTTGTAGTGTATGTCAGGTTGGTATGTGTGTGTGTGTGGTGTATACTACACCACACATCAACCTGACACACTACACCACACACCAACCTGACGTAGTGTATGTCTGGTTGGTGTGCAGTGTACATCAGGATGGTGTGTGTGGTGTATACTACACCACACACACCAACCTGACGTACACTACACCACACCACACACCAACCTGACTTACACTACACCACACTCCAACCTGACGTAGTGTATGTCTGGTTGGTGTGCGGTGTACGTCAGGATGGTGTGTGTGTGGTGTATACTACACCACACACACCAACCAGACATGCACTACACCATACCACACACCAACCTAACGTACACTACACCACACACCAACCTGGCGTACACTACACCACACCACACACCAACCTGACCTACACTACACCACACACGCCAACCTGACGTAGTGTATGTTAGGTTGGTGTGTGGTGTGGTGTAGTGTACGTCAGGTTGGTGCGTGTGTTGTAGTGTACGTCAGTTGGTGTGTGTGTGTGTTTGTGTGGTGTATACTACACCACACATATCAACGTGACACACTACACCACACACCAACCTGACGTAGTGTATGTCTGGTTGGTGTGCGGTGTACGTCAGGATGGTGTGTGTGGTATATACTACACCACACACACCAACCTGACGTACACTACACCACACCACACACCAACCTGACTTACAGTACACCACACCACACACCAACCTGACGTAGTGTATGTCTGGTTGGTGTGCGGTGTACGTCAGGATGGTGTGTGTGGTATATACTACACCACACACACCAACCTGACGTACACTACACCACACCACACACCAACCTGACTTACACTACACCACACCACACACCAACCTGACGTAGTGTATGTTAGGTTGGTGTGTGGTGTGGTGTAGTGTACGTCAGGGTGATGTTTGTGGTGTAGTAAACACCACACTCCCGAACCTGACGCATACTACACTACACACACCAACCTAACATACACTACATCACACCACACACGAACCTGACATACGCTACATACTTTCCATACGCGACATGGTGTCCGCTAACGATTGGAGCTAATTTTCCCTTCAAAAAGTCAAATGGCGCTCCTTTCCTTCTGGGCCCTGCCGTGCGCCCAAACAGTGGTTTATGACCACATATGAGGTATCGGTGTACTCAGGAGACATTGCCCAACAAATTTTAGGATCCATTTTATCCTGCTGCCCTTGTGAAATAATTGATGCTAAAAGAAAATTTTTGTGAAAAAAAAAGTACTTTTTCATTTTTACGGATCAATTTGTGTAGCACCTGGGGGTTAAAAGTGCTCACTATGCATCTAGATAAGTTCCTTGGGGGGTCTAGTTTCCAAAATGGGGTCATTTGTGGGGGTGCTCCAATGTTTAGGCACACAGGGGCTCTCCAAATGCGACATGGTGTCCGCTAACGATTGGAGCTAATTTTCCCTTCAAAAAGTCAAATGGCGCTCCTTCCCTTCTGAGCCCTGCCGTGCGCCCAAATAGTGGTTTATGACCACAAATGAGGTATCGGTGTACTCACGAGTCATTGCTCCACAAATTTTAGGATCCATTTTATCCTGTTGCATGTGTGAAAATGAATAAATTGTTGCTAAAAGAAAATTTTTGTTGGAAAAATTATAATGTCCATTTTTTCCTTCCATGTTGCTTTAGTTTCGGTGAACCACCTGAAGGGTTAATAATCTTCTTGAATGTAGTTTTGAGTAGCTTGAGGGGTGCAGTTTTTAGAATGGTGTCACTTTTGGGTATTTTCTGCCATATAGACCCCTCAAAGTGACTTCAAATGTGAGGTGGTCCCTAAAAAAAATGGCTTTGTAAATTTTGCTGTAAAAATGAGAAATCGCTGGTCAACTTTTAACCCTTATAACTTCCTAACAAAAAAAAAATTTGTTTCCAAAATTGTTCTGATGTAAAGTAGACATGTTGGAAATGTTATTTATTAACTATTTTGTGTCACATAACTCTCTGGTTTAACAGAATAAAAATTCTAAATTTGAAAATTGCGAAATTTTCAAAATTTTTGCCAAATTTCCATTTTTTTCACAAATAAACGCAAAAATTATTAACCTAAATTTACCACTAACATGAAGCCCAATATGTCACGAAAAACAATCTCAGAATCGCTAGGATCCGTTGAAGCGTTCCTGAGTTATTACATCATAAAGGGACACTGGTCAGAATTGTTAAAAATGGCATGGTCTTTAAGGTCAAAATAGGCTGGGTCATGAAGGAGTTGATGGAAATTTTTGCAAGGGATGGAAAGTTACCCGATCCCACCCAGAGCCTCCACACAGTGATGACCTCATAGTTAGGAGAATCGGATTCAAATTAATCGGCGATAGAGATTCGGCTTCCAAAAGAAGTCTCGGAGAGCCCCTCCATGCGAAGCAATTTTCAATTTGGAGCCATCCATATGAGGACGCCTGAGACCACCAAAACACCACACCCTCAAGTAATGCTGCCCTGTGGTAAGCCATAATATTGGGAACACCCAGTCCTCCCCAGATATAACGGCAAACCATAGATTTATAATCCACTCTGGCCCTCTTCTTTGCCAAAATAAATTTCCCGATAAGCGATTGGAGTTTCTGAATTAATGACCTGGGTATTTTTAATGGGATACAGCAAAAAAAATATAACGTTTTTGGAAAAAACACCATCTTAAAGGACTGTATTCTAGCCATCCAAGATAAATGTAGTCCCGAAAATCTATCTAATTCCGCATTTAAGGAACTATATAGCTTATTAAAGTTTTCTTTAAGGATGAGATGAGAAGATGTCAGTAATATTCCCAAATACGGAATACCTTCAGTTTGCCATTTAAAGGGAAATAGCTTCGCTAGATTGTCTCTCAGGATGAGTGAATCTGCAATGGGGAAAATCTCAGATTTGGAAGCATTCAGTTTTTAGTAGGAAATTTTTGAAAACTTCTCAAGCTCATCCATAACCTCAGGTAGGGATCTTTCCAAATTTGTGCACATTATAATTATGTCTTTAGCATAAAGACCTATCACATGGTTAATTTTACCAACTCGAAAACCTGAGATACCTCCATTTTTTTTAATGGATTCTGCCAGGGGTTCCATAACTAAAGCAAAGATGATCGGGGATACTGGACAGCCCTGGCGGGTGCCGATAGAGAAGTTCCACGATCTAAATTCCGAGGCCACAACTGATGCATTAGGGTTAGAATATAAAGATAGGACAGCTGATTTAATAGGACCGACAAAACCAAATTTAGATAAAGTCCCATCTAGATAGCCCAGTGCACCTGGTCAAAAGCCTTTTCGGTATCCATTGACAAGAGAGCGCTGGGACCACCAGAGACTTCTGCAACACTAATTAAATTGATCAATCTTCTAGTTCCATCTCTGGATTGGTGACCAGCGACAAAGTCCACCTGATTGTAAGGTTCTATGTATATATTCCTGAAACTCAGTTTGTTCGTCAGCCATTTTACTTTCTGTCTTGCTGCAGCTATCTTGCCCTCAGTCAAAATGGAGTTTCCAGCTTGCATGTTCCTGCCCTGATTCTCTCCTTTGCTTCTTAAGCAGCCACAGCTGAGCAATCAGTGCTTCAGAATCTAGCCTGCAGTGAACCTGTGACTTGACTCCTGTAAGCCTTGGACCTTGTACTCCAGCTATTCCTACTGAGGAACTCTGAAGCACTTGTGGACTCTGAACCCTGCTCTTTGAAAGACCCACGTTTGCATGGACTTACGGTAACAGAGAAGAAGATCCTGAATCTGTATTGGAGAGTGATTGCTGAGCTTGGATTACTCTGGCCTGCTGTGTCTCCTGTTTCTGTGTCTGCAAACTGTGTGACTATTTCTGCCAACTTGTATGAAGTAATACAGGACTTTTCTATATCAAACCTGTGACTCCTGTGTTTTCATCGCACCCAAGCACAAGACGCTATATGAACTGTACTACATACATTACAAGATTCTGAAGCCAAAACGTTAGTGTCTGCTGGGTCTGGAAGGCTGTGTCTGCTGTACTGTGGATATCAGACGTCCGGTTGTACTTTCTGTGATGACAGTGGTTGTGACTTCTCACAACCATTCCAGGTGAGCAATTCCCTTAAGTTTTTTCTTTTTGCAGTGTTACCACAGGTAAACACTATTGTTTTTTTTTTTTTCCTTTCTTTTCTCTTTTTTGTCTGCTGTAACTCTGGATATCAGATGTCTGGTTGAAACTTTCTGTGATGATAGTGGTTGTGACTTCTCACAACCATTCCAGGTGAGCAGTTCCCTTAATTTTTTTTTTCTCTCTGCAGTGTTGCCACAGGTGAACACTATTGTTTTTTTTTCTCTCCTCTTCTTCCAGTAATCCTGTCTTAAAAGATCTGGAAAATGGAGGCCCGCATAAAGGAACTTTGCGGAGTGACTGATAATATCCTTGCAGATTTGCAGAATATAAAGACCCGTTTTACAAATCTACAGGACCTCAATAATCACAATTTGCAAGTGGTTGGACAGACTACCCAGGATTTGCGAGCCAGGATTGAGGTTCTAGAGGGGCGAGTCCAGGCTCCTGCCGTAGCCCCGAGTGCTGGGATTCCCAAGTTGCCCCCTTTTCGTTTTGGCGGTGAACGTGAGAAATTCAGGGGATTTATTAATCAATGCAATCTTTTTTTTTCTGCACATGCTTCACAATTTCCCACTGAACGATCTAAGGTGCTTACTATAATTATGTTGCTTACCAACAAGGCTTTAATGTGGGCAAACCCTCTGATTGAGACTGAGGATGATTGTTTGAATCACCTTGATGATTTTATTTCAGCCATGGGGCAGGTGTTTGATGACCCCAATCGAGGTGCAACAGCTGAAGCAGCCATGTTAGCTTTGCGCCAAGGTAAGCACTCGGTAGCTGAATATGCCTTGGATTTCAGGAGATGGGCCCTTGATACCACCTGGGACAGTTCCGCCAAAAAATCTATTTTTCGAAAGGGGTTATCTCCACTGATTAAGGATGAACTTGCTCGTGCCGACCCTCCCACTGCGTTAGGTGACTTTATTAACTACTGCATCCGTATTGATACTCGTCTGACTGAACGCAGGCAAGAGAGATGGTTCGAAAGCAATCGTACTAACCTTTTCCTACCTTCCTCTCCAGCTAAGGAACCTTTGAGTAGGATTACACGGGAACCTGAACCTGAACCCATGCAGGTAGACTCTTTACAACGACGGGTTAGTGATGCACGCAAGGAACATCGTTTTAAGGAGAATCTATGTTTCTATTGTGGTAAGTCAGGGCACTTCATTATAAACTGCCCCAGCCGTTCTCGTAAGACTACTGCAGCACTCATTCATTGTGAGTGTTGCGAGAGGGGATCTGTCAGGTCCGAGCCTCAGGCTCCAGAGAGATCTGCAGCAACAGATCTTGATTTCTCGGACTTAAACTCCGTTACCTCTGAGGACATTGACTGTGTAAACGCTGCCATTTTTCAAGTTTCCTCAGCGGTGTCCCAGCTGAGTTGTAAGAAAAACAATTCTCATTGCTTTCTTTCCATCAAACTCTGGGTTGACTCAGCTTGGGTGTCTAGCTCTGCTATGATCGACTCAGGGGCAAGTGGAAATTTTATGGATGTCTCCTTTGCTCTGAAACAGGGAATACGTTCAGTAAAGAAGGCTACTCCAGTACAGATGGAAACTGTGGATGGCTCCCTGCTGACCTCTGGACCAGTGGATCAGGAAACAGAGCCTTTGAGGGTTCTTATGGGTAAAGATCATCAAGAGAAACTGTCCTTTATGCTTATCTCTTCTCCCCACTTTCCCATTATTCTAGGGCTACCATGGCTGCAGGCTCAGAATCCTACCATTAACTGGGAGACCAAGGAATTACACTTTCCAGAGAAACAGATGAGTCCAAAAGTTTCAGCTTGCTCTGTTCCTAAAGGAATCATGTCAGTCCCTGAACTACCAGCTGTATACCAGGACTATGTGGATTTATGTGACAAGAAGAACGCTGACCAGCTTCCTCCTCACCGTCCATATGATTGTCCAATTGAATTATTGCCTGGAGCAGAGATACCTTTTGGTAAGATCTACCCCCTGGCGGGGCCCAAGCTAAAGGCTTTAAAGGATTACATAGATGAAAATCTAGCCAAGGGCTTCATACGCCCCTCTTCATCTCCTGCAGGTGCACCCATCTTCTTTGTAAAGAAGAAAGATGGATCTCTGAGACCATGTGTAGACTATAGGGAACTCAATAAGGTTACTATTAGAAACCGTTATCCATTGCCTTTAATCCCTGAGTTATTGGAGAGAGTGCGACATGCCAAAATTTTTTCTAAACTAGATCTTCGTGGGGCCTATAACTTAGTCCGTATTAGACCTGGGGATGAATGGAAGACTGCATTCAGGTCACGCTATGGACACTTTGAATATCTAGTTATGCCTTTTGGTCTGAGTACCGCCCCAGCCACTTTCCAACACTTGGTGAATGACATCTTCAGGGATCTCCTAGATACATTCGTGGTAATTTATTTGGATGATATTCTAATTTTTTCTAACTCCACAGAGGAACATCATGGACATGTGAGAATGGTCTTGGAACGTCTAAGACAAAATCATCTTTACATCAAACTTGAAAAGTGTGAATTCCATAGGACCGAAATTCAATTTCTGGGGTATGTACTGTCTACACAAGGAATTAGTATGGATGGAAGCAAAACCCAAGCCATCAAGGATTGGCCAAGTCCTAGAAATGTGAAGGAGGTACAGCGCTTCATCGGGTTTGCCAACTTCTATAGACGTTTCATTAGAAATTTCTCTGAGGTAGTGTCACCTATCACTCAACTTACCCGGAAAGAGTCTAGGTTTTCCTGGACTCCCCAAGCCCAGGAAGCATTTTCCCGTCTAAAAGATAAATTTACCACTGCACCTATCCTAGTACATCCCAACCCCGAGCTTGCCTTCATAATAGAGGTGGATGCTTCAGACTGTGCCGTTGGAGCTATACTCTCTCAGAGAACAGGTGAGAAGAATGTCTTGCATCCCTGTGCCTTCTTTTCCCAGCAGTTGTCTTCGGCTGAGAGGAACTACGATGTGGGCAATAGAGAGTTGTTGGCCATTATTGCCGCCTTCAAAGAATGGAGACACCTTCTTCAGGGAGCTGCACAGCAAATAGTCGTCCTGACAGACCATCGTAACCTTGAGTTTATCAGGTCGGCTAAGTGCCTGACTCCTCGCCAGGCTCGCTGGAATCTTTTCTTAAACCAATTTAATTTTATCATCTCTTATAGACCAGGATCGCGCAATGGAAAGGCTGATGCACTCTCTAGGATTTACTCAGCAGAGACACGTCCAATTACTCCTCCTAAGACTATTCTTCCTGACTCTAGATTCCTAGGAGTAATTCATAATCAAGACCTACTTAAGGACATCAAGGAAGCATACCATGCGGATTCCTTTTTGGCACAACCCCCAAGGGACGTAAGTCTTGTCTTTAAGAATGGTGTGTGGATTCAGGGACAACGTCTGTATATTCCTGAAACAGTCAGATTAAGAGTATTGCAACTCATTCACGATTCCAAGATAGCTGGGCCTGGGCATAGAGGAATTCTAAAGACACAGGAATTTCTTTCTCGTTTCTTTTGGTGGCCCACTTGCAGGAAGGATGTTTTGAATTATGTCACTTCATGTGAGGTCTGTGCAAGATGCAAAACACCTCGCTCCTCACCAACTGGTCTGTTACAGCCTCTTCCCACCCCGTCCCGCCCGTGGGGATCCATTTCTATGGACTTCATTGTGGAGTTACCAACCTCTCAGGGGAAGAACACCATTCTAGTGGTGGTTGACCGTCTAACAAAGGCAGCTCATTTTATCCCTTGTGTCGGCTTACCCACTGCAAAACAGACATCAGATTTGATGATTAAAGATGTGTTTCGCTTACATGGAGTACCGGATGAGGTTATTTCGGATCGAGGGGTGCAATTCACTTCTAGGTTTTGGCAAAATTTCTGTGCAGCATTGGACATTAAAGTAAACCTTTCTTCTGCTTTTCATCCCCAGACTAATGGACAGACCGAACGAACCAATCAAACCCTGGAGCAGTATCTCCGCTGCTTTATCTGCCACCTACAGGATGATTGGGTGGATCTACTTCCATTAGCTGAGTTCTCGTATAACAACTCTCAGAGTGCCTCCACTAAACAGTCTCCTTTTTACTCTAATCTAGGTTATCATCCTAACATTCTACCACGATTTCCCATAGAAACGCCTTTACCAGCAGTGGCTGAAAGAATCACGTCTTTACAGAAGAATATGGATCTTCTAAAGGAAAATCTGGAATCGGCTCAAGAAAGGTACAAGAAAGCAGCAGATAAATTTCGTAAACCTGCACCAGCTTTCAAGGTAGGAGACTTGGTCTGGCTGTCAACCAGAAATCTTAAGTTAAGGATTCCATCGTCTAAGTTGGGACATAAGTACATTGGACCCTATAAAATCAGTAAAATTATAAGTGCCGTTGCTTGTCGTCTTCAACTGCCCAGAACTATGAGAATCCACCCTGTTTTTCATGTATCCCTACTAAAGGCTGCGACACCCAATACGTTTCCTGGACGTTCCTCTCCTTGCCCTGACCCAGTGCTAGTCGATGGTCAGGAAGAATTTGTGGTGGAAAGGATTTTAGATTCCAGGTTGTATAGAAATCAGTTACAATATCTGATTAAATGGCAGGGCTACCCAGTGGAGGACAACTCATGGGAACCGGTCAATAACGTTAATGCTCCTCGCTTGCTCCGTCAGGTTCATCAGAGGTACCCACACAAGCCTGGTCTGAGGTCATCCGGAGGTTGTCCTTAAGGGGGGAGTAATGTAAGGTTCTATGTATATATTCCTGAAACTCAGTTTGTTCGTCAGCCATTTTACTTTCTGTCTTGCTGCAGCTATCTTGCCCTCAGTCAAAATGGAGTTTCCAGCTTGCATGTTCCCGCCCTGATTCTCTCCTTTGCTTCTTAAGCAGCCACAGCTGAGCAATCAGTGCTTCAGAATCTAGCCTGCAGTGAACCTGTGACTTGACTCCTGTAAGCCTTGGACCTTGTACTCCAGCTATTCCTACTGAGGAACTCTGAAGCACTTGTGGACTCTGAACCCTGCTCTTTGAAAGACCCACGTTTGCATGGACTTACGGTAACAGAGAAGAAGATCCTGAATCTGTATTGGAGAGTGATTGCTGAGCTTGGATTACTCTGGCCTGCTGTGTCTCCTGTTTCTGTGTCTGCAAACTGTGTGACTATTTCTGCCAACTTGTATGAAGTAATACAGGACTTTTCTATATCAAACCTGTGACTCCTGTGTTTTCATCGCACCCAAGCACAAGACGCTATATGAACTGTACTACATACATTACACTGATCTGGATTTATCAAGGAAGGCAAAATCTTATGTAATGTGAACGCAAGGAGTATAGCAAATAATTTCACATCACAATTAAGTAAAGAGATGGGTCTAAAGTTGGTCGGGGAGGTGAGAGGTTTTCTTGGTTTGCTGGGGCAATAGATTCATTTTTTTGCCAGAAATTAAAGGATCTCAACAGATATGGGGCGAGCATATTATTGAAAAGTTTATAGTATTCATTCCGAAGGCCATCAAGCCCAGGAGCAGAATTGGATTTAGAAGTCTTATTGGCGTCTAAGACCTCTCGCAAGGAGAAAGGCTTATTAAGATGACCAAGTTGTTCCTCAGACACTTTAGGCAACTGTAGTTTATCTAAATAATCATGAATTAAAGAAAGAGAAGGTTGGAAAGTATCAGGGTCATCTTTCAGGTTATATAAATTCGAGTAATATTTAGCAAATGCTTCAGCAATGTGCAGAGGGTTGCAAATTTTAGTACCCCTTGGGCCATCAAGGTAATCAATTTTATTTTTTAATTCTTGTTTTCTGACTCTCCTTGCGAGAAGCTTTCCTGCTCTATCTCCAAGGGCATAGAATTGGGACCTAGTTTTCCTGAGATTCTTCTCATATGCAGATAGAAGAGAGCGCAATTGCAGTCTGCAGGTTGGGATCTCTTGAAGAGTGTTAGACGAGGAAGAGACTTTATTCAAATTCTCCAACAACCCGATTTTCCCAAGTACGGTAAGTCATCTATAGCTTTAGCCTTTTTTTCCTCAAAGGATTCCATTTTTTATAAAGACACCCTCATGAATGCCTTATGCGCCAGCCACAGAGATGCATCAGAGACCTCTCCTGTTATCATTAAATTTAAAGTAATTCTCCAATTCCTCAGTAAGGGAGTGTATGATACTATCTTTAGCCAACAAATGGGTATTAAGTCACCAGGAAAGGGGAGAGACCTTGGCCAAATGGACCATTAGACTTAAGGTCACCGGAGCATGGTCCGACAAGGAAATTAAACCTATTTGTGCATCAGTACAGAGGGGTAGAGACTTACTATCAACTAAAAAATAATCAATTTGACTATAGGAACGATGTCTGTTGGAAAAAAAAGGAAAGTCTCTTTCATTCACCTGAAAATACCACCATACAGTGCCTTCCGAAAGTATTTAGCTCCCTGGAACTTTTCAACCTTTTCCCGCATATCATGCTTCAAACATAAAGATACCAAATGTAAATTTTTGGTAAATTTTTGGTGAAGAATCAACACAATTGGAGGTTGGATGAAATTTATTGGTTATTGTAAATTTTTGTGGAAATACAAAAACTGAAAAGTGGGGCGTGCAATATTATTCGGCCCCTTTACTTTCAGTGCAGCAAACTCACTCCAGAAGTTCATTGTGGATCTATGAATGATCCAATATTGTCCTAAATGACTAATGATGATAAATAAAATCCAACTGTGTGTAATCAAGTCTCCGTATAAATGCACCTGCTCTGTGATAGTCTCAGGGTTCTGTTTGAAGCACAGAGAGCACCATGAAGACCAAGGAACACAACAGGCAGGTCCGTGATACTGTTATACAGAAGTTTAAATCCGGATTTGGATACAAAATGATTTCCAAAACTTTAAACATCCCAAGGAGCACTGTGCAAGCAATCATATTGAAATGGAAGGAGTATCATACCACTGCAATTCTACCAAGACCCGGCCATCCCTCTAAACTTTCATCTCAAACAATTGGACGGAGAAGTATTCACATCGATTTTTCTGGCTAACACGGTACCACAATATAATTCATCATTGTACACCATCTCAAACAAGGAGAAGACTGATCAGAGATGCAGCCAAGGGGCCCATTATCACTCTGGATGAACTGCAGAGATCTACAGCTGAGGTGAGACAGTCTGTACATAGGACAACAATCAGTCGTACACTGCACAAATCTGGCCTTTATGGAAGAGTGGCAAGAAGAAAGCCATTTCTCAAAGATATCCATAAAAAGTGTTGCTTAAAGTTTGCAACATGCCACCTAGGAGACACACCAAACATGTGGAAGAAGGTGCTCTGGTCAGATGAAACCAAAATCAAACTTTTTGGCAACAATGCCAAACGATATGTTTGGCGTAAAGGCAACACAGCCACTCACCCTGAACACACCATCCCCACTGTCAAACATGGTGGTGGCAGCAACATTCTTTGGGCCTGCTTTTCTTCGGCAGGGACAGGGAAGATGGTTAAAATTGATGGGAAGATGGATGGAGCCAAATACAGGACCATTCTTGAAGAAATCATGTTGGAGTCTGCAAAAGACCTGAGACTGGGACGGAGATTTGTCTTCCAACAAGACAAAGATCCCAAACATAAAGCAAAATCTGCAATGGAATGGTTCACAAATAAACGTATCCAGGTGTTAGAATGGCCAAATCAAAGTCCAGACCTGAATCCAATTGAGAATCTGTGGAAAGAGCAGAAAACTGCTGTTCACAAACAATCTCCATCCAACCTCACTGAGCTTGAGCTGTTTGCCAAGAAAGAATGGGCAAGAATTTCAGTCTCTCGATGTACAAAACTGATAGAGACATACCCCAAGCGACTTGCAGCTGTAATCGCAGCAAAAGGTGGCGCAACAAAGTATTAAGTTAAAGGGGCCGAATAATATTGCACGCCCCACTTTTCAGTTTTTGTATTTCCAGAAAAATTTAAAATAACCAATAAATTTCATTCAACTTTACAATCGTGTCCCACTTGTTGATTCTTCACCAAAAATTTACATTTGCTATCTTTATGCTTGAAGCATGATATGTGGGAAAAGGTTGTAAAGTTCCAGGGAACCGAATACTTTTGCAAGGCACTGTATGTCATGGAAACGGAGTTCGTCTATTACATGACCCAATTCTCTCTATGCTTTTTGTGCAGGAACAGTCAAGGTGGGTGGAGCATGGAATATTAAAATCTCCACATAGCGCTTGAAACCCTTGTAATTTGTAATTTGGGCTGAATTTGGAGCATAATTTGAACCAATTGTATAGACTACTCCTTACATGTCAAAATTATATATCTTCCTCCTGGATCAAACACCACATCAGTCAGCTCAAAGGGCACCGAATCTTTTACAAAAATTCACACCCCTGCCTTCTCAGAATCTCCGTTAGCAAAGAAAGAAGTGGGAAATTTTTTTATAGTAAAGGTGAAAATTATCCTCTTTACGAAGATGGGTTTCTTGAATACAAGCTATATCACATTGACTTTTAATCAGTTCTTTCCACATTAGCGCCCTTTTAAAGGGGGAATTCAGACCTCTTGCATTTAATGACAAAATTTGAATATCCATTATTAACTACTCCATGACTGATCTGCAAAGAAAACATGACTCACTAAACATGTGAGTTCGGGATATCAGATCATGTTGGTAGAGCGTCAGCAACCCCCGCTTTAGATACAAATTACTAGGCCAATCATATAGCCATATTATAACTGTTCAGAAATGCTGATAAAAAAATAACAGTCATATGATAAAAACAGTCAGGCCACAGACCAGTCTATATTTAGTTTCTTCTGGGACTTGGTCTCTGCAGATTGAAGATCTGGAAGGGCAGAGTGCAGTTTCCAAGCATGCAAAAGCTTCACAGGAAAACCCCATCTATAAGGAATGTTATTGTCTCTTAAAATCTTGGCAGCATCTGCAAACTCTCTTCTTTTTGCCAAAGTCAAGGCAGATAGACCCGAAAAAATAGCCAGGTTATGAAAGGGGGTAGATAGAGCAGGTTTCCCCCTCCAGTTATGTAGAAAATTTTCTTTGGTTTTATAAAAATGCATATGGGCCAGAGTATCCCTGCAGGCAAGTGGATTGAGGTTCCTGGGTTTAGGGATTCTGTGGATTCTGAGATCTCTGGGGTCTGCATCTGGGATAACCTCTTTCAGAAGCTCTTGGAAGTATACTTGTAATTCTTACATTATTTCACCGAGACGTATCCTCTAGGTCTAGGTCATAAACCTTGGCTTTCAGAAAGGAGATTTCATCCTCCAGAGCTGCATTACCGTCAAGTAGATTATTGTGGAAGGAGGCATATTCCGCCATTTTCCCTTCAATATGTGCGGTGCCTTCCCCCAATGCATCTATGTCCATTTTTATCGTAGCGAGCATACCTTTAAAGTCTTCCTGTAAAGAAGCTCTAAAAGAGGACAGCAGCCTCTGCATGGACTTCTCTATCAGCGAGGGATTCATCATCCTGCCATCCGTTTCCAGCTCTGCGTCTGGCTGCCGGCGTAGGGAGAGAGGCAGAGGAAGAAGGGGATGGCGCCATCTTGCCTGTGTGAGCTGCCTCAGTGTCCCAGGAGAAAATGTCTGTCCGCTTGGCTGACGGCCCCCGTCTCTGTGACCGACCCCTCGGCATTCCACTCCTTGGTGATTTAGGAGCCTGGTGAGTAGGGATGAGTGATATTGCCCGATATCGTATCGGAATTCCGATTTCCGATATTGGAAAAATATCGGATATCGGAATTTCTGATTTCCGATATCAATGCAAGTCAATAGGAGAAAAAAATCGGAATTACAAAATGACCACTACAGTGCTATATAATGGATAAAATGGAGGGGAAACACCTCAGGATAATGGGGAAGGAGTTTGCAGAGGCAGAGGAGCAAAAAAAAAAAATCGCTAGAAAAATGCACAGAGCGAAAACTGTAGCAGGAAAATTGGTCGCCATCTTCTTAACAGCTGTGTTTTTTCTTTGGGTTAGGATTAGTTGGGGTAGGGTTAGGGTTTATGGTTAGTATGGTAAGGGTTAGGGTTAGAGCGAGCGTTGTCGAAACACGGTTTTTAGCAGGAGGTACCCGTGCCCTTGGGCACTCCCGAGAACCAGCTGGCGATGCTGGAACTTGGTTTACCCTTTGGGGGAGGCACCTGTGTCCGCACTTCACTGCCACGAAACTGCCGGCGTGGCTGGATCCCACCTCTTGTGCTTCTGCCTATAGGTGTTTGGCATCTGTCGTCCTTTTTTTCCACTCTGGTCTAACGAGGTACAGCTGGCGGTACTGTTGCCCAGAAACACAGCATGCTGTTAAAGTGGCAGTCACGGAAATGGGCACTAGCTGGCGGTACTAGAACCCAGAAACACGGCATGCTGTGAAAGTGGCAGTCACTGAAATGGGCACTAGCTGGCGGTACTAGAGCCCAAAAACATGGCATGCTGTGAAAGTGGCAGTCACAGAAATGGGCACTAGCTGGCAGTACTAGAGCCAATGGAAAACAGTATGAGGTGAAAGAGTCAGTCACAGAACCAGGTGCTAGATGTTGGTAGTAGAGGCCAGAGCACGGGCATAACAGATGACGCTGTGTGCAACATAGGCACATGACAGAGCATGCATACTGCTACCAACCATGCATGTAACCTGTGTACTGTGGCCCAGGGCAGCAAAAGTCACCAGAAATCCAGGCCTGGTTCATTTTTAGGAATGTAAGCCGGTCCACATTTGCAGCGGATAGTCTGGTACGTTGGTCTGTTAGTACATTGCCAGCTGCACTAAAGACGTGTTCAGAAATCACACTGGCACCAGGACAAGCAAGGACCTCCAAGGCATACTGGCTAAGCTCGGGCCATGTATCCAACTTGGAGACCCAAAACTTGAAGGGGGCAGATCCATCCTGAAGCCCACTGACAGGGGTGAAGAGGTATTGTGCCACCATGTCACGGTAACGTTGCCTCCTAGTGCGTTGCACTGTCTGTGCTGATGGTGCCCGAACTGTTTGCGGGTTCAGAAACCGTTGGAACAGGTTGGGTATACTGAATCTGTCAGTAGCAGATGTACTGCTTCTGCTACCGGCTTCTGGATTCCGCTGGGCCCAGGACACACTGAGGTGCCTGCTAGTGCACGCGCATCACTGCTATGCCATGGAAAAGAGTACATGAGTGAATTAACCAGTGCGTCTTGGTACTCCTGCATTTTAAGCACCCGGTTCAACGGTGTAATTAGGCTTTCAAGGCTGTCCCGGTGACGTCGATCTAAGAGGGTGGCCACCCAGTAGTCATTTGTGTGGAGAATACGAGCCACGCATGGGTCTTTTCTCAGACACTGCAGCATGAAGTCACTCATGTGCTGAAGGCTGCGAACTGGCCATGCATCGCTGTCACCAGCTGGAGGAATGTGCTCTGGCTGCTCTGCATCACCCCATCCACGCTCTGTCTGGTGACTACTAGTAGAGCGCTGTGTACTTTCCTCCTCTAGCTCATCCTCATAGTCCTCCTCATCCTCCTCACTTGCTGTGTCCTGCCTGGACCTTTGTGAGGCACCCACAGAGCTTTGTACCAACCGGGCCAATGAAGATTGCCTGGTTGGTGCAAGTGTCTCATCATACTCCTCCTCCTCCTGAGAAACCTCAACCCTTATTCCTTTAAGTGATGATTCTATAAGGCATATAAGGGGAATAGTCAGGCTGAGTAGGGCAGCATCCGTGCTCACCATCAGAGTGGAGTCCTCGAAGCACTTCAAAATGGTGCATATGTCCTTCATGGATGCCCACTCTGTGGTTGTAAAGTGGGAGGGCTGAGATGTGTGCCGCCTACTTTGCGCCTGCTGCTGCAGCAAATCCATAATTGCAGGTTGCTGCTCACACAACCTCCGCAGCATATGCAAAGTCGAATTCCACCTGGTGGGGAGGTCAACAATGATGCGGTGCTCGGGCAGGCCCAATCTGCGCTGCATGGCTGAAAGGCGCGATGCAGCCATGCTTGAACGCCGCAAATGAGAGCACTCGTATCTGACTTTGTTTAGCAGCTCCTCAAGGTCAGGATAGTTCCTAAGGAAACTCTGCACCACCAAGTTTAGGACATGGGCAAGGCATGGAATGTGAGTCAGACCACCTAGGCCCAGAGCCGCGACCAGGTTTCGGCCGTTGTCACACACCACCATACCTGGCTGGAGGTTGAGCGGCGCAAGCCACATGTCGCTCTGCTCCTTGAGTGTGTTCCACAGCTTGGTTGCGGTGTGGCTAACATTACCCAGATAAACCAATTTCAACACGGCCTGTTGATGTTTGGCCGATGCAGTGCTGAAATCGGTTGTTGTAGTACGTCTGGGTGCAGGCAAGTCTGATGAGGAGGAGTCAATTTGTACAGAGGAGAGGCCTGCAATCCGTGGAGTTGGCAGGACCCGTGCACTTGCACTGTCTACTTCAGTTCCAGGCTCAACTACATTTATCCAATGGGCGGTGATGGAAATGTAGCATCCCTGGCCATGCTGACTGGTCCACGCGTCGGTGGTCAGTTGGACCTTGCTACTAACTGCATTTTGTAGCACATGCTTAATTTTACGCTCCACATGCTGTTGCAGGGCGGGGATGGCTTGCCTGCTGAAGTAGAAGTGGCTGGGAGCGCTGTAATGTGGGATTGAAAACCCCAACATATCGATAAAGGCTGGCTTGCTCACCAGCCAGAATGGTAGCATTTCCACTGCAAGCAGCTTGGCAATGCGAGAATTCATGTCCTGTGCTCGTGGGTGGTTTGCCGAGTACGGGCGCTTTTTCTCCCACACCTGTGTGACAGATGGCTGCACACTGGATTGGGAGTGTCAGGATGCCAGCGATTGGGATGCTGATGCTGACGAAGTACAGACAGTGTGCCGCCGTACAACACTGCCTGCAGATGCACCCTGGCATTCTGGCGAGGAAGCGGGAGCAGCTGTTTGCGAGCTGGAGGAAGAGGTGGCCGCTGTGGCTGAAGAGATGGAAGGTGGGGGACCTGCTGCAAGTGGCGAATCATCTTGGGTGTGATGCTGCCACTCCACAGGGTGCCTCTTCCTGACATGCATCAACATATTGGTGGTATTAAGGTTGCTGACATTCTTCCCTCTTCGCACAGTTTGTCGACAAAGCTTGCATCTGACTACTGTAACGTCATCTGCAACTTGGTCGAACGAGGCCCATGCACCACAACTCTTGGGCGCACCCCTTGTGCGCTTTAAAAGATCTCTGCTCCTAACGGGTGCTGAAGTTGAGGGAGCAGACAACCAATTTTTCCCTCTTCCTCTCCAACGTGGACGGCCACGCTGCACCACACATGCAAGCTCTTCCTCTGAGCTATCCCTACTTGCTTGCTGCCCCTCAGCATGCCATGATGGGTCAAGGACCTCATCATCCAATACACTTTCATCAGCAGAAACTGGCAGCTGAGTTTCATCATCATCTGCTGACTGGGGTCTGGTCACTGTGGGCACTGGCCCACCATCCACTTCTTCCTCAGACGCACACAGTGGTTGCGCATCTGTGCACACTACCTCTTTGTCACGTTACTGGCGATACTGGACTGGAGGTCAGTGGCACGAAGCAGAAGTGTGCAGGTGACCGGACCGTGGAAAGACTTCTGGAAGTGCAGTATATGGCGGTGGTAGTTCACTATGTCGGCAGATGCCGGAGCCCGCCCAAGCTAGGGCCAGCCGAGATCACACACAAGCACCAAGTCCGTTTAGATGATAGAAGTTCGAGGTAGGAACAGCAGGGTTTCCACAAGAGACAGGAAGGCGCCAGCAGAACACCTTCCGGATCAGGAGCTCAGCTAATTTATTTATTTTTTCTCCCTCAGATGGGAAGTTCCACAGTCAGATAACCAAAACTATAAGGAACTCGACTCCCAAACAGCGTGTACACTTACATAATGCAGCAGCTGTTCCCATCATCATCGGAAAACCAACTTTATTTACAAGCACAAAAAAACACAAAACTAAGACACATTAACAAGGTGTTTCCACTTTTTAACTTTCCAAATTCCCTCTGCGTCCTCCTCCCCCCTCTTTCTCTTATCACACACAAAACAAAAATACAATTTTCCCAAAACAATTTTTAAACAATTTTTAACCTCAATCTCCTTCCTCTTAAACACATACACGTTCCTCACATCCCACAACACCTCTTTTATACATGCAAGCATCAACCACAACACTCTCTCCTTTTCTCCACACATACCCAACCCAAACATAAATAACTCAAACATCAAAAAATTCACATCACACAACTCCTTACACAACAGGCCCAAACCTGAAATCACATTTCTAGCATACTGACAATTCCAAAACAAATGCACTACACTCTCCCACCACATCCCCTCCTCGGACACATCTCACTCCTCACTAAACCCCGGTTTCTCTGGAACTCTCTCACCGGTAACACCTCATGCAATGACTGCCACACAATCTCGCTCTGTCTATTTGTCATACCATCCAAATGTACCTTCTTCCATACCTTCTGCACATCACTTCCTCTCACCATATTGATACCACATTCCATCTCTCTACACTCAATCATCCTATATACCGCTTTCTTCTTCTCTAACAACCTCACATCCACATCACACAGTTCATACTTCACCAAAAATTTGTAAACCCACACATACCACACAGGCACCTCAAAAGCAACTGGACACCTTAGATCCCTTTCCCGCCACTTCAAACGGAACAGAAAACTTCCAAACAAATACCTGCACATACATGCACACTTCCCATCCATCCTAATCACACCCAATACAAACACCATAATATTCACGCCAAAAAATACATTCAAATTGGGGAATCCCAGCCCCCCCTTATCCATTCTCTTCATCACAACCTCTCTCCTTGCACGCTCCATACTTGAACGCCAAAAAAATACAAACAAAACCCTATTTAATCTTCTAACACACATATAACCTGGTGGAAAAACCGCCGCAACATGCAAAAAAATTGGTAACACCACACTCTTAATAACTAAAATTTTACCAAAAAATGTCAGATCTCTCATCTTCCAAAAATTTAACTTGCGCTCCACTCTCTCTCTCACATCCACCCAACTTTCCTCTCCATCCAACTTCTCTGAAAATTTCACACCCAGCACCTTTATCGGTCCACTCACCACATTCACCCCAATATCATTGCTCAGAGTCCTCCCACCAAAAATCTTACATTCAGTCTTCTCCCAATTCACTTTAAACGCAGACGCTCCACAAAAAACGGATACCAACAACTTCACACGACGCACCGAACACTCTGAATCACACAATACACACACATCATCCATGTAGCCATTCACCTTCCACTCCCTTCCCCCTGCCCCCGGCACTTGCACACCCTGAATCACCTTATCTTTCCTCAACATACACAACAACGGCTCAATCGCGCAAATGAACACAACAGGGGACAATGGGCACCCCTGCCGTACACCGGAAAACACATTCACTCTCCTCCCTACATTCCCATTCAACAAAACACAACTATAAATATTTTTATACAAACTTCTCACTCTCTCAACAAACTCAGCCGGAAAACCCATCTTCACCAACACTCTAAACAGAAAACCATGCGCCAACCTATCATACGCCTTCTCAAAATCCAAACTCAACACATACACCCCCTTCTTACGGTTCATACAGTCCCACAAACAATCTCTCAGCATACACACACCCTCATGTAACCGCCTTCCAGGCACCGCACAACACTGCTCCTCACCCACCACACTCCCAACCACATCACGCATCCTATTTGCCAGAAACTTCGCATAGATCTTATAATCACAATTAAGCAACGTGATCGGCCTCCAGTTTTTTAGATTTTTCAAATCACCTTTTTTTGGCAACAGCACAACCACTCCTGCACGCATACCATTCGCCACCTCTGCATTCGCCCACATATACTTACATACATCCACAAAATCGTTCCCAATCACATCCCACATCACACGATAAAATTCCACCGGGAGACCATCATCCCCCGGCGTTTTATTCAGCGCCATGCTACACACCACCTTCCATATTTCTTCACTCGTCACCTCCCCCATCAAACTCTCCCTTTCTGTCCCATTCAATCTATTTTCCAAAACACTCAGCACATCACTCTCCAAACCTTCATCCCTCCATTTCACTGCATACAAATCATCATAAAACTTTGCCACTTCCTCACATAAGTCCGCACCACTCACTTCATTTCCATCCATTCCATTCAAAACACTCATGCTCTGTCTTTTTCCAAAAACTTTCTTGAAAAAAAACCGCGAACACTTCTCATTCTTTTCCAAGTTCTCTATTTTAGCCCTATACACAATACTCCTCCCTCTGTCTCTCAAAAACTTGTTCACTTCTTTTTTCACTCTCAACAAATCTTCACTCACATCCATCCCTCCCTCTCTTAGCTTATATAACACACTCAGTCTTGCATTCAACGCAGCAAACCTTTCTCTCTTAGCAGCTGCACACTTGTAACCAAGTTTTTTTTTAAAAAACCTTGGTTTTCCATTTAACCCAATCCCACCATTCACACACATTACTGAATTCACTTCTGCTCTCACACCACTCCTTATAATGTCTCTCATACTCCTCTCTCACCTCCACCCCCTCCAGTAAACTCACATTCAGCTTCCATATACCTTTCCCAGTTACCTCCTCAGTATGCACATCCACTTCACACTTCATACACACATGATCTGAAAACGGCACACTCTCCTGTGCATAACTAACAGCAATCAGGTTTTTTGAAACAAAACAATAGTCCAGTCTAGACGCCACCCTCCCACTCTCAGAAAAAAACGTATTTAACAATGGAGCTACTTTACACTCCCTCTGCATATCCCTCAAACCAAAATCACTCACCATGTCCATTAACTCTTTCCTTGACACATCCACATTCACCTTTCCCACATCAACATTCATATCACCCACAATCACAACAGGCACTCTACCTGGAATAAAAAACTTAATTTTTTCAAATAAAACTTTACGCTCCTGTTTTTCCACAGGAGCATACACATTAATAACACTAAAACGAATATTTCTAAACTCAAAATTTGCTAACACGCATCTCCCAACCTCAATCACCATATAGTCACACAAACTCACATTACGCCCCTTCACCAAAAAACCAACACCGTCATTTCTATTACATGCACTCCCTGACCACACAGACGCACCATGAGGCCATTCACTCCCCTTCACACCATCCACAATCCCACACTCCTGTAAACAAAAAATTTCCGCATTTTGCGCTGCAAAGAACTCAAAAATGGCGGCACGCCGCAACTTATTTTTAAAAACCCTCACATTTTGAGATATAATTCTAACACCCATACTAAACACAAAGCAACTAGCTTAAAAAAAACACTTGTCCAAAGAAGCCAAAAAAGGAAAAAAAATACAAAAACAACCTACAGATATAACTTGACACACATTACATAAAACACACAAAAAAACAGATAGCCATTGCTTAAAGAGCAAAGCTATGTACACAAAAAAACCCTACCTGGCTACTGGAAAAGTAAAACGTACTTAACCAGTACCGCCAGTGTCCTGCTCCACCATTTGTGCCGAGCAGCTTTCTGAGCCGCTGGCCTCCATATACTCCTCCACCCGTGCCTTTTTCCGCCCAGTCTTACTCTGGGCCATTCCTTCTTCCACCACCTCAATGTCTCTGTTTTCCCCACCACCCTCCCTGTGACACTTTAACCCTCCTGAGTCCTCTTCCGAGGAAAAGGCACCAATATTTCTCGGATCAGACTCATGAACCAAAACCTCAGCCTCCTCCTCTGCCACAGATATATCGAAATCCATCAGGCATTCTGACCATGATTCAGTGACTGGGACTTCTTTTTTTACTTCTTTTTTAGGCCATGAACGCTCCTCTCGCCTTATGGCCTTCCAAAATTCCTTGTCCTCCTTTTCCTCCTGTTGCTTCTCCCTCCTTCTCTCAGCCTCCTTGTCCTCCTGCCGCTTCTCCCTCCGTCTCTCAGCAGGAGTGGGTGGCGCCCTCACAACGCTTTGCAGCGCGGCGACTTCGCTTTCCCTCCGCTTCTTCTCCTCCCGCCTCTTAACCTCCTCCTCTCTCTTCCTTTCTTCCTCCCGCCTCTGCTCCTCCTCACGTCTCTTTCTTTCCTCCTCCTCTCTAGTTGACCTCCTCGGCACACCAAACGGGCAGTCTCTATACAGGTGCTCTGAACTGCCACACCTGTCACATTCACGAGGCATCGGACACCTAGCCGCCACATGACCCTCTTGCTTGCAATTACGGCAAACCAACTCCTTGCTACACATGTTTAGCAGGTGCCCGAACTGAAAGCACCTCCTGCAGTATAGTGGCTGCCCTGGGTATGACAGGAAGCCCCTATGACCCGCCACTGAAAAGTTCGCTGGTGGGTGGGTGAAACCTCCCAAACAACCTGGGTCCTTCTTCAATTTCACCCGAAACACATACTTGCAGTTGAAAATGCCCAAGACATTTTTCTGCTTCTCCCCTCCCTTCACGTATTCACAGTACCGCTCCAGGAACTGCTCCAGTAGTGCTACTTCTGTATAGGGGTTGTACACAGTCACAGTCACCACTTTTTCCATGAGCCCAAACAGGGGCTCCACCCGCACTCCCTCCAGGCATGGATCACCTTCATTACTTCTGAGCCATTCAAAGACGGTCAAACAGCATCCCTCATTCACAAAGGTTACATCATATGTACCTTGACTCCGGAATTCATTGACGCTGTAGATATCCTGACGATGGGCTCCAGCCTTTCCCTCCAACAGGTCACGAACGACGTACACCAGGTTGTTTTTCTCACCACCTTCCACAACCACACGGATCGTATTCTTTATGAACATCCTCAGTCCAGACTGCCGATTACGGATACCGCAGTAGAAATTCAGCAGCACGCTGCCAGCAAAGCCCCTGGATCACTCCAGTTTGCTTCACTCAGTTAGACTGAGCACCACAATATACTCAGCAACAGGAAGCTGCACAGGGCCAGGTATATATAGCAGGTTCAATCAGTCTGAATCAAGGCGAGAACAATCAGCAGGGCGGGTGATGATCTCTATCCCAGATGAAGTTCATATGGTTTCAGGCTGAAGTTATACAAGTTCCGAATAGCTCCACAGCAAAGGAACAGACTAGCAAGCCATGTGTTATGTTACGGTAGCTGAGGAGTGCAGGAAAAAAGGAAATACACCAGAGCAGTTGGAATCTATGAGATTGCAGTACCCTGACTAACCACCGCAACTAGAGGCAGCCGTGGAGCGTTCCTACGTTGGTCCTAGACGCCTCGTCACAGCCTGAGAAACTAACTACACCTAAAGATAGAAATAGGAAAGCTATCTGCCCCGGAGCAGAACCCCAAAGATAATAGAAAGCCCCCAAACATGTAATGGCGGTTAGACAAGAGGAAATACTGACACAGAAAGAAAATAGTATGAGCAAACGCTGGGGCCCAAACTATCTAAATAGAAAAGGACAGGAAGGGTACTTACTGCAATCTCAGAAAACCCTGAAAAACACCAACTCTACTAATTACAAAATCACCTGAGATCACACGACCTCTACCACCTAAATTAGTTCTCTGGTGTAACAAAATAAAAACAGCAGCCACTGAAAAAACTGGAAAAAGCAAATGTACAAACATCAGTGGCTGAACTAAACAGAGAGGGCAAAAGCCCCCGGAGGGGACCCTGAAGGCCCCCACAGAAGTGCAGGACAAAATGCAAAAATATAGCAAAAAACACAAAAGAAGAAATTGTCTTATCTGATAGCAGGAGATGCAGACACGACACAGCAGGCTACAAGGGAAACTGGAAAGAAGGATTCAGACCAGAACAATTGATCACCGGCAACCCTGATGGGAAAATGACTCCCTTATATAAGACCAATCAGTAACACCTGATTCCCAGTCCTCACAATCCTCACCAGTACCGCTTGTAACCACCAGAGGGAGCCACTGCTCAGAACTCATCTCAAACCCATTCACAACAGTACCCCCCCCTTGAGGAGGGTCACCGAACCCTCATTTGAGCAACCAGGTCGGTCAGGATGAGTTCTATGATACGCACGGATAAGTCTCCTAGCATGGATGTCCGAAGCAAACACCCAAGAATTGTCTTCCTGACCATAACCTCTCCATTTAACCAAATACTGGAGTCTTCGTCTAGAAAAACGAGAATCCAATATTTTCTCAACCACATACTCCAGATTGCCCTCAACCAAAACAGGGTCAGGAGGCACAGCAGCAGGAACCACTGGCTCAACAAACCTCTTCAACAAGGACTTGTGGAACACGTTATGGATCTTAAATGTCCCTGGAAGAAGCAAACGAAAAGAAACAGGATTAATAATCTCCATGATCTTATAAGGTCCAATGAACCTAGGCTTAAATTTAGGAGATGCTACTCTCATAGGAATATTCTTTGAGGACAACCAGACCAAGTCCCCCACTTTAAACCGAGGACCATCAGTCCTATGCCGGTTAGCAAACCGCTGGGCCTTCTCCTGAGAGAGGGACAACCTCTCCACTACCTGGTCCCAAATCTGCTGCATACGCTCAACAACAGAGTCAACACCTGGACAGACAGAAGCCTCCGTCTGTCCTGAAGAAAATCGAGGGTGAAACCCAGAATTACAGAAAAACGGAGACATCAAAGTGGCAGAGCTAGCCCTATTATTAAGAGCAAACTCAGCCAAAGGCAAAAAAGAGACCCAGTCATCCTGATCAGCAGACACAAAGCATCTTAGATAAGTCTCCAATGTCTGGTTTGTTCTCTCAGTTTGACCATTGGTCTGAGGATGAAATGCCGAGGAGAAAGACAATTGAACACCCAGTTTAGAACAAAAAGTCCTCCAAAATCTGGAAACAAACTGGACTCCTCTGTCAGACACAATGTTCTCAGGAATGCCGTGTAAACGAACCACGTGCTGAAGGAACAACGGCACCAATTCAGAGGAGGTAGGCAACTTAGGTAATGGCACAAGATGTATCATTTTGGAAAACCTATCACAAATTACCCAGATGGTGGTCATTCTCTGAGAAACAGGAAGATCGGAAATGAAATCCATAGAGATATGGGTCCATGGTCTCTTGGGCACAGGCAATGGCATCAACAAACCACTAGAGCGAGAGCAAGGCTTGGAGCGAGAGCAAGTCCCGCAGGACTGCACAAATTCCCTGACATCGCGAGACAAGGTAGGCCACCAAAAGGACCGACTAACCAAGTCTCTGGTACCAAAAATTCCGGGATGCCCAGCCAATGCGGAACAATGAATCTCAGACATCACACTCTTTTTCCATTGGTCCGGGACAAACAATTTTCAACAGGGCAGCGCTCGGGCCTATCCTCCTGACACCCCTCCAGAGCAAGTCTTAAATTGGGCGAGATGGCGGAAAGAACTACACCCTCCTTCAAAATAACAGAGGGATCAGATAACTCAGGAGAGTCCGCAAGGAAACTCCTCGAGAGGGCATCCGCCTTAACATTCTTAGTGCCAGGAAGAAAGGAAACCACAAAATTAAAACGTGTGAAAAACAAGGCCCACCTGGCCTGTCTAGGATTGAGTCGCTTGGCAGATTCCAGATAGACCAGATTCTTATGGTCCGTAAGGACCACCACCTGATGTTTAGCTCCCTCCAGCCAATGTCTCCACTCTTCAAAAGCCCACTTCATGGCCAATAACTCCCGATTACCCACGTCATAATTACGTTCAGTAGGAGAAAATTTTCGAGAGAAAAAGGCACAAGGGTTACTTTTAGAGGTCTCTGGATCTTTTTGGGACAAAACGGCACCTGCCCCAATTTCAGAGGCATCAACCTCCACCTGAAATGGCAGAGAAACATCAGGCTGCCGTAGAACAGGAGCAGAAGTGAATCTCTGCTTAAGTTCCTGAAACGCAGAGACTGCCTCAGGAGGCCAATTCACCACATCAGAACCCTTTCTGGTCAAATCAGTTAATGGTTTAACAATAACCGAGAAATTACCAATAAATTTACGATAAAAATTGGCAAAACCCAAAAATCTCTGAAGAGCCTTTAATGAAGTAGGTTGGACCCAATCACAGATGGCCTGAACCTTGACCGGGTCCATTTCAATAACAGATGGGGACAAAATGAATCCCAGAAATGAGATCTTCTGTACGCCAAAAAGACACTTTGATCCCTTCACATACAGAGCATTCTCTCTCAAAATCTGGAATACAGTTCGAACATGTTTCACATGAGAGTCCCAGTCATTAGAAAAAATCAAGATATCATCCAAATAAACAATCAGAAACTTGTCCACAAAATCCCTGAAAATGTCATTCATGAAGGACTGGAAGACGGAAGGAGCATTAGTGAGCCCAAAGGGCATCACAAGGTACTCAAAATGCCCTTCAGGGGTGTTAAATGCCGTCTTCCATTCATCCCCGTGCTTAATGCGAATAAGGTTATACGCCCCCCTGAGGTCAAGCTTGGTAAACCAAGTAGCGTTTTTCACCCTGGAAAACAGGTCAGAAATCAAGGGTAACGGGTATTGATATTTCACAGTAATATTGTTCAAGAGACGATAATCAATACACGGCCTTAATGAACCATCTTTTTTGGCCACAAAGAAAAAACCGGCACCTAAGGGTGAAGAGGATGGTCTGATATGACCCTTATCCAATGATTCCTTGATATAAGACCGCATAGCGTCATGTTCAGGTACAGACAAGTTAAAAAGGCGACCTTTAGGGAATTTACTACCAGGCACTAATTCAATAGCGCAGTCATAGCTCCTATGGGGAGGCAAGGATGCAGATTTACTTTCGCTAAACACATCAGAAAAATCAAACAAAAAGTCAGGAACATCCTCAGCCTGGGGGGAGGCAGAAAAAACAGGAGTGTTGGTATTAACACATTGGCAGCCCCAACTGGTTACAGACACAGATTTCCAATCCAAAACAGGATTATGAGACTGTAACCAAGGGAAACCCAGCACTATAATGTCATGCAGATTATATAGAACCAAAAATTTGCAGCACTCCTGGTGATCAGGTTCAACCCTCATTATCACCTGAGTAGAAAACTGGGGTTTATTCTCAGCCAAAGGGGTAGAATCGATCCCCAGTAGAGGAATAGACTTCTGTAGGGGTATCAAGGGAAACCCACAACGTTTAGCAAAATCATAATCCATCAGGTTAATAGCTGCTCCAGAATCAACGAAAGCCTGAGCAGAAAATGAGGACAGAGAGCATATCAGAGTGACAGTTAATAAAAACTTAGTCTGAACACTACCCAAGACAACTGAGCGTGCAAAACGTCTTCCCCGCTTAGAAAAATATTTAGAGTTGAGAGTCCTCAGTGGTTGATACCTTTTAATGGCTAACTGAAAAGATGGTAACAAATTGCAAGCTTTCGAGACTACTCAGGTCTCTTCATCAGGCTGAACTAATACAAAATCTGAAGAATCACATATTTATACACAAAAACACAGAAAAAATGCAATAGGTAAGACAAGTGACGTGAAGCAGAATAGTCATTATGGCAGAGGGATGAGCATAAATATTGGAACAATTCATAGATAAGGAGAGAAAGTTTTATTACCCTCTGATTGGGGTCTGGTAATGTTTTGTGATGTTTTCACAGGGTATTTGGAGTAAATTCCTTAATTGATGTAATAGGCCATAAAACCATGTGACAGGTTCATTCCAGCATTAAGAGTGTCAAAGGTCACCATCAATTTGTATTCGCAAATTCTTCTCTGCCTCTGAGATGTGAATCTGCTTCTTAGTACCAGTATTTTCATATCTGACATGCTATGATCAGGGGAGCAAAAATGTTTTGCCACAGGTAGATCCATTCTTTTTTCTCTTATTGCGTGGCGATGAGAATTCATCCTTGTTCTCAGTTTTTGCCCGGTCTCCCCCACATACAGACCCCCAGTTGGACATTTAGTACATATAATTAGGTACACAACATTAGATGTGATGCAGCTGAAAGTACCTGGTATCTTGTAGTCCTGATGTGAGTTGGGGATCTTTATCTTGTCCGTGGTCATTATAAATGGACAGGTTTTGCATTTCTTCTGATTGCAAGGCAAGGTTCCTGCAGCTGTTGGGGAGGACAGGGAACTTCTGACAATGATGCTTCTTAGATTTGGGGGCTGCCTAAAACACAGTAGTGGGGGGTCTGGAAATATGGATTGTAACCGGGCATCTTTTTGTAGTAAAGGTTGTAGTTTCCGTGCAGCTCCCCTTAGCACCTCCAGATTTGGATTGTAGGTGACCACTAAAGGCTCTACCTGTGGCAAAACATTTTTGCTCCCCTGATCATAGCATGTCAGATATGAAAATACTGGTACTAAGAAGCAGATTCACATCTCAGAGGCAGAGAAGAATTTGCGAATACAAATTGATGGTGACCTTTGACACTCTTAATGCTGGAATGAACCTGTCACATGGTTTTATGGCCTATTACATCAATTAAGGAATTTACTCCAAATACCCTGTGAAAACATCACAAAACATTACCAGACCCCAATCAGAGGGTAATAAAACTTTCTCTCCTTATCTATGAATTGTTCCAATATTTATGCTCATCCCTCTGCCATAATGACTATTCTGCTTCACGTCACTTGTCTTACCTATTGCATTTTTTCTGTGTTTTTGTGTATAAATATGTGATTCTTCAGATTTTGTATTAGTTCAGCCTGATGAAGAGACCTGAGTAGTCTCGAAAGCTTGCAATTTGTTACCATCTTTTCAGTTAGCCATTAAAAGGTATCAACCACTGAGGACTCTCAACTCTAAATATTTTTCTATCTACTGGCTAACACGGTACGAAGATATACATCTTCCCCGCTTAGGGCAGACTGAAATAGCATGAGAGGCATCACCACAGTAGAAACATAACCCATTGCGCTTTCGAAACTCATGACGCTGTGCCCCAGACACCACTCCATCACACTGCATGGGCTCAGCAGCTGGCTCACAAGGCAACACCACTCCACGCATACTTCTCCGCTCACGCAAACGTCTGTCAATTTGAATGGCTAATGACATAGAATCATTGAGACCAGAGGGACAGGGAATCCCACCATAACATCCTTTACATTATCCGACAGACCCTTCCGGAAAAGGGCCGCCAAAGCGTCGTCATTCCATTTGGTCAGGACTGCCCATCTACGGAATCTCTGACAGTACAACTCAGCATCATCAAGCCCCTGATTTAATGCCAACAAGGCTTTTTCAGCTTGATCAGTGACATTAGGCTCATCGTACAATAACCCCAAAGCCTGAAAAAATGCATCAACATCACTCAAAACAGGATCCCCAGGTATCAGGGAAAAAGCCCAATCCTGAGGATCGCCGCGCAGGAGAGAGATGATAATTTGAACCTGCTGCGCTGCGTTTCCTGAGGACTTAGATTTTAAGGCAAAAAACAATTTACAATTATTTTTGAAATTCTGAAACTTAGCTCGATCCCCTAAAAACAAATCTGGCATGGGGATCCTAGGTTCCACAACAGGCAACCTAGCAAGATATGCAGCAATACTCTGAACCTCAGTGGCAAGCTGATCCACACGACCAGACAACTGTGCAAACTCCATTGGGAGAAAAGATCCTCCCCAGCACCCAGAGATACAGAGGGAAAAAAAAAAAAATGCAACAAACAGAAAAATGTCTCTGACAACTTTTCTTCCTTCAAAATATTTTTTCCCTTCTGTGAGTACCATACAATTTTTAGGCTGGTGATACTGTTATGTTACGGTAGCTGAGGAGTGCAGGTAAAAAAGGAAATACACCAGAGCAGTTGGAATCTATGAGATTGCAGTACCCTGACTAACCACCGCAACTAGAGGCAGCCGTGGAGCGTTCCTACGTTGGTCCTAGACGCCTCGTCACAGCCTGAGAAACTAACTACACCTAAAGATAGAAATAGGAAAGCTATCTGCCCGGAGCAGAACCCCAAAGATAATAGAAAGCCCCCAAACATGTAATGGCGGTTAGACAAGAGGAAATACTGACACAGAAAGAAAATAGTATGAGCAAACGCTGGGTCCCAAACTATCTAAATAGAAAAGGACAGGAAGGGTACTTACTGCAATCTCAGAAAACCCTGAAAAACACCAACTCTACTAATTACAAAATCACCTGAGATCACACGACCTCTACCACCTAAATTAGTTCTCTGGTGTAACAAAATAAAAACAGCAGCCACTGAAAAAACTGGAAAAAGCAAATGTACAAACATCAGTGGCTGAACTAAACAGAGAGGGCAAAAGCCCCCGGAGGGGACCCTGAAGGCCCCCACAGAAGTGCAGGACAAAATGCAAAAATATAGCAAAAAACACAAAAGAAGAAATTGTCTTATCTGATAGCAGGAGATGCAGACACGACACAGCAGGCTACAAGGGAAACTGGAAAGAAGGATTCAGACCAGAACAATTGATCACCGGCAACCCTGATGGGAAAATGACTCCCTTATATAAGACCAGTCAGTACCACCTGATTCCCAGTCCTCACAATCCTCACAGTACCGCTTGTAACCACCAGAGGGAGCCTCTGCTCAGAACTCATCTCAAACCCATTCACAACACCATGGTTCACAGGTTCAAATCCTGACAATACTCCTCTCTTAACGGCGGCCTCTGGACGCAACTTGCCCAGGCTTTGCAGGATACCGCTGATGAAATTGTCTAATCAAACGAGGAGCATTGACGTTGCTTACTGGTTCCCATGAATTTTCTTCCGTGTCGTAGCCCTGCCATTTGATTAAATATTGTAAACAATTTCTGTGTATTAGGAATCCAAGATCTTTTCCACCACAAACTGCTCCTGTCCGTCCACTTCAATTGCATCGGGAGGCGGAGGGGATCGTTCTGGAAATGGATTGGCTGTGGTGGCTTTCAACAAAGACATATGAAAAACAGGATGAATCTTCATTGATGTTGGTAGCTGTAGACGTACGGCTAATGGACTCACAATCTTACTGATTTTGTATGGTCCCACAAACTTTTGTCCTAATTTAGGAGAAGGAATCTTCAATTTCAAATTCTTAGTGGATAACCACACTCGATCCCCAATCCTAAAGTGGGAGTGGGTCTCCGATACCTGTCGGCCGCTTTTTTTATATTTCTCCTGAGCTTCCTTTAATGTGTATTTCAGAACATTCAGATTTTGCTGTAGAAGAGAGATTCTTTCTGAGACTGCTGGTATTAATGGTGCCACAGGATTTTTGGGAAGGATGTTTGGGTGATATCCAAGATTTGCAAAAAATGGCGTCTGTTTTGTAGAGGCATTCTGTGAATTGTTATATGAAAATTCTGCAAATGGCGGCAGATCTACCCAGTCGTCTTGCAGATGGCAAATATAACAAGGAAGATACTGCTCCAGCGTCTGATTTGTACGTTCTTCTGGCCGTTAGATTGCGGATGGTAAGTGGTTGACAATCGTACTTTGATGTCTAATGCTGAGCATAAACTGCGCCAAAATTTAGATGTAAATTGCACACCTCGATCTGAGACGACTTCATCCGGCACTCCGTGGAGGCGAAAAACATTGAAAATTATCAGATCAGCTGTATCTTTTGCTGAAGGCAGACCTGAACACGGGATGAAATGCGCTGCTTTCGTAATTCGATCCACTACTACCAGAATGGATGTCTTTCCCTTGGACTCTGGTAGAACTACTATAAAGTCCATTGAAATCGATCCCCACGGTCGTGTTGGGATGGCGAGAGGCTGCAATAGTCCCATAGGGGATGCACGTGGAGTTTTATATCTGGCACAGATGTCACAGGAATTAACATACTTCTTAACGTCTTGAAAGTTCGGCCACCAAAAGAAACGTGACAAAAACTCCTGCATTTTCTGTGTCCCTTTGTGTCCTGCAATTTTAGAATCGTGCACTAGTTTTAAAATTTTTAACCGAGCTGCTTGTGGTGCATATAGTCGTCGACCATCCGTCCATACTTGATTTTTAAAAAACAGATGCACGTCCCCTGATGGACGTGATAGAAACGAGTCTGTTTCGTATGCTGCCTTCAAATCTTCCAGCAAATCTCCATCATGTATTACTCCCAAGATCTTAGTATCTGCCACAATGGGTTTGGGTGTTGTTACAAGATTAGCTTCGCTTGAAAACATTCGGGATAATGCGTCTGCTTTCTTGTTACGGGAGCCTGGTCGATATGAAATTACAAAATTGAATTGATTCAAAAACAGACTCCAACTGGTCTGCCGAGGAGAGAGGCATTTGCAGACCTGATAAACTCTAGATTACGATGATCGGTCAACACCAAAATTTGCTCCACTCTTTGAATGCTGATATCAACCACTGAGGACTCTCAAGTCTAAATATTTTGATATGATGGCGAGCAATTCTTTATTTCCCACGTCATAGTTCTTTTCAGCTAAAGACATACGTTGTGAGAAAAATGCACATGGATGCAGCAACTTCTTTACCCCTGTCCTCTGAGAGAGGATAGCGCCGACCGCACAGTCTGAAGCATCCACCTCAATGATAAAAGCCAATTCAGGGTCAGGATGGCGTAATATGGGAGCCGTTGTGAATTTCCTTTTTAAACGAGAGAACGCTTCTTGCGCTTGGGGTGTCCAGATGAATTTTGCTCCTTTTTTTGTTAGTTGCGTGATGGGTACCACGATTTCTGAAAAATTCTTAATAAAACGTCTGTAAAAGTTGGCGAACCTCACAAAACGCTGAACTTCTTTCACATTTTTAGGGATAGGCCACTCGGTGATAGCTTGCGTTTTTTTTAGCATCCATCCGTAATTCTTGAGGTGAAATGACGTATTCCAAGAGCTGAATCTCTTCTTGATGGAATTCACATTTTTCTAATTTAATATATAACGAATTCTCCCTTAACCGTTGTAGCACTTGTCTTACTTGCTTCTGATGATCCTCCATAGAGTTTGAAAAGATCAGGATGTCATCTAGATAAACGACCATGAACTGATCCAACAGGTCTCGGAAAATATCATTTGCCAGGTGCTGGAAGGTAGCTGGAGCATTGGCGAGTCCGAAGGGCATCACTAGACTTTCAAAGTGTCCGTATCGGGTACGAAAAGCTGTCTTCCATTCATCCCCAGGCTTTATACGCACTAAATTGTATGCCCCACGTAAATCTAACTTAGTGAAGATCTTCGCACTTTGTACTCTTTCTAGGAGTTCCGGGATCAACGGTAGAGGATAACGATTTTTTACCGTGTCTTTATTAAGCTCCCTGTAGTCCACTACTGGCCGTAATGTTCCATCCTTCTTTTTAACAAAGAATATAGGGGCACCAGCGGGCGAGGATGATGGACGAATGAATTTTTTGCTTAGATTTTCATCAATAAATTCTTTGAGAGCCTTCAGTTCAGGACCCGCTAAAGGGTAGATAGTTCCAAACGGTATAGCCGCCCCCGGGAGTAGTTCTATTGGGCAGTCGTATGGTTGATGCAGTGGAAGTGTATCCGCTCCCTTCTTGTCACAGACATCCAAGAAATCTTCATACACCGCTGGTAGCTGAGGCAATTCTGGATTCTGAACTGCTTCTAATGTGGACTCACTTGGAACCTCCGCCTGGACTTCTTTTTCGGGGAAACCGATCTTTTTCATCTCCCAATCGATGATAGGATTTTCTTCTGCAACCAGGGCAAACCTAAAATGATGGGAAAATGTGAAGAAGAAATAATTAGGAATGTCAACATCTTACGATGCTGCGGCTCAATATAGATCTCCAAAAGTCCTGTCTCATGATCCACTGGCCCCGAATTCAGTGGAGATCCATCTACCGTCTCTATCACAATAGGTGAACGTCTTTTCTGCACATCTATGCCATGATTTTGAGCAAATGCAGAATCCATGAACATCCCGCTGGCCCCAGAGTCGATCATTGCTGATGCGGTGATCCACTGGGAGTTAACCTTCAGTTTGATAGTTACAAAATAATGGGATTCTCGGCTCTCCTTCCTGGTAGGTGGAACTATGGATGATATGGACTGGATCTCATCTTTAGCGTAATCAGTCTCTAGGATGAAAGACTCCTTGTTGGAAGATACAGGATCCATTATGGCCACCACCATTTTTCTTGAACGGTTTGTGGGACGACTTGGACAGTTAATAAGAAAATGTCCTGCTTCCCCGCAGTACAGACATAGATTCTCTTTAAATCTCTGTTCTCTTCGTTCTGCACTCGCTCGTCTCTGGATCGCATCCACTTGCATTGGCTCTAGTTCTGTATCTCGGAAATTCAGGCTAGGCACTTCTTTAGTGACCGATGGCAGGGAGGAGTTATAAGAGTTAGTTGAACGATTCATGGAGGTCCACTTCTCTTGTCGTCGTTCAGACAGACGGTTGTCAACCCGGATGCAATGCTTGATGAAATCATCCTGATCCGAAGGGGTCTCTCCACGGGCAAGTTCGTCCTTTACTGCACTAGAAAGTCCTCTTTTAAAGAAAGTTACTTTTGCTGCATTATTCCATTCAGTGTCGACGGCCGACCTCCTATACTCCATAGCATACTCTGCGACGGGACGTTTGCCTTCTCGTAATGCCAGCAACGTTGATTCAGCGGTAGCTGCACGGTTTGGGTCATCAAACATCTGCTGCATCGCTCGAATAAACTCGTTCAGATTGTGTAAATGTGTGTCCCGAGTCTCAATCAAAGGATTAGCCCAAGCGATCGCTTTGTTGGTTAACAGCATAATGATGCATAGCACCTTTGACCTATCAGTCGGGAACTGATTAGCATGTGTATCGAAGAACAGGTAACATTGATTCAAAAATCCACGAAATTTATCTCGATCACCGCCAAAACGAAAAGGTGGTAGCTTGGGGACGTGGCAGACGCTGAGACGGAAGCTTGTCCTTCTAGCTGTGTAATTCGAGCAGTCAACACTTGTACCACATTCTGCAGATCTTGGATAGCTTGTTGGTGATTCTGGACATTATGATCGCTTTGTGAAATAAATGCGTCCATCCGTGATTTTCCATTCATCTGTTCGGTGTGCAGACTGGATATTGCACCCTGCAGTTTTCTGACACGTGTCTCCATAGTTGATGTGTAGCCCAGCTGCGCTTGGTGCCACCAGAGGGAGCCCTTTAGAATACGCAGGTATATAAGGGTGTGAAGAGATAGAGCAGTGAGATGAAGACAGTCTAGCTGAACGTTAGCTAGTTGTTGGTTGTACCTCAGACAGATGAGATCTCCTCAGAACACCGGAGTGAGAGGATTCCTGTCAGAACGTGCAGATTGTAGTTTCCCTAGGAAGTCGAAAGTGACTCTCGAAGTGAGCATAAATCAGTCTGACGGAAGGTCCTGATAGCTACTTTGGACAGAGCCTAAGAAGGAAGTGAAGGAAAGGGAACTGCAGTATTTGTAAGACCGAGTCAACTGAGGTATTGTTAGAGAGCGAGCGTGCCGACGCTTGGAGAGCGGTGAAGAGAAGGAAGCTGACATCTACTGCTGCTTGTGCTTATGTTAAAGGTGTGAGTAGGACGACAGGCAAGTGGAAAAAGGGAAAGAGAGTGACTGAGGAAAAATAGCAACGATAGCTTACCTCCACTCTGCACTACCGGACACCGGGTCCGAGCTTGCTAGAACCTTCACGGCTAGTGGGAAAAACCGGAGACCCTGCTGGACTTCAGGTCACAGAGGGGCCCAACAGTGCTGATATGTAACCGGGGTCAGGAAGAACAGGAGTCTGGTCAGCGCAACCATTGGAGACTTAGTTCTGTCCAAAAGAAGGCTCCACCACAAGATCAGCCGGGCGTAGCAAAGAGAACGGAGTTAAACTTTGTTTCATGCAAGTTAGAAACTCACACACATATAGACGTAAGGAGGCCCTACACCTACTCAGTGATTACTGGACGTGCATCCTCCACCCTGACGGCCTCCCGGGACGTGCCTGCAACTTCATCACCAGTAAAGGTACAGAAAGAGACTGTCTTGTGTGTGTCTGCATTATTGCTCCTGCACCTCTATACCGCCATATACTCCGAGGGATCAGTCTCACCTGTGGGAGACTTAACACCTTGCTGCCCCAAACCCTCAGAGGATCTACACTGCAGCGCTGGTCATCCTGACCAGGAACCACAGGTGGCGTCACGAACATTTTCTATCATCCCCTGTAAATATCCCCCTTTAGTGAGCGCCCAGGGCAACGGACCGAGCTGCGCTACCTGTGACATCCCCCAGTAAAGTGAACGGGCTCGGTGCCGAGTACCCCAAAGCCCTGGTACGTGCGACTCATCTGCTCCAGCGGCCTCCATTTTTGAGAGGCTGAGTATTCTGTCAAGTTACTGGCGATACTGGACTGGAGGTCAGTGGCCGGAGCAGAAGTGTGCAGGTGACCGGACCGTGGAAAGACTTCTGGAAGTGCAGTATATGGCGGTGGTAGTTCACTATGTCGGCAGATGCCGGAGCCTGCCCAAGCTAGGGCCGGCCGAGATCACACACAAGCACCAAGTCCGTTTAGATGATAGAAGTTCGAGGTAGGAACAGCAGGGTTTCCACAAGAGACAGAAAGGCGCCAGCAGAACACCTTCCAGATCAGGAGCTCAGATAATGCTTCACTCAGTTAGACTGAGCACCACAATATACTCAGCAACTGGAAGCTGCACAGGGCCAGGTATATATAGCAGGTTCAATCAGTCTTAATCAAGGCGAGAACAATCAGCAGGGCAGGTGATGATCTCTATCCCAGACGAAGTTCATATGGTTTCAAGCTGAGGCATCCACCTCAATGAGCGCAGCATCCTCCCAGGACCTCTCCACCACATCGGGTGAGGCCACTGAAGAGCAGCACCCATCTGCTTCTTCACCGCCCACTAAATTGCCCATACATTCAGATGGCCAGGAGCCAACCTTTATCCTCTTCTCAGAATCTGTTGGCTTGGAATCTGTGTGCCAGCCAGACAGCATTCCTGCAGCTGAAGAAGAGTGTTAGGATTTTAACCTGTGAACCATGGTTTGCTAGTCTGTTCCTTTGCTGTGGAGCTATTCGGAACTTGTATAACTTCAGCTGCCATCCAACCAACAACGGTTTCTACTTGATCCTCTCTTATCAGCCTATGGCCCTGTCCTCCTAACAAGCTGCGTATAAATGACTGCTGCCGGGTGAAAGTAGGTGCTGAGTGACTTAGGCCTGCTGCTTGCTCTGGATGTGCACCATGTCTAGCTGCTGATGCACCTCTTCCGCGGCCGCCACGGGGATGTCCCTTACTCCCTGCCCTCATCTCTATTGATGGATTCAGAACGGCAAGAAAGTAATTATTAGGGATTAGTGTGCCTATTCCTGTAGGACTACAAACAGGTATAAGAAACACTAATGGCACTGTATGATGGTGTGTCTGCTACACTTTAATTGAATCTAGTGTGGCCTACACAAAGAGTAACGTGTGTTTGTGGTGTTGGTGTACACGTTACGGTCGGATGTCACAGCACAGTAAATGACACTGCTGTGATACCAAAAAAAAAAGGATTCTCCTGGACTGGGCCAGGTGCTGTGTGGCACCAGCCACAGAGGTTGTTTGGGCCCTCACAGTACAATCCCTATATAGTGTTTAACTAACCTCAATAGATGCTGTGAGGTAAAGTAACACTTATAGGGGCACTGAGAATGAATTTACTGGTGAAAAATTTGGGGGTGCGCGATAGAACAGGCCGCACTAGGGGTCCTGCAGTCTGATGTGACTACAAAGACTGACCTAGTGGGTGCTGCACTCCCCAAAAAAAGCACACAGACGGTCTGCGCAGCGAAGGTGACTAAACTGTGCAAAGCGCACCCGAGCACCAGGAAAATTGAGGGATAAATGGGAGTAAGGGATTGGGTGGGGAGGTTCGGGGGGGGGAAACCCCTCACTTAAAAACCCCTATATAGCGTTCACCAAAATGTACTGGATGGTGAAGCTACACTTTTAGGAAAAAATAGGGAAAGGGGATTTAAGGGATGAAAAGAAAAGGCTGTGAAAAGGCAGTGAGACACACACCACACAGTGCTGCAGCAAGAGGAACTGCAGCAGCTGCAGTGAATGTGTGCTGCACTGTCTCACTAAGCACCTGACAGAGCCTGCACAGCACAAAAAATGAAACTAAGTGGGGTCAGTGAGGAAAAAGACTGCTTCTGTAACACACAGGGGCTGCTACAGTCGCTGAAAAACAATTTCTATCGCTATTAGATCCGAGATCTCTCCCTATCTCCAACAGCAACCTATCCCTATCTGCTTTCACAGTAGAGGGAAGCTAAAATGGCAGACGCAGGCTTTTAAACTTCCTGATCACACCATCCAGCCAGCCAATCGCAGCGCAGCCCCTAGCTAGCAAGTTTGGACGCCTCCTACCAAGCTTAGGGGAGTTACACAATGTTGTCAGCAATTCTTCAGCTCCTGATTGGCTCCTCGGAGCGCTCAGAGGCTGAAGGATTATGGGATTTCCGATGTGAAAAAAATAACGGAAATCGGAATTCCGATATAGCAAATATCGGGCCGATTTCCGATATTTCAATATCGGAAAGCTCATCTCTACTGGTGTTATTTTTAGCCTAGATGCTGCTGTGAGCTGCTTTCAAAGCAAGGGAGATAGCAGAGCTCTAATTCCTCACACCCGGCACCATGTGCAGTCAGGCGACGCCCCCCGTTATCCCTAAATCTAATAGAGACCCATTATTGCCACAATCTTACCGCCCAATCTTACTCCTCAACCATGATTAGAAACTCCTGGCTAAGATCCTAGCAAACTGTCTACAAATGTTACTGCCTGGCCTTCTTTGTGAGGCTCAGACAGGTCCAGGGACAGAGCAGTGTGCAAATATACGCATGGCAGTCACAGCCACCGTCTTGGCCCAAGATGCGTCAAAACCAACTGCAATGCTGATGAGTCTGGATGCCGAAAAGGCCTCTGAAAAAGTGGCATGGCCTTTCTGATATGAAGACCTGGGCAGGGAAATTTCGTCCCGAATTTCCTACAGTATGTCCAATACCTTCAAACAAATGCAAATATTGTGTGTGACGGTTAACAGATATAGTGCACCAACAATAGGTCTCTTCCGGGGAGTCAAACAGGGATGCCCTTTGTCACCCCTCCTATTCAACCTCTCTATAGACCCCTTACTATGCCACCTATTGCAGACCCCTTTATTTAGCGGGTTTGCGATGGGTTCTAGAGAATTAAAAGTCACAGCATTTGCAGATGATATTCTCCTGGTAGTAACTAACCTTAAACAGGTCCTGCAATCCCTTATACGAGAGTTAGAAGATGTGGGAGGCTTGTTGGGCTATGATATTAATTGAGATAAAACAGAGGGGATGATGCTGCGTGGCTCCTCAAGACCTTTATGGGTATCGAGGTTGCCATGTCAGTTTACTACTGGCTCATTAAAATACTTGGGAATACAGGTAAAAAGACACCCAGCCAAATTATACAAAACCAATATTAATTCATATCTCAAAAACTTAGAATCCACCTTGACCAAATGGAAGATATTAGCTTGTCATACCTAGGCAGAGACAATTTAAATAAAATGACAGCATTTCCATGTCTTCTCTATCTCTTCCATACTCCCCCAATCTATTTAGCTCCTAAAGAAGAGAAGCGTATCAGTTACTTGTACCGCTCATTTGTATGGGAGGGAAAAAAGCCCCATATAGCCTTTAAATTACTGCAACAGCTGAAGGAAAATGGGGGGGATGAACTTCCCTGATATTAAACACAATAACCTAGAATCCCTATTCCGGGTTGTGGTGGACTGGCTGGAAGGGACGCCCTGTTATACCCAATATGACTTGGAGTGCTGTCTCACCCCGGGACTGGCTCTCCCTGCCCTCTTACACCTCCCTTTTACTGAACTGCTAGCTGAAGTAAGAGTTAACCCACTCCTGATGTCTACATGGAAGGCATGGCAGAAAATATGCCGACAATTCCGGCTCTCTCTCTGGGTGTCCCTCCTTCCACTCATTGGAGACCTTCACTTTCAAATGGACATTCTCACCCCATCTTCTATCAATGGCACTCTTAGGGTATAACATCTATTAAACACCTAGTCCAACCCGAGGAACACCGAATATACTCATTAGAGGAGTGGCAATGCAAATACCCCAATGCCTTTCTTTCCAGTACTTACAAGGTAAAAATTATGTAACAAAAATACTAGCACATCTTCCTGAACATGAGTGGAGACCATGCCTGCTTAGATGGCTCACTAAATCTAATTCTGCGTCTGGCCAAATAACCACCAATTATAAATTCATCCATGTAGCCCTGGATTATGAGCAATCCCAATTTCCGCTAACAAAATGGCAGATCGAGGACCCCATCTTGTCCTGTAACACCATTCTGAAAGGTCTAGATCAAGCCTACAAATTCCTCCCTTCAGCTCATTTCCTAGAAATGAGACTGAAAATCTGTCATAGATCCTACCTACTGTAACTATGTAAAAATGTCATAGAATGGGGCTCTACACAACCTCCAAATGTTTCAAATGCCACTCCCCAGAGGCCAACTTGTTTCATTGCCTGTGGTTCAGAGAACAACAATTCACCATTTACCATCACACATCTGACAAACTTTGCTCTTGACAAGCCTCTGTGGGTCATTTTTGGATATTTAACACCAGGGGCCCGTAAACTACTACATTTAGTGGCAGCAGCAGAAACTAAGGACATTCTACAGACATGGATCTACAACCATGCCCCTCTTTTCAAGATCTTTGTAGAAAAACTGTATTTTCTGCTTCAGATAGATTGGGTTGAAGCCTTGCATAAAGAGGGCAAAGTGAAGTCCTTTTTCGAAACTTGGGAGAGTTTCATTTTCCTGCTTCCACAATGCATCCAGGATGACATTAAAACCTGTTTTCAGCCAACAGTCTGGTATCAAGACACTTCTGGGTTTTGAGGTTCAACTTCGGTGTTGTTGGGCCGTGAGTTTCAAATCAAACACCCATGCTGGGTGTCCCATATGTAAAAAAATGCACTTGTTTCTGACATACTTCTCCCCTTTCCCAATTTTTCTTTGTTTTTGGTTTACCCTCCTTTAAACCAATGCAATTTCTGGAATAGATGTGTTGACATATGTGCCTCAAGTAATGTTTCCATTTATGTCTGTAAAAAAAAAAATGTTATTCAATAAAAACAAGGTTTAAAAAAACAAGGCCAGAAAGGAGATTGCTACAGGTAACTGTAAAGCAATCATTATATTAATTTCATCAGTATCTTAGGGGCCTCAAGCCATTGTTCTCTCAACCACTAGGCTCATTGTGTGGCTAGGGAGGGTAGACCCAGGAGAGCCATCAACACTGGGGGTCTCATGCAATTCCATGTGATGGGTTTCTGGAATATTCTTAATTCTTTGAGCTAAAATCAATGTTTACCAATGTTAATTGGGAGGGTGTGAACATTTCTGCCAATTCAGGGGGCTGATCCCAGAGAGAGGAAAAGAAGCCACATGTATTGTCAAGGAATTGGTGGAGTGACGTCAACAGACAAGGATCTATCGCTGAGGTCTCCTGGAGCACATGGATGAATGGCCTATGGAGTTTGGAGATTGGTTGAGGGGGTGCTACGTGCTACAGTTGTGATATCCGTAATCTAGAGGAACATAGGCTGTGACTGCACACTATACTGGTGAGAGATACCAAAAGCTGTGGACCAACCAAAGTTGGGAGACAGTGGGTATCAACTGGTACAGGGGCAGTGGAACTACCGATCCTGGGTGGGGAATTTGAGGACATTGTATTTTGGTTATCGATCTAGTTTTGCTGTACAACCGTGGATAGAAGAAATAAAGCTACCTGCATCGCTAGCCTGCCTGGTTGATTATTACAACTCAAATCTTCACATTTTGTTATGCCAATTTTGTGATATTTATTCAGAGGAAACTTAGCAACAATATCAAATAACTAAAATGTGTCTAAACGCTATTGCTGTAATGACTCTGTTGTCGGGTATTCTGGGACCAGGGGCTCCTTCCCTTTCCTTAATGCTAGTAGCGCCCTAGCTCGCCGTTTCCCAGCTTACTTCCAATGGTGAAGACTCCAGGACCACGTGCCTTGCCTTAGCTTCTGCATCTGCCTCTGTTTGTACCCTCTGCCCACCAAAGGAAGAGGGGAGTAGTAGTGTACCGTAATACACCAACCCGACTAACAAGGTAAAACAAACAGGTATAAAAGAAAACACCAATTATACAAAAAAATCACAAACAACAAAGGCAAACACTGGGGAGTGGAGGATGGGATAAAACCAAAGTTAGAAGGAGAGGATTAGCATACAACCTAAACCACGCAACAGTCTCAGATAAAGCCACCAAATGACTTCTCAAACAACAACAAAGCACGATCTCCTAGCCATGCAGCATAAGCTAGTTTTGACAATGGGTGCTTGCGAGGGCTTGGATTATATAGTAGAAGGGAGTGGCATACAGAGAGCAATTGAGAACCTTAATGCAGGAAAGCTTTCAAGAGTAGAGATGGGCGGACACCTGGATGTTGGGTCCGGCCGAAAACTTGCAAAAACTTCGGGTTCAGGTATCAGAACAGTACCCAAACCCCATTCACATGAATGGGGGGCCCGAACAGCCAGTGTTTGCCATGCTGTCATGTGCATGACAGCGTTGCAAACACCGCTTCTTATCAGCAGTGAAATCATCCCCGCCGGTGAGAAAGCTGCGGTTCCCACTCTGTCTAAAGACAGCGTGAGCTTTCAACTTTGACCGGAGGTATGAAGTTTACCTCGGGTCACTGCTGTCAGCTGATGGGACTACTGCTCCCATCAGCCTATGTGTGCTGCCACTAATAACAGTGAGAACAGGAGCAGCTGGCTCCTGCGCTGTAAAGAAATAATTTTTTTAAAAAATGGTGTGGGTTCCCCTGTTTTTTTGATAACCAGCCAGGCAAAACTCACAGTTCGGAGCTGCAACCGTCAACTTCAGCGAGGCTGGTTATTAACCCCTCTTGCCATCGGACGTACTATCCCGTCCATGAAACCCGTGCCAATCTGCCCATGGACGGGATAGTACGTCCAAGCGATCAGCTGCGCTCCCGGGGGAGCTGATTATCACAGCTGACACTATGTGCCAGGAGCAGTCACGGACTGCTCCCGGAACATTAACCCCTTGCACGCCGCGATCAGACATGATCGCGGTGTACCGGGGACATGGGAGCATCGCGCAGGGAGGTGGCTCCCTGCGTGCTCCCCTGAGGCCCTCAGAACAGAGCGATGTGACCTCGCTGTTCTGAAGGTCTCTTCCCTGCAGGACCCCGGATCCAAGATGGCCGCCGGGTCCTGCAGGGAGGCGGCTTCCTCAGCTGAGGAAGCCTGCAGCACTGCCTGTGAGATCGCTGGTCTCACAGTGTGCTGTGCACACTGTGAGACCAGCGATCTGATAAAAATAAAGTGATGTCCCACCCTAAGACTAAGTAAAAAAGTTAAAAAAATCAAAATCACATGTGTAAAAAAAAAATCCACAATAAAGGAAAAAAAAATATTCCCCAATAAATTAATTTCTTCCTGTAAATAAAAAAAAAACAAATAAAACAGTACACATATTTGGTATCGCCGCGTCCGTAAAACCCCCCCTATAAAACTGTCCCACTAATTAACCCCTTTAGTGAACCCCTTAAAAAAAAAAAACAAAGCAAAAAATCAATGCTTTATCATCATATCACCGAACAAAAAGTGGAATAACACGCGATCAAAAAGACCGATATAAATAAACATGGGACCGCTGAAAACGTCATCTTGTCCTGCAAAAAACGAGCCACCACACGCATCATCAGCGACACAATAAAAAAGTTATAGCTCGCAGAATAAAGCGATGCAAAAATAATTTTTAATATAAAATTGTTTTTATTGTATAAAAGCACCAAAACATAAAAAAATTATATAAATGAGGTATCACCATAATCATACTGACCCGAAGGATAAAACTGCTTTATCAATTTTACCACACGCGGAACGGTATAAACACCACCCCCAAAAGAAATTCATGAATTGCTGATTTTTGTTCATTCTAACCTCCCAAAAATAAAATAAAAAGCGATCAAAAAATGTCACGTGCTCAAAAATGGTACCAATAAAACATCAACTCGTACCGCAAAAAAAAAGACCTCACATTACTCTGTGGGCCAAAATATGCAAAAATTATAGCTCTCAAAATGTGGTGATGGAAAAAAAACTTTTTTGCAATAAAAAGCGTCTTTTAGCGTGACAGCTGCCAATCATAAAAACCCGCTATAAATAGTAAATCAAACCCCCTTTATCACCCCCTTAGTTAGGGAAAAATAATAAAATTAAAAAAATGTATTTATTTCGATTTTCCCATTAGGGTTAGGGTTGCGGCTAAAGTTAGGGTTAGGGTTGGGATTAGGGATGTGTTAGGGTTAGGTTTGTGGTTAGGGTTATGGTTAGGGTTGGGACTAGGGTTAGGGGTGTGTTGGGGTTAGGGTTGGAGTTAGAATTGGGGGGTTTCCTCTGTTTAGGCACATCAGGGGCTCTCCAAATGTGACATGGCGTCTGATCTCAATTCCAGCCAATTCTGCGTTGAAAAAGTCAAACGGTGCTCCTTCACTTCTGAGCTCTGCCATGCGCCAAAGCAGTAGTTTACCCCCACATATGGGGTATCAGCGTACTCAGGACAAATTGCACAATAACTCTTGGGGTCCAATTTCTTCTATTACCCTTGGGAAATTAAAAAATTGGGGGCGAAAATATCATTTTTGTAAAAAAAATGATTTTTTTGTTTTTACGGCTGTACGTTATATTTTCCAAAATGGGGTCACTTGTGGGGGGTTTCCACTGTTTAGGCACATCAGGGGCTTTCCAAATGTGACATGATGCCCGCAGACCATTCCATCAAAGTCTGCAATCCAAAACATCACTACTTCCCTTCCGAGCCCCGATGTGTGCCCATACAGTAGTTTTCTCCCACGTATTGGGTATCAGCGTACTCAGGACAAATTGGACAACAACTTTTGGGGTCCAATTTCTCCTGTTACCCTTGTGAAAATAAAATATTGGGGGCGAAAAATCATTTTGTAAAAAAAAAAGGATTTTTTATTTTTACGGCTGTACGTGTTAGGGTTCGAGTTCCCGCACAGGGGGAGTCTCGAACCAGTGCCGCTGCGGTCTCCCATTCGTCTCCAGCCGCAGTGGATTCTCCTCAGCAGAGACGTCGTTCCAGGCGTCTTGCCCACTCCACTACTGGGCAGTGACTTGCTGCTGCTTTTCCTGGCTCTGCTATTATAGCCAGTTCTGGAGCAGACGTATTTGGGACAAGTCCTGCATTTTCCCTTCTGAGCGTGCCCAGAGTAAGATCTCTCATTGGAGATCAGGGGTCACATGCTCAGGTACTGCAGCAGCTTCTATTGGCCCGCCAGGAAGGCCCTGTTACTGCTAGTCTTCTGAACAGGTTCTCATTGGTCCTTGTTCCTGGAAGGTCCTGTGGCGGTTGCTATAAAAGGGTAGCATGGCTTGGCCGCCATGCGCTAGTATCAACCATTTTATGCTATGCGCCAGTGTGGTCATGCGTGTGTGTGGTTAGGGACCCGGCTGAAATAAGCCACTAGAATACCGACTTAATCGGTGAGGAGTTTGGTGTGCTAGCTGGTCAGGGTCGGTGTCCTAGATGCCCTAGATTACCGGCATAACCGGTGAGGAGTTTGATTGCCGTATTCAGGGTCTGGCGTTCAGACGCCATAGATTGCGGGTGACTCCCGCGAGGACATTGCACACGATCACACATTATGTACGCTTAGCACTTAACTGTGTACCTGAGAGCCTGACAGGACACAGTTCTTTTCTTTAGCGGCCCTGTGACGTAACAGGGTTCGCTTTCAACGCTAGACAGCGCCCTAGCGTGTTTTCTTTGCGACTCAGTTGTTTCAGTGAGTACGCACACATCGCCATATAGCGCTGCGGCTCTCTTCTAGCGTCTCTGTGGATTAACAGAGTTCGCACTTATTGCCACAGCGCATTACGGCGTTTATTTGGGCAACTCTGCGGGATAACAGAGTTTGCTTCTCGCGCCATTTCTACTAGCAGCAGGCTTCGCTTGCACGGTGGACCCCGGGCTGCGAAACGCACCTCTCTACTATATATATTTGGTGCGTTCCGCAGGACCCTAACATAATACTAGCGCCAGGGTCTGGCTAGTTAAAATGGCGGATGAACAGCGTCTATTGCAGTACATCCAGCAGCTGAAGGCAGGTTGGAGGCTCTTGAGCTCAAAACCTCAGCTGTGGATGTTACCGCAGTCGCTGTTCAGGCTGCTAGCGTGGCTGCAGCCAGTTTGTCCTCTGCTACCTCTGCCCTAATTATCCACCTCCCGCTCCTGACAAGTTTGCCGGTGATAGCAAGCAATGTCGGGGATTCGTGAGTCAGTGCTCTATACATCTCGAGCTTCTGGCTGCACGTTTTCCCACGGATCGGGCACAAGTGGGTTTTGTACTTTCTTTACTCTCGGGCAGAGCATTGGAGTGGGCAACGCCGCTGTGGGAGCGCGATGATCGTGTGGTGCAGAGTGCTTCTCGTTTCTTGGAGGCTCTTAAAAAAGTCTTTTTAGGACTCAGGTCACCCACGATACGGCGCTACAACTGCTGGCATTGACACAGGGTTCATCTTTGGTCAGTCTGTTTTCCGTCCAGTTTCGGACTCTGGCAGTGAGCTAGATTGGTCTGATAAAGTTCTTATTCCTATCTACTGGCGGGGACTGGCTGATCATGTTAAAGACGCTTTGGCTTACCAGGGAGATTCCCGCCACACTGGAGAAGCTTATCCCATATTACCCGCATTGACTCCGTTTTCACGAGCGGAGGTTGGAGCGGGCCCAGTGTAGGCAGAGGTTTCGGTTGGCTTCCACCTTTGCCAAACCTCTCGAATTCCCCGATCTGGCGGTCCGAACCTCAAAAGCCACAGAAGTTTCCTCATGCAGGACC
>JARQOD010000003.1:10333848-10376778 GCA_033576555.1 Oophaga sylvatica | reverse complement strand
TTTTCGCCATATTTGCATTTTTTTCAAAAATAAACGCGAGTTATATCGAAGACATTTTACCACTAACGTGAAGTACAATATATCACGAGAAAACAATCCCAGAATCGCAAAGATACGTTGAAGCATTCCAGAGTTATAACCTCATAAAGAGACAGTGGTCAGAATTGTAAAAATTGGCCCGGTCATTAACGTGCAAACCACCCTTGGGGGTGAAGGGGTTAAGAATAGAGGGGTCCCCAAGCCGTATTTTTTATTTATTTAAATAATATTAAGGAACGGAATGAGGTCCCCCCTATTTTTGACAACCAGCCTTGCTAAAGCTGACAGCTGGGGGCTGGTATTCTCAGGCTGGTAAGGGGCCCTGGATATACGGTGTGGTGAACCCTCTGTTCTTGATAACCAGCTGAGGGTTGCAGTCCCCAGCTGTGAGTTTTGCCTGGCTGGTTATCAATAATACAGGGGAACCCACGCCCATTTTTTTTGCTTTTGAATTATTTATTTACAGCGCCGGAGCAAGCTGATAAAAACTCCCATCAGCCGCTCCTGCTCTCGCTGTTATTAGTGGCAGCAGGCGTCAGATGATGGGAGCAATAGTCCTATCAGCTGACACTAGTGACTGGAGGTAAACTTTATACCTCCGATCACAGCTGAGCGTTCACGCTGTCTTTTGACTGGCAGGGATGATTTCAGTGCCAGTCAGAAACGGTGTTTGCCTAGCAGTCATGCGTATGACAGAGCAACAAACACATGGTGTTCGGGCAGCTGAACCCGAACAGTAACACGGACTTCTTGGTGAAGTCCGTGTTCGGTGTCCGTGCCAGAACAGCAGGTGTTCAGTACAGACGCTGAACTTTACTTTTCAGGTTCGCCCATCTCTATTCGAGAGCTCTCAACTGAGCATATTTTGCTAGCATCTTAGCAAAATTAAGATTATTTAGTCTAGAAAAAAGATGACTGAGGGGTGATCTAACAACCATGTATAAGTATATAAGGGGACAATACAAATATCTCTCCGAGGATCTGTTTATACCAAGGAAGGTGATGGTCACAGGATTCTTTACTGTTAGAGCAGTGAGAATCTGGAATTCTTTGCCTGAGTAGGTGGTGATGACGAACTCAGTCGAGGGGTTCAAGAGAGGCCTGGTTGTCTTCCTGGAGCGTAACAATATTGTATCTTACAGTTATTAGGTTCTTTAGAAGGACGTAGATCTGGGGATTTATTCTAACAGCATATAGGCTGAAATGGATGGACAAATGTCTTTTTTTCGGCCTTGCTATGTTACTATGTAACATCTGCACTTCTAAAATAAACTTGCACCATTTCATATGAAGTTGAAGTGCTTCTAAAGAGTGCATGAGAAGGAGAATTCAGATGTTGCCGTCTTCTGGTTTCTCTCTGTCGCAGTAAACCCATGACAATTGCTAATTATAAAATTACAGAAATTACATTATAAAATTTGGTCCTCATTCAGTGACAACTCTTTTTTGCTTGTCTCTTCTACTCCTGCATCTCTTACAATTAACGAACAGTAATCTGCAAGCTTTGATGGATTCCCTTTTCCTTGATATCTTTTCTCCATAGCCGAAAATATCATGTGAAATCTCTCACCGTGCTCGTTGCTCTTCTGTATGCGAATGTAAGAAATGCATCTTTAACCTTTTCCTGATATGGGACGCATCCATACGTCATGATCATCTGGTACTTACCGACCTTTGACTTATGGATACATCAAGGTGCTCTCGCGCACACAGGGGCTCTGTGCCTGATTGCCACTGGGTATCAGCTGATTCTGGCAGCTGACACACGGCACTCAGAGCAGATATTAAGAAAGGGGACTATGTCAGCTCATTCATAGCGGAGCAAGGAAAATCCAGCAGTGCAGCAGTAATATCAGTCGATAGCTGTAAAAGGTAAATCCAGGTTCAGAAATCTGATGTATATAAAAGTATCAAATTTATTAGGTAAATTAAAAATAAGAATATAGCATGATAGTTATAGCTCCAACTTGTGGAGATGATAGATTCGTTTCGGACCCTCAGGTCTGTAGTTATTGTATTACCTGTACACCGACACTATATACAGAGCGCGTGTGTATAATGTCACTTTTGATCATTGTATTACCTTACACTGTATAATATGTACAGGGCTCCTGTGTATAATGTCACTGGTGATCACTGTATTACCTGTACACTGACACTTTATACAGAGCTCCTATGTATAATGTCACTGGTGATCACTGTGTTACCTATACTCTATACAGAGCTCCTGTGTATAATATTACTGGTGATCACTGTATTACCTGTACACTGACACTATATACAGAGCTCCTGTGTATAATATTACTGGTGATCACTGTATTACCTGTACACTGACACTATACAGAGCTCCTGTGTATAATGTTGCTGGAGATCACTGTATTACCTGTACACTGACACTATACAGAGCTCATCTGCATAATCACACTACCCACAGACAGAGGCTTACAGCAACATGGGTAAGTTCCATTGATGAATTACTGTTCCATTTGGTCGGGTTTTTGTTTTTTTTTGCTGGCATTTGCCTCTGACCTTGTGGAGTTCTACCATTATCATTTACTCTGTTGCAGCCTGAAATTTGGTCTGTTCCACTATATGCATGGACTTGATTCCCTATTTTTTCTATACCTCATACATGTCTCATGGTACACACGGTTCATGCTATCTTTATATTTGTATGTTTATATTTCTAATAAAGATTGATGTTTTTTATTAATTATCTCTTTGTGAAGTGGTGTCTTTTGAATAATTTTTATACATTTTTGATATGTTTCATGAGCACCCATTTACTAGTAAGAGGTAATTGCTTCAGGCAATCTGAGGCCCCTCTTATAGATTGATATGTTGGTGGACACTATTTTGAATACAGAGCGCCTATGTATAATGTCATTGTTGATCACTATATTACCTGTACACTGTATACTATATACAGGGCTCTTGTATATAATGTCAATGTTGGTCACTGTATTACCTATACACTGTATAATATGTACCAGACTCCTGTGTATAATGTCACCAGTGATCACTGTATTACCTGTACAGTGACCCTTTATACAGAGCTCCTGTGTATAATGTCACTGGTGATCACTGTGTTACCTATATTCTATACACTATATATAGAGCTCCTGGGTATAATGTTACTGGAGATCACTGTATTACCTTTACACTGACACTATATATAGAGCTCCTGTGTATAATGTGATCACTATATTACCTGTACTCTGATACTATATACAGCGCTCCTGTGTATAATGTCGATGGTGATCCCTGTGTTACCTGTACACTGACACTCTACAGAGCTCTTGTGTATAATGTCACTGGTGATCACTGTATTGCCTGTACACTGACACTATATACAGAGCTCCTGTGTATAATGTTACTAGAGATCACTGTATTACCTGTACACTGACACCATGCATTATATAAGATGTACAGAGCTCCTGTGTATAATGTCACTGGTGATCACAGTATCACCTGTACACTGACGCTATATACAGAGCTCCTATGTATAGTGTTACTGGTGATCACTGTATTACCTTTACACTAACACTATATACACAGCTCCTGTGTATAATGTCACTGGTGATCATTGTATTACCTGTACAATATACACTATATATAGAGCTCCTGTGTGTAATGTTACTGGTGATCACTGTATTACCTTTACACTGACACTACATACAGAGCTCCTGTGTATAATGTCACCAGTGATCACTGTATTACCTGTACACTGGCACTGTATACAGAGCTTCTGTGTATAATGTCACCGGTGATCACTGTATTACTTGTACACTGACACTATATACCGAGCTCCTTTGTATAATGTCACTAAAAATCACAGCATTACACTAACAGTATATACACAGCTCCTGTGTATAATGTCACTGGTGATCATTGTATTACCTGTACAATATACACTATATATAGAGCTCCTGTGTATAATGTCACTGGTGATCAATGTATTACCTGTATATTGATATTATATACAGATCTCCTGTGTATAACGTCACCGGTCACTGTATAATCTTTATACTGACAACATATATTGTATACTGTGTACAGAGTTCATTTGTATAATGTCACTGGAGATCACAGTATCACCTGTATACTGACACCATATACAGAGCTCCTTTGTATAATGTCACTAATGATCATTGTGTTACCTGTACACTATACACTATATACAGAGCTCCTATGTGTAATGTCACTGGTGATCTGTTGTGAATACTCTGGAGGCGACTTCTGAGCTGGGGCTCCCTCCGGTGGTTGCTGAGGGTAATGAACTAATTGCTGAATGGCCTTCAGCTGGCTCTGAATGGTCTGATATAAGTGGCCTGAACTCCCTTCAACCTTGCCGGCAATCAATTGTTCTTCCAGGTCTTGCTTGGAGCTCAGCTTGCATTCCTGCTCTCATTCAGATAAGTGATTTGCTGTTTTTTTTTCCTCTGGTTGGATTTCCCTTGCTGGTTTGCTGCTTTGCAGTAGACTTCAGCCTGGTCCCCTTTTGGGGCCTGGCCCTGCAATTGTGCTCAGTTTGTGTTTGCACTTTTTCTCTGTTCCTATGTCACTTTTTGTTTGCTGAATTGCTGTGAGTTACACCAGAGATCTGATTTAGGTGGTAGAGATCGTGTGATCTCAGGTTTTTTTGTTAATCAGAAGTGTTGGTATTTTTATCAGGGTTTTTTTGGGTTGCAGTCAGAATTCTTTCCTATACTTTTCTATCAAGACAGATTGGGCTCATTCTTAGGGTTTGTGAAGAACTAAGCCGACCGCCACACGGTAGCCCGGGTATCACAGCTTCTGATCCCACCGCCGCTACCAAATGTGAGGGTCGACCCCCTTCCTCCCACGTCACCAATGGGACGTAACTCCACAGGTACAGCTCTCCGGTGCCCCCTTTGTCTCTCAGGTCAGTAAGGGAACTGCACCTAGAGCAAATGGCCACCGGGGAGGTTGTCCTGTTACCCACTGGGTATTCTAAGATTCGTGATCAGAGTAAAAGCATCAGCCCAAGATTAATTTTATGGTTTAATCGCCTTAAGAGCGCACTAGATAATTACAGAAATATACAGTAAAGCTATATAACGTAATTACAATGGATTTGCAGTCAGAGAAAAAATACAACGATAATGTACAAGGCTTAAAGGTATAAGCTATAGATCAATATTACCGGGTAGTATGGTCATGGGAAGGTAGGGGCTCTGCCATCCCCAGGTACAGTCTTCAGTTGCTGGATAGTCCCCAAAGCATGTGTTGCTGCACCCTTGGCAAATCAAATCTGTCCCATGTGTTTCTTGCTGCTGTGAGAAAATGGAATGAATCCAGCCTGTCCATGCTACAGTTCTTAAGTCTGCTAGGCCCTTCCCCTTTGCTTTGAAGCACGCATATTAACTGGCCTGCAATTCATATGGAGCAGGAAATACTGGCTTAAGTTTGAGTCATTTAACATACGACTGACCATCTTATTCAGACACTGGCCTAAATCAATTAGCATATTAAAGCCCTTTTGATTCATAGTGGACATCAAAACCGGTCGTACTGGATATGCTAATAGGCCCTGTGTAGTTAGCAATCTGTGGCTCTGTGAACTGACAAAATGGAGGCTGGTACAGGCCCTATCTAAGATGGTGGCGGTCCCGACCTCACACCTCCCTGCTTTTGAGGGCGCTAGGGAGTATCACATTCCTGTGTTCCCCCGTGCGCCCTACTGCACCCTCTCCTTGCCGGGACAACCCATCAGCGTTACCATGGTCCCTGCCTCTTTTGTGGCGAATGGTGAAGTGGTACTGTTGGAGAGCAAGGCTCCAGCGTAGCAACCTCCCATTCGTCCCAGAGACCGTGTGTAACAAGCTGAGGGGGTTGTGGTCTGTTTCCACGGTGAATTGGCGTCCATACAAGTATGGCTGCAGATGCTGCAGGGCCCACACAATTGCCAGACATTCCTTCTCCATCGTGGAATAGGCCACTTCCCTCGGCAGGAGCTTCCTGCTCAGGTACAAAATGGGGTGTTCATGGCCCGTAGTGTCAACCTGGCTGAGCACAGCACCGAGGCCGAAGTCGCTGGCATCGGTCTGCACTAAGAATGGCTGCGTGAAGTCGGCTGTCTGTAGTACAGGAGAACTAGAAAGGGCGGTCTTGAGCGCCTGGAAAGCTGTCTCGCAGGCGACTGTCCAGTCGACTGCGACGGGCAGCCTTTTCTTGGTGAGGTCCGTCAGGGGCTTGGCCAGGGCACTGTAGTGTGGAACAAACCTCCTATAGTACCCAGCAGTACCCAAAAAGGACATCACCTGCTTCTTGGTCCTGGGGGTGGGCCAAGATGCGATGGCATCCACCTTCCCGGGCTCTGGCTTCAGAGCTCCCCCACCTACCCGGTGTCCCAGGTAGTGGACCTCACTCATACCCAGCTGGCATTTTTCCGGCTTAATGGTCAAGCCTGCTCGCTGGATCCGCCCGAGCACCTGCGCCAGGTGCTCTAGGTGATCCTCCCAGGTGGGACTGAAGATGGCAATGTCATCCAGGTACGCGGTCGCATACCCTTCCAGTCCCTCGAGCAGCGTGTTGACCATCCGCTGAAAAGTGGCAGGGGCATTCTTCATGCCGAAGGGCATCACCGTGGACTTGTACAGTCCGAATGGGATGATAAAGGCAGAGCGTTCCCGTGCCCTAGGGGTCAGGGGAATCTGCCAATACCCCCTGCTCAGATCCATGATGGTCAGGTACTTGGCCCCGGCCAGCTGGTCGAGCAGGTCATCGATGCGTGGCATTGGGTACGCATTGGTGACCGACACAGCGTTGAGCCCCCTGTAGTCCACGCAGAACCGCGTAGTTCGGTCCTTTTTAGGGACGAGGACTACAGGCGAAGCCCACGCGCTGTTGGACGCTTGGATCACCCCCAGCCTCAGCATCTCGTCTATCTCTTGGCACATCTGCTGCTGCACCTCAAGAGAGACCCGATATGCTGAACGCCGGATTGGGGGGTGGTTGCCAGTGTCCACGTCATGGACTGCTGCCTCAGTCCTTCCGGGCAGGCTGCTGAACAGCTCCCGAAAGGGGTGCAGGGTGGCCCCCAGCTGGGAATGTTGGTCCTCCGAGAGCTGGTGGCCAACCCCCACATCCTCGATGGATCCACCCGCCTTGGCTTGGGTGAGCAGATCGAGGAGGGTTTCTGCCTCTCCTTCCTCTGGAAGGTTGCACACTGGGTGAGCATAAGCCTCCCGCTCATGATAGGCCTTCATCATGTTCACATAGAAGGCCTTCCACGGGCGTGGTCCAGGGTGACCAGGTAGGTGACGGCGTTGAGCTGCTCGTGCACGAGGTATGGACCCTCCCAGGCCGCCTGAAGCTTGTTTTGTGGTACGGGGACCAGTACCCACACCTTTTGACCCACCTGGTAGGTCCGCTCACAAGCATTCTGGTCGTACCATCGCTTCTGGTCAGCCTGAGCTTGGGCCATATTGTCATGCACCAGCCGCGTCAAGGCCATCATTCGGTCCCGGAAGCGCACGACATACTCAATGACCGACACTCCAGGGGTGGCTAAATCCCCTTCCCATGCTTCCTTCACCAGAGCAAGGGGCCCCCGTACACGTCGCCCGTACAGGAGCTCAAAGGGGGAGAACCCCGTTGAGGCCTGTGGGACCTCCCGGTAGGCAAACAGCAGGTGTGGGAGATACCGCTCCCAGTCTCTCCCGTGGGAGTCGACCAACATCTTCAGCATCTGCTTTAAGGTGCCATTGAACCGCTCACACAAGCCATTGGTCTGTGGGTGATACGGGCTGGCCACCAGATGTTGCACCTGTACCTGCTTACAGAGAGACTCCATCAGCTGCGACATGAACTGGGTCCCTCGGTCGGTGAGCATTTCCTTGGGAAAACCCACTCTGGAGAAAATCTCCAGTAAGGCAGTGGCCACTTTGTCGGCCCGAATGGACGACAAAGCTACCGCCTCCGGGTACCAGGTGGCATAGTCCACTACCGTTAGTATGAAGCATTTCCCGGAGCGGCTGGGAGTGGACAGAGGTCCAATGAGATCCACAGCCACCCTCGAGAAAGGCTCTTCGATGATGGGCAGAGTTACCAGTGGGGCTTTAGGGCGCCGCCCCGCCTTCCCCACCCTCTGACAGGTGTCACACGAACGGCAGTAGGCTATCACCTCGGTCCTCATTCCGGGCCAGTAGAAATGCTGAGCTAGCCTGGCCCTGGTTTTAGTGATACCTAGGTGTCCGGCCATTGGAATCTCGTGTGCGATCCGCAACAATTCCGCCCTGAATGGATGGGGTACCACTAACTGTCGGTCCCTGGGCCACGCCTCCGGTGAACCCTGCTGGACCGTTACCCGGTACAGCCGTCCCTGGTCCCAGACCACTTGCTCGCGGTCGGACTCCAGGGGAGGCTGTGCCGCCTGCTCCTTGAGAGTCTTCAGGCTAGTGTCAGCTTCCAACGCTGCCTGAAATCCCTGACTTGACGTGGCAAGAATTGATGAAACTGCCATGTCCTCTGTCCGTTCCCTGGGATCTGTCTCCTGGCTACTGTCTGACTCGGCAGCCACTTGGTCGGAGAGGGGGAAACCGTCGGACCTCCGCGAGGCTCCTTGGGCTTCAGCGCTCCAACTCCTGGTAACAGCGGCCACGACCGCTGAGACCACGGGTAGCGCCTGCTTTCCCTCGTCCCCTGACCAAGTCGCCGGGTCAGGCAGACTTCCCTGACTTCCTGACATCCCGGATGTGGGGAACTCCTGCCCTGGGGTCTTACCTGGTGGCTCCTCTCCCGGGACACCCCCTCCCCCCATGGCCTGTTCCTCTTCCTGCAGGGGCCCTAGACTCAGCAGGCTGGGTTCACTTAGGGGCCCTACACTGCCCATAGCAGCCCCTCCCTCCACCTCTGAGCTCTCCCCTACAGCCTCCTCACCTGTCCTCACTGTGAGCCCTGTGTGTGTAGTGTCAGTGAATGGCTTACCATCAGGTTTCACTCCCTCCTCCACTGTTGGAGGCACATTCAATACATTAACATTCACAGTAGAGTCATGACATTCTTGGGGAGCCGAACTTGGGGGTTCAGTGGCCACATACTGGGACACTAGCCGCCCCAAATCAGTCCCAAGCAACACATTTGCAGGAATATTTGGCGTTACTCCCACCTCCCGTATCCCCCTCCCGGCGCCCCAGTCCAAATACACCTTGGCAACGGGCAGCGCCGGTTCAACGCCTCCAATTCCGGAGACGGAAAGGGTTTTCCCAGGTACCAAGTCTTGAGGGGACACCACCTCAGGGCGTACCAGGGTTCGTTCAGCGCCTGTGTCCCGCAGTCCCATGACCGCTGAGCAGCCGATGGTGACAGGTTGGTAATTGTCTAGGGACCTCCCACCACCCCCTCCCACACACAAAACAGTGGTCGGTTTCTGGGACAAGGATGGGGCCTTCTGGCGCTGGGGACACGCAGCCTTAAAGTGTCCTGGCTGATTGCAATTATGACAACGTCTGGGTTCTGTTCCTGGCCTGGAGAGGGCAGCCGGGGGGTACACCCCTTGCACTCTGGGGGCTGGATATGGGGCAGGATTGGGCTTACCCCCTCTCCAGGTGCTGCTGGCAGGCTTCTTTGACTCCGGCGCCCTGTTGTTGGCATACTCGTCTGCCAGGGCGGCTGTAGCAGAAGCCCCCTTTGGTTTCCGGTCACGGAGGAACTGCTGGAGGTCCTCTGGGCAGTTCCACAAGAACTGCTCCGTGACGAACAGTTCCTGGACCTCCTGGCGGGTAGTGAGCTCTAGATCCGAGGTCCAGTGCTCCGCAGCTCTCAGCAGGGCCCGCATGTGGTCGGTCCAGGTGTCCTTTGAACCCCGCTGCAGGCTCCTGAACTTCCTGTGGTACGACTCCGGGGTGAGGTTGTAGTGCTGGATCAGGGCCCGCTTGATGCTGTTGTAGTCCTGCTCCTCCCCGGCAGGTAAGTCCCCCAAAACTTCCAGGGACTTACCCCTCAAATGGGGGGTCAGGTACCTTGCCCACTGATCCGGGGCCAGATGATGTTGGAGGCAGGTCCTCTCAAAAGCCAGCAGAAAGGAATCCAGGTCTCCATCCTTTTCAAGCAAGGGAAAGTCCTCCGCCCGGACCTTGGAAGCCCTTGTCTCCGGTGGGCCTGGTGCGTCCAGCGGGGGCCCGTGCTGAGCCATCTCCAGTCGGTGCCGGTGCTCCGCAGCTTTACGGCGTTCTGTAGCCTGCAACACACGTTCTGTATGCTCACGCTCTGCTGCTGCTTGCTCACGCTCCGCTGCTCTCCCTGCCGCTGCTTGCTCCCGCTCCGCAGCTTCACGGCGTTCTGCTTGCTCACGCTCTGCTGCTTTCTCTGCCACCACCAGGAGTCTGTCATAGGCGGTGTCATTACCAGCCTCGAGCTGTGCCATAGCCGCTTGGAAGAGGGCCTCCGATCTGGACAGGCTGGGTTGGGAAGGGGGTGGACAGTCCACTGTGAGACTGAGCATGGGGGTCGGGCTCCTTGGGGAGCCCTGGCTGAGCTCCCCCTCATCGGTATCGAACCCCTCATAGGCCACAGCATTGGCCTCCCCCTTTGCCCTACTCCTGGTGCCTTCCGCCATCTTGGGAACCTTTGGTTACTGAAACAGCTGCAACCCTGACCTTGCACACAACTTATTATATTTATACTCTGACCGTCTAGTGCTGGGCTGACCTTAAGACCCCAGCAGTGAAAGTACCGCTGGTAGTCTCTAGTGTCTGGGTGTAGGGGTCCCACGCACACTATTACTCTGATCCCACCGCTGCCACCAATTGTGAAGAACTAAGCCGACCGCCACACGGTAGCCCGGGTATCACAGCTTCTGATCCCACCGCCGCTACCAAATGTGAGGGACGACCCCCTTCCTCCCACGTCACCAATGGGACGTAACTCCACAGGTACAGCTCTCCGGCGCCCCCTTTGTCTCTCAGGTCAGTAAGGGAACTGCACCTAGAGCAAATGGCCACCGGGGAGGTTGTCCTGTTACCCACTGGGTATTCTAAGATTCGTGATCAGAGTAAAAGCATCAGCCCAAGATTAATTTTATGGTTTAATCGCCTTAAGAGCGCACTAGATAATTACAGAAATATACAGTAAAGCTATACAACGTAATTACAATGGATTTGCAGTCAGAGAAAAAATACAACGATAATGTACAAGGCTTAAAGGTATAAGCTATAGATCAATATTACCGGGTAGTATGGTCATGGGAAGGTAGGGGCTCTGCCGTCCCCAGGTACAGTCTTCAGTTGCTGGATAGTCCCCAAAGCATGTGTTGCTGCACCCTTGGAAAATCAAATCTGTCCCATGTGTTTCTTGCTGCTGTGAGAAAATGGAATGAATCCAGCCTGTCCATGCTACAGTTCTTAAGTCTGCTAGGCCCTTCCCCTTTGCTTTGAAGCACGCATATTAACTGGCCTGCAATTCATATGGAGCAGGAAATACTGGCTTAAGTTTGAGCCATTTAACATACGACTGACCATCTTATTCAGACACTGGCCTAAATCAATTAGCATATTAAAGCCCTTTTGATTCATAGTGGACATCAAAACCGGTCGTACTGGATATGCTAATAGGCCCTGTGTAGTTAGCAATCTGTGGCTCTGTGAACTGACAAAATGGAGGCTGGTACAGGCCCTATCTAAGATGGTGGCGGTCCCGACCTCACAGGGTTGAGCGATACTTTCCGATATCAAGAAGTATCGGATCGGAATGGGTATCGCCGATACCCCAAAAGTATCGGCGATACCCGATTCCGATACCGGAAATCCAATGCAAGTCTATGGGACAGAAATATCGTAACTAAAAAAACCTCTTTCTTTCCTTGTAAACACTAAATATACACACATAGAATACATATATATATATATATATATATATATATATACATGTCATTGTGACATATATATACATATATTTATAGTTTATACACTTCTACATAGTAAAATAGCCTCTGATTCAATTGCCGGGTAATGCCGGCTTTTGTGAAAATACAGAAGCACCCGACATGAAATGACACTTGGTTTACATAGAGTTAACCATGTCTTTTCATGTAGTTTGATATCTGATTTGCACAAACAATTAAATGAGTGTATGTGTGCAAAATTTCACACCTGTAGGGGTTAATTAAAGGTGTAAATTCGTTGTAAAAAAAACTGACTTTTTTGCTACGAATTTACACCTTTAATTAACCCCTACAGGTGTGAAATTTTGCACACATACACTCATGTAATTGTTAGTGAAAACAATAGATCAAACAACTTGAAATGACATGGTTAACTCTATGTAAACCATGTGTCATTTCATGTCGGGTTCTGCATTTTCACAAAAGCCGGCAATTGAATTAGCGGCTATTATACTATGTAGAAGTGTATGAACTATAAATATAAATATATATATATATAAATGTGTCACAAATTCAATGACATGTATATATATATATATATATATATGGTGTAAAATTGTTGAAAAAAAATGCGTGGGCTCCTGCCCTATTTTCGCAACCAGACAGACAAAGCCAGCGAGTGGGGGCAGAAAATAATAGCCCAGAGAGGGACCATTATTTTTGCCCCCCCCCTGGCTACTAACATCTGCCCCCAGACACCCCAGAAAAGACAAATCTATAATTAGATTAGCCCTTTCTGGCACTTTGCCCGTCTATTCCCATTGCCCTGTAGCGGTGGCGAATGGGTTAATAAGGGGTTAAAGCCACCTTGCTATTGAAAGGTGACCTTAAGCCAGGTTAATAATTGAGAGCTGTCAATTAGACAACTATCAATTATTAATCCTATTGCATGAAATAAAAATAAAACACACACACTTTAATTAAAAATCATTTTAATGAAATAAAGACACATGTTTTTGACCATCTTTTATTTTACTGCAAAAAACCATTTCCTGTAATAAAAATAAAATAAAAAAGCAAAATTATTCTTACCAATCCGATGTACAGTCAGGTCCCACGGTGTAATCCTTCAAAAAGGGCTCATACTCACTGGCGCCGAAAACGGATGATAATCAGACGAAAAAAAATCGGATTCAAATCTGACCAATGTTATTCAATAGGTGAGTTCTCATTTGCGATTTTTTTCTCATCAGAAATTGGTGTGAGAAAAAAATCGCAGCATGCTGCGATTTGATGCGATTTTGGGATGATAATCGCCAATGCAAGTCAATGGGTGCGATTAAAAAACGCACAGCACTCGCACCATGCAAGTGCTGTCCGATTTATACGCACCAGTCTCCTTTGAAAAGCCGGAAATTCATCCCCGGCTACTGTAAAATCACACTGACAGCTCACAAAACACTAGATACATACACATAGAATACATATATATATACATGTCATTGTGACACATACATATATATATATTTATAGTTCATACACTTCTACATACTGTAATAGCCGCTAATTCAATTGCTGGCTTTTGTGAAATCACAGAAGCCGACATGAAATGATACATTGTTTCCACACAGTTAACCATGTCATTTCATGTATTTTGATATATGGTTTTAACTTACAATTACATAAGTGTATGTGTGTAAATTCGTTGAAAAAAAATGCGTGGGCTCCCGCTGTATTTTCTCCACCAGACAGACAAAGCAAGCGAGTGGGGGCAGATAATAATAGCCTAGGGAGGGTACATTTTTTTTGGCCCCCCTGGCTACTAACATCTGTCCCCAGACACCCCAGAAAGGGCAAATCTCTAATTAGATTCGCCCTTTCTGGCACTTTGCCCGTCTATTCCCATTGCCCTGTAGCAGTGGCGAATGGGTTAATAAGGGGTTAAATCCACCTTGCAATTGAAAGGTCACTTTAAGCCAGTTTAATAATTGAGAGCTGTCAATTAGACAACTATCAATTATCAATTATTAATCCTATTGTATGATAGAAAAATCAAACACACACAGTTTAATAAAAAAGAAGTTTAATTAAATAATCACACAGTTTTTGACCATATTTTATTTTCCTGCTAAAACCATTTCCTGTAATAAAAATAAAATAAAAAAGCAAAATTATTCTTACCAATCCAATGCACAGTCAGGTCCCACGCTGTAATCCATCAGAAAGGGTTAACAGGTTACAGTTATTAGCAGAGAGCTAATGCTGTGTGCTAGCTGTAACACCCTGAATGAATAAGTTCCTCTCCCAGCGAAAGGAGAGGAAGTGATTAATGAGTGGAGCTTAATTGATTTATTGCCACTTTCAATTCAGTGACCTGACCTAAAGTGAAAGTGGGACACAATCAATTAAGCTTCATTCATTAATCACATCCTCTCCTGTCGGCAGGAGATAAGCTCATTCATTCAGGAGCTTTCAGCTGAGCATGCAGCATTACTTGTGCTGCTTAGCTGATTGCTAGTTAACCCTTTGTGAAGGATTACATCGTGGGACGTGACAGATCGCCAGATAGGTAAGAATAATGTTGTTTTATTATTTTTTCTTTATTATAGAAGATCAAGGGCTTCGCAGGGATTAAGAGTTTAATAAAAGATGGTCAAAAAAATGTGTTTTTATTTCATTAAAATTATTGATTCTTAAAGTGTGTGTGATTTTTTTATTTCCTTCAATAGGATTAATAATTGATAGTTGTCTAATTGACAGCTCTCAATTATTAACCTGGCTTAAAGTGACCTTTCAATAGCAAGGTGGCTTTAACCCCTTATTAACCCATTCGCCACCGCTACAGGGCAATGGGAATAGACGGGCAAAGTGCCAGAAAGGGCGAATCTAATTATAATAATATCAAAAACATGAAATGACATGGTTAACTGTGTCTAAACAATGTATCATTTCATGTCGGCTTTTGTGATTTCACAAAAGCCGGCAATTGAATTAGCAGCTATTGTACTATGTAGAAGTGTATGAACTATAAATATATGTATATATATATATGTCACAATTACATATATATATATATGTATTCTATGTGTGTATATGTATTGTTTCTATTCTTTATTAAAGCTGTCAGTGTGATTTTACAGTATAGCCAGGGATGAATTAGCGGCTATTATACTATGTAGAAGTGTATGACCTATATATATATTATATATAGGAGAGGAAGTGGAAAGCTTAATTGATTGCTTTCCACTTTCACTTCAGGTCAGCCAGGGACACCATCAGTGACGTCAGAGGGAACTGATTAACAAAAATAGGGGTTCCCTTCGAAAAAAAAATGGCATGGAGTCCCCCCTATTTTTGTTAACCAGCCTGATGAAGCAGACTGCTGAAGTATGGTATTGTCACGCGGTCTTATGATATGTGTACGATGTCAGTAAACTATTCTTAAAAGAACAACACTCTATACAACATATAGATTAGCAACATCAGCATGTAAATATAGAATAGATTTACCTGACACGATATCCGTTGAACTCAGGGTTAATCTTGAGGACTTGATACACTGTCACAGGAAAGAGGAGGACCGGGGGTCTAACCTGACCCTAAACTGGGGTCCTAACTAATCCCTCACCTTGGAGGTACTGATAATGGTTCAGAGGTCCAAGTCTCCAGCCTAACCCTGTCTCCTATCAGTCCCTGAACCCTGTAATCAGTCCTAAGAAGGATTCTGATTACCACCAAAGGGATATGGGCTGATCTCTGCTAAATACACAGATTAGACATATAAGACAGACTGGAGAAAACACAAACTTGCATACACACTCAAACACAGAAGGAACATAAATGATCTGGGATATTAAACTCTAAGCAAGGTGAGCTTAAAACAACTAAGGAGCTCTTTAACTTAAGTCTATACAGATACAATCCTATCTGTGGTCTGCATGAAGAATTTCACTGGCAACTCCCAACACAGACAACCAGAGATTTAAAGGAAACCAATCAACAAATAATTAATTGCAGCCGGGAGAAAACTGCACCCAGTCGCAGAACTGAGCACAGACAGAATTAACTCCCTAACTGCCAAACACAAAGAAACAGCAACTCAGCTGTGAGAAGTCAGAATGTGCAACCGCGACGATCTTCGTGGCGATGCACACATGACAGGTATTTAAGGCTGTTAAGGAGCCAATATCCATGGACCTTGCCAGCAGCATCGGACTGGAGTACCTTGGGCCCACCAGAGAAAAATTATTCTTGGGGCCCACCATCATACTTCCCAACCTTTGAAGAAGGGAAAGAGGGACAAAGGCTGTGGCACGCTGTGCCTGCTGCAGCAAGTTTTAGGCCATGCCACGTTGCACCAAAGACTGTCCAGGAGTTGGTGGATGCTTTAGTCCAGGTGTGGGAGGAGATCCCTCAGGAGACCATCCGTCGCGCTCATCAGGAGCATGCCCAGAAGTTGTAGGGAGGTCATATAGCATACCTCCCAACTTTTGAAGACAGGAAAGAGGGTTAAAGGCTGCGGCGCGCGTAGCAAATTTTAGGCCACGCCCCGACCACACCCATTTCACAACTAATCACACCCATATCCTCGCCCCAACCGTACCCATTTAGCACTGCTGATCACACTGACTGGTAATGAGGGCACAGTGGCTGGCATTATGGGCACAGTGGTTGGTACTGAGGAAGAGAAAGAAAGAGCAGCGAGAGAGAAAGAAAGGAGAGAGAGAGAAATAACAAACAGAGAAAGAAAGAGAGGAAAGAAAGAAAAGAGAGAGAGAAAGAACAGAGAGAAAAAAGAACAGAGAGCGAGAAAGAAAGAACAGAGAAAGAGAGAACAGAGAGAGAAAGAAAGAACAGAGAGCGAGAAAGACTAGAAAGAGAAAGAAAGACTAGAGAGAGAGCCAGAGGCGTAGCTAGGATTTTGGTTTAGTGGGGGCGAAACTTCTGAGTGGGCCCCTAACCAGAGAACCTCAGCAAATGACTGCGCTGTTGCCAAAAATAATCTATATATGAAAAGACCAATATTGATATCACCGCCATATGGTCTGTGGTAAATAATACCAGTCCTACAGAACATATAATAGATTACAGCACAGGTATAGATAATGACTTACCGCTGATGTTCTTTCTAATGGAATTGTTCACTTTTCATGTCTTTTCCATCTGGCCCAGACCGTCATGACGACTTCTCCAGCCAGGACTCGACTGCAGAGATTACAACAAAGACACATTTCACTTCTCATATTTTTAGCACTGTCACGGTCACCAATTGGACTATTCTCAACCTGCACAAACTCCTCATCCTGCTGATACCCCAATACTGAGCCACTGCTGCCATATGTGTCCCTATTTCTGCACCTGATACCCCAATACTGAGCTGCTGCTGCCATATGTGTCCCTATTACTGCACCTGATACCCCAATACTGAGCTGCTGCTGCCGTATGTGTCCCTATTACTGCACCTGCTGTGTGGTTCTGTGTGACCTCTAAATTCTAAAGCACCCCTCTAGAATATAGTAATGCCGGGTGCAAGTGCCCTAGAAAACAGTGCCCACATGTTGTCCCCTAGACTGTAATAATGCAATAATGTCCTGTGTGCCCCTTTGACAGTCACAGTAACCCGAGTTCCCCTATAACAATAAGTGTCCACTTTACATTTAATAATGTCCCAAGTCTCCCCCTGTACATCTCCCCTATACACAGAATAATGCCCCTCACTGGATATATACTGACCCCTTAATGTCCCCAAACTATTTAATGGGTCCAACACTGTATGATGGCCCCTAGATAGCATCCATACAGCACAATACACCAGATAGTCCTCAATATAGTATAATGCACCCATATAGGCAGCCTCTATATTATAATAAACCCCCATAGGCAGAGTCTATAATATAATGCACCACCATAGGCAGCCGCTATATTATAATGCACCCCCATAGGCAGCCTCTGTAGTATAATGCATCCCCATAGGGAGTCTCTGTAGTATAATGCACCCCCATATGGAGCCTCTGTAGTATAATGCAGCCCCCATATACAGCCTCTGTAGTATAATGCAGCCCCATATACAGCCTCTGTAGTATAATGCACCCCCCATATACAGCCTCTGTAGTATAATGCACCCCCATTAAAAAAAACCAAAACAATACTCACCTCCCGGCTCCTGTGCTGCTCACTGTTCTCCCTCTCAGCGTCTGACAGTGGGCACCGGCAGGTGACATTATCGCGCCCGCTGTCAGACGCTGAGAGGGGGATTATGGGAGAGAAGGAGCACTCGCTCCTTCTCTCTCTATGCGGTCAGCTGTATCGGCTGGATGCCGATACAGCTGACCCTCCGATGACGGGTGGGGCCCACTGCTGGCACCGGGCCCCCCCACCGCCTGTTCAGGCCCCATAGCGGCCGGGCAGCAGAGCAGGGAGAGCGAATCTCCCTGCTCTGCCGCAGAATGTAACTGTCATGTATAGTGTACAGTTCCTATAGCGTCTTGTGCTTGGGTGCGAGGAAAACACATGAGACATAGGTTGATATGAAATGACTTGTATTACTTCATACAAGCATGCGGAAAAGGTCACACAGTTTGCAGGAACAGAGGCAGGAGACACAGCAGGCCAGAGTAACTTCAGCTCTACAATAACTCTCCAAAGCAGGTTCAGGATCTCTTCTCTGTACCGTAATTCCTCTGCAAACATGGATTCATCAGACAGCAGGTTTCCAGAGTCCAAAAGTGTTCCAAGGTTCCTCAGTAGGAAATAGCTGGAGTACAAGTCCAAGGTTTCCAGGAGTCAGGTCACAGACTGATTGAGGCTTGATTCAGGAGCACTGATTGTTCAGCTGAGGCTGCTTAAGAAGCAAGAGGGAGAGAATCAGGGCGGGAACATGAAAACTGGAAACTCCATATTAACTGAGGGCAAGAGCTGCAGAAAGACAGAAAGCAAAATGTCCGACGGAAAACTGAGTTTCAAGGAACATGTCAAAAGAGACAAAGAACCTTACATTACTCCCCCCTTAGGGACAACCTCCGGATGACCTCAGACCAGGCTTGTCAGGGTATCTCTGATGAAACTGGCGGAGCAGGCGAGGAGCATTTACATTATTGACTGGTTCCCATGAGTTGTCCTCCACTGGGTAGCCCTGCCATTTAATCAAATATTGCAACTGATTTCTGTACAACCTGGAATCTAGAATCCTTTCCACCATAAATTCTTCCTGACCATCGACCAGCACTGGGTCAGGGCAAGGAGAAGAACGTCCAGGAAACGTATTGGGTGTTGCAGCCTTTAGTAGGGATACATGAAAGACAGGGTGGATTCTCATAGTTCTGGGCAGTTGAAGACGACAAGCAACAGCACTTATAATCTTACTGATCTTATAAGGTCCAATGTACTTATGTCCCAATTTAGACGATGGAATCTTTAATTTAAGATTTCTGGTTGACAGCCAGACCAAATCTCCTACCTTGAAAACTGGTGCAGGTTTACGAAATTTATCTGCTGCTTTCTTGTACCTTTCCTGAGCCAATTCTAGATTTTCCTTTAGAAGATCCATATTCTTTTGTAAAGAAGTGATTCTTTCAGCCACTGCCGGCAAGGGCGTATCTATGGGAAATCGAGGAAGAATGTTAGGATGATAACCTAGATTGGAGTAAAAAGGAGACTGCTTAGTGGAGGCGCTCTGAGAGTTGTTATAAGAGAACTCAGCCAGTGGAAGTAGATCCACCCAATCATCCTGTAGGTGGCAGATAAAGCAGCGGAGATACTGCTCCAGGGTCTGATTGGTTCGTTCTGTCTGTCCATTAGTCTGGGGATGAAAAGCAGAAGAAAGGTTTACTTTAATGTCCAATGCGGCACAGAAATTTTGCCAAAACCTTGAAGTGAATTGCACCCCTCGATCCGAAATGACCTCATCCGGTACTCCATGTAAGCGAAACACATTCTTAATCATCAAGTCTGATGTCTGTTTTGCAGTGGGTAAGCCGACACAAGGGATAAAATGAGCTGCCTTTGTTAGACGATCAACCACCACTAGAATGGTGTTCTTCCCTTGAGAGGTTGGTAACTCCACAATGAAGTCCATAGAAATGGATCCCCACGGGCGGGACGGGGGTGGGAAGGGTTGCAACAGACCAGTTGGTGAGGAGCGAGGTGTTTTGCATCTTGCACAGACTTCACATGAAGTGACATAGTTTAAAACATCTTTCCTGTAAGTGGGCCACCAAAAGAAACGAGAAAGAAATTCTTGTGTCTTTAGAATTCCCCTATGCCCGGCTATCTTGGAATCGTGGATGAGTTGCAATACTCTCAATCTGACTGTTTCAGGTATATACAGACGTTGCCCCTGAATCCACACACCATTCTTAAAGACAAGACTTACGTCCCTTGGGGGTTGAGCCAACAAAGAATCCGCATGGTATGCTTCCTTGATGTCCTTAAGTAGATCTTGATTATGAATCACTCCCAGGAATCTAGAGTCATGAAGAATAGTCTTAGGAGGAGTAAGTGGACGTGTCTCTGCTGAATGAATCCTAGAGAGTGCATCAGCCTTTCCATTGCGCGATCCTGGTCTATAAGAAATTACAAAATTAAATTGGTTTAGGAAAAGATTCCAGCGAGCCTGGCGAGGAGTCAGGCACTTAGCCGACCTGATAAATTCAAGGTTACGATGGTCTGTCAGGATGACTATTTGCTGTGCAGCTCCCTGAAGAAGGTGTCTCCATTCCTTGAAGGCGGCAATAATGGCCAACAATTCTCTATTGCCCACATCGTAGTTTCTCTCAGCCGAAGACAACTGCTGGGAAAAGAAGGCACAGGGATGCACGACATTCTTCTCACCTGTTCTCTGAGAGAGTATAGCTCCAACGGCACAGTCTGAAGCATCCACCTCTATTATGAAGGCAAGCTCGGGGTTGGGATGTACTAAGATAGGTGCGGTGGTAAATTTATCCTTTAAACAGGAAAATGCTTCCTGAGCTTGCGGGGTCCAGGAGACCCTAGACTGTTTCCGGGTAAGTTTGGTGATAGGTGACACTACCTCAGAGAAATTCCTAATGAAACGTCTATAGAAGTTGGCAAACCCGATGAAGCGCTGCACCTCCTTCACATTTCTAGGAATTGGCCAATCCTTGATGGCTTGGGTTTTGCTTCCATCCATACTAATCCCTTGCGTAGATAGTACATACCCCAGAAATTGAATTTCGGTCCTATGGAATTCACACTTTTCAAGTTTGATGTAGAGATGGTTTTGTCTTAGGCGTTCTAAGACCATTCTCACATGTCCATGATGTTCCTCTGTGGAGTTAGAAAAAATTAGAATATCATCCAGATAAATCACCACAAATGTATCTAGGAGATCCCTGAAGATGTCATTCACGAAGTGTTGGAAAGTGGCTGGGGCGGTACTCAGACCAAAAGGCATAACTAGATATTCAAAGTGTCCATAGCGTGACCTGAATGCAGTCTTCCATTCATCCCCAGGTCTAATACGGACCAAGTTATAGGCCCCACGGAGATCCAGTTTAGAGAAAATTTTGGCATGCCGCACTCTCTCCAACAACTCAGGGATTAAAGGCAATGGATAACGGTTTCTAATAGTAACCTTATTGAGTTCCCTATAGTCTATGCAGGGTCTCAGAGATCCATCTTTCTTCTTCACAAAGAAGATGGGTGCACCTGCGGGAGATGAAGAGGGCGTATGAAGCCCTTGGCTAGATTTTCGTCTATGTAGTCCTTCAAAGCTTTTAGCTCGGGCCCCGCTAGGGGGTAGATCTTACCAAAAGGTATCTCGGCTCCAGGCAATAATTCAATTGGACAATCATATGGACGGTGAGGAGGAAGCTGATCAGCGTTCTTCTTGTCACATAAATCCACATAGTCCTGGTATACAGCTGGTAGTTCAGGGACTGACATGGTTCCTTTAGGAACAGAGCAAACTGAAACTCCTTGACTCATCTGTTTCTCCGGAAAGTGTAATTCCTTGGTCTCCCAGTTAATCGTAGGATTCTGCGCCTGCAGCCATGGTAGCCCTAGAATAATGGGAAAGTGGGGAGAAGAGATAAGCATAAAAGACATTTTCTCCTGATGATCTTTACCCATAAGGACCCTCAAAGGCTCTGTTTCCTGATCCGCTGGTCCAGAGGTCAGTAGGGAGCCATCCACAGTCTCCATCTGTACTGGAGTAGCCTTCTTCACTGAACGTATCCCCTGTTTCAGAGAAAAGGAGATATCCATAAAATTTCCACTTGCTCCTGAGTCGATCATAGCAGAGCTAGACACCCAGACTGAGTCAACCCAGAGTTTGATGGAAAGGAAGCAATGAGAATTGTTTCTTTTACAACTCAGCTGGGACACCGCTGAGGAAACTTGAAAAATTGCAGCGTTTATACCGTTATCGTCCCCAGAACTAACAGAGTTTAAGTCCGAGAAATCAAGATCTCTTGCAGCAGATCTCTCTGGAGCCTGAGGCTCGGACATGACAGAGCTCCTCTCACAAACACTCACAGTGAATGACTGCTGCAGTAGTCTTACGAGAACGGCTGGGGCAGTTTTTAATGAAGTGCCCTGACTTACCACAGTAGAAACATAGATTTTCCTTTATACGATGTTCTTTGCGTGCATCACTAACCCGTCTTTGTAAAGAGTCCACCTGCATGGGTTCAGGTTCTGGTTCCCTTGTGATCCTACTCAAAGGTTCCTTAGCTGAGGAGGGAGGTAGGAAAAGGTTAGTGCGATTATTTTCGAACCATCTCTCTTGTCTGCGTTCAGTCAGACGAGCAACAATACGGATACAATAGTTAATAAAGTCACCTAACGTAGCGGGAGGGTCGGCACGAGCAAGTTCATCCTTAATCAGTGGAGACAACCCTTTCCGAAAAATAGATTTTTTGGCGGAAGTGTCCCAAGTGGTATCAAGAGCCCATCTCCTGAAATCCAAGGCATATTCGGCTACTGAACGCTTACCTTGGCGCAAAGTTAACATGGCTGCTTCAGCTGTTGCACCTCGATTGGGGTCATCAAACACCTGCCCCATGGCTGAAATAAAAATTCAAACAATCATCCTCAGTCTCAATCAGAGGGTTTGCCCACATCAAAGCCTTATTGGTAAGCAACATGATTATAGTAAGCACTTTGGATCGTTCAGTGGGAAATTGTGAAGTATGTGCAGAGAAAAATAGATTGCATTGGTTAATAAATCCCCTGAATTTCTCACGTTCACCGCCAAAACGAAAAGGAGGTAACTTGGGGATCCCAGAACTCGGGGTTATGGCAGGAGCCTGGACTCGTTCCTCTAGATCCTCAATCCTGGCTCGTAATTCCTGGGTAGTTTGTCCAAACACTTGCAAATTATGATTAGTGAGGTCCTGTAGGCTTGCAAAATGGGTCTTTATAGTCTGTATATCTGCAAGGATTGTATCAGTCACTCCGCAAAGCTCCTTTATGCGGGCCTCCATCTTCCAGATCTTTTAAGGCAGAAGTGCTGGAAGGAAAAGAGGAAAGAGGAAAGAGGAAAACACATGAGACATAGGTTGATATGAAATGACTTGTATTACTTCATACAAGCATGCGGAAAAGGTCACACAGTTTGCAGGAACAGAGGCAGGAGACAAAGCAGGCCAGAGTAACTTCAGCTCTACAATAACTCTCCAAAGCAGGTTCAGGATCTCTTCTCTGTACCGTAATTCCTCTGCAAACATGGATTCATCAGACAGCAGGTTTCCAGAGTCCAAAAGTGTTCCAACGTTCCTCAGTAGGAAATAGCTGGAGTACAAGTCCAAGGTTTCCAGGAGTCAGGTCACAGACTGACTGAGGCTTGATTCAGGAGCACTGATTGTTCAGCTGAGGCTGCTTAAGAAGCAAGAGGGAGAGAATCAGGGCAGGAACATGAAAACTGGAAACTCCATATTAACTGAGGGCAAGAGCTGCAGAAAGACAGAAAGCAAAATGTCCGACGGAAAACTGAGTTTCAAGGAACATGTCAAAAGAGACAAAGAACCTTACAGTAACTGTATCGGCGTGCTGTGCATGCCAATACAGTTACTGTAGCGTAGCTCCGGATGGGCCCCCTCAGAGCGCGGGGCCCGGGGCCACCGCCCCCTCTGCCCCGCGACCTATCCTTTCAAATCAGGGCCCACCATACAGGAGCTGGGTGTCACGCTGTCAGTGTATACAGGAGGTCCGGGTCTATGCTGACCCTAAGCTGGGGCCCTGACTAATCCCTCTACCTGGAGGTACTGTTGATGGTACAGAGGTAGAGTTGAGCGATACTTTCCGATATCCAAAAGTATCGGAATCGGAATGGTATCGCCGATACCATTAAAATATCGGCGATACCCGATACCGATACCGGAAATCCAATGTAAGTCTATGGGAACAAAATATCGTAACTAAAAAAACCTCTTTCTTTCCTTGTAAACACTAAATATACACACATAGAATACATATATATATATATATATATATATATACATGTCATTGTGACATATATATATACATATATTTATAGTTTATACACTTCTACATAGTAAAATAGCCTCTGATTCAATTGCCGGGTAAAGCCGGCTTTTGTGAAAAGACAGAAGCACCCGACATGAAATGACACTTGGTTTACATAGAGTTAACCATGTCTTTTCATGTAGTTTGATATCTGATTTGCACAAACAATTACATGAGTGTAAGTGTGCAAAATTTCACACCTGTAGGGGTTAATTAAAGGTGTAAATTCGTTGTAAAAAAAAAACGGACTTTTTTGCTACGAATTTACACCTTTAATTAACCCCTACAGGTGTGAAATTTTGCACACTTACACTCATGTAATTGTTTGTGCAAATCAGATATCAAACTACATGAAAAGACATGGTTAACTCTATGTAAACCAAGTGTCATTTCATGTCGGGTTCTGCATTTTCACAAAAGCCGGCAATTGAATTAGCGGCTATTATACTATGTAGAAGTGTATGAACTATAAATATATATATATGTGTCACAAACTCAATGACATGTATATATATATATGAGGTGTAAAATTGCTGAAAAATTAATGCGTGGGCTCCCGCCCTATTTTCGCAACCAGACAGACAAAGCCAGTGAGTGGGGGCAGATAATAATAGCCCAGAGAGGGACCATTATTTTTGGCCCCCCCCCGGCTACTAACATCTGCCCCCAGACACCCCAGAAAGGGCAAATCTCTAATTAGATTTGCCCTTTCTGGCACTTTGCCCGTCTATTCCCATTGCCCTGTAGCGGTGGCGAATGGGTTAATAAGGGGTTAAAATGACCTTGCAATTGAAAGGTCACTTTAAGCCAGGTTAATAATTGAGAGCTGTCAATTAGACAACTATCAATTATTAATCCTATTGTATGAAAGAAAAATCAAACACACACACTTTAATAAAAAGGAAGTTTAATTAAATAATCACACAGTTTTTGACCATATTTTATTTACCTGCTAAAACCATTTCCTGTAATAAAAATAAAAATAATAAAGCAAAATTATTCTTACCTATCCCATGCACAGTCAGGTCCCACGGTGTAATCCTTCAGAAAGGGTTAATGTTTACTGCAGGGACCGCAGCTAATGCTGCAGCCTCACAGTAAACCCCCAAATGAATGAGCTCCTCTCCTGGCTGACAGGAGAGGAAGTGGAAAGCTTAATTGATTGCTTTCCACTTTCACTTCAGGTCAGCCAGGGACACAATCAGTGACGTCAGAGGGAACTGATTAACAAAAATAGGGGTTCCCTTCGAAAAAAAAATGGCGTGGGGTCCCCCCTATTTTTGTTAACCAGCCAGATGAAGCAGACCGCTGAGGCCTGGATTTTCAGGCTGTTAAGGAGCCAAGATCCATGGACCTTGCCAGCCTGATAATACCAGGCCACAGCAGTCTGCATATCTTGGCTGATTAACAAAAATAGGGGATCCCCTCGAAAAAAATTGGCGTGGGGTCCCCCCTATTTTTGTTAACCAGCCAGATGAAGCAGACCGCTGAGGCCTGGATTTTCAGGTTGTTAAGGAGCCAAGATCCATGGACCTTGCCAGCCTGATAATACCAGGCCACAGCAGTCTGCATATCTTGGCTGATTAACAAAAATAGGGGATCCCCTCGAAAAAAAAACGGCGTAGGGGTCCCCCTATTTTTGTTAACCAGCCAAGTAAAATGCAGACTGCTGCGGCCTGGTATTAAAAGACTGTCAAGGCCCATGGATTTTGGCCCTCAACAGCCTGATAATACCAGGCTACAGCAGCCCCACATTTGGCGCATCAAAAGATGTGCCAATTGTGGCACTTTACCCGGCTCTTCCCACTGCCCTGTAGCGGTGGCAAGTGGGGTAATAAGGGGTTAATGTCACCGTTGATTGCACGGTGACAATAAGCCCGGTTAATAATGGAGAGGTGTCAATAAGACACCGATCCATTATTAATCCCAAAGTTATTAAATGTATAAAAAAAAGACAAAGCAAGAAAAAAGTATTTTAATGAAATAAAAGAGACAACACAGTTTTCATTAATTTTATTATACACTCATTCCTGCGACGCCATCGATCTCCTGTAAAAAAAGAAAAAAAAAAAAACAACAGTATACCACCTGTCCGACGCAGTCCATAGTAACGACAGTCCCACGACGATCCAGCTCTGCTACATCGCAATGACAGGCAGAGCCTGTCATCGCGATGCAGCACAGCTGATTACCTGCTTCCCTGGCGGTGACGTCATCGGACTGACTGCTTTACGGCCGGGATTACCCAGCAGTCACTGCAGTTATCGCGAGAAACTGCATGTGACCGCCGGGGAAAGATGATGGCGGCCATGAAGCAGTCCAGCCCGTGACCGCCGGAGATCTTCTGCCGGGTAAGTGCCGCTGACTAGTGTTGAGCATTCCGATACTGCAAATATCGGGTATCGGCCGATATTGGCTGTATCGGAATTCCGATTCCGAGTACCGATATTTTCGTCATATCGGATACCGGAATCGGAATGTCACTGTCACTGTCAGTGTCCGTCGGTCGGGTCTGTCAGGAGTCAGCGGCACTTACCCGGCAGAAGATATCCGGCAGTCACATCCCGGACTGCTTAATGGCCACCATCCTCTTCTCCCTGGCGGTCACATGCAGTTTCTCGCGATAACTGCAGTGACTGCTGGGTAATCGCGGCCGTAAAGCAGTCCGATGACGTCACCGCCGGGGAAGCAGGTAATCAGCTGTGCTGCGTCGCGATGACAGGCTCTGCCTGTCATTCCGATGTAGCAGAGCTGGATCGTCGTGGGACAGTCGTTACTATGGACTGCGTCGGACAGGTGGTATACTGTTGGTTTCTTTTTTTTTTTTTTTACAGGAGATCGATGGCGTCGCAGGAATGAGAGAGTAATAAAAGAAATGAAAACTGTGTTGTCTCTTTTATTTCATTAAAATACTTTTTCTTGCTGTGTCTTTTTTTTAAAACATTTAAAAACTTTGGGATTAATAATGGATCGGTGTCTTATTGACGCCTCTCCATTATTAACCGGGCTTATTGTCACCGTGCAATCAACGGTGACATTAACCCCTTATTACCCCGCTTGCCACCGCTACAGGGCAAGTGAGAAGAGCCGGGTAAAGTGCCACAATTGGCACATCTTTTGATGCGCCAAATGTGGGGCTGCTGTAGCCTGGTATTATCAGGCTGTTGAGGGCCAAAATCCATGGGCCTTGACAGTCTTTTAATACCAGGCCGCAGCAGTCTGCATTTTACTTGGCTGGTTAACAAAAATAGGGGACCCCTACGCCGTTTTTTTTTCGAGGGGATCCTCTATTTTTGTTAACCAGCCAAGCTAAGCAGACTGCTGTGGCCTGGTATTATCAGGCTGGCAAGGTCCATGGATATTGGATCCTTACCAGCCTGAAAAACCAGGCCTCAGCGGTCTGCTTCATCTGGCTGGTTAACAAAAATAGGGGGGACCCCACGCCATTTTTTTTTCGAAGGGAACCCCTATTTTTGTTAATCAGTTCCCTCTGACGTCACTGATTGTGTCCCTGGCTGACCTGAAGTGAAAGTGGAAAGCAATCAATTAAGCTTTCCACTTAAGGGCCCGTCTCACATAGCGATATCGCTACCGAGATCGCTGCTGAGTCACTAGTTTTGTGACGCAGCAGCGAGCTCACCAGCAATATCGCTGTGTGTGACATTCAGCGACGATCAGCCCCCCTGCCGGGTATCGCTGATCGTCGCTGAAATGTCAGGACCTTTTTTTGATCGCTGGTTTCCCGCTGACAGGCACGCATCGCTGCGTGTGACAGGCGGGAGACCAGCGATCCGCTGGTAACCAAGGTACACAGCGGGTTTCCAGGCACGGGGCTGTGCCTAGAAACCCGCTGTGTACCTTGGATACCAGCGCCCTGATGCAGGGAGCTGGTATCCAAGGTACACAGCGGGTTTCCAGGCACCGCGCAGCGCTTGGAAACCCGCTGTGTACCTTGGTTACCAGCTCCCTGCATCAGGGCGCTGGTATCCAACGTACACTGCGGGTAACTAAAGGCTGGGTCTCACATAACGATACACCAGCGATCCCGACAACGATATGCACTTGTCAGGATCGCTGATGTATCGCTACATGATCGCTGCTGAGCTGCCAAACAGGCAGCTCAGGCAGCGATCTGGGACAGCGACACTGCGGGTAACATCGCTTAGTTACCCGCAGTGTACCTTGGATACCAGCGCCCTGATGCAGGGAGCTGGTATCCAAGGTACACAGCGGGTTTCCAAGCGCTGCGCGGTGCCTGGAAACCCGCTGTGTACCTTGGATACCAGCTCCCCTGCATCAGGGCGCTGGTATCCAAGGTACACAGCGGGTTTCTAGGCACAGCCCCGCGCCTGGAAACCCGCTGTGTACCTTGATTACCAGCGGATCGCTGGTCTCCCGCCTGTCACACGCAGCGATGCGTGCCTGTCAGCGGGAAACCAGCGATCAAAAAAAGGTCCTGACATTTCAGCGACGATCAGCGATACCCGGCAGGGGGGCTGATCGTCGCTGAATGTCACACACAGCGATATCGCTGGTGAGCTCGCTGCTGCGTCACAAAACTAGTGACTCAGCAGCGATCTCGGTAGCGATATCGCTATGTGAGACGGGCCCTTAAGCGATGTTACCCGCAGTGTCGCTGTCCCAGATCGCTGCCTGAGCTGCCTGTTTGGCAGCTCAGCAGCGATCATGTAGCGATACACCAGCGATCCTGACAAGTGCATATCGTTGTCGGGATCGCTGGTGTATCGTTATGTGACACCCAGCCTTTATTCTCCTGTCAGCCAGGAGAGGAACTCATTCATTTGGGGGTTTACTGTGAGGCTGCAGCATTAGCTGCGGTCCCTGCAGTAAACATTAACCCTTTCTGAAGGATTACACCATGGGACCTGACTGTGCATGGGATAGGTAAGAATAATTTTGCTTTTTTATTTTATTTTTATTACAGGAAATGGTTTTTGCAGTAAAATAAAAGATGGTCAAAAACATGTGTCTTTATTTCATTAAAATTATTTTTAATTAAAGTGTGTGTGTTTTATTTTTATTTCATGCAATAGGATTAATAATTGATAGTTGTCTAATTGACAGCTCTCAATTATTAACCTGGCTTAAGGTCACCTTTCAATAGCAAGGTGGCTTTAACCCCATATTAACCCATTCGCCACCGCTACAGGGCAATGGGAATAGACGGGCAAAGTGCCAGAAAGGGCGAATCTAATTATAGATTTGTCTTTCCTGGGGTGTCTGGGGCAGATGTTAGTAGCCAGGGGGGGGGGCAAAAATAATGGTCCCTCTCTGGGCTATTATTATCTGCCCCCACTCACTGGCTTTGTCTGTCTGGTTGCGAAAATAGGGCGGGACCCCACGCATTTTTTTTCAGCAATTTTACACCTCATATATATATATACATGTCATTGAATTTGTGACACATATATATATATTTATATTTATAGTTCATACACTTCTACATAGTATAATAGCCGCTAATTCAATTGCCGGCTTTTGTGAAAATGCAGAACCCGACATGAAATGACACTTGGTGTACATAGGGTTAACCATGTCCTTTGCTATCTGATTTGCACAAACAATTACATCAGTCTATGTGTGCAAAATTTCACACCTGTAGGGGTTAATTAAAGGTGTAAATTCGTAGCAAAAAAGTCCGTTTTTTTTACAACGAATTTACAACTTTAATTAACCCCTACAGGTGTGAAATTTTGCACACATAGACTGATGTAATTGTTTGTGCAAATCAGATAGCAAACAACATGAAAAGACATGGTTAACCCTATGTACACCAAGTGTCATTTCATGTCGGGTGCTTCTGTCTTTTCACAGAAGCCGGCTTTACCCGGCAATTGAATCAGAGGCTATTTTACTATGTAGAAGTGTATAAACTATACATATATGTATATATATATGTCACAATGACATGTATATATATATATATATATATATGTATTCTATGTGTGTATATTTAGTGTTTACAAGGAAAGAATGGGGTTTTTTAGTTACGATATTTTGTTCCCATAGACTTACATTGGATTTCCGGTATCGGTATCGGGTATCGCCGATATTTTAATGGTATCAGCGATACCATTCCGATTCCGATACTTTTGGATATCGGAAAGTATCGCTCAACTCTACCGCTGACTCCTGACAGACCCGACCGACGGACACTGACAGTGACAGTGACATTCCGATTCCGGTATCCGATATGACGAAAATATCGGAACTCGGAATCGGAATTCCGATACAGCCAATATCGGCCGATACCCGATATTTGCAGTATCGGAATGCTCAACTCTGTACAGAGGTCCAGGCCGCCAGCGTAACCCTATCTCCTGTGAATCCCTGACCCTCAGTAATCTAGTCCTGAGAAGGACCCTGATCACCACCACAGGGGACGGGAAGGTAAATGCCTACACACAGTATAAGACGAACGAGACAGTACAAGGGTAAAACAAAAGACCACCTTGCATACAAAACTCACTCTACAACTACAGAGGGAACACCAACGGGTAAGGAGATAAACAATAAAGCGAGGAGGGGAAAAAACCACACCAGGTACTCTTCACTTCAGACTTCACAATACCACAATCCGCTCTGCTGGTCTGCATGAATGCTTTCACCGACACTTCCCTAGCAGACTGGCAGGTATTTGAAGGAATCCCATTACTGCCACATTAACTGCAGCTGGGCGAGGCTGGGCCTCGTCTAGCACAGAGAGAGGGAGAATTAACTCCCTCACTGCCGAAAAACACCAAGCACCAGAAACTCAGCTGTGAGAAGTCAGGTTGTGTAATCGCGACGATCTTCGTGGTGACACACCCGTGACACTGGGGCCCACCGGAGGTTTCTCCTGTGTCCTGGTGGCTCAGTCCGACCCTGCTTGCCAGCCTGATAATACCAGGCCACAGCAGTCTGCTTATCTTGGCTGGTTAACAAAAATAGGGGATCCCCTCGAAAAAAATTGGCGTGGGGTCCCCCTATTTTTGTTAACCAGCCAGATGAAGCAGACTGCTGAGGCCTGGATTTTCAGGCTGTTAAGGAGCCAAGATCCATGAACCTTGCCAGCCTGATAATACCAGGCCACAGCAGTCTGCATATCTTGGCTGGTTAACAAAAATAGGGGATCCCCTTGAAAAAAATTGCCGTGGGGTCCCCCCTATTTTTGTTAACCAGCCAGATGAAGCAGACTGCTGAGGCCTGGTTTTTCAGGCTGGTTAGGATCCAATATCCATGGACCTTGCAAGCCTGATAATACCAGGCCACAGCAGTCTGCTTAGCTTGGCTGGCTAACAAAAATAGGGGATCCCCTCGAAAAAAAAATGGCGTGGGGATCCCCCCTATTTTTGTTAACCAGCCAAGTAAAATGCAGACTGCTGCGGCCTGGTATTAAAAGACTGTCAAGGCCCATGGATTTTGGCCCTCAACAGCCTGATAATACCAGGCTACAGCAGCCCCACATTTGGCGCATCAAAAAGATGTGCCAATTGTGGCACTTTACCCGGCTCTTCCCACTTGCCCTGTAGCGGTGGCAAGCGGGGTAATAAGGGGTTAATGTCACCGTTGATTGCACGGTGACAATAAGCCCGGTTAATAATGGAGAGGCGTCAATAAGACACCGATCCATTATTAATCCCAAAGTTTTTAAATGTTTAAAAAAAAGACACAGCAAGAAAAAAGCATTTTAATGAAATAAAAGAGACAACACAGTTTTCATTTCTTTTATTACTCTCTCATTCCTGCGACGCCATCGATCTCCTGTAAAAATAGAAAAAAAACAAACCAACAGTATACCACCTGTCCGACGCAGTCCATAGTAACGAGTGTCCCACGAAGATCCAGCTCTGCTACATTGGAATGCCAGGCAGAGCCTAACATCCCGACGCAGCACAGCTGATTACCTGCTTCCCCGGCGGTGACGTCATCGGACTGCTTTACGGCCGCGATTACCCAGCAGTCACTGCAGTATCCCCCCTTCTATGAGGGCCTCCGGACCCTCAGGGCCAGGTTTATCTGGGTGAGTTGTGTGGAAGGCCCGAATTAATCGGTCTGCGTTAATATCCGACGCAGGAACCCACGTCCTCTCCTCAGGACCATACCCCCTCCAATGAACCAGGTACTGAAGGGACCGGCGATTCAGACGTGAATCGATGATTTTCGACACCTGAAACTCCAAGTTACCATTGACCACCACAGGAGGAGGAGGTAAAGGTGATGGTATCACCGGCGCCACATACCTCTTAAGCAACGATCTGTGGAACACATTGTGAATTTTAAACGTAGGGGGGAGGTCAAGACGGAATGCCACCGGATTAATTATAGAACTGATCCTGTATGGCCCGATGAACCTGGGACCCAGTTTCCAGGAGGGAACCTTAAGTTTTATATTCTTGGTAGACAACCATACCCGATCGTTCACACTTAGGTCCGGACCAGACACTCTCCTCCTATCAGCCATACGTTTGTATCGGTTCCCCATAGTACTCAGATTATTCAGCACTCCTCTCCACACTGAAGCAAGTGACGACGAAAATCGTTCCTCCTCAGGAACCCCAGAAGAGCCCCCCCTATTGAAAGTACAAAACTGGGGGTGAAAACCATATGCCCCAAAAAACGGGGACTTACCAGTGGACTCGCTCCGCCTATTGTTAAGAGCGAATTCCGCCAGAGGCAAGAAAGAAGCCCAGTCCTCCTGGTTCTCTGACACAAAACACCGGAGATATGTCTCCAAGCTCTGGTTCAGACGCTCTGTCTGACCATTGGTCTGCGGATGAAAAGCCGATGAAAATGACAACTGCATCCCCCGCCGTGTACAAAATGCCTTCCAGAATTTGGATACAAACTGAGACCCCCGATCCGACACCACATCGGAGGGTACCCCGTGAAGTCTCACAATCTCCCCAATGAACACCTGCGCAAGAGTTTTAGCATTAGGAAGAGCAGGAAGAGCGATAAAATGTGCCATCTTGCTGAACCTGTCCACTACAACGAGTATGACTGTTTTACCCGAAGACGGCGGGAGGTCTGTAATAAAGTCCATAGACAGATGAGTCCACGGACGCTCCGGGATCTTCAAAGGTAAGAGGGCCCCAGACGGACGGGTATGTGGGGTCTTAGAGCGCGCACAAACCCCACAGGACGCGACAAAAGTTACCACCTCCCTATGTAAGTTAGGCCACCAAAACCGGTGCGAGAGGAGATCCACAGTTGCTTTACTCCCTGGGTGTCCTGCCAAAGCTGAATTATGGTGTGCCTCGATCACCTTTTGTCGCAACTGATCAGGAACAAACAGTCTCCCTGGAGGTCCAACAGGGGCGTCCCCCTGAGCCTCCAATACCTCCTCCTCAAGCTCAGAGCATACTGCCGACACCACCACCCCCTCCTGAAGGATAGGAACCGGGTCATCCGTCTTCCCGGCCCCAGGGAAACTGCGAGATAAGGCATCCGCCTTTACATTTTTTGACCCAGGACGATATGTGACGACAAAATTAAACCTGGTAAAAAACAACGACCACCTAGCTTGTCTGGGATTCAGACGTTTTGCGGACTCTAAGTATAGCAGGTTCTTGTGATCGGTAATGACGGTGACCGGGTGTACTGCCCCCTCCAAAAAATGACGCCACTCCTCAAAAGCTAACTTAATGGCCAAGAGTTCCCTATTGCCGACATCGTAATTTCTCTCAGCGGACGACAATTTTTTAGAGAAGAAGGCGCACGGACGCCACTTACCAGGGGACGGACCTTGAGATAATACCGCTCCCACCCCTACCTCAGAAGCGTCTACCTCCACAATGAATGGCTGTGACGCATCTGGTTGAATGAGTATGGGTGCCGAAGCAAAACATTTTTTCAAGGAGGAAAACGCTTGACAAGCCTTGTCAGACCACCTTGAAAAATCCGTCCCTTTTTTAGTCATGTCTGTGAGAGGTTTAACTATGGACGAGAAATTACGAATAAATTTCCGGTAGTAGTTAGCAAACCCCAGGAAACGTAATGCCTTAAGATCCTCTGGCAGATCCCACTCAAGAACTGCCCGCACTTTCCCAGGGTCCATACGAAAACCGGATGCTGACACCAGGAATCCTAAAAACTGAAGTTCCTGTACGGCGAACACACACTTTTCCCATTTGGCGTACAGTTTATTATCCCGCAAGATCTGCAACACCTGCCTAACATGCTCCTGATGAGACACAAGATCCGGCGAGTAAATTAAGATGTCATCCAGATATATGACAACAAACTGTCCCACCAGGCGGCGAAAGATGTCATTAACAAAATGTTGAAACACCGCCGGGGCATTAGTCAGACCGAATGGCATGACAAGGTTCTCATAATGCCCCTCCGGAGTGTTAAATGCCGTCTTCCACTCATCCCCCTCCTTCATCCTAATCAGATTATACGCCCCCCTGAGATCCAACTTAGAGAACCATTTGGCGCCCATGATCTGATTGAAGAGATCGGGAATAAGTGGGAGCGGATACGGATCTCGGACCGTAATCCGATTAAGCTCACGGAAATCCAGGCAAGGGCGTAGGCCTCCATCTTTCTTCTTCACAAAGAAGAACCCCGCGGCCACCGGGGAAGATGAAGGTCTAATATGCCCCTTAGCCAGACTCTCCGAAATATAATCCTTCATGGCCTGCCTCTCAGGACCAGAAAGGTTATACAACCTAGATTTCGGTAACTTGGCCTCAGGGAGCAATTTTACAGAACAGTCATACGCGCGAAGAGGAGGTGTTATGTTTCGGTAGCTGAGGAGTGCAGGTAAAAAAGGCAATACACCAGAGCAGTTGGAAACTATGAGATTGCAGTACCCTGACTAACCACCACAACTAGAGGCAGCCGTGGAGCGTTCCTACGTTGGTCCTAGACGCCTCGTCACAGCCTGAGAAACTAACTGCACCTAAAGATAGAAAGAGGAAAGCTATCTGCCCCGGAGCAGATCCCCAAAGAACATAGAAAGCCCCCAAACATGTAATGGCGGTTAGACAAGAAGAAATACTGACACAGACAGAAAATAGTATGAGCAAACGATGGGGCCCAAACTACCTAAATATAAAAGGACAGGAAGGGCACTTACTGCAATCCCAAAAAACCCTGAAAAGCACCAACTCTACTAATTTCAAAAACACCTGAGATCACACGACCTCTACCACCTAAATTAGTTCTCTGGTGTAACAAAATCAAAACAGCAGCCACTGAAAAAACTGGAAAAAGCAAATGTACAAACATCAGTGGCTGAACTAAACTGAGAGGGCAAAAGCCCCCGGAGGGGACCCTGAAGGCCCCCACAGAAGTGCAGGACAAAATGCAAAAATCAAGCACAAAAACAAAAAGAAGAAAATGTCTTATCTGTTAGCAGGAGATGCAGACACGACACAGCAGGCTACAAAGGAAACAGGAATCAAGGATTGAGACCAGAACAATTGATCACCAGCAACCCTGATGGGAAGGCGACTCCCTTATATAAGACCAGTCAGTAACACCTGATTCCCAATCCTCACAATCTTCACTGGACAATCCAGTACCGCTTGTAACCACCAGAGGGAGCCTCTGCTCAGAACTCATTTCAAGTCCATTCACAACAGGAGGTAGTTCTTGACACCCTTTCTCCGAAAATACATCCTCAAAGTCCACCAGAAATTGAGGTAAGGCCCTAGGCGCGACCGCACCGATGACCGTGTTCATGCAGTTTTTATTACAGAATTCACTCCACTGGCTTATCTCTCTGGATTGCCAATTAATAACCGGGTTATGCTTAGTGTTATGATTTGGTAGCTGAGGAGTGCAGTGTTATGTTTCGGTAGCTGAGGAGTGCAGGTAAAAAAAGGAAATACACCAGAGCAGTTGGAATCTATGAGATTGCAGTACCCTGACTAACCACCGCAACTAGAGGCAGCCGTGGAGCGTTCCTACGTTGGTCCTAGACGCCTCGTCACAGCCTGAGAAACTAACTACACCTAAAGATAGAAATAGGAAAGCTATCTGCCCCGGAGCAGAACCCCAAAGATAATAGAAAGCCCCCAAACAAGTAATGGCGGTTAGACAAGAGGAAATACTGACACAGAAAGAAAATAGTATGAGCAAACGCTGGGGCCCAAACTATCTAAATAGAAAAGGACAGGAAGGGTACTTACTGCAATCTCAGAAAACCCTGAAAAACACCAACTCTACTAATTTCAAAATCACCTGAGATCACATGACCTCTACCACCTAAATTAGTTCTCTGGTGTAACAAAATCAAAACAGCAGCCACTGAAAAAACTGGAAAAAGCAAAAGTACAAAACACAGTGGCTGAACTAAACTGAGAGGGCAGAAGCCCCCGGAGGGGACCCTGAAGGCCCCCACAGAAGTGCAGGACAAAATGCAAAAATATAGCACAAACACAAAGAAGAAAATGTCTTATCTGATAGCAGGGAATGCAGACACGACACAGCAGGCTACAAGGGAAACTGGAAAGAAGGAGGAGGGGTCACCGAACCCTCATTTGAGCAACCAGGTCGGTCAGGATGAGTTCTATGATACGCACGGATAAGTCTCCTAGCATGGATTCCGAAGCAAACACCCAAGAATTGTCTTCCTGACCGTAACCTCTCCATTTAACCAAATACGGGAGTCCTTCGTCTAGAAAAACAGAATCCAATATTTTCTCAACCACATACTCCAATTGCCCTCAACCAAAACAGGGTCAGGAGGCACAGCAGCAGGAACCACTGGCTCAACAAACCTCTTCAACAAGGACTTGTGGAACACGTTATGGATCTTAAATGTCCCTGGAAGAAGCAAACGAAAAGAAAACAGGATTAATAATCTCCATGATCTTATAAGGTCCAATGAACCTAGGCTTAAATTTGGGAGATGCTACTCTCATAGGAATATTCTTTGAGGACAACCAACCAAGTCCCCCACTTAAACCGAGGACCATCAGCCTAATGCCGGGTTAGCAACCGCTGGGCCTTCTCCTGAGAAGGGACAACCTCCCCCCTACCTGGTCCCAAATCTGTTGCATACCTCAACAACAAGTCAACACCTGGACAAAACAGAAGCTTCCGTCTGTCCTGAAGAAAAATCGAGGGTGAAACCCAGAATTACAGAAAAACGGAGACATCAAAGTGGCAGAGCTAGCCCTATTATTAAGAGCAAACTCAGCCAAAGGCAAAAAAGAGACCCAGTCACCTGATCAGCAACACAAAGCATCTTAGATAAGTCTCCAATGTCTGGTTTTGTTCTCCTCATTTGACCATTGGTCTGAGGATGAAATGCCGAGGAAAAGACAATTGAACACCCAGTTTAGAACAAAAAAGTCCTCCAAAATCTGGAAACAAACTGGACTCCTCTGTCAGACACAATGTTCTCAGGAATGCCGTGTAAACGAACCACGTGCTAAAGGGAACAACGGCACCAATTCAGAGGAGGAAGGCAACTTAGGTAATGGCACAAGATGTATCATTTTGAAAACCTATCACAAATTACCCAATGGTGCATTCTCTGAGAAACAGGAAGATCGGAAATGAAATCCATAGAGATATGGGTCCATGGTCTCTTGGGCACGGGCAATGGCATCAACAAACCACTAGAGCGAGAGCAAGGCTTGGAGCAGACAAGTCCCGCAGGACTGCACAAATTCCCTGACATCGCGAGACAAGGTAGGCCACCAAAAGGACCGACAACCAAGTCTCTGGTACCAAAAATTCCGGGATGCCCAGCCAATGCGGAACAATGAATCTCAGACATCACACTCTTTTTCCATTGGTCCGGGACAAACAATTTTCCAACAGGCAGCGCTGGGGCCTATCCTCCTGACACCCCTCCAAGCAAGTCTCAAATTGGGCGAGATGGCGGAAAGAACTACACCCTCTTCAAAATAACAGAAGGATCAGATAACTCAGAGAGTCCGCAAGGAAACTCCTCGAGAGGGCATCCGCCTTAACATTCTTAGTGCCAGGAAGAAAAAAAACCACAAATTAAAACGCGTGAAAAACAAGGCCCACCTGCCTGTCTAGGATTGAGTCCTTGCAATTCCAGATAGACCCCGATTCTTATGGTCCGTAAGGACCACCACCTGATGTTGGCTCCCTCCAGCCAATGTCTCCACTCTTCAAAAGCCCACTTCATGGCCAATAACTCCCGATTACCCACGTCATAATTACGTTCAGTAGGAGAAAATTTTCGAGAGAAAAAGGCACAAGGGTTACTTTTAGAGGTTCTGATCTTTTTGGGACAAAACGGCACCTCCCCCCCAAATTTTAGAGGCACAACCTCCACCTAAATGGCAGAAAACATCAGGGTCCGTAGAACAGGAGCAAAGGAATCTCGCTTAAGTTCCTGAAAGCAGAACTCCTCAGGAGCCAATTCACCACTCAAACCCTTTCGGTCAAATCGTTAATGGTTTAACAATAAAACCCAGAAATTACCAATAAATTTACGATAAAAATTGGCAAAACCCAAAAATCTCTAAACCTTTAATGAAGTAGGTTGGACCCAAATCCAATGGCCTAACCTTACCGGTCCATTTCAATAACAATGGGGACAAAATGAATCCCAGAAATGAACTTCTGTACCCAAAAAGACACTTTGATCCCCTTCACATACAACAATTTTCTCTCAAAATCTGGAATACAGTTCGAACATGTTTCACAGAGAGTCCCATCTTAGAAAAAGCAAATATCATCCAAATAAAGAATCAAAATTTGTCCACAAAATCCCTAAAATGTCATTCAAAGGGGCTGAAAGGAAGGGGCATTAGGGGCCCCAAAAGGCATCACTAGTACTCAAAACCTTCAGGGGTTTTGAATGCCGTCTTTCCTTCCCCCCCCCGTTTAACGAAAGGTTAAAACGCCCCCCGGGGTCAAGCTTGGGAAACCAAGTAGCTTTTTTTACCCTGGAAAACATCAAAATAAAAGGGAACGGGGATTGATTTTTCACATAATATTGTTCAAGAGACGATAATCAATACACGGCCTTAATAACCATCTTTTTTGGCCCAAAAAAAAAAACCGGCACCTAAGGGAAGGGGGGGTCTGATATAAAACCCTTCCCAATGTTCCTGTAAAACCGCATAGCGTCATTTCGGGGACAAAATTAAAAAGGCGACCTCTGGGGGGTTTACTACCCGCCTAATTCAATAGCGCAGTCATAGCTCCAAAGGGGGGGAAAAAACAGTTTTTCTTTCGCAAAAAAAAATCAAAAAATCAAACAAAAATCGGGGAAAATCCTGACCGGGGGGGGGCAAAAAAACGAGTGTTGGTATTAACACATTGGCAGCCCCAACTGGTTACAGACACAATTCCAAAACCAAAACTTTTATGAACGTAACCAAGGGAAACCCAGCACGTAATGTCTCAGTTAATAGAACCAAAAATTTGCAGCACTCCGGTGATCGGGGTTTAACCCCATTATCACCTGATAGAAAACTGGGGTTATTCTCACCAAAAGGGTAGAATCGCCCCCCGTAGGGGAAAAGACTTTTAGGGGTACAAGGGAAAACCCCCAACTTTTTGCAAAATCAAAACCATGGGTTAATACTGCTCCAGAATCAAAAAAACCACAGAAAATGAGGACGAAGCTACAAGTGACAGAAAAAAAACTTAGTCTGAACACAACCCAAAAAACTGAGCGTAAAAAAACGTCTTCCCCGTTAGGCAACGAATAGCATAAACATCACCACGTAAAAAAAAAACCCCCATTCGCTTTAAAAACTCATGACCTTTGCCCCAGACCCCCCCCCACACACGCATGGGTCAAAGCGGCTCAAAGGGGCAACACCACCCACGCATACTTCTCCCTCACGCAAACGTTTTAAAAATTTGAATCGCTAATGACAAAAAACATTGGACCAGAGGGGAAAGGGAACCCCCCATAACCCCTTTTTACAAAAACCAAACCCTTCCGGAAAAGGGCCCCAAAGCTCGTCTTCCCCTTTTGGTCAGGACTGCCCACCTACGGAATCCTGACAGAAAACCTCAGCGTCACAAGCCCGATTTAATCCAACCCCAAGGGTTTTTTCGCTTACATGATTTTGGGGCAAAATCTTACAAAACCCCAAACCTAAAAATCATCAACTCATAAAAAAAGGGATCCCCCGTACGGGGAAAAAACCCCCAATCCTGGGATCGCCCCGCAGGAGAGAAAATGAAATTTTAACCTGCTGCCTGTTTTTTTCCGAGGATTTTTTTTTAAGGCAAAAAAAATTTACTTAAAATTTTTGAAATTGGGGAAATTTAGCTCGATCCCCTAAAAAAAATCTGGCGGGGGGAACCTGGTTTTCCAAAAAACAGGCAACCACAAATATGCAGAAAAATACCGAACCTCAGGCAATTTACCAAAAACGGCCAACAACTGTGCAAACCCCTTTTGGGAGAAAAGATCCCCCCCCACCCCCAAAATCAGGGGGAAAAAAAAAAAAAAAAAAAACAACAAACAAAAAAAAACTCTACAACCCTGAAAACCCTTTTTTCCCCAACCCCCAAATTTTTCCCCTTCTGTGAGCCCCCATACAATTTTTAGGCCCGGGGGATACTGAATGTTACGGTAATGAGGTTGGTAAAAAAGGAAATACACCAGGAAAAAGGAAAATATGAATTTGGGGAGAACCCGCAAAACCCCCGCAACTGAGGCAGCCGTGGGGCTTTTTCCCACTTTTGGGCCAACCCTCGTCAAAAGCCTAAAACCCCAACTCCCCCAAAAAATAGAAAATAGGAAAGCTTCTGCCCCGGGGCAGAACCCCAAAGATAATAAAACCCCCCCAAAAAGAAAGGGGGTTTAGACAAGGGGAAAAAACTGACCCAGAAAAAAATAGAAGACCCCCAAAACCCGGCCCAAAAAACAAAAAAAAAAAGGAAAAGGAAGGGGCTTTACTGCAATCCGAAAAACCCGAAAAAAACCAACCAATAATTTTTTAAAAACACCTAATCCCGACCCTAAAACCTAAATTTTTTCTCGGGGGAACAAAAACACAGGGGCCCTGAAAAAACTGGGAAAAACAAAATACAAAACCAGGGCTGGACAAAAACCAGAGGGCAAAACCCCCCGGGGGGGACCCCAAGGCCCCCCAGAAAAACAGGGGGAAAAAGCAAAAATATACAAAAACACAAAAAAAAAAATTTCACTGATAGCAGGGGAAAGCCGCACACACAGCCGGTACAAGGAAACTTAAAGAAGGAAACAACCAGAACAATTTATCACCGGGAACCCTGATGGGGGAAAAGACTCCCTTAAAAAAACCAATCATAACACCTATTCCCTCCTCACAATCCCCTAGGGGCCGCGTAACCACCGGAAAAGGGGGTCTGCCGAAAACCCTCTCAAAAAACCCTTCACAACAGGTTTGTCAGAAAAAGTAAAAGGAATTTTGGTGGGCCCCCTTTTCCCCTGGTCTCAAAATTCCAAGCTTAGGTTAAAAATTCAGATGTTTGGGGGAGCGCAGAGGTATGCTTTTGAAAGGGGTTCTTGTGACCGCCCCCGGCCCCTGCAGTGGGGGTAGAGGACTTCGGGGGCCCCCCGTCATGATTTTAAAAAAAAGCAAAGGGGGGGTTTTTTTAAAAGTGGTGACGCTTCTCATGCTATTTTCCCTCGCCCTAAGGGGGAAAAACGTTTTGCGCGCTCAGTTGCTTGGTATCTCAGACAAAATTTTTGTTGACTGTTACCCTGTTTTTCTCCCTGTCCACTTTTTTAGCTTGGGGTTTTGTTATTCAGGGGGAGCATTAAACCAGGATTTTACTTTGCCAAAGTTTGGGGGGTTTCCCCCGATACCCCGGGGGAATCTATTCCTTTACTGGGCATTTTAATTTTTCCCCTTTTGGCGAGAAAAAACCCCAGTTTTCTACCGGTGATAATGAGGGTTGAACCCCAAATCAGGAGACTTGCAAAAATTTTTGGGGTTGCATAACTGCATGAAAAATTGTAGGGGGGTTCCCCCGGTTACAGACTCAATCCTGTTTGGGTTGAAACTGTGTCTGGACCATTGGGGCGCCAATGTGTTTTTACTGAAAACCCTGTTTTTTTCTCCTCCCCCATTCAGGATGTCCCTGACTTTTTGACTATTTTTTTAGTGTTTTGTGGGGAAGTAACGCATCCCCTTTTCTCCCACAGGGGCTATGATGCGCTATGAGTTTTGTGCCTGTGGGAAAAAATTTTCCCAAAGGCGCCTTTTAATTTATCTGAACCCGAACATGATGTATGCATCTTTTATCAAGAGTCTTTGGGGAAGGGGCAATCAACCATCCTCTTTACCCTTGGGGGGCCCCTTTTTTTCTTTTTGGCCAAAAAGGGTGTTCATTGAGGGCCCTGTATTTATTATCGCCTCCTGAAAAAAATCACTGTTAAATATCATATCTTTCCCCTTTATTTCTGACCTATTTTCCGAGTGAAAATGCTTAGTTGTTTTCCCAAACTTGACCTCAGGGGGCATAACCTTTTTTCATTAAGCACGGGGATAATGAAGACCGCTTTTTAATACCCCTAGGGGGATTTTGAGTACCTAGGAGCCTTTTGGGGAAATAATCCCCCCTTTCCCTCTTTCCCAAACCTTCATATAAAAATTCAGGGATTTTGT
>JARQOD010000003.1:10171037-10333748 GCA_033576555.1 Oophaga sylvatica | reverse complement strand
AAATTGTCATCTCTCTCCTGCGCGGCGATCCTCAGGATTGGGCTTTTTCCCTGACACCTGGGGATCCCGTTTTGAATGATATTGATGCATTTTTTCTGGCTCTGGGGTTATTGTACGATGAACCTAATGTCACTGATCAAGCTGAAAAAACCTTGTTGGCATTAAATCAGGTCTTGAAGACGCTGAGTTGTACTGTCAGAAATTCCGAAAGTGGGCAGTAATGACCAAATGGAATGATGATGCTATGGCAGCCCTTTTTCGGAAGGGGCTGTCAGAGAATGTAAAGGATGTTATGGTGGGATTCCCTGCTCCCTCTGGTCTCAATGATTCTATGTCATTGGCTATTCAAATTGACAGACGTTTGCGTGAGCGCAGAGGTATGCATGAGATAGTGTTGCCTTGTGAGCCAGCTTCTGAGCCCATGCAGTGTGATAGAGTGACTTCTGGGGCACAGCGTCATGAGTTTCGAAAGCACAATGGGTTATGTTTCTACTGTGGTGACGCCTCTCATGCTATTTCAGTCTGCCCTAAGCGGGAAGACGTTTTGCACGCTCAGTTGTCTTGGGTAGTGTTCAGACTAAATTTCTGTTGACTGTTACCCTGATTTGCTCCCTGTCCACATTTTCTGCTCAGGATTTTGTTGATTCAGGAGCAGCTATTAACCTGATGGATTTTGACTTTGCCAAACGTTGTGGGTTTCCCATGATACCCCTGCGGAAATCTATTCCCCTACTGGGCATTGATTCTACCCCTTTGGCTGATAATAAACACCAGTTTTCTACTCTGGTGATAATGAGGGTTGAACCAGATCATCAGGAGAGTTGCAAATTTCTGGTGCTGTATAATCTTCATGACATTTTTGTACTAGGTTTCCCTTGGTTACAGTCTCATAATCCTGTTTTGGATTGGAAATCTGTGTCTGTGACCATTTGGGGCTGCCAATGTGTTAATGCCGACACTCCTGTTTTTTCTGCCTTTCCCAAGTCTCAGGATGTTCCTGACTTTTTCACAGATTTTTCGGATGTATTTAGTGAAAGTAAATCTGCATCCTTGCCCCCTCACAGGAGCTACGATTGCGCTATTGAATTAGTGCCTGGTGGTAAATTTCCTAAAGGTCGCCTTTTTAACTTGTCTGTACCTGAACACGATGCTATGCGATCTTATATCAAGGAGTCATTGGAGAAGGGTCATATCAGACCATCCTCTTCACCCTTGGGTGCCGGTTTTTTCTTTGTGGCCAAAAAGGATGGTTCATTGAGGCCGTGTATTGATTATCGTCTCTTGAATAAGATCACTGTGAAGTATCAATATCCGTTACCCTTGATTTCTGACCTGTTTTCAAGGGTGAAAAGTGCTAGTTGGTTTACCAAGCTTGACCTCAGGGGGCATATAACCTTATTCGCATTAAGCACGGGGATGAATGGAAGACGGCGTTTAATACCCCAGAGGGGCATTTTGAGTACCTAGTGATGCCCTTTGGGCTCACTAATGCTCCTTCCATCTTCCAATCCTTCATGAATGATATTTTCAGGGATTTTGTGGATAAATTTCTGATTGTTTATTTGGATGATATCTTGATTTTTTCCAATGACTGGGACTCTCATGTGAAACATGTTCGTACTGTGTTCCAGATTTTGAGAGAGAATGCACTGTATGTGAAGGATCAAAGTGTCTTTTTGGCGTACAGAAGGTCTCATTTCTGGGATTCATTTTGTCTCCATCTGTTATTGAAATGGACCCGGTCAAGGTTCAGGCCATCTGTGATTGGGTCCAACCTACTTCATTAAAGGCTCTTCAGAGATTTTTGGGTTTTGCCAATTTTATCGTAAATTTATTGGTAATTTCTCTGTTATTGTTAAACCATTGACTGATTTGACCAAAAAGGGTTCTGATGTGGTGAATTGGCCTCCTGAGGCAGTCTCTGCTTTTCCGGAACTTAAGCAGAGATTCACTTCTGCTCCTGTTCTACGGCAGCCTGATGTTTCTCTACCATTTCAGGTGGAGGTTGATGCCTTTGAAATTGGGGCAGGTGCCGTTTTGTCCCAAAGAGATCCAGAGACCTCTAAAAGTAACCCTTGTGCCTTTTTCTCTCGAAAATTTTCTCCACCTGAACATAATTATGACGTGGGTAATCGGGAGTTATTGGCCATGAAGTGGGCTTTTGAAGAGTGGAGACATTGGCTGGAAGGAGCCAAACATCAGGTGGTGGTCCTCACGGACCATAAGAATCTGGTTTATCTCGAATCAGCCAAGCGACTTAATCCTAGACAGGCCAGGTGGGCCTTGTTTTTCACACGTTTTAATTTTGTGGTTTCTTTTCTTCCTGGCACTAAGAATGTTAAGGCGGATGCCCTCTCGAGGAGTGTCTTTGCGGACTCTCCTGAGTTATCTGATCTTACTGTTATTTTGAAAGAGGGTGTAGTTCTTTCCGCCATCTCGCCCAATTTGAGACTGGCCTTGGAAGGGTGTCAGGAGGAAAAACCTGAGCGCTGCCCTATTGGGAAATTGTTTGTCCCAGACCAGTGGAAGAATAGTGTGATGTCTGAGATTCATTGTTCCGCGTTGGCTGGTCATCCCGGGATTTTTGGTACCAGAGACTTGGTGAGTCGGTTCTTTTGGTAGCCTACTTTGTCTCGTGATGTCAGGGAATTTGTGCAGTCCTGTGGGACTTGCTCTCGCTCCAAGCCTTGCTCTCGCTCTAGTGGTTTGTTAATGTCATTACCTGTGCCCAAGAGGCCATGGACCCATATCTCTATGGATTTTATTTCCGACCTCCCTGTTTCTCAGAGAATGACCGTTATCTGGGTAATCTGTGATAGGTTTTCCAAGATGATACATCTTGTACCATTACCTAAGTTACCTTCCTCCTCCGAATTGGTGCCTTTGTTCCTTCAGCACGTGGTTTGGTTACATGGCATTCCGGAGAACATTGTGTCTGACAGAGGAGTCCAGTTTGTTTCCAGATTTTGGAGGACATTTTGTTCTAAACTTGGTGTTCAATTATCTTTCTCCTCTGCTTTTCATCCTCAGACCAATGGACAAACCGAAAGAACAAACCAGACCTTGGAGACTTATTTGAGATGTTTTGTGTCTGCTGATCAAAATGACTGGGTCTCTTTTTTGCATTTGGCTGAGTTTGCTCTTAATAATAGGGCTAGCTCTGCCACCTTGATGTCTCCATTTTTCTGCAATTTTGGGTTTCACCCTCGATTTTCTTCGGGACAGGCGGAGGCTTCTGTCTGTCCGGGTGTTGACTCTGTTGTGGAGCGAATGCAGCAGATTTGGGACCAGGTAGTGGAGAGGTTGTCTCTCTCTCAAGAGAAGGCCCAACGGTTTGCCAACCGGCATAGGACTGATGGTCCTCGGTTTAAAGTGGGGGACTTGGTTTGGTTGTCCTCAAGAAATATCCCTTTGAGGGTTGCATCTCCAAAGTTTAAGCCCAGGTTCATTGGACCTTATAAGATCATGGAGATTCTTAACCCTGCTTCCTTCCTTTTGCTTCTTCCAGGGACATTTAAGATCCATAACGTGTTCCACAAGTCCTTATTGAAGAGGTTTGTCGAGCCAGTGGTTCCTATGGCTGCGCCTCCTGACCCTGTTTTGGTTGAGGGCAATCTGGAGTATGTGGTTGAGAAAATATTGGATTCTCGTTTTTCTAGTCAGAAACTCCAGTATTTGGTTAAGTGGAGTGATTATGGTCAGGAGGACATTTCTTGGGTGTTTGCTTCGGACATCCATGCTAGGAGACTGATCCGTGCCTATCACCGAGCTCATCCTGATCGGCCTGGTTGCACAAGTAAGGGTTCGGTGACCCCTCCTCAAGGGGGGGTACTGTTATGAATGTGCTAGAGATGGTTTCTGAGCAGAGGCTCCCTCTGGTGGTTACAGACAGTACTGAACCTTTCAGCGAGGAGTGGCAATCTGGGTTCACTGACTGGTCTGATATAAGGGAGGTTCCCTCCCATGATAGTTACCGGTGATCAATTGTTCTTGTCTCAATTGTGGTTCCTGGTTCATTTGGAAGTTTGCTGGAGTCTTGCCTGTATCTCCTGCTTTCAGATAAGATATTTTTTGCTTTTCTTTTTGTGCTTGCTTTTTGCATTGTTTTCTGCACTTTTGTGGAGGTCAGCCAGGTCCCCTCCTGGGGCCTGTGCTCCTCACAGTTTATCTGCAGCCACTGTTATGTGCTCATTTGCTTTTTCCTATTTTTTCAGTGGCTGCGGCTTGGTTTTTGTTCACACTGAGATCTGATGTAGTGGGTGGCGAGATCTTGTGATCTCAGTATTTTTGTAAACAGAATTGTTGGATTTTTGTAGGGTTTTCTGGGTTGCAGAAAGTAATCTCTCCTGTCCTATCCTATTTAGTCAGCTTGTGGCCCCAGCGTTTGCTCAGTCTATTTTCTGCCTATGTTTGTATTTTCATCTTGTCTAACCGCCATTATATGTTTGGGGGCTTCCTATTTTCTTTGGGGATCTGCTCCGGGGCAGATAGCTTTCATCTTTCTGCCTTTAGGTGTAGTTATCTCTCAGGCTGTGACGAGGCGTCAAGGATCAACGTAGGAACGCTCCACGGATACCTCTAGTTGTGTCGTTAGTTTAGGAATCTGCAACCCATCAGTTACCAACATCTCAGGTGTTCGGCTGCCCTGCTGTTGTTCCTGTCCTCCTCAGCTACCGACACATAACAGACCACCTGTCATGACCCAGGACGGGGTTTGGTCTTTGTCCCGTCCTGGCCAGACTGGAGTTAATCTTTTCAGCCTCTCTCTGGCAGAGGGCGGCTATTTAGTTGCCAATTGACCTAGGTCTGGTGTCAATTATACTCCTGCCCTCGGCTGAGTTAGTTGACCTCCTGTGTGCCTGTGCCTTGTGCCTGATCTTGTTGCTTGTTTGGTTTTGACCCGGTCCGTCTCTTCGTTGTGAGCTTGTCTACTGTCTTGGTACTGTGTATTTGCCCGTTCTGGTTTTCTGATCCTTTGGCTACGTTCTGGTTATTCTCTGCCTGCTCCTCTTGTACTGTGTTGCTCCCTCTGTGTATGACCTGGCTATCCTGACTATCCGTTTTGTCTATGCCCCTTGGTAACTCTGTCCCGTAGTTACCCTTCTAGGAGTTTTCCTTCTGCTCATAGCTCTCTGGAGCTTAGGCCACGCCCATCAGCAGTCACGTGCTTAAGGTCCTCTGGCCTGAAGCATTCTCTGTCTGTTACTGCCTTCTCTGAGAGACCTGTGGCCGGCGCCGCCTCTTGGCAGTCATGTGCTTAGGGTCCTGTTAGTCTGAAGCACGCATCTTCACCGCTGCTGCCCCGCTCCACAGGTATCTTTAAGTGCAGTCTGTCTTATTCAGGACACGCGCACTGGCTCAGTGAGCAAGTGCAGTGCGGTGTTCGTGATATTATAACTGACCGCTACTTTTTTTTTTTTTCCTGTGTGTGTTATGGATCCTATGTATGCCCTTTCTGAGCAGGTAAAGCACCTGACTCAGATGTCTCAGACACTGAATGAGGAACAGCGAGTTCTGGCTCAGTCTCAGCAGCTGATGGCTGACACTGTGCAGGGGGCTTTATCATCTGGTGATCATGGGACAGGGGTTCAAGATGTTATATTAGTTTCCCCAGAGCCCCCGGTTAAATTACCAGATACCTTTTCCGGAGATAGAAAGGAATTTAAAGTTTTCAAAGAGGGCTGTAAGCTTTTTTTTTCTTTAAGACTGCACTCTTCTGGGGATGAAAGTCAGAGGGTGGGGGTCATTATGTCTCTGTTAAGGGGAGCCCCCCAGGCTTGGGCTTTTTCCCTTCCTACCACTGCCCCTGAGAGAATGACTGTGGATGCATTTTTTGAGGCCCTGGGGCATATTTATGATGAGCCTGATCGAGTGCTGATGGCTGAGGACATGGTGATGAGTGTATGTCAGGGGAAACACTCAGCCGAGTGGTTTTGCTCAGAGTTCAGACGCTGGGCTGCTGAGGTCTGTTGGGATGATGCCGCCCTCCGGGGCTTGTTCCGTAGAGGCCTGTCTGAACGTCTGAAAGATGCCTTGGCACTCCACCCTCCGCCTGATTCTTGGAGGACGCCATGACGCAGGCCGTCCGAATGGATCGCAGGCTGCGGGCGAGAGGTGTGATGCAGGCTGAGACACCGTTTTTCTCCAGTGGAAGGGGAGCCAGTCCTGTATTGGAGTCCATGGAGATGGGAGCCATCGACCTCAAAGAGAAAGAAAGGAGACGGAGGCGTTTAGAAAAGCTGTGTTTTTACTGCGGTGATCCTGGACATTGGAAAAATAACTGTCCCTCCTGCCCACTGACTAACAAGCGACTGAGTCTGGGTGATCATCATGGAGGTCACTCAGACTCTCAGGTACCCTTTCCTTCATTTTCTAAGATACTGTTAAAGGTGGAACTTGGTGTGAAGAACTGCTTTTTCCTCACTTCAGCTTTTGTGGACTGTGGGTCATCCTTGAACCTGATTGACTCTAAGCTGGTGGCCAGCTGTAGATTAGGGACAGTTAGGTTGGAGACTCCTATAAAAATAATGGCCATTGATTCTACACCTCTCACCAAGGACGGTGTCCATTTTGTCTCTGAAGAATTCACCCTCAGGGTGGGGGCCCTTCACCAGGAGCGTATGTCATGTTTTGTTTTGGATAACCTCTCTGCTGGCCTGGTGTTAGGGTTTCCCTGGTTGCAACGGCATAACCCGATTATTGACTGGGATTCCCGTGATATTGTTAAATGGGGATCTAATTGTTCTGAAAAATGTCTTGCTACTGTGTCTGTGTCGTCCGTTGGTCTGGAAGGTATTCCGGAGTACCTGAAGGACTATGCGGACGTTTTCTCTAAAAAAGAGGCTGAAGTTTTACCACCACACCGCCCATTTGATTGTGCCATTGACCTGGTTCCAGGTACTAAATTGCCCAAGGCCCGCTTGTATAACCTCTCGGGTCCCGAGCAGGCTGCTATGAAAGAATACATTTCCGAGAGCCTTCGTAAGGGACACATTCGTCCTTCTGTTTCCCCCATGGCGGCGGGGTTCTTTTTCGTTAAGAAAAAAGACGGTGGTTTGCGCCCATGCCTCGATTTTCGAGTTAAATAAGATAACTGTGAGAAATACTTACCCCCTCCCCCTTATTCCTGATTTGTACAACCAGTTGTCTGGGGCTAAGTGGTTTTCGAAATTGGATCTGCGGGGGCATATAACCTTATCCGGGTCCGGGAGGGGGATGAGTGGAAGACTGCTTTTCTCACTACTAAGGGTTGTTTGAAAACTTGGTCATGCCTTTCGGTCTGACCAACGCACCAGCAGTCTTCCAAAATTTTATTAATCATGTGTTCTCTGACTTTATTGGGCGTTTTATGGTTGTGTATTTGGATGACATTCTTATCTACTTGCCTGATAAACAAACTCACATTGATCATCTTCGGGCAGTTCTCCAAAGGCTCCGGGAGAACTGTCTCTTTGCTAAGCTAGAGAAATGTTCATTCTTCGTTCAGGAACTGTCGTTTCTGGGGTTCATTGTGTCTGCTGAGGGGTATCGCATGGATCCTAATAAGGTGCAGGCCATTGTTGATTGGGTACAACCTCGTGATTTGAAGGCTCTGCAGCTTTTCTTAGGATTCGCAAATTACTATCGCAAGTTTATAAGGGGGTTCTCGCAGGTAGTTAAACCTCTCACAGATCTGACTCAAAAGGGGGCTGATGTTAAGAATTGGTCAGCTGCAGCGGTGGCGGCGTTTCAGTTCTTAAAAAAATGTTTCATGTCTGCTCCGGTTCTTATTCAACCGGACCCGTCTGAACCATTTATTGTTGAGGTGGACGCCTCGGAGGTGGGGGTGGGGGCAGTGTTGTCCCAGGGACCCGCCACTTTGACTAATTTGAGACCCTGTGCCTTTTTCTCTAAGAAATTCTCTCCTGCGGAGAGAAACTATGATGTTGGGAATCGAGAACTTCTGGCCGTGAAGTTGGCCTTTGAAGAATGGAGGCATTTTTTGGAGGGTGCTGTCCATCCTATTACCGTGGTTACGGACCACAAGAACCTAGCTTACATTGAGTCTGCTAAAAGGTTGACTCCTAGACAGGCAAGATGGTCGCTTTTTTTTCCCGATTCCAGTTCTCCATCACTTTTCGGCCAGGATCCAAAAATGTCAGGGCTGATGCCTTGTCACGCAGTCTGGATCCTGTGTCTCCCCCCGAAACTCCATCCTCCATTCTTCAGCCTGGGGTGGTGGTGGCAGTTGTTTCTGCTGGGTTGGAGCAGGAGATTCGGGAAGCTCAATCTCTTGCCCCTCCAGCTAAGCCAGTGGATAAACTTTTTGTACCAGTTCAATTTCGTCTCAGGATCCTTCGGGAATTCCACGACTCAGTTCTGGGTGGACATCCTGGGATCTCAGCTACCCGGAGGGCCATCGCTAGGATATTCTGGTGGTCTTCTTTAGCCTCTGATGTTGGGGAATTTGTGTCTGCTTGTGGGGTATGTGCCCATGCGAAACCCCCCATAACCGGCCGGCCGGGGAATTGGTGCCACTGCCAATTCCTGATAGACCATGGACCCATTTGTCCATGGATTTTATCACCAACCTTCCTCCTTCCAAGGGTAACACCGTCATTTGGGTAGTGGTGGACAGGTTTAGTAAACAGGCACATTTTGTACCCTTGGCGGCTTTACCTAATGCGGAAACGTTGTCCAGATTGTTTGTTGAGCATGTGGTGTGGTTGCATGGGGTACCCTTGAATGTGGTGTCTGATAGGGGGGTACAATTTGTTTCCAGATTTTGGAGGGCATTTTGTAAGAGGTTGGGTATTGGTCTGTCTTTTTCATCCGCTTATCATCCAGAGACTAATGGGCAGACTGAGCGGACCAATCAGTCTCTAGAGCAAATCCTGCGTTGCCTGACCTCAGCCCGACCGGATGATTAGTGTACTGCGTTACCTTTGGCTGAGTTTGCGTTTAACAACCGCATTAACCAGTCTACGGGCACATCTCCCTTTTTCTGCAATTATGGGTTTCATCCACATTTTGGGGAGTTCTCCCGTTTGGATTCTGGGTGTCCTGGGGCGGATGGGACAATCCAGCGGTTGGGGGAGTTATGGCAGGAGGTCCAAAGGAACATTACTAAGGCTCAGTCTAAATATAAGTTTTTTGCTGACAAAAAAAGGTCTGTGGGGCCGGTGTTCCAGGTTGGGGATAAGGTATGGTTATCTACTAGGAATATAAGGCTCAAGGTCCCCTCTGCGAAACTTGGACCTAAATTTATTGGTCCTTATGAAATTACGGAAGCAGTTAACCTGGTGGCATTTCGGTTGCGTCTCCCTCCGTTTCTACGGATTCCCAACGTTTTCCATAGGGCCCTTTTGAAACCTGTGGGGTCCTGTAGGGAAGGACCGTTGTCTTCCCCACCACCGGTTTTGGTAGACGGGCAGTCTGAGTACGAGGTGGAACGAATTCTTGACTCTAGGTTTGTCCGTCGTGCTCTTCAGTATCTTATACATTGGAAAGGCTACGGTCCAGAGGACCGGTCGTGGGTTCCTGCCCGATCTGTTCATGCGGATCAGTTGGTCCGGGCCTTTCATGCCAGGTGTCCTGAGAAACCCGGGGGTCCGGTGGCCCCCGTTGAGAGGGGGGTACTGTCATGACCCAGGACGGGGTTTGGTCTTTGTCCCGTCCTGGCCAGACTGGGGTTAATCGTTTCAGCCTCTCTCTGGCAGAGGGCGGCTATTTAGTTGCCAATTGACCTAGGTCTGGTGTCAGTTATACTCCTGCCCTCGGCTGAGTTAGTTGACCTCCTGTGTGCCTGTGCCTTGTGCCTGATCTTGTTGCTTGTTTGGTTTTGACCCGGTCCGTCTCTTCGTTGTGAGTTTGTCTACTGTCTTGGTACTGTATATTTGCCCGTTCTGGTTTTCTGATCCCTTGGCTACGTTCTGGTTATTCTCTGCCTGCTCCTCTTGTACTGCGTTGCTCCCTCTGTGTATGACCTGGCTATCCTGACTATCCGTTTTGTCTATGCCCCTTGGTAACTCTGTCCCGTAGTTACCCTTCTAGGAGTTTTCCTTCTGCTCATAGCTCTCTGGAGCTTAGGCCACGCCCATCAGCAGTCACGTGCTTAAGGTCCTCTGGCCTGAAGCATTCTCTGTCTGTTACTGCCTTCTCTGAGAGACCTGTCGCCGGCGCCGCCCTTGGCAGTCATGTGCTTAGGGTCCTGTTAGTCTGAAGCACGCATCTTCACCGCTGCTGCCCCGCTCCACAGGTATCTTTGAGTGCAGTCTGTCTTATTCAGGACACGCGCACTGGCTCAGTGAGCAAGTGCAGTGCGGTGTTCGTGATACCACCTCTCTTGATTGTCTGCCACAAAACAACGCAAGAACTGCTCAACATCCTGGTTTTTCCTTTCTTTCTGGCCATTAGACTCAGGATGATATCCGGATGAAAACGACAAATGAACTCCCAACCTGTCACAAAAGGCGCGCCAAAAACGAACCATGAACTGAGGTCCCCTATCAGAAACAATGTCAGTAGGAACGCCATGTAGTCTGACAATTTCCTTGACAAAGGCCTTAGCGAGAGTCTTAGCGCAGGGCAGTTTGATGAAAGGAACCAAATGACACATCTTGCTAAAACGGTCCACGACCACCCAGATGACAGTGAAACCCTCAGAGGGGGGAAGGTCAGTAATAAAGTCCATAGCCAAATTCGTCCAAGGTGCACTAGGGATCTCCAGAGGGCAAAGCAACCCCGCAGCCGGAGTATGTGAAGACTTAGATCTAGCACACACAGTGTATTGACGCACCCACTTAATGACTTCCTTCTGCCATCCAGGCCACCAAAAACTGCGACCCACAAGTCTCTTGGTCTCAGAGATTCCAGGGTGACCTGCCAACCGAGACTCATGACACTCAACAAACAAATCTCTCCTAAAGGTCCCAGGCACAAACAACCTCCCATGGGGAGTGTTAGATGGGGCATTCTCCTGTGCTTTAAGAATCTCATCTTCCAACACAGAGTCCAAAGCAGCAATCACAACCCCTTCTTGTAAAATGTTTTCCTCCTCCTCAGCACCAACCATGGGAGAAAAGCTGCGAGACAAAGCATCGGCTTTAACATTCTTAGTACCTGGGATGTAAGTAACAGAAAAATTAAACCGCGAGAAAAACAATGCCCACCTAGCCTGACGGGCATTCAAGCGTTTGGCAGCATCAAGATAGATCAGATTTTTATGATCAGTGAAAACCTGAACTTGAAATTCAGCACCTTCCAAGAGATGACGCCAGTGTTCAAATGCGAATTTAATCGCCAACAATTCCCGATTACCAATATCGTAATTCAGTTCAGTCTCAGAAAATTTTTTTGAAAAAAAGGCACAGGGATGTACTCCATCCCTGTTTCCTGAGACAACACTGAGCCGACCCCCACAGAAGAAGCATCAACCTCAACCAAAAACGGTTTAGTCACATCAGGCTGCATAAGGATGGGAGCAGAGCTGAACCTCTCCTTTAGAAACACAAAAGCTTCAATAGCCTCAGTAGTCCACTGAACCGCATTAGCACCTTTCTTGGTGAAATCGGTCAATGGTTTGACAATAATAGAAAAATTTTTAATGAATTTTCTATAATAATTGGCGAAACCCAAAAACCTCTGTAACGATATCAAACCAATAGGCCTAGGCCAATCCTGCACAGCTTGAACTTTCACCGGGTCCATCTCAAAACCTTCGCTGGTGATAATGTAGCCCAAAAAAACTAATTCTCTGTACAGCGAACTCACATTTCTCCAGCTTAGCAAAAAGGAAATTAGACCTACCGGTAATTCTATTTCCAGGTAGTCCCTCAGGACAGCACAATGGACAGCACAATGGAGGACGTCCTCCCTTGACCTATAGCGGGACAGGATCACAGAGAGGTTAAAAGGCCCCACCCACCTCCACCCTCCAGTGTTTTTTCAAAGTACCACCGAAGGATGGCAGGAAATGGTCTAAACGCGCCCTTACAAACGCGTATGTAAGAAACCATTGAACAACTTCTTCTTTATCTCTAGCCTTGGCAACTCGACGGACCATCCACCAAAGATTGATCCCTTGCAATCCTAAAGAGAAACATAAGGGAGGGAATTAAGGGTGCTGTCCTGAGGGACTACCTGGAAATAGAATTACCGGTAGGTCTAATTTCCTTTTCCCCTTACGTCCCTCAGGACAGCACAATGGAGAATACCAAAGAAACATCCCAGGGTGGGAACAGAAGCTCAAGGACCAAAGTCCCAGGTAAGAACCAGGCTAGATATAAAAATGATCTGAAAGATCAAAAAGAAATATAGATATCTAAAGAAATTCGTAAAGATAATCACAGTAGTGAGTGTCCGATATATGTTTATAATGGCCAATTCCAGTATGAATGTGGTAAACCAGATATGCCGCAGAGACGGAGAGTGAAACACAGCCGTTGTACCCCAATACCACTAATGAACCGCAGAAAATTACAGTTATTGTGATAGATATAGACACCGCAGCCACAGAATAGCCTTAAAAATCTTATTGCCCAGCAAAAATATTGTGATAGTTACAATCACCACACGATGAGGACTGTACAGACCAGTAATCGGCTGGATGTGCTTAACAACACGGGACTGTTCCTTCATTGGTCCTCCTGGGCTCAGATTAAACCTTGGTTAGAGACTGGCTTACCATACTACGAGGAGACCTGCAGGACAGAGACCCTGGACTGCTGAAAGATCAAGCCAAATAACAGTTAGTACATGGAAAATGGCAGAGCATTGGGATGTATGTACCCTACTCATTCTGGAGATCATGTCTACTCCGAAACCTTAGAGGTCTCAACCCCCAGTAAGGGTTGGATATTATTGGAACTAAGGAAATACTCCATCTGGCAGGTAATATCTCCTGCTAGTACCAACATTGGGCTTCTCAGTAGGAGTGTTAAAAGGAAGATATGGATCACCACTCTTGCTTTACTGATGTTAGACACGGGGAGTCTGGACTCTGGAATCGATGACAGTAAGCGGGGGGGGGGGATGTTGGTAAAAATCCTTTGACACAGGATATTTGACTGTCTCTATATGAGTTATTAGCTACGACATTATATATACAGTATGTGCCAAATTATTTATATATTATATCGTAAAAGGCAATTTTCTTAGAGATGTTTATACACCCCGACTGCCCTGGTGGGAGGAACCATATTTTAAAACTAGAGGGAAGTAGTTTCCTTCCCTGAGAGGGAGATTTTTTACTGTGAGTCAGAAGGACTATGAGGCCTTAACTGTAAGAGACCTGGATACAGATTCTTTTACATTAGGAGCCCTGACTGCTGTACAAGCAGTGGGTATGGGATCTTCTGCCACATGACAGTGCCGCCGATTTGCCATAAAGTACAAAGGCAATAATGCCGACCCTGGTAAACGTAATACAACGGATTTAGGGGTCAAGAATCTGTTTACCGGGTGTTGATCAAAGACACTAGTCCGACTGCCATATGTGGAGTTGGGAAGGATTCTTTTTCACTTCATGAGATTTCCTGCTTTCAGCACAGTAGTATGTCCACTTACAGGATGAGCCCCAAAAACGTCTGTCTCCCTTTAAAGCCAACTATGGAAGAGACTTGCCTTTAGTCCTCAAGGCAGTAACTCACTTGAGAGTTCTGTTCCAATCCTGAAGAAATGCTAAGTTACTAGGCCAATTCAGGCATAGCTGAACATCTGGCTAAGCCTAGTTGCAAGGAATGAAGCAACCGAAGCTGGACCTGGGTTCTAAAATATAAGGACTCTATAACCAGAGTTGGCCCGAGACAAATGTGAAGTGGTGGGCCGACCATACACTGTGCGGCCACGCAATAAGGCACCAGTCAGAAGGTCTAAGCCAGAGGCACAAACCCACAATGTCCGATGTACTATGAAGCACTGAGGTAATATAACACACGAATGACACGTCTCGAGGCACTGAAGCATTATGATGCAATATGCACAGAAGCACTATGATGCAATATTATTATAGAGCCATTAATTCCATGGTGCTGTACATGAGAAGGGGCTACACACAAAGCCACAGATATAGTCCACAGCAAACAAATTCCCAATGACAGGGTGATACCGAAGGGAGAGAACCCAGTCCCTGCGGACTTACAACCTGATGCATATAATGCACAAAGACAATGATGCAGTATGATGCAATAAAATGCACCCAGCCACTATGATGCAGTATAATTCACACAGACACTATGATGCAATACGATGCAGAAAGACACTATGATGTAATATGATGCAATATAATGTAGAAAGACACTATGATGCAATATGATGTACTATGATGAAATATAAAGCAATGTAATGCAGAAAGACACTATGAGGCATAGACACTATGATGCACCTTGATGCACAAAGACACTATGATGTAATATAATGCAATATAATGCAGAAAGACACCCATGCAGAATGATGGACCTTGATGCAACCTGATGCATAGAGACACTATAAAGCAACATGATGCAATCTGCTGCACAAAGGCACTATGAAACACCAAGATGCACCCTGATGCAAAATGATGTAATATGATGCATAGAAGTACTATGTAGAACTATATAATATAATGCATAGAGGCACTATGAAGTACTATGATGCCCAAAGGCACCATGATGTAATATGACGCATAGAGACACTATGATACAAAGTGATGTACAGAGGCACTCAATATGATGCATAGAATCAATATGAAGTCTAGAGGCACTATGATGCAATACGATGCCCAGAAGCACTCAATATGATGCATAGGGGAACAATGATGGAATCTGATAAATGATGTAATATAACACATAAAGGCACTATGAAGCATTCTGATGCAATATGGTGCACAGAGGCAATCAATATGATGCATAGAAGCACTATGATGCCGTACCACGCACAGAGGCACTCAATATGATGCATAGAGACAACATGATATATGATGTAATATGACACAAAGGCACTATGAAGCACTATGATGCAGTACAATGCACAGGGGCAATCAATATGATGAATAGAGACACCATGATGCAATACAATGCACAGGGGCACTCAATATGATGAATAGAGGCACTATGAAGCAGTACAATGCACAGAGGCACTCAATATGATTAATAGAGGCACTATGAAGCAGTACAATGCACAGGGGCACTCAATATGATGAATAGAGGCACTATGAAGCAGTACAATGCACAGAGGCACTCAATATGATTAATAGAGGCACTATGATGCAGTACAATGCACAGGGGCACTCAATATGATGAATAGAGGCAGTATGAAGCAGTACAATGCACAGAGGCACTCAATATGATTAATAGAGGCACTATGAAGCAGTACAATGCACAGGGGCATTCAATATGATGAATAGAGACACCATGATGCAGTACAATGCACAGGGCACTCAATATGATGAATAGAGGCACTATGAAGCAGTACAATGCACAGAGGCACTCAATATGATTAATAGAGGCACTATGAAGCAGTACAATGCACAGGGGCACTCAATATGATGCATAGAGACACCATGATGCAGTACAATGCACAGGGGCACTCAATATGATGAATAGAGGCACTATGAAGCAGCACAATGCACAGGGCACTCAATATGATGCATAGAGGCACTATGATGCAGTGCAATGCACAGGGGCACTCAATATGATGAATAGAGGCACTATGAAGCAGTACAATGCACAGAGGCACTCAATATGATTAATAGAGGCACTATGAAGCAGTACAATGCACAGGGGCACTCAATATGATGCATAGAGACACCATGATGCAGTACAATGCACAGGGGCACTCAATATGATGAATAGAGGCACTATGATGCAGCACAATGGACAGAGGCATTCAATATGATGAATAGAGGCACTATGATGCAGCACAATGGACAGAGGCATTCAATATGATGAATAGAGGCACTATGATGCAGCACAATGGACAGAGGCATTCAATATGATGAATAGAGGCACTATGATGCAGCACAATGGACAGAGGCATTCAATATGATGAATAGAGGCACTATGATGCAGCACAATGGACAGAGGCATTCAATATGATGAATAGAGGCACTATGATGCAGTGCAATGCACAGGGGCACTCAATATGATGAATAGAGGCACTATGATGCAGTGCAATGCACAGGGGCACTCAATATGATGAATAGAGGCACTATGAAGCAGCACAATGCACAGGGGCACTCAATATGATGAATAGAGGCACTATGAAGCAGTACAATGCACAGAGGCACTCAATATGATTAATAGAGGCACTATGAAGCAGTACAATGCACAGGGGCACTCAATATGATGCATAGAGACACCATGATGCAGTACAATGCACAGGGGCACTCAATATGATGAATAGAGGCACTATGAAGCAGCACAATGCACAGGGCACTCAATATGATGCATAGAGGCACTATGATGCAGCACAATGCACAGGGGCACTCAATATGATGAATAGAGGCACTATGATGCAGTGCAATGCACAGGGGCACTCAATATGATGAATAGAGGCACTATGATGCAGCACAATGGACAGAGGCATTCAATATGATGAATAGAGGCACTATGATGCAGCACAATGGACAGAGGCATTCAATATGATGAATAGAGGCACTATGATGCAGCACAATGGACAGAGGCATTCAATATGATGAATAGAGGCACTATGATGCAGTGCAATGCACAGGGGCACTCAATATGATGAATAGAGGCACTATGATGCAGTGCAATGCACAGGGGCACTCAATATGATGAATAGAGGCACTATGAAGCAGTACAATGCACAGTGGCACTCAATATGATGAATAGAGGCACTATGAAGCAGTACAATGCACAGTAGCACTCAATATGATGAATAGAGGCACTATGATGCAGCACAATGGACAGAGGCATTCAATATGATGAATAGAGGCACTATGATGCAGTGCAATGCACAGGGGCACTCAATATGATGAATAGAGGCACTATGATGCAGTGCAATGCACAGGGGCACTCAATATGATGAATAGAGGCACTATGAAGCAGCACAATGCACAGGGGCACTCAATATGATGAATAGAGGCACTATGAAGCAGTACAATGCACAGTAGCACTCAATATGATGAATAGAGGCACTATGATGCAGCACAATGGACAGAGGCATTCAATAAGATGCATTGAGGAACAATGATGCAATATGATATATGATGTAACATGACACAAAAGCACTATGAAGCGCTATGATGTCGCACTCTGATACAATATGATGCACAGCGGCACTCAATATGATGCACAGAGGCACTCAATATGATGAATAGAGGCACTATGATGCAGTACAATGCACAGAGGCACTCAATAAGATGCATTGAGGAACAATGATGCAATATGATATATGATGTAACATGACACAAAAGCACTATGAAGCGCTATGATGTCGCACTCTGATACAATATGATGCACAGCGGCACTCAATATGATGCACAGAGGCACTCAATATGATGAATAGAGGCACTATGATGCAGTACAATGCACAGAGGCACTCAATAAGATGCATTGAGGAACAATGATGCAATATGATATATAATGTAACATGACACAAAGGCACTATGAAGCGCTATGATGTCGCACTCTGATGCAATATGATGCACAGCGGCACTCAATATGATGCACAGAGGCACTCAATATGATGAATAGAGGCACTATGAAGCAGTAGAATGCACAGGGGCACTCAATATGATGAATAGAGGCACTATGATGCAGCACAATGCACAGAGGCACTCAATAAGATGCATTGAGGAACAATGATGCAATATGATATATAATGTAACATGACACAAAGGCACTATGAAGCGCTATGATGTCGCACTCTGATGCAATATGATGCACAGCGGCACTCAATATAATGCACAGAGGCCCTCAATATGATGAATAGAGGCACTATGATGCAGCACAATGCACAGAGGCACTCAATAAGATGCATTGAGGAACAATGATGTAATATGATATATGATGTAACATGACACAAAAGCACTATGAAGCGCTATGATGTCGCACTCTGATGCAATATGATGCACAGCGGCACTCAATATGATGCACAGAGGCCCTCAATATGATGAATAGAGGCACTATGATGCAGTACAATGCACAGAGGCACTCAATAAGATGCATTGAGGAACAATGATGCAATATGATATATAATGTAACATGACACAAAGGCACTATGAAGCGCTATGATGTCGCACTCTGATGCAATATGATGCACAGAGGCACTCAATATGATGCACAGAGGCACTCAATATGATGCATAGAAGCACTATGCTGCAGTACAACTGCTATACCATGCTTGAAGGTGTCCAAACAAGAGACCAGGTCCCAGTTAGAGCCAAGAGAGCAAACTCTCAGAGTTCCAGATAAATCTCAAGCCTGAATAGTAGTTCTCATTTGTCAGATTTGACCCCACCCGAAGGAGCTAATTAATGCCCCACAGCTGGAGGGCAGTGTTCATGGAGACGATGTGCTGCATTAACACTATGAGCCCTCCTATGGATGGAGTAGTTAAGTTGTAACTAACTGAAGTCAAATCATGAGATGTAGCCTGGACATATGGCCTTATTATAGCTTAGAGGTCCAAGGCCTGACTGCATACATGTGAAACACACCTCAGCATATGAGGCTCTATGCTTCAGCTTCGGCACAAAGGCATGAGACTAGCATCAGTCCAGAGGCCTAGGCCATCCACACATTCCATGATGCACTCACCTGTGCTGGCTCCATACCTGCTAGAAAGACAGGGGGAGCTGGAAACGCCGAGAGCCCAGTATGGAGGGAAGCGGCGTCCCACCAGGAATGCTGCATTACTGCCAGTGATTTCCTCTCTTGTGCCCTCCGAGATCCAGGAAACCTGTCTGTTGCCTGTCTCGTTCTGCACCTCCGCGTTCAACCATGGAACGCACGCTGGCCTCTAGCTCCGGCGCCCTGACGTCACCAGAAGCGCCATGGCACCGCACGACTTCCGGTATCTTGCGCTGGAATGCCGGCCAGTGTCAGAGCCGAGAGCCTCCACTAAGGAGGAAGCGGCTCTACCCAGGAGCTTCATCCACTCACTGGTCTTTGTGGCTGAGGTACTCCCCCTAGGAGAGTTTCAGCCCCGGTGCATCTTGACAGGGGGAAGGATTGGATCCAGCAGCACGATCCCCCTGGGTCTTGTAAAACGTCCACCTTCTATCTTCGCTCCACTCCTGGAGCAACCTCTCATACAACCGTCCCCTGTAGGGACAGGAAAAACACTGGAGGGTGGAGGTGGGTGGGGCCTTTTAACCTCTCTGTGATCCTGTCCCGCTATAGGTCAAGGGAGGACGTCCTCCATTGTGCTGTCCATTGTGCTGTCCTGAGGGACGTAAGGGGAAAAGCGAATTGTCACTCAATAACTGTAATACCTCACGAACGCTGCGCCAATGAGACTCCAGATCCGGCGAAAAAATCAAAATGTCATCCAAATACATAACCACATTTTTGATGATCAAAGGTCTAAGGATGTCATTAATAAGATTCTGAAAAAATGCAGGAGCATTGGTAAGACCAAAAGGCATAACCAGATTCTCAAAATGACCCACAGGAGTGTTAAAAGCAGTCTTCCATTCGTCACCCTCCTTCATGCGCAACAAATTGTATGCCCCCCCGAAGATCAATTTTAGAGAACCACTTGGCCCCCGCTAACTGGTTAAACAAATCAGGAATCAATGGCAGTGGGTAAGGATTGCGTACAGTAATTTTATTAATCTCACGAAAGTCCAGACAAGGACGTAAACCGCCGTCCTTTTTTTAACAAAAAAAAAATCCAACAGCCACAGGAGACTTGGAAGGCCTAATGTGACCGGCGGTCCAGCTTGTCTGAATATATTCCTCCAAAGCCTTTCTCTCAGGGATAGTAAGATTAAATAAACGACTTTTAGGAAGAGTCGCTCCAGGGACAAATTCAATAGTACAATCATAGTCTCTATGGGGAGGTAAAATCTGCGATTCCTTCTCAGAAAAAACTTTCCAAAAATCCTGAATAGGTACAGGTAGTTCCCCTTTATCCACAGCAGCAATACGCCCGTTACAACACTTGTCATAACCAGGGCTGCCACTAGGAATTTCGGGGCCCCATACTGGCAAAATTTTCGGGGCCCCCTTGAGACTCGACCAGGCTCCACCCCTGCCCCGCCTCCACCCCTCGAACTGTCCACAGCCCCACCGCTCTCTCTTGGAAAAACTCCACTTCTCACCAATCACACATTAACAGTTCCCATCACCAGATCACACATATAGCCTGCAGCTCTTGTTTTGGCCAAAAGATTTTTTTTAAGCCGCCACCATAACACGGTAGACTCTTTTGGCCGGGCCCTACTGTACTGTAACCTACAGTATTAAACATTTATTAATATCCAGTACAATTTAGGCATATTTTTATTTATTTTTCAATTTTTAAAATGACCAATAATATCACATACAAGGAACAAATGCCGCCACACCATGTCCAGACCACATATCACCACCACAGTGACCGAATAATATCAAATACAAGGAACAAATACCACAACACCATGACCAGACCACATATTACCACCACAATGACCGAATAATATCAAATACAAGGAACAAATACTGCCACACCATGTCCAGACCACATATTACCACCACAGTGACCAAACAACACTACATACAAGGAACAAATACCGTCCACACCATGACCAGACCACATATTACCACCACAAAGTGACCAAATAATAGCACCTACAAGGGACAAATACCGCAACACCATGACCAGACCACATATTACCACCACATAGTGACTGAATACTACAATACGGATCAGTAATAAAAAAAAAAATACAATACTATCACCATAAGTGCCATTATACACAGGAGATCTGTACTTAGTATGCAGTGTCTGTGTACAGGTAATACAGTGATCACTGGTGACATTGTACACAGGACCGCTGTATATAGTATACAGTGTATAGTGTTAGTGTACAGGTAACACTGACTCACCAGTGACGTCTCTAGGTGAAGTCCTTAATCTTTGCTTTTCATCTTTCATCCAGCACAGACCGCCGTCACTTCCAGCCAGGGCTCGTCTCTGCAGGAAATTACACAGTTATCTAGAGCACTTCTTGCAGAACACATTACTTATTTTTTTCCCAACTTCTAAACTACACCAGATGAAGAAAAAAAGGTGACATATTGTCGTTCTGCACAGTAACAGAACCGCCCCCCCATTTAAAACAGTATTCTCAAAAAAATAAAATACATCACTGCAGTAATCATATCCCTTAATTAGCCCCTATGGTAATAATATCCCCCATCCTGGCCCCGTGTGTCTCATTCCTGGCTTCAGCCATATGTTCTCCCATCCTGCCCTCATAAGTATCCATTCTGCCCCATATGATCTCCCTATCCTGCCCCATGTCTCCCATCCTGCCCCATCTCTCTCCAACCCCACCCCATGTCTTTTATCCTGCCCCCATGTCTTTTATCCTGCCCCCGTGTCTCCAATCGTGCCCCCCGTGTCTCCAATCCAGCCCCCAGTGCCTCCAATCCTGCCCCCAGTGCCTCCAATCATGCCCCCAGTGCCTTCAATCCTGCCCCGTGCCGCCATTCCTGCCCCCGTGCCGCCAATCCTGCCCCCAGTGCCTCCAATTCTGCCACCGTGTCTCCAATCGTGCCCCCCGTGTCTCCAATCGTGCCCCCCGTGTCTCCAATCGTGCCCCCCGTGTCTCCAATCCTGCCTCCCGTGTCTCCAATCGTGCCCCCGTGTCTCCAATCCTGCCCCCAGTGCCTCCAATCGTGCCTCGTGCCTCCAATCCTGCCCCCAGTGCCTGAAATCCTGCAGTGTCTCCAATCCTGCCCCCAGTGCCTCCAATACTGCCCCCAGTACCTCCATGTCTTTCATTTTACTACGTGTCTCTATCCTGCCCCATCTCCTTCCTGATTCCTGCCCCCTCTCCATCCTGCCCCCAGTGTCTCCATCCTGATTCCTGCCCCTTCTCCATCCTGCCCCCAGTGTTTCCATCCTGCCCCATCTCCATCCTGATTCCTGCCCCTTCTCCATCCTGCCCCCAGTGTCTTCATCCTGCCCCTTCTCCATCCTGATTCCTGCCCCTTCTCCATCCTGCCCTGTCTCCATCATGATTCCTGCCCCTTCTCCATCCTGCCCCCAGTGTCTCCATCCTGCCCCATCTCCTTCATCATTCCTGCCCCTTCTCCATCCTGCCCCCAGTGTCTCCATCCTGATTCCTGCCCCTTATCCATTCTACCCCAGTGTGTTGTGAATAGGCTGGAAATGAGTTCTGAGCAGAAGCTCCCTCTGGTGGTTACAAACGGTACTGGACTGTCCAGTGAAGATTGTGAGGATTGGGAGTCAGGTGTTACTGACTGGTCTTATATAAGGGAGTCGCCTTCCCATCAGGGTTGCCGGTGATCAATTGTTCTGGTCTCAATCCTTGATTCCTGTTTCCTTGGTAGCCTGCTGTGTCATGTCTGAATCTCCTGCTAACAGATAAGACATTTTCTTCTTTTTGTTTTTTGTGCTTGATTTTTGCATTTTGTCCTGCACTTCTGTGGGGCCTTCAGGGTCCCTTCTGGGGGCTTTTGCCCTCTCAGTTCAGTTCAGCCACTGATGTTTGTACATTTGCTTTTTCCAGTTTTTTCAGTGGCTGCTGTTTTGTTTTTGGTTACACCAGAGAACTAATTTAGGTAGTAGAGGTCGTGTGATCTCAGGTGTTTTTGAAATTAGTAGAGTTGGTGCTTTTCAGGGTTTTTTGGGATTGCAGTAAGTGCCCTTCCTATGCTTTTCTATTTAGTAAGTTTGGGCCCCAACGTTTGCTCATACTATTTTCTGTCTGTGTCAGTATTTCTTCTTGTCTAACCGCCATTACATGTTTGGGGGCTTTCTATGTTCTTTGGGGATCTGCTCCGGGGCAGATAGCTTTCCTCTTTCTATCTTTAGGTGTAGTTAGTTTCTCAGGCTGTGACAAGGCGTCTAGGACCAACGTAGGAACGCTCCACGGTTGCCTCTAGTTGTGGTGGTTAGTCAGGGTACTGCAATCTCATAGTTTCCAACTGCTCTGGTGTATTTCCTTTTTTGCCTGCTCTCCTCAGCTACCAAATCATAACAGTATCACCGGCCCAAACTGAAAATTATATGGTACTCACAGAAGGGAAAAATATTGTGGAAAGAAAAAAGTTGTCAGAGTTGTCAGAGATTTTTTTTTTTTTTTTCTGTTTGTTGCATTTTTTTTTTTCCCTCTGTATCTCTGGGTGCTGAGGAAGATTTTTTTTTCTCTCTTAATGGAGTTTGCACAGTTGTCTGGCCGTGTGGATCAGCTTGCCACTGAAGTTCGGAGTATTGCTACCTATCTTGCTAGGTTGCCTGTTGTGGAACCTAGGATTCCCATGCCAGATTTGTTTTTAGGGGATCGAGCTAAGTTTCTGAATTTCAAAAATAACTGTAAATTGTTTTTTGCCTTAAAATCTAAGTCCTCAGGGAACGCAGCGCAGCAGGTTCAAATTGTCATCTCTCTCCTGCGCGGCGACCCTCAGGATTGGGCTTTTTCCCTGACACCTGGGGATCCTGTTTTGAGTGATGTTGATGCGTTTTTTCAGCCTTTGGGGTTATTGTACGATGAGCCTAATGTCACTGATCAAGCTGAAAAAACTTTGTTGGCATTAAGTCAGGGGCTTGAGGACGCTGAGTTATACTGTCAGAGATTCCGTAGGTGGGCAGTCCTGACCAAATGGAATGACGACGCTTTGGCAGCTCTTTTTCGGAAGGGACTGTCAGATAATGTAAAGGATGTTATGGTGGGATTCCCTGTTCCCTCTGGTCTCAATGATTCTATGTCATTAGCAATTCAAATTGACAGACGTTTGCGTGAGCGGAAAGGTATGCGTGGAATAATGTTGCCTTGTGAACCTGCTTCTGAATCCATGCAGTGTGATAGAGTGGTTTCCGGGGCACAGCGTCATGAATTTCGAAAGCGCAATGGGTTATGTTTCTACTGTGGTGATGCCTCTCATGCTATTTCAGTCTGCCCTAAGCGGGGAAGACGTTTTGCACGCTCAGTTGTCTTGGGTAGTGTTCAGACTAAGTTTTTATTAACTGTTACCCTGATATGCTCTCTGTCCTCATTTTCTGCTCAGGCTTTTGTTGATTCTGGAGCAGCTATTAACCTGATGGATTTTGATTTTGCTAAACGTTGTGGGTTTCCCTTGATACCCCTACGGAAGTCTATTCCCCTACTGGGGATCGATTCTACCCCTTTGGCTGAGAATAAACCTCAGTTCTCTACTCAGGTGATAATGAGGGTAGAACCTGATCATCAGGAGAGTTGCAAATTTTTGGTTCTGTATAAACTGCATGACATTATCGTACTGGGTTTCCCTTGGTTACAGTCTCATAATCCTGTTTTGGATTGGAAATCTGTGTCTGTTACCAGTTGGGGCTGCCAATGTGTTAATACCAACACTCCTGTTTTTTCTGCCTCCCCCAGGCTCAGGATGTTCCTGTCTTTTTGATTGATTTTTCTGATGTGTTTAGCGAAAGTAAATCTGCATCCTTGCCTCCCCATAGGAGCTATGACTGCGCTATTGAATTAGTGCCTGGTAGTAAATTCCCTAAAGGTCGTCTTTTTAACTTGTCTGTACCTGAACATGACGCTATGCGGTCTTATATCAAGGAGTCATTGGAGAAGGGTCATATCAGACCATCCTCTTCACCCTTAGGTGCCGGTTTTTTCTTTGTGGCCAAAAAAGATGGTTCATTAAGGCCGTGTATTGATTATCGTCTCTTGAACAATATTACTGTGAAATATCAATATCCTTTACCCTTGATCTCTGATCTGTTTTCCAGGGTGAAAAACGCTACTTGGTTTACCAAGCTTGACCTCAGGGGGGCATATAACCTTATTCGCATTAAGCACGGGGATGAATGGAAGACGGCATTTAATACCCCTGAAGGGCATTTTGAGTACCTTGTGATGCCCTTTGGGCTCACTAATGCTCCTTCTGTCTTCCAGTCCTTCATGAATGACATTTTCAGGGATTTTGTGGATACATTTCTGATTGTTTATTTGGATGATATCTTGATTTTTTCCAATGACTGGGACTCTCATGTAAAACATGTTCGGACTGTGTTCCAGATTTTGAGAGAGAATGCTCTGTATGTGAAGGGATCAAAGTGTCTTTTTGGCGTTCAGAGGATCTCATTTCTGGGATTCATTTTGTCTCCATCTGTTATTGAAATGGACCCGGTCAAAGTTCAGGCCATCTGTGATTGGGTCCAACCTACTTCATTAAAGGCTCTTCAAAGATTCTTGGGTTTTGCCAATTTTTATCGTAAATTTATTGGTAATTTCTCTGTTATTGTTAAACCATTAACTGATTTGACCAAGAAGGGTTCTGATGTGGTGAATTGGCCTCCTGAGGCAGTCTCTGCATTTCAGGAACTTAAGCAGAGATTCACTTCTGCTCCTGTTCTACGGCAGCCTGATGTTTCTCTACCATTTCAGGTGGAGGTTGATGCCTCTGAAATTGGGGCAGGTGCCGTTTTGTCCCAAAGAGATCCAGAGACCTCTAAAAGTAACCCTTGTGCCTTTTTCTCTCGAAAATTTTCTCCCACTGAACGTAATTATGACGTGGGTAATCGGGAGTTATTAGCCATGAAGTGGGCTTTTGAAGAGTGTAGACATTGGCTGGAGGGAGCCAAACATCAGGTGGTGGTCCTTACGGACCATAAGAATCTAGTTTATCTGGAATCTGCCAAGCGACTTAATCCTAGACAGGCCAGGTGGGCCTTGTTTTTCACACGTTTTAATTTTGTGGTTTCATTTCTTCCTGGCACTAAAAATGTTAAGGCGGATGCCCTCTCGAGGAGTTTCCTTGCGGACTCTCCTGAGTTATCTGATCCTTCTGTTATTTTGAAAGAGGGTGTAGTTCTTTCCGCCATCTCGCCCAATTTGAGACTGGCTCTGGAGGGGTGTCAGGAGGATAAGCCCGAGCGCTGACCTGTTGGGAAATTGTTTGTCCCGGACCAGTGGAAAAAGAGTGTAATGTCTGAGATTCATTGTTCCGTGTTGGCCGGTCATCCCGGAATTTTTGGTACCAGAGACTTGGTTAGTCGGTCCTTTTGGTGGTCTACCTTGTCTCGTGATGTCAGGGAGTTTGTGCAGTCCTGCGGGACTTGCTCTCGCTCCAAGCCTTGCTCTCGTTTTAGTGGTTTGTTGATGCCATTACCTGTGCCCAAGAGACCATGGACCCATATCTCTATGGATTTCATTTCCGACCTCCCTGTTTCTCAGAGAATGACCGTCATCTGGGTGATTTGCGATAGGTTTTCCAAGATGATACATCTTGTGCCATTACCTAAATTGCCTTCCTCCTCTGAATTGGTGCCTTTGTTCCTTCAGCACGTGGTTCGTTTACACGGCATTCCTGAGAACATTGTGTCTGACAGAGGAGTCCAGTTTGTTTCCAGATTTTGGAGGACCTTTTGTTCTAAAATTGGTGTTCAATTGTCTTTCTCCTCGGCGTTTCATCCTCAGACCAATGGTCAAACTGAGAGAACAAACCAGACATTGGAGACTTATCTAAGATGCTTTGTGTCTGCTGATCAGGATGACTGGGTCTCTTTTTTGCCTTTGGCTGAGTTTGCTCTTTATAATAGGGCTAGCTCTGCCACTTTGATGTCTCCATTTTTCTGTAATTCTGGGTTTCACCCTCGATTTTCTTCAGGACAGACGGATGCTTCTGTATGTCCAGGTGTTGACTCTGTTGTGGAGCATATGCAACAGATTTGGGACCAGGTTGTGGAGAGGTTGTCCCTCTCTCAGGAGAGGGCCCAGCGGTTTGCTAACCGGCATAGGACTGATGGTCCTCGTTTAAAGTGGGGGACTTGGTCTGGTTGTCCTCAAGAAATATTCCTATGAGAGTGGCATCTCCTAAATTTAAGCCTAGGTTCATTGGACCTTATAAGATCATGGAGATTCTTAATCCTGTTTCTTTTCGTTTGCTTCTTCCAGGGACATTTAAGATCCATAACGTGTTCCACAAGTCCTTGTTGAAGAGGTTTGTTGAGCCAGTGGTTCCTACTACTGTGCCTCCTGACCCTGTTTTGGTTGAGGGCAATCTGGAGTATGTGGTTGAGAAAATATTGAATTCTCGTTTTTCTAGACGGAAACTCCAGTATTTGGTTAAATGGAGAGGTTATGGTCAGGAAGACAATTCTTGGGTGTTTGCTTCGGACATCCATGCTAGGAGACTCATCCGTGCGTATCATAGAACTCATCCTGACTGACCTGGTTGCTCAAATGAGGGTTCGGTGACCCCTCCTCAAGGGGGGGTACTGTTGTGAATAGGCTGGAAATGAGTTCTGAGCAGAAGCTCCCTCTGGTGGTTACAAACGGTACTGGACTGTCCAGTGAAGATTGTGAGGATTGGGAGTCAGGTGTTACTGACTGGTCTTATATAAGGGAGTCGCCTTCCCATCAGGGTTGCCGGTGATCAATTGTTCTGGTCTCAATCCTTGATTCCTGTTTCCTTGGTAGCCTGCTGTGTCGTGTCTGAATCTCCTGCTAACAGATAAGACATTTTCTTCTTTTTGTTTTTGTGCTTGATTTTTGCATTTTGTCCTGCACTTCTGTGGGGGCCTTCAGGGTCCCTTCTGGGGGCTTTTGCCCTCTCAGTTCAGTTCAGCCACTGATGTTTGTACATTTGCTTTTTCCAGTTTTTTCAGTGGCTGCTGTTTTGTTTTTGGTTACACCAGAGAACTAATTTAGGTGGTAGAGGTCGTGTGATCTCAGGTGTTTTTGAAATTAGTAGAGTTGGTGCTTTTCAGGGTTTTTTGGGATTGCAGTAAGTGCCCTTCCTATCCTTTTCTATTTAGTAAGTTTGGGCCCCAACGTTTGCTCATACTATTTTCTGTCTGTGTCAGTATTTCTTCTTGTCTAACCGCCATTACATGTTTGGGGGCTTTCTATGTTCTTTGGGGATCTACTCCGGGGCAGATAGCTTTCCTCTTTCTATCTTTAGGTGTAGTTAGTTTCTCAGGCTGTGACGAGGCGTCTAGGACCAACGTAGGAACGCTCCACGGTTGCCTCTAGTTGTGGTGGTTAGTCAGGGTACTGCAATCTCATAGTTTCCAACTGCTCTGGTGTATTTCCTTTTTTGCCTGCTCTCCTCAGCTACCAAATCATAACACCAGTGTCTCCATCCTGATTTCTGCCCCTTATCCATCCTGCCCCGTGTCTCCATCATGATTCCTGCTCCTTCTCCATCCTGCGCCCAGTGCCTCCATCCTGATTCCTGCCCCTTCTCCATCCTGCCCCTAGTGTCTCCATCCTGATTCCTGCCCCCAGTGTCTCCATCCTGATTCCTGCCCCTTCTCCATCCTGCCCCTAGTGTCTCCATCCTGATTCCTGCCCCCAGTGTCTCCATCCTGCCCCTAGTGTCTCCATCCTGATTCCTGCCCCTTCTCCATTCTGCCCCCTGTGTCTCCATCCTGATTCCTGCCCCCAGTGTCTCAATCCTGCCGCGTCTCCATCCTGATTCCTGCCCCTTCTCCATCCTGCCCCCAGTGTCTTCATCCTGCCCTGTCTCCATCATGATTCCTGCCCCGTCTCCATCCTGCCCCCAGTGTCTCCATCCTGCCCCTTCTCCATTTTGATTCCTGCCCCGAGTGTTTCAATCCTGCCCCTTCTCCATCCTGTCCCCAGTGTCTTCATCCTGCCCCGTCTCCATCCTGATTCCTGCCCCTTCTCCATCCTGCCCTGTCTCCATCATGATTCCTGCCCCTTCTCCATCCTGCCCCCAGTGTCTCCATCCTGCCCTGTCTCCATCATTCCTGCCCCTTCTCCATCCTGCCCCCAGTGTCTCCATCCTGCCCTGTCTCCATCATGATTCCTGCCCCTTCTCCATCCTCCCCCCAGTGTCTCCATCCTGCCCCGTCTCCATCATGATTCCTGCCCCTTCTCCATCCTGCCCCGTCTCCATCATGATTCCTGCCCCTTCTCCATCCTGCCCCCAGTGTCTCCATCCTGCCCTGTCTCCATCATTCCTGCCCCTTCTCCATCCTGCCCCCAGTGTCTCAATCCTGCCCTGTCTCCATCATGATTCCTGCCCTTTCTCCATCCTGCCCCCAGTGTCTTCATCCTGCCCCGTCTCCATCATGATTCCTGCCTCTTTTCAATCCGTCTCCATCTTGCCGGGCCCGGCTTTGCCGCTTTCAATGTTAATGAAAAAAAAAAACTTTATCCTTACTGTCATGATCCCAGTGCAGGTTTGGCCTGCACACCAGGGGTTAATATCTTGATCCTAGTGCGGGCTCTGACCTGCACACCTGGGGTTTATTATTATGTCCTCTCTTTGGTTTGGGGAGAGCTTCTTATAGCCCTAGTAAGCTCCAATCCCCGTCAGTTATACTTTTGCCCTTGGCTGAGTGTGTTGACCCCTGTTTGCCTGTGCCTTGTGCCTGTGTTCTGGTTTGTTTGTATGGTTCTGACCCGGTTCTGTTTCCCGTTGTGATTTTGCCTCTTGATTCTGTACTGTGTATATGCTTCTCTGGTTTTCTGACTCCTGCCACGTCCCTGACTATTCTTGATTTGCCTGCTCCTTGTGTACTGCGTTGTCTCTCACATTTACTGACCTCGGCTTGTCTTGGATTCCGTCTCCCTCTGGTGCCCCGTCCTCTACCTGTTGTCCGGTGACCCCCTTTCCATTCTCCAGGGTCCCAGTAGCTCCCTGCACCCATCCCCAGCTACAGGACGCTAAGCTCCGCCCCCTGGGGTCACCTGGCAGTACACTCACCACTTGGTGTTCTGCTAACTCCAGCTCTGCTGTATTGCTATCGTCTTGCCCAGCACTCGGGCGCTGTGAGTACCGCTGTCACAGGCCGTCGGAGGCTCCAGGCTCCCACTGTCAGAACTGCTGAAACCGCTGGTAAGTGCCCACCTAGCGGTTTCTCGTGATATTATAACTGACCTTGAACTTTTTTTTTTTTTTCTCTGCAGCATGGACCCAATGCATGCTTTATCTGAGCAGGTGAAACACTTGACTCAGTTGCTGCAGAAGCTAAATTTGGAGCACCAAACTCTGGCCCAATCCCAACGGAAGGTTGCGGATTCGGTTCAGGGGGCGCTATCCGCAGGGTTTCAGCAGGAGTGGGCTAGAGATGTCTTTTTAGTCTCACCCGAACCCCTGGTTAAGTTACCAGATACTTTTGCTGGTAACAAAAGTAATTTTAGAGTATTTAAGGAGGGCTGTAAACTTTTTTCTCTTTGAGACCCCGCTCCTCTGGGGATGAGAAACAGAGGGTGGGGGTGGTTATGTCCCTGCTTAGGGGGGCCCCGCAAGCCTGGGCATTTTCTCTTTCCTCTTCTGCCCCGGAGAGAATGAGTGTGCATGCATTTTTTGAGGCCTTAGGGCATATTTACGATGAGCCGGATAGAGTGCGTTTGGCTGAGGACAAAGTGATGAGTGTCTGTCAGGGGAAGCACTCGGCCGAGTGGTTCTGTTCTGAATTTAGACGTTGGGCAGCCGAGGTTTCGTGGAGTGATGCCACCCTTCGGGGGTTGTTCCGTAGAGGCCTGTGTGAACGTCTAAAGGATGCCCTGGCACTTCATCCTCCACCTGACTCCCTGGAGGATGCCATGACCCAAGCGGTTCGCATGGATCGCAGACTGCGGGCTAGAGGCATTATGCAGTTGGAAACATCATTATTCTCCAGTGGAGATGAGACCCGGACTCCTCCTGTGGCTATGGAGGTGAATGCTATCACCTGTGAGAAGGAAAGAAGACGCCGCCGTGAGAAGCAGTTGTGCTTCTATTGTGGGGAATCTGGACATTGGAAGAAGGACTGCCCCTCCTGTCCGTCATCTTCCAAGGTGGCGGGAAACGACTAGGTCTGGGTAGTAGTCGAGGAGGCTACCCAGACCTTCAGGTACATTTTTCCTCACTTGCAAAAATTGTGCTTCAGGTGGAACTGGAACTTGGTGATGGTCCTGTTCAGACTACCGCCTTTATTGACTGTGGTTCTGCTGTTAATCTGATTGACACCCGGATATTGACTCTTAATAAGATAGGGACAGTCAGGCTTCAGGATCCTGTTAAACTTGTGGCTATTGACTCATCCCCTCTTACCCGGGACGGTATCTATTTCAGGTCTGAACTTTTTTCTCTGAAAGTGGGTCCCACTCATGTGGAAAAACTAAGTTGTCTTGTGTTAGATAATTTGCCTGCGGGACTGGTACTGGGGATGCCTTGGCTTCAACGCCATAATCCTACCATTGATTGGGTGACGGGGAGATCACTCAATGGGGATGCAGGGATAAATGTTGTAACCTGGGACCTCTTGTCAACTCTGTTAAATCTGTATCTGTGTCGTCTGTCGGTCTGGAGGGTATTCCGGAATACCTGAAGGATTTCGAAGACGTGTTTTCCGAAAGCGAGGCTGAGGCGCTGCCACCACACAGACCCTATGATTGTGCCATTGATTTAGTACCTGGAGCCAAGTTGCCTAAGGCTCGGTTGTTCAATTTGTCCGGGCCAGAGCGCCAAGCCATGAAGGAGTACATAGCTGAGAGTCTCCGCAAAGGGCATATTAGGCCTTCTGTTTCACCCGTAGCAGCAGGATTCTTCTTCGTGAAGAAGAAAGATGGTGGTTTGCGGCCGTGCCTCGACTTTCGGAAACTTAACAAGATAACGGTTAGGAACACTTACCCACTTCCCCTCATTCCAGACTTATGTAACCAGTTATCAGGGGCCCAATGGTTCTCCAAATTAGATCTCCGGGGAGCCTACAACCTGATAAGGGTTCGGGAAGGGGACGAATGGAAAACGGCGTTCCTTACATCAGAGGGACTCTTTGAAAACCTGGTGATGCCATTTGGGTTAACTAATGCCCCCGCTATTTTCCAGAACTTTATCAATGTTGTTTTTTCAGACCTGATAGGCCGTTTTGTTATCATTTATTTGGATGACATTTTGATATATTCCCCGGACAGTCAGTCTCACTTGCAACATCTACAGACAGTTCTCCAGAGACTCAGGGAGAATCAATTGTTTGTGAAATTGGAGAAATGTTCGTTTTTCGTTCAGGAACTGTCTTTTTTGGGGCTGATTGTGTCCGGTGTGGGGTTTCGTATGGATCCTAAGAAGGTGCTGGCTATTGTAGACTGGGTTCAGCCTCGAGATCTCAAGGGGCTCCAGCGCTTTTTAGGATTTGCAAACTATTATCGGAGATTCATTAAAGGTTTCTCACAAGTGGTTAAACCACTCACTGATCTTACCCAGAAGGGTGCTGATGTAAAAAATTGGTCGAGACTTTCTAAAGAATCCTTCTCAGCGCTTAAGAAATGTTTCATGTCCACCCCAGTGTTGGTTCAGCCAGACCCGTCCAAACCTTTTATTGTGGAGGTGGATGCTTCTGAAGTGGGGGTGGGTGCTGTGTTGTCCCAGGGTCCGGCCACCCTTACTAATCTCAAACCCTGTGCCTTCTTCTCCAAGAAGTTCTCTTCCGCTGAGAGAAACTATGATGTAGGCAATAGAGAACTTCTTGCGGTCAAGCTGGCATTCGAAGAATGGAGGCACTTTTTGGAAGGGGCGGCTCACACTATCACTGTTATCACAGATCACAAAAATTTGGCATACCTTGAATCTGCTAAGAGGCTTACGCCTAGACAAGCCCGTTGGTCACTTTTTTTTTCACGATTTCAATTCTCCATTACTTTTCGACCGGGGTCCAAAAATGTTAAAGCGGATGCCCTGTCCAGAAGTTTTGACCCTGTGTCTCCCCCCCGAGCCACCGTACTCCATTCTTCGTCCGGGGGTGGTAGTGGCGGGGATCTCGACAGAGTTGGAACAAGAAATTTTGAGGGCTCAGTTCCTAGCTCCGGCGGCCAGGCCAGGGGATAAATTGTTTGTTCCAGAATTATTGCGGCCTAGACTTCTGCAGGAGTTTCATGAGTCTAGGCTTAGTGCTCATCCTGGTATCACTGCCACTAGAGAGGCAGTAGCCAGGGTGTTTTGGTGGCCTTCAATGGGGTCCGATGTTAAGAAATTCATTTCTGCTTGTGGAGTTTGTGCCCGTTCCAAAAGCTCACATAGCAGGCCGGCTGGGGAACTCATACCTTTACCGGTTCCTGAAAGGCCATGGACTCATCTCTTCATGGACTTTATTACCGGTCTTCCACCTTCCAGGGGCAATACCGTGATTTGGGTGGTGGTGGACAGGTTTTCTAAACAGGCTCATTTCGTTCCCTTGGCAGCATTACCCTCAGCAGAAACATTGTCAAGATTGTTTGTGCTGCATGTGGTCTGTTTGCATGGGGTACCCCTCAATGTTGTGTCTGACAGAGGTGTGCAGTTTATGGCAAAATTTTGGAGGGCATTCTGTAAGAAATTGGGCATCTCACTCTCCTTCTCGTCGGCATATCACCCGGAAAGTAATGGTCAGACGGAGCGTACCAATCAATCCCTGGAACAGACTCTCAGGTGTCTGACCTCCGCCAGACAGGAGGATTGGTGTGATGCGTTACCGTTGGCGGAATTCGCCTTTAACAACCGAGTGAGTCAATCCACCAACATGTCCCCATTCCTGATTAATTATGGGTTTAATCCCCATTTTGGGGAGTTTTCACGGTTGGATTCCGGTTGTCCAGGGGCGGAGGGATCCGTTCTACGGTTAAAAAATATCTGGGCTGAAGTCCAGCGTAATATATCTCGGGCCCAGGGGAGGTATAAATATTTTGCGGACAAAAAGAGAGCCCCGGGACACATGTTTCAGGTGGGGGAGAAGGTTTGGCTTTCCACACGTAACATCAACTTGAAGGTACCATCAGCTAAATTGGGACCGAAGTTCATCGGTCCGTACGAGATTGTGGAGATAGTCAATCCTGTGGCATATAGGTTGCATCTTCCCCCGTCCTTAAAAATAACCAATGTGTTCCATAAATCTGTTGAAACCCGCGGGGTCTGTCAAGGAGGACTCTGAGTCTGTTGTTCCTCCAGTGTTAGTGGAGGGTCACTTGGAGTATGAGGTCGGACACATTGTGGACTCTCGGCGGGTGCGCCGCTCCTTACAGTACCTGGTCCACTGGAAGGGATATGGACCAGAGGATCGCTCATGGGTCTCTGCTCGCTCGGTACATGCGAATCGCCTGGTTCGGGCTTTCCATGTCAGGTACCCGGGCAAGCCTGGGGGTCCAGAGGCCCCCCGTTGAGAGGGGGGTACTGTCATGATCCCAGTGCAGGTTTGGCCTGCACACCAGGGGTTAATATCTTGATCCTAGTGCGGGCTCTGACCTGCACACCTGGGGTTTATTATTATGGCCTCTCTTTGGTTCGGGGAGAGCTTCTTATAGCCCTAGGAAGCTCCAATCCCCGTCAGTTATACTTTTGCCCTTGGCTGAGTGTGTTGACCCCTGATTGCCTGTGCCTTGTGCCTGTGTTCCAGTTTGTTTGTATGGTTCTGACCCGGTTCTGTATCCCGTTGTGATTTTGCCTCTTGATTCTGTACTGTGTATATGCTTCTCTGGTTTTCTGACTCCTGCCACGTCCCTGACTATTCTTGATTTGCCTGCTCCTTGTGTACTGCGTTGTCTCTCACATTTACTGACCTCGGCTTGTCTTGGATTCCGTCTCCCTCTGGTTCCCTGTCCTCTACCTGGTGTCCGGTGACCCCCTTTCCATTCTCCAGGGTCCCAGTAGCTCCCTGCACTCATCCCCAGCTACAGGACGCTAAGCTCCGCCCCCTGGGGGTCACATGACCGCAGGTCCTGGCAGTACACTCACCACTTGGTGTTCTGCTAACTCCAGCTCTGCTGTATTGCTATCGTCTTGCCCAGCACTCGGGCGCTGTGAGTACCGCTGTCACAGGCCGTCGGAGGCTCCAGGCTCCCACTGTCAGAACTGCTGAAACCGCTGGTAAGTGCCCACCTAGCGGTTTCTCGTGATACTTACCTTTCCGTGCTCCAGCGGCGAGCGATCTGTACCCAGAGAAAGCGCGCACTCGCCGGCGACTGACAATGATGTCAGACGCCGGCGACGTGCGCGCTGACGTCAGCTGCCAGCCTCCAATTGGCTGGCAGCGTTAACTATTACCGCAGGTTCAGTTACTTGATCTGCAGAATCCTGCCGCTGGGGGGGCAGTGGGGCCCGATGATAGAAGTGACGGGGCCCGGTGCGGGCTCCCTCTGCTGATCGGGCCCCATACGCTAGTCAGGGCTGTAATGCCCTGATGGCGGCCCTGGTCATAACATTTAGGGCTCCAGGACTTAATTTCATTGTTAAACCAATCCAGTACAGGATTGTGCAGTTTCAACCAGGGTAACCCCAAAATCACCGGAGAAGGCAAATTATTCAAAACTACCAAATCCAAATTATCTTGGTGAACACCATTAATAGTGAGTGGAAATTCACAGACTTTGTGAGTAACATTCTTCAAGGGAGAGCCATCAACAGAAACCACGGCAATAGGGAATGACAAAGGTTTGGGTTTTAATTTAAGTTTTTCCAAGAATCCCCCATCAATCACATTCAGAGTGGAACCACAATCGACAAATACCCAAAATTCCGTTAACTCTTCCTGAGCAGCAGTAGAGGCAGAAAGAAAGACACCCTTAGTGTTTAAACAGGCTATACAGGCGAAACTGAGCTCTTTTTTTTTTTTCTTTGTTCATACGAAGCACACTGTTCTTAATGAAATGGTCAGATTTGCCGCAATAAAAGCACTAACCTTCAGAAAACCTTCGGTCTTTTTCCTGAGAGCGGGGTGCCATCGCTCCAATCTCCATTGGCTCTCCAATGTCAGTACAGACCCTCTCAAGACTTGGAGCTGACATAGCAAAGGATTTACTCTCCTTAACCCTTGCACGCAGTCTCCTATCCACCTGTATAGGTAATTGCATAGCCTCCTGTAAGTTACCAGGTATGGGATAAGCAATCAGCAAATCTTTAACCCTTTCACCTAGCCCTGCAAGAAACAAACTTTTCAAAGCTGAATCGTTCCACCTCACCTGAGTAGACCACCGTCGGAAGTGAGTACAATATTTTTCCACATTATCTGATCCCTGCCTCAAACGTCTCAATTCTGTCTCAGCTGATGCGACACGATCAGGATCATCGTACAATAACCCCAAAGCAGACAAAAAACTATCCACTGATCTAAAGCATGGATCACTAGATTGCAGAGAAAAGGCCCATTTGTGAGGTTCTTTGCGCAAAAGTGACTATGCGCTGTGATTCATCACCAGAGGATCTGGGTCTCAAACGAAAATACAACAAGCAAGCATTTTTAAAAGAAAAAAAATCTTGTTGTTCACCAAAAAATAAATCAGGCAAACGTACCTTTGGCTCCACGAAATGTGCTCCAGAACAGCTACTCACGTGTTGCTGGAGTTCGGCCACATCCAGAGAGAGTCCCTGCAGGCGTTGAGCCAATTCCTGAACCGACACCATAATGGAAACTGAAAATCTTTCCTCAGAGAAAATTTTTTTTTTTTTTTTTTTGGCTGGACTTACTGTTATGTTCTGCTACAAGCACTAAGGAAGAAAGGGATATCTGTCCCTACGATAAGACTAAGCTAGATCCCTACGATGTAACGGGGAACCTGATCCTGCGATCATACCCGCTAAAGTCCTCAGCTAGTCTGTACGAAGACCTATAGATGCGAGGGAGGGATCCCTACAAGCACTAGGGACTGGGAGAAAAGATGGACACCTCCTAACAGAAGTTGTAGCAGTAAAATAAAAACAAACAACATAGAACATATTGGAGTAAGGTAACAAAGCACCTGGCTAGCTTAAGAGTATAAATTACAATGAAGTCCAGCAAAGCCAGAAGGGCGGAGCAGGACTAAATAGGCAAAAAAGGTCATGTGACCAGCAAGATAGAAAAAAACTAACAGGAGAGTTCTAACACTTGCTAGATGAAAAAATATTTGTTACGTTTGCCCATCCCATAAGCTGAAAGAAAAAGGCTATTCCCGATAAATACAGCTGCGCTAATGTACCTGACACGCCTCTTGTTATGTTTTGGTAGCTGAGGAGAGCAAGCAAAAACGGCAATACACCAGAGAGGTTGGAATCTACTGGATTGCAGTACCCTGACTAGCCACCACAACTAAAGGCAGCCGTGGAGCGTACCTACGTTGGTCCTAGACGCCTCGTCACAGCCTGAGAGGTTACACCTAAAGATAGAAAGAGGAAAGCTATCTGCCCCGGAGCAGATCCCCAAAGAACATAGGAAGCCCCCAAACATGTAATGGCGGTTAGACAAGAGGAAATACAGACACAGACAGAAAATAGTATGAGCAAACGTTGGGGCCCAATCTTCCTAGACAGAAAAGGATAGGAAGGACACTTACTGCAATCCCAAAAAACCCTAAAAAATACCAACTCTACTAATTGCAAAAACACCTGAGATCACACGACCTCTACCACCTAAATTAGTTCTCTGGTGTAACAAAACTAAGCCGCAGCCACTGAAAAAACTGGAAAAGGCAAATGAACAAACAACAGTGGCTAAGACAAACTGAGAGGAGCACAAGCCCCCGGAGGGGACCTGGCTAACCTCACAGAAATGCAGGAAACAATGCAAAAAGCAAGCACAAAAATAAAAACAGAAAATTTCTTATCTGAGAGCAGGAGAAGAGGCAAGACTCAGCAAGCTTCCAAGTGAACCAGGAACCACAGTTGAGACAAGAACAATTGATCACCGGCAACCCTGATGGGAGGGAACCTCCCTTATATAGGACCAGTCTGTAACTCCTGATTGCCAATCTTCACTAAATGGTTCAGCACTGTCTGCAACCACCAGAGGGAGCTTCTGCTCAGAACTCATTTCTAACATATTCACAACAGTACCCCTCCCTTGAGGGGGTCACCGAACCCTCACTTGGGCAACCAGGTCGGTCAGGATGAGCTCTGTGATACGCACGGATCAGTCTCCTAGCATGGATGTCCGAAGCAAACACCCAAGAATTGTCCTCCTGACCATAACCTCTCCACGTAACCAAATACTGGAGTTTCCGTCTAGAAAAACGAGAATCCAATATTTTCTCAACCACATACTCCAGATTGCCCTCAACCAAAACAGGGTCAGGAGGCGCAGCCATAGGAACCACTGGCTCGACAAACCTCTTCAATAAGGACTTGTGGAACACGTTATGGATCTTAAATGTCCCTGGAAGAAGTAAACGAAAGGAAACAGGATTAAGAATCTCCATGATCTTATAAGGTCCAATGAACGTAGGCTTAAACTTAGGAGATGCAACTCTCATAGGGATATTTCTTGAGGACAACCAGACCAAGTCCCCCACTTCAAACCGAGGACCATCAGTCCTATGCCGGTTGGTAAACCGCTGGGCCCTCTCCTGAGAGAGGTACAACCTCTCCACTACCTGGTCCCAAATCTGCTGCATACGTTCCACAACAGAGTCAACACCCAGACAGACAGAAGCCTCCGTCTGTCCCGAAGAAAATCGAGGGTGAAACCCAAAATTGCAGAAAAATTGAGACATCAAAGTGGCAGAGCTAGCCCTATTATTAAGAGCAAACTCAGCCAAAGGCAAAAAAGAGACCCAGTCATCTTGATCAGCAGACACAAAGCATCTCAGATAAGTCTCCAATGTCTGGTTTGTTCTCTCAGTTTGTCCATTGGTCTGAGGATGAAAAGCCGAGGAGAAAGACAATTGAACACCAAGTTTAGAACAAAAAGTCCTCCAAAATCTGGAAACAAACTGGACTCCTCTGTCAGACACAATGTTCTCAGGAATGCCGTGTAACCGAGCCACGTGCTGAAGGAACAAAGGCACCAATTCGGAGGAGGAAGGCAACTTAGGTAATGGCACAAGATGTATCATTTTGAAAAACCTATCACAAATCACCCAGATAACGGTCATTCTCTGAGAAACAGGGAGGTCGGAAATGAAATCCATAGAGATATGGGTCCATGGTCTCTTGGGCACAGGCAATGGCATCAACAAACCACTAGAGCGAGAGCAAGGCTTGGAGCGAGAGAAGGTGCCGCAGGACTGCACAAATTCCCTGACGTCACGAAACAAAGTAGGCCACCTAAAGGACCGACTAACCAAGTCTCTGGTACCAAAAATTCCGGGATGACCAGCCAACGCGGAACAATGAATCTCAGACATCACACTCTTTTTCCACCAGTCTGGGACAAACAATTTCTCAATAGGGCAGCGCTCGGGTTTATCCTCCTGACACCCTTCCAGAGCCAGTCTCAAATTGGGCGAGATGGCGGAAAGAACTACACCCTCTTTCAAAATAACAGCAGGATCAGATAACTCAGGAGAGTCCGCAAGGAAACTCCTCGAGAGGGCATCCGCCTTAACATTCTTAGTGCCAGGAAGAAAGGAAACCACAAAATTAAAACGTGTGAAAAACAAGGCCCACCTGGCCTGTCTAGGATTAAGTCGCTTGGCTGATTCCAGATAAACCAGAATCTTATGGCCCGTGAGGACCACCACCTGATGTTTGGCTCCCTCCAGCCAATGTCTCCACTCTTCAAAAGCCCACTTCATGGCCAATAACTCCCGATTACCCACGTCATAATTACGTTCAGTTGGAGAAAATTTTCGAGAGAAAAAGGCACAAGGGTTACTTTTAGAGGTTTCTGGATCTCTTTGGGACAAAACGGCACCTGCCCCTATTTCAGAGGCATCAACCTCCACCCGAAATGGCAGAGAAACATCAGGCTGCCGTAGAACAGGAGCAGAAGTAAATCTCTGCTTAAGTTCCTGAAACGCAGAGACTGCCTCAGGAGGCCCATTCACCACATCAGAACCCTTTTTGGTCAAATCAGTCAATGGTTTAACAATAACAGAGAAATTACCAATAAATTTACGATAAAAATTGGCAAAACCCAAGAATCTCTGAAGAGCCTTTAATGAAGTAGGTTGGACCCAATCACAGATGGCCTGAACCTTGACCGGGTCCATTTCAATAACAGATGGGGACAAAATGAATCCCAGAAATGAGATCCTCTGTACGCCAAAAAGACACTTTGATCCCTTCACATACAGAGCATTCTCTCGCAAAATCTGGAACACAGTCCGAACATGTTTCACATGAGAGTCCCAGTCATTGGAAAAAATCAAGATATCATCCAAATAAACAATCAGAAATTTATCCACAAAATCCCTGAAAATGTCATTCATGAAGGACTGGAAGACGGAAGGAGCATTAGTGAGCCCAAAGGGCATCACTAGGTACTCAAAATGCCCCTCTGGGGTATTAAACGCCGTCTTCCATTCATCACCGTGCTTAATGCGAATAAGGTTATACGCCCCCCTGAGGTCAAGCTTGGTAAACCAAGTAGCACTTTTCACCCTGGAAAACAGGTCAGAAATCAAGGGTAACGGATATTGATATTTCACAGTGATATTGTTCAAGAGACGATAATCAATACACGGCCTTAATGAACCATCCTTTTTGGCCATAAAGAAAAAAACGGCACCCAAGGGTGAAGAGGATGGTCTGATATGACCCTTCTCCAATGACTCCTTGATATAAGACCGCATAGCGTCATGTTCAGGTACAGACACGTTAAAAAGGCGACCTTTAGGGAATTTACTACCAGGCACTAATTCAATAGCGCAGTCATAGCTCCTATGGGGGGGCAAGGATGCAGATTTACTTTCGCTAAACACATCAGAAAAATCAGTCAAAAAGTCAGGCACATCTTGAGCCTGGGGAGAGGCAGAAAAAAAAGGAGTGTTGGCATTAACACATTGGCAGCCACAACTGGTTACAGACACAGATTTCCAATCCAAAACAGGATTATGAGACTGCAACCAAGGGAAACCTAGTACAATAATGTCATGCAGATTATACAGCACCAAAAATTTGCAACTCTTCTGATGATCAGGTTCAACCCTCATTATCACCTGAGTAGAGAACTGGGTTTATTCTCAGCCAAAGGGGTAGAATCAATCCCCAGTAGGGGAATAGACTTCCGTAGGGGTATCAAGGGAAACCCACAACGTTTAGCAAAATCAAAATCCATCAGGTTAATAGCTGCTCCCGAATCAACAAAATCCTCAGCAGAAAATGTGGACAGGGAGCAAATCAGGGTAACAGTCAACAGAAATTTAGTCTGAACACTACCCAAGACAACTGAGCGTGCAAAACGTCTTCCCCGCTTAGGGCAGACTGAAATAGCATGAGAGGCGTCACCACAGTAGAAACATAACCCATTGCGTTTTCGAAACTCATGATGCTGTGCCCCAGAAGCCACTCTATCACACTGCATGGGTTCAGAAGCTGGTTCACAAGGCAACACTATTCCACGCATACCTCTACGCTCACGCAAACGTCTGTCAATTTGAATCGCTAATGACATAGAATCATTGAGACTAGAGGGAGCAGGGAAACCCACCATAACATCCTTTACATTCTCTGACAGACCCTTCCGGAAAAGGGCTGCCAAAGCATCGTCATTCTATTTGGTCAGGACTGCCCACTTTCGGAATTTCTGACAGTACAACTCAGCGTCCTCAAGCCCCTGATTTAATGCCAACAAGGTTTTTTCTGCTTGATCAGTGACATTAGGTTCATCGTACAATAACCCCAGAGCCAGAAAAAATGCATCAACATTACTCAAAACAGGGTCCCCAGGTGTCAGGGAAAAAGCCCAATCCTGAGGATCGCCGCGCAGGAGAGAGATGACAATTTGAACCTGCTGTGCTGCGTTCCCTGAGGACTTAGGTTTTAAGGCAAAAAACAACTTACAGTTATTTTTGAAATTCAGAAATTTAGCTCGATCCCCCAAAAACAAATCTGGCATGGGGATCCTAGGTTCCACAACCGGCAACCCTGCAAGATAGGTAGCAATACTCCGAACTTCAGTGGCAAGCTGATCCACACGGCCAGACAACTGTGCAAACTCCATTGAGGGAAAAAAGAAATCCTCCTCAGCACCCAGAGAAAAAGAGGGGAAAAAATAAATGCAACAAACAGAAAAAAAAATCTCTGACAACTTCTTTCTTTCCACACTATTTTTCCCTTCTGTGAGTACCATATAATTTTCAGTATGGCCGGTGATACTGTTATGTTTTGGTAGCTGAGGAGAGCAAGCAAAAACGGCAATACACCAGAGAGGTTGGAATCTACTGGATTGCAGTACCCTGACTAACCACCACAACTAAAGGCAGTCGTGGAGCGTACCTACGTTGGTCCTAGACGCCTCGTCACAGCCTGAGAGGTTAACTACACCTAAAGATAGAAAGAGGAAAGCTATCTGCCCCGGAGCAGATCCCCAAAGAACATAGGAAGCCCCCAAACATGTAATGGCAGTTAGACAAGAGGAAATACAGACACAGACAGAAAATAGTATGAGCAAACGTTGGGGCCCAATCTTCCTAGACAGAAAAGGATAGGAAGGACACTTACTGCAATCCCAAAAAACCCTAAAAAATACCAACTCTACTAATTGCAAAAACACCTGAGATCACACGACCTCTACCACCTAAATTAGTTCTCTGGTGTAACAAAACTAAGCCGCAGCCACTGAAAAAACTGGAAAAGGCAAATGAACAAACAACAGTGGCTAAGACAAACTGAGAGGAGCACAAGCCCCCGGAGGGGACCTGGCTAACCTCACAGAAATGCAGGAAACAATGCAAAAAGCAAGCACAAAAATAAAAACAGAAAATTTCTTATCTGAGAGCAGGAGAAGAGGCAAGACTCAGCAAGCTTCCAAGTGAACCAGGAACCACAGTTGAGACAAGAACAATTGATCACCGGCAACCCTGATGGGAGGGAACCTCCCTTATATAGGACCAGTCTGAAACTCCTGATTGCCAATCTTCACTAAATGGTTCAGCACTGTCTGCAACCACCAGAGGGAGCTTCTGCTCAGAACTCATTTCTAACATATTCACAACAGCCTCTATGCTTGAGCCGATTCAAGAGTTCTACTATGTAACGCTTCCCACAGCTGTGGGGCGTCGGGACATGGCATAGCTTGCCTAACTAGCCAATGCTCCCACGCCACCAGACCACGACGACGTGAGGCATGCGTCCCCGATGGTAAGAGAATGTGGAGCCACTGAACCACAGAGGGAGACCCGGGCCTGCCCGGACTAGGGGAGGGCAGTGTCCGGGATCCGTGGCAGCTGAGCATGTGGGCAAGATGGCGACCTGCAGGGCTAGACAACACCGTACAACTTCAGGTATGAAGAAACATAAGGTTTACTTTAAGACAAACTGTAATGTATGGAGTACAGTTCATATAGCGTCTTGTGCTTGGGTGCGATGAAAATACATGAGACACAGGTTTGATATAGAAAGTCTTGTATTACTTCATACAAGTTGGCAAAAAGTCACACAGTTTGCAGACACAGAAGCAGGAGACACAGCAGGCCAGAGTAATCTAAGCTCAGCAATCACTCTCCACAACAGGTTCAGGATCTTCTTCTCTGTTACCGTAAGTCCATGCAAACGTGGGTCTTTCAAAGAGCAGGGTTCAGAGTCCACAAGTGCTTCAGAGTTCCTCAGTAGGAATAGCTGGAGTACAAGGTCCAAGGCTTCAGGAGTCAGGTCACAGGTTCACTGCAGGCTAGATTCTGAAGCACTGATTGCTCAGCTGTGGCTGCTTAAGAAGCAAAAGGAGAGAATCAGGGCGGGAACATGCAAGCTGGAAACTCCATTTTGACTGAGGGCAAGATAGCTGCAGCAAGACAGAAAGTAAAATGGCTGACGAACAAACTGAGTTTCAGGAACATGTACACAGAACCTTACATTACTCCCCCCTTAGGGACAGCCTCCGGATGACCTCAGGCCAGGCTTGTGTGGGTACCTCTGATGAAACTGACGGAGCAAGCGAGGAGCATTAACGTTATTGACTGGTTCCCATGAGTTGTCCTCCACTGGGTAGCCCTGCCATTTAATCAGATATTGTAACTGATTTCTATACAACCTGGAATCTAAAATCCTTTCCACCACAAATTCTTCCTGACCATCGACTAGCACTGGGTCAGGGCAAGGAGAAGAACGTCCAGGAAACGTATTGGGTGTCGCAGCCTTTAGTAGGGATACATGAAAGACAGGGTGAATTCTCATAGTTCTGGGCAGTTGAAGACGACAAGCAACGGCACTTATAATTTTACTGATTTTATAGAGTCCAATGTACTTATGTCCCAACTTAGACGATGGAATCCTTAACTTAAGATTTCTGGTTGACAGCCAGACCAAGTCTCCTACCTTGAAAGCTGGTGCAGGTTTACGAAATTTATCTGCTGCTTTCTTGTACCTTTCCTGAGCCGATTCCAGATTCTCCTTTAGAAGATCCATATTCTTCTGTAAAGACGTGATTCTTTCAGCCACTGCTGGTAAAGGCGTTTCTATGGGAAATCGTGGTAGAATGTTAGGATGATAACCTAGATTAGAGTAAAAAGGAGACTGCTTAGTGGAGGCACTCTGAGAGTTGTTATACGAGAACTCAGCTAATGGAAGTAGATCCACCCAATCATCCTGTAGGTGGCAGATAAAGCAGCGGAGATACTGCTCCAGGGTTTGATTGGTTCGTTCGGTCTGTCCATTAGTCTGGGGATGAAAAGCAGAAGAAAGGTTTACTTTAATGTCCAATGCTGCACAGAAATTTTGCCAAAACCTAGAAGTGAATTGCACCCCTCGATCCGAAATAACCTCATCCGGTACTCCATGTAAGCGAAACACATCTTTAATCATCAAATCTGATGTCTGTTTTGCAGTGGGTAAGCCGACACAAGGGATAAAATGAGCTGCCTTTGTTAGACGGTCAACCACCACTAGAATGGTGTTCTTCCCTTGAGAGGTTGGTAACTCCACAATGAAGTCCATAGAAATGGATCCCCACGGGCGGGACGGGGTGGGAAGAGGCTGTAACAGACCAGTTGGTGAGGAGCGAGGTGTTTTGCATCTTGCACAGACTTCACATGAAGTGACATAGTTTAAAATATCCTTCCTTCAAGTGGGCCACCAAAAGAAACGAGAGAGAAATTCCTGTGTCTTTAGAATTCCTCTATGCCCAGCTATCTTGGAATCGTGAATGAGTTGCAATACTCTCAATCTGACTGTTTCAGGAATATACAGGCGTTGTCCCTGAATCCACACACCATTCTTAAAGACAAGACTTACGTCCCTTGGGGGTTGTGCCAAAAAGGAATCCGCATGGTATGCTTCCTTGATGTCCTTAAGTAGGTCTTGATTATGAATTACTCCTAGGAATCTAGAGTCAGGAAGAATAGTCTTAGGAGGAGTAATTGGACGTGTCTCTGCTGAGTAAATCCTAGACAGTGCATCAGCCTTTCCATTGCGCAATCCTGGTCTATAAGAAATGATAAAATTAAATTGGTTTAAGAAAAGATTCCAGCGAGCCTGGCGAGGAGTCAGGCACTTAGCCGACCTGATAAACTCAAGGTTACGATGGTCTGTCAGGACGACTATTTGCTGTGCAGCTCCCTGAAGAAGGTGTCTCCATTCTTTGAAGGCGGCAATAATGGCCAACAACTCTCTATTGCCCACATCGTAGTTCCTCTCAGCCGAAGACAACTGCTGGGAAAAGAAGGCACAGGGATGCAAGACATTCTTCTCACCTGTTCTCTGAGAGAGTATAGCTCCAACGGCACAGTCTGAAGCATCCACCTCTATTATGAAGGCAAGCTCGGGGTTGGGATGTACTAGGATAGGTGCAGTGGTAAATTTATCTTTTAGACGGGAAAATGCTTCCTGGGCTTGGGGAGTCCAGGAGAACCTAGACTCTTTCCGGGTAAGTTGGGTGATAGGTGACACTACCTCAGAGAAATTTCTAATGAAACGTCTATAGAAGTTGGCAAACCCGATGAAGCGCTGTACCTCCTTCACATTTCTAGGACTTGGCCAATCCTTGATGGCTTGGGTTTTGCTTCCATCCATACTAATTCCTTGTGTAGACAGTACATACCCCAGAAATTGAATTTCGGTCCTATGGAATTCACACTTTTCAAGTTTGATGTAAAGATGATTTTGTCTTAGACGTTCCAAGACCATTCTCACATGTCCATGATGTTCCTCTGTGGAGTTAGAAAAAATTAGAATATCATCCAAATAAATTACCACGAATGTATCTAGGAGATCCCTGAAGATGTCATTCACCAAGTGTTGGAAAGTGGCTGGGGCGGTACTCAGACCAAAAGGCATAACTAGATATTCAAAGTGTCCATAGCGTGACCTGAATGCAGTCTTCCATTCATCCCCAGGTCTAATACGGACTAAGTTATAGGCCCCACGAAGATCTAGTTTAGAGAAAATTTTGGCATGTCGCACTCTCTCCAATAACTCAGGGATTAAAGGCAATGGATAACGGTTTCTAATAGTAACCTTATTGAGTTCCCTATAGTCTACGCATGGTCTCAGAGATCCATCTTTCTTCTTTACAAAGAAGATGGGTGCACCTGCAGGAGATGAAGAGGGGCGTATGAAGCCCTTGGCTAGATTTTCATCTATGTAATCCTTTAAAGCCTTTAGCTCGGGCCCCGCCAGGGGTAGATCTTACCAAAAGGTATCTCTGCTCCAGGCAATAATTCAATTGGACAATCATATGGACGGTGAGGAGGAAGTTGGTCAGCGTTCTTCTTGTCACATAAATCCACATAGTCCTGGTATACAGCTGGTAGTTCAGGGACTGACATGGTTCCTTTAGGAACAGAGCAAGCTGAAACTTTTGGACTCATCTGTTTCTCTGGAAAGTGTAATTCCTTGGTCTCCCAGTTAATGGTAGGATTCTGAGCCTGCAGCCATGGTAGCCCTAGAATAATGGGAAAGTGGGGAGAAGAGATAAGCATAAAGGACAGTTTCTCTTGATGATCTTTACCCATAAGAACCCTCAAAGGCTCTGTTTCCTGATCCACTGGTCCAGAGGTCAGCAGGGAGCCATCCACAGTTTCCATCTGTACTGGAGTAGCCTTCTTCACTGAACGTATCCCCTGTTTCAGAGCAAAGGAGACATCCATAAAATTTCCACTTGCCCCTGAGTCGATCATAGCAGAGCTAGACACCCAAGCTGAGTCAACCCAGAGTTTGATGGAAAGAAAGCAATGAGAATTGTTTTTCTTACAACTCAGCTGGGACACCGCTGAGGAAACTTGAAAAATGGCAGCGTTTACACAGTCAACGTCCTCAGAGGTAACGGAGTTTAAGTCCGAGAAATCAAGATCTGTTGCTGCAGATCTCTCTGGAGCCTGAGGCTCGGACCTGACAGATCCCCTCTCGCAACACTCACAATGAATGAGTGCTGCAGTAGTCTTACGAGAACGGCTGGGGCAGTTTATAATGAAGTGCCCTGACTTACCACAATAGAAACATAGATTCTCCTTAAAACAATGTTCCTTGCGTGCATCACTAACCCGTCGTTGTAAAGAGTCTACCTGCATGGGTTCAGGTTCAGGTTCCCGTGTAATCCTACTCAAAGGTTCCTTAGCTGGAGAGGAAGGTAGGAAAAGGTTAGTGCGATTGCTTTCGAACCATCTCTCTTGCCTGCGTTCAGTCAGACGAGTATCAATATGGATGCAGTAGTTAATAAAGTCACCTAACGCAGTGGGAGGATCGGCACGATCAAGTTCATCCTTAATCAGTGGAGATAACCCCTTTCGAAAAATAGATTTTTTGGCAGAACTGTCCCAGGTGGTATCAAGGGCCCATCTCCTGAAATCCAAGGCATATTCAGCTACCGAGTGCTTACCTTGGCGCAAAGCTAACATGGCTGCTTCAGCTGTTGCACCTCGATTGGGGTCATCAAACACCTGCCCCATGGCTGAAATAAAAGCATCAAGGTGATTCAAACAATCATCCTCAGTCTCAATCAGAGGGTTTGCCCACATCAAAGCCTTGTTGGTAAGCAACATAATTATAGTAAGCACCTTAGATCGTTCAGTGGGAAATTGTGAAGCATGTGCAGAAAAAAAAAGATTGCATTGATTAATAAATCCCCTAAATTTCTCACGTTCACCGCCAAAACGAAAAGGGGGCAACTTGGGAATCCCAGAACTCGGGGCTACGGCAGGAGCCTGGACTCGCTCTTCTAGAACCTCAATCCTGGCTCGCAAATCCTGGGCAGTCTGTCCAAACACTTGCAAATTGTGATTAGTGAGGTCCTGTAGGCTTGAAAAACGGGTCTTTATATTCTGCAAATCTGCAAGGATATTATCAGTCACTCCGCAAAGTTCCTTTATGCGGGCCTCCATTTTCCAGATCTTTTAAGACAGGAGTACTGGAAGAAGAGGAGAGGAGAAAAAAAAAACAATAGTGTTTACCTGTGGTAACACTGCAGAGAGAAAAAAAATTAAGGGAACTGCTCACCTGGAATGGTTGTGAGAAGTCACAACCACTATCATCACAGAAAGTTCACCCGGACATCTGATATCCACAGTTACAGCAGACAAAAAAAAAGAAAAGAAAAAAAAAAAACAATAGTGTTTACCTGTGGTAACACTGCAGAAAAAAAAACACTTAAGGGAATTGCTCACCTGGAATGGTTGTGAGAAGTCACAACCACTGTCATCACAAAGTACAACCGGACATCCGATATCCACAGTTACAGCAGACACAGCCTTTCCAGACCCAGCAGACACTAACGTTTTGGCTTCAGAATCTTGTAATGTATGGAGTACAGTTCATATAGCGTCTTGTGCTTGGGTGCGATGAAAATACATGAGACACAGGTTTGATATAGAAAGTCTTGTATTACTTCATACAAGTTGGCAAAAATAGTCACACAGTTTGCAGACACAGAAGCAGGAGACACAGCAGGCCAGAGTAATCTAAGCTCAGCAATCACTCTCCACAACAGGTTCAGGATCTTCTTCTCTGTTACCGTAAGTCCATGCAAACGTGGGTCTTTCAAAGAGCAGGGTTCAGAGTCCACAAGTGCTTCAGAGTTCCTCAGTAGGAATAGCTGGAGTACAAGGTCCAAGGCTTTAGGAGTCAGGTCACAGGTTCACTGCAGGCTAGATTCTGAAGCACTGATTGCTCAGCTGTGGCTGCTTAAGAAGCAAAAGGAGATTATCAGGGCGGGAACATGCAAGCTGGAAACTCCATTTTGACTGAGGGCAAGATAGCTGCAGCAAGACAGAAAGTAAAATGGCTGACGAACAAACTGAGTTTCAGGAACATGTACACAGAACCTTACACAAACACAGTACATAAACAGAACATAAGGCCGGGCTCCAGATTCCGCACATCAGCGAAGGGTACACGTCTCAGAATTACAGACGAGTGCAGGAAGACATCTCGGGTAGATGCAGTCCAGTGTTATCTGGCACGGGTATACTAGAACCGCCTCTCTCTCAGGCCTCAGGCGTAGCACAGGCTCAGCAGGAGAACATCAGACACCGACCTCAGACAGACATCAAACGATGGCGGGGTCATCACGGGTTGAAGCAGTCCAGGTTATCTGGCACGGGCATACTAGAACGGCCTCTCAGGCCTCAGGTATAGCACAGGCTCAGCAGGAGAACATCAGACACCGACCTCAGACAGACTTCATCACATGGTAGACCACGGGGGAACCGGCAGGACATCGGAACATCAGAACTCGACTAGGACTCCGGAACACTGACTCAGGAACACGTACAGGACATCAGGAACATGGACTGGAACTCAGGAACACGGACACCGGAATACGGACTGGATCTCAGGAACACGGTCTGGAACATGGACTGGATCTCAGGAACACGGACTGGACATCAGGAAGACAGGCAGAACATCAGGACACTGGCATCGGACTCCGGACATCTGGCAACGATCGGCAGGCTACGGACATCTGGCAACGATCGCAGGCTCCGGACATCAGGCAGGGAAGGATATTATCCGGACCTCTGGAAGTGGTCATCAGACATCAGGCCGTGGTCATCAGGCATCGGACATCAGTCCGTGGTCATCAGGCATCGGACATCTGGCAGCGACCTGAAAAGGAACTCAAGCGGTCAGGTGCAAGCCCCGCCGGATTGAACTGGAGCTGGCCGGGGATTGCACCAAATAACAAGCTGAGCAAGATGAACTCAGGTTATATAGCAAAGAATCACAGTCACTGGCACAGGGTTCAGGAACATAACACAGCAGACACAGTTCAGACAGTCAGGTACAGGAACCGATCCAGGATCAGGGATTCAGGGAACAAAACACAACAGGAACAGGCCTGGATATGCAGCCTCCAGGAAGGGCGATCTGGGTATTCTTCCCCCAGAGCTGGCGGAAACACAAGACAGGACAAAGGGTATCAGCTCTCCTAGAGCTGATCGCACTCAGAGCAGGAGCTGAACACACAAACACACATGGCTAGGTTCAGGAACTCAATGCAAAGCTCAGGCAAGGCCCCACAGGGCAGAGGAACTTTATATATGGGCTGCCTCACAGCGATAGGCTGGAGCAGCAATTCTAGTGCACACCCATTCCTCATAAAAGCAAGGAAGGTGTGGCCCGCGAACCCTATGCAAAGCCAGACACAAATCAGCACAGCAAGGACACCTGGCAATGGCTGCAGCCTAAACACACGTAGTAAGTCATGCACCACTGCAGAGGACCTTGCAACCTACGGGTAGCTTCCACAGCGGTAGCCAGGGACCGCACATGCAGGTGGTCATGCAGCGCAGCGGAGACACTCACGCATGTACGGCTACGCAGCGGAGCGGGGAACTGAGCAGCATCCATACAGGTAACAGACAACAGTATCCCAGCTGGTTAGGGAGTGTCAAGATCCCGTCTGGGTTGGAGCCGATGTTACTGCAAACACTAGGGGAAGCAGAGGCAGGTGGCAGCCGGAGGTCGGTACACAGGAGAGCAGTGTTTGTAGCAATGGATCAGCAGGAAACGTAGTCAGGTGGCAGCCGGAGGTCGGTACACAGGAGAGCAGTGTTTGTAGCAATGGATCAGGCGGATAACGTAGTCAGGTGGCAGCCGGAGGTCGGTACACAGGAAAGGCAGTTCGGTAACAGAGGAGCAGGCAGATAACGTAGTCAGGTGGCAGCCGGAGGTCGGTACACAGGAGAGCAGTGTTTGTAGCAATGGATCAGGCGGAGAGCGTAGTCAGAAGGCAGGCCGAGGTCGGTTCACAGGAGAGCAGTGTTTGTAGCAATGGATCAGGCGGAGAGCGTAGTCAGAAGGCAGGCCGAGGTCGGCTCACAGGAGAGCAGTGTTTGTAGCAATGGATCAGCAGGAAACGCTTGACTAAAGGCTTGGAGCTCAATAATCTCGCAATGACACACCCACAGGGCCAGGTTTATATAGGGTGTGTAATTGGCTACACCTAGTGCTCTCTTGATTGGGCCTCTGATTGCCAATCAGGAAGAACAGTCAATGGTATCTGGGTTCAGCAAGGAACTTTGCAGCCAGCAGAATAGCTCAGATGGTAGAGCTGTTGGCCAGTGGACAAGAGGTACTGGGTTCAACTCCTGACAGTACTCCCCTCCTTCCAGGATGGCCTCTGGACATCTCAGGAGCTGGCTTATCCGGGTACCTCTGATGAAAGGCTCTTGTTAGTCTAGGAGCATGGACGTTGTCCCTTGGTTCCCATGAATTTTCCTCTGGTCCGTAACCCTTCCACTGCACCAGATACTGCAGTTTACCTCTGAATTTTCGGGAGTCCAGAATCTTATCCACAATGTATTCTTCTTCACCACGGATCCTTTCTGGTGGAGGAGGTGGCTGAATTCTTCCTGGAAACGGGTTTTCACAGAAGGGTTTGAGCAAGGATATGTGAAACACTGGATGAATCTTTAGATTGTTGGGAAGTTTTAAACGAAAAGCAACCTGGTTAATTTTTGCAGAAATTTGAAAAGGTCCAATGAATTTCTGACCCAATTTGGAGGATGGCACATGTGTCTTAAGGTTTTTAGTGGACAGCCAAACTTTGTCTCCAACCTGAAGAGCAGGGGGCACTCTCCGATGTTTATCTGCTGCTTCCTTATATACTTCCTGGGTCTTGAGTAATATCTCTGATAATTCCTTCTGGGATTCCTGTAATTTTGCAAGCCTGTCATTTACAGCAGGAATGGAGTGTTCACTGGCAGATTAGGAATAAATACTGGATGTACTCCATAATTAGCAAAAAATGGGGTTTGAGATGTAGCGCTATGTATGGAGTTGTTGTAGGCAAACTCTGCTGTTGGTAAATAGTCCACCCAGTCATCCTGAAGATAGGAAATGAAGCAACGGAGGTATTGCTCCAAAGTCTGGTTCGTTCTCTCCGTCTGGCCATTGGACTGAGGATGGAAAGCGGTAGAAAGATTCACAGTGACTCCCAAGGCTGTACAGAAACTCTTCCAAAATTTTGACGTAAACTGAACGCCTCTGTCAGACACCACGCTGTCAGGAATTCCATGTAACCTGAATACCTCTTTGATTATCAGTTCTGCAGTTTTTTCAGCAGTAGGAATTCCTTCAGTTGGAATAAAGTGGGCCATTTTTGTGAGTCGGTCCACTATGACAAGGATGACGGTCATCTGTTTGGAAGGGGGTAGTTCCACAATAAAATCCATGGAAATAGATCCCCAAGGCCTGGATGGAACTGGAAGTGGTTGCAAGAGTCCTAGAGGAGACGATCGTGGGGTCTTGTTTCGTGCGCATGTTAAACAGGTTGAAACATATTTCCTCACGTCCTTCCTACAATTAGGCCACCAAAAGAAACGAAGTAGTAAGTCTTGTGTTTTTGCAACTCCAGGATGTCCTGCCAGTTTAGAATCATGGACACTTTTGAGGACTTCAAGGCGAGAAGATTCAGGTACATATATTTTGTGTTTCTGCATCCAAAACCCCTCTTTGAATGAAAGATTGACGTCTTCCGAAGGATGGTTAAGGAAAGAGTCCTCTTGATATCCATCTTTAATTCTATTACATAGTCCTCTAGAGTGCAATATTCCCAAAAAATTTTTAGGGCCTAGAATTGTATCGTCATTACTAGACCTCTCCTGAGGTTCCGAACACATCCTGGACAGGGCGTCAGCCTTAACATTTCTTGAACCAGGCCGGTAAGAAATTATAAAATTGAATCTTGAGAAAAATAAGGCCCATCGTGCTTGTCTTGCAGACAATCTTTTTGCTGTACGGAGGAATTCAAGATTCTTGTGGTCCGTGAGGACAGTCACAGGGTGATTGGCACCTTCCAAAAGATGTCTCCATTCAGAGAAGGCAACTTCAATGGCTAACAGTTCTTTATTACCGATGTCGTAGTTCTTTTCTGCAGATGACATGGTGTGGGAAAGAAACGCACATGGGTGAAGTTGCATTTTGTCCCCAACTCGCTGAGACAGAATGGCTCCCACTGCAGAGTCCGAGGCGTCCACTTCGACAGTAAATGGCAATTCAGGATTTGGGTGTACTAACAATGGAGCAGACGTAAAAAGAGTTTTCAATTTGTCAAAAGCCTCCTGTGCCTCCGGAGACCATAAAAATGCTTTGGTCTTTTTTGTTAGTGTAGTAATTGGTAGTATGATCCGTGAAAAGTTCTTTATAAATTTTCGGTAAAAATTTGCAAATCCTATGAAACGCTGGACGTCTTTTAAATTTCTTGGAACAGGCCAGTCCACTACAGCATTGATTTTGCCGGGATCCATGCTCAGACCTTCCGGGGAGATGATATATCCCAGAAATTGGATACTGGTTTGTTCAAACTCACATTTTCAAGTTTAATGTAGAGATGGTTCTCCTGTAGTCGTTCCAAGACTAACTGGACGTGCCTGCGATGCTCTTCCAAGGTGTCTGAAAATATAAGAATGTCATCGAGATAAGCCACAACGAATTGGTCCAAGAAATCTCGAAATACATCATTAATAAAATGTTGAAAGGTGGCTGGGGCATTGCTAAGACCAAAGGTCATAACCAGAGATTCAAAATGTCCATATCTCGTTCTGAAGGCGGTCTTCCACTCATCTCCTGGGCAAATCCGTATGAGGTTGTAAGCCCCTCTAAGATCCAGCTTCATAAAGATTTTTGCAGAACGGAGTCTCTCAAATAGTTCAGGAATCAAGGGTAGCGGGTAGCGATTCTTGACAGTGATATTATTCATCTCTCTGTAGTCAATACATGGCCGCAGAGTGGAGTCTTTCTTTTCAACAAAGAACAGGGGTGCCCCAGCTGGAGATGTGGAAGGTCGAATAAAGCCTTTCTCTAAATTTTCATCCAGGAACTTTCTTAATACCTTCAATTCAGGTTCGGAAAGATTGTAAATCCGTCCAAATGGAATGGTTGCTCCTGGCAGCAATTCAATGGGACAGTCGTAAGGACGGTGAGGAGGTAATTGATCTGCTTTCTTCTTACTGCAGACATCAGAGAACTGCTGATATTGAGGTGGTAGTTTCTCTTCCTTCTCATGCGAAATCTCAGAGATTTGGACTTGTTGGAGAACAGGGGGTTCCTTATGACAATTATTCTTACAGTAGTCAGATGGAAAGGTGATGGTCCTTGATGCCCAGTTGATAGAAGGGTTATGGACTGAAAACCAGGGGATCCCTAGAATAACCGGAAATTTCGGAGATGAAATAAGGTGGAAACTGACAGCTTCATGATGATCCGGTTCGATACAAATCTCCAGTTCGATTGTCTCATGCGTGACAGGTCCAGAAGACAAGGGTGATCCATCCACAGTTTCCATTTCAATTGGTGTGGATTTGGTCCTACTGGAAATATTATTATCACGTGTAAATTTTAAGTCCATAAAATTTCCTCCTGCTCCCGAATCCAACAGGGCAGAGCATTGTATTTTTTGGGTGCCCATTACAACCTGAATGGGGATTACAAAATGAGATGATGTATTATGTATTTTGTCTATTTCTGGCGTTACTGATGAGATAGTCTGCAAGATGGAATCCGACTGCTGAGAAAGGTCCATATTGCTGGCAGACCTGTTGTTGGTAAAGGCTATAGTCCTTTTGTTAGGACAGTTGATGGCATAGTGTCCAGGGTCCCAACAATAGAGGCAGAGATGTTCTGCACGTCGCCTCTCCTTCTCCTGTGCAGAGAGTGGTCTTCGGATGACGTCGATCTGCATCGGTTCAGACACGCCTTGCGTCTTTTCTTGGTGGTCCGATGCTGAAAATGAGAAGCCAGGGCTATTCCCAAGTGCTCGCAGTCTCTCCTTTCTCCTTTCAGTAAGTCTCTGGTCAATCCGGATACATAGTTGAATAAAGTCCTGCAACTGGTCAGGGGTCTCAACCCTGGCAAGCTCGTCTTTCACTGGTTCTGATAACCCTCGTCGAAATTGACTTCTCTGGGCCGCTGGATTCCAGGTGGTGTCGGCCACCCAGCGACGGAACTCCGATGTATATTCCGCAACAGAGCGACATCCTTGGCGCAAATTATGTAATTTGGTTTCTGCTGTGGCACAGCGGTTTGGGTCATCAAAAACTTGATTCATAGCTGCGATGAAAGCTTCCAGGTCATTAAGGAGGGCATAGTCCTTTTCTACATAAGGTGAAGCCCAAGCAAGAGCTTCATCCGTCAGGAGATTTATCATGAAAAAAACTTTCTTCCTCTCACTGGTAAAGGGAGCAGGTTGCATCTGGAAGTATATGCGGCATTGATTGAGGAATCCTCGGTACTGCTTGCGATCCCCACTGAACTTTGCAGGCAGCGGCAGCCGCGCGTTTGATTCGGACCCTGAATTGCGCACGTCCAGAAGTTGTTTTTGTAGCTCAATTACTTCCTGTTGTATCGCCATGAAATCAGTTTGTAACTTGGCATATTTTCCTTGAGAGTCAGTACAAAAACTTTGAAGCTCCGTAACTTGCCGCCTCAGACTGTTCACAGCGGACTCCATTTTGGCGCGAGATTATTCTGTCAAGATCCCGTCTGGGTTGGAGCCGATGTTACTGCAAACACTAGGGGAAGCAGAGGCAGGTAGCGTAGTCAGGTGGCAGCCGGAGGTCGGTACACAGGAGAGCAGTGTTTGTAGCAATGGATCAGCAGGAAACGTAGTCAGGTGGCAGCCGGAGGTCGGTACACAGGAGAGCAGTGTTTGTAGCAATGGATCAGGCGGATAACGTAGTCAGGTGGCAGCCGGAGGTCGGTACACAGGAAAGGCAGTTCGGTAACAGAGGAGCAGGCAGATAACGTAGTCAGGTGGCAGCCGGAGGTCGGTACACAGGAGAGCAGTGTTTGTAGCAATGGATCAGGCGGAGAGCGTAGTCAGAAGGCAGGCCGAGGTCGGTTCACAGGAGAGCAGTGTTTGTAGCAATGGATCAGGCGGAGAGCGTAGTCAGAAGGCAGGCCGAGGTCGGTTCACAGGTGAGCAGTGTTTGTAGCAATGGATCAGCAGGAAACGCTTGACTAAAGGCTTGGAGCTCAATAATCTCGCAATGACACACCCACAGGGCCAGGTTTATATAGGGTGTGTAATTGGCAATCAGAGGCCCAATCAAGAGAGCACTAGGTGTAGCCAATCAGGAAGAACAGTCAATGGTATCTGGGTTCAGCAAGGAACTTTGCAGCCAGCAGAATAGCTCAGATGGTAGAGCTGTTGGCCAGTGGACAAGAGGTACTGGGTTCGACTCCTGACAGTGAGAAAGGAGCAAAAGGGTTAAAGCAAAGACATGCTAAGTAACGCTCGAAAACAAGGTACAGATAATACTAGCGTTACATACTAACACGTCGCATCTCGCCCGATCACACGTATCGACTGGTCTTCCCTTAATTAACGAGCACCACTCTTCCCTGATGCCTTACCATAAACATGCCAGATAGCTGGTGTCACTGAAGCGTGGATTAAGGGCATCAGTGATTGGCCACCGTGTCCCAAAGGGAAGGATGACACGTAGGCCCGATGGCTGAGCGTTGGGGACGAAAACTTTGAAGTCCTGCCAATTGGAAGATAACAGAGTTAACAATCTTATCATCTAAAAATGACGTAACTCTGGCACGGCACCAGATGTTGTGTCTTAGGCATAATAGTGCTAGGCGGCGCAACAGCATGATAATGGGTAGGGAAGAAGAGGACATGCTGTTTAAGCTTTTTGCGGTTCCTGGGTGTTTGGTTGAAAATCTGATGTTCGCATTTTTTAATTGGGTACCCCAAAGCTCTACTGATGTTGCTATCGAAAAAATTTCTAACAGTGCTGGGTTGCGGCCCCAGGTGGATGTGGTCCATAAGTCTTGCCAGCGGCTTTTGCACCATTGGTCCTTGTAGATTGCGACAAAACCATCTGAGATATTTCCGCCCCCTGTTAGGCCTAAGTCTTTGCTTGGCGTCTCTTGCGCCATGACACGTATGCCTATTGTAGGATTCTAGGAATGTCCTCCAGACCAACAAATCTGCCTTCAGGGAGCGGTTGAATCTTATTCTGTGGCCCGGCTGGGCAATGTCCTTTGTTGATAGCGATTATCTGCGTGAGAAAGCTCTGCCCACTGGCATTATGCGGCAAGCAAAGTTAAGCAAACCCAGCAAGGACTGCATCTGCTGTAGGGTGACTTTTTTTGCTTCTTGGAAACTTTCTACCATTCGTAGTGTTTTTTGTAATTTATCCGCAGGTAATCGAAAAAACCATTGCTTTGGTATCTATTTCGATGCCAAGAAAAGGGAGCACGTTGCACGGGCCGACCGTTTTTGCCCGTGATAGTGGTACTCCGAATTGCCGACATATAAACTTAAATTTTGGAGAATTAAGGAGCAGAGTTTAGAGTCCTTGGTTCCGACGAACAAAAAATCATCGAGGTAGTGAATTGTTGAATTGCTGCCTGTTTCGTATCGTACTACCCAGTCTTGGAAGGTACTGAAAAGCTCGAAATAGTGACAGGAAATGGAGCAGCCCATCTGTAGGCACATGTCGAAATAAAACAACTGGTCCACCTTACAGCCCAACAAATGGAAGCATTCAGAGTGCACAGGCAATAGGCGGAAAGCTGACTCTGTCAGATTTTGCTTCCAAGGGTCAGCCGGGAGAAAGAGAAAGTCACATCCCCAGGCACCTGAATTTAACCCCTGAGGGTGTGGCCGCACGCCCCTTCCTCTTTCTTCCCATTGGTCAGTTGGGCGTCCCAATTATGGCATCACCTGGGAGTAGTGGGAGGGGGAAATGGGCACTGCAAAAAATTTCTTTCTAGCCTTTTTCCTAGGGGCTCCGCAGTCAGAGGCACGTTCCCTATACGGTGCCATGCCTGCCAATATTTTCTGCTCAGATTTAACCAAGTGTAGTAAGGTTTATTGGATGGCGCTTCACAATACAGATGGACAATGACCTGAAACATAGTGCGAAAGCAAAGAAGTGGAATTTTCTGCAATGGCCATGTCAGTCACCTGGTCTGAAACCCGTTGAGCTGCATTTCACAGGCAGAAGACAAAAGTTAAGGAAAAAAAACACTCAAAAACAACCAACAACTGAAGTCACTGCAGTAAAGGTGGCAAAGCCTCACAAAAGAGGAGACCCAGCGTTTGGTGACGTCCATGGCTTCCAGATTTCAGACAGTCATTGCTGCAAAGGATTCTCTACAAAGTATTAGACATGAACATTTTATTTATGGTAAAGTTAACTTGTCCAACTTAACGTTTGAGCCCCTGAAATTAGCAGGATTTGTAGGAATATGGTTGTAATTCATAAACAATTCACATATTTTTGTTCAACCCCTTTAATTAAACGTGAAAGTCTCCACTTCAATTGAATCTCCATTGTTTCATTAAAATCAAAATTAGTGACCTGCATAGCTGAAATCAAGAAGATTCAGTCACTGTCCAAATATTTCTAGACTTAACTGTATTCATTTATTTACTAGTGATGAGCGAGCAGGTTCACCACTGCTGGATACTCGATTGAGCATCGGGGTGCTCATGCGTCATGCTCAAGTCTGTGCCCCACATGGTTTGCTGCTGTTAGATAGCCAATAAACACGCGGGGATTGCCTGCCATACACAGTAATGTTGTAGTCATCTTGGCTACTGGCATTACTGTGATTGGTGGCTGCATTGTGTCATCGGGTTTTATACTCGATCGAGTAACGAGCGTACCTGAGCTCCACGATGACGATCTAGTAGCGAGCAGTGGCAGCACGCTTGCTCATCACTAATATGTACAGTACACTATATGGAAAAATATTGCATCTCTTGCCCCCGACCGGCCAAAACAAAACCCCAAATGTCCTCCAGCCCCTTTTCCTAACGCCCAATCCCAGAATAGACAACGACATTTGGAGTTGCCAATCCTCCTTCTTCTGTAGCCTTCTGGAGATAAAGCATCTTCAGCCTCGGCTCTTTGCCTCTCCTACACACAAAATACTGCAAAAAAAAATCTTTTTTTAATCTGTTATTTTTAATACAGGGTTTTTAAAAGGGAAATTACAGTAAAATGTCCCAAATCCCTTTTCCCTTCTCCCAATCCAAAATGCTGGGGTGAGATTATCTCTCCAATGACACCTGTACAAAAATATTAGGGCTCCAGGCAGTGGCATACATAGAAACCATGGGGCCCCATAGCAAAAATCCTAATTGGGCCCCCCTTCCTTCTCGGTGGAGCAGACAGGGTGACGGCACATAGGAGGAAACACAGAATGGCATGCCCCATAAATGTAAAAACGGAGAGGGACATGTATTGCGACAAATACAGAGTAATTTTGCTCCTATTGACGCCCCTCACTCACTACAATATCCCTTTATGGCCCCACAGAGTATGATGCCTCCAAATATGCATCTAACACATTGCATGATACCCTCCACACAGAGTATAATGACAACAGTGTCCCCAAAACAGTATGATGTCCCACAAGTAAATACATCCACACAGTATGAGAGCCCCACACAATACAAGACCCCTATATTACCCTGCACTGTATAATGGCCCCTCCAGGACAATTCTCACACACAGTATGATGACCCCAAGTGTCCCCAAAACAGTATGATGTCCCACAAGTAAATACATCCACACAGTATGAGAGCTCCACACAATACAAGACCCTGATATCACTTCGCACTGTATAATGGCCCCACCAGTGCAATTCCTATACACACAGTATGAACGCTCCCACAATGGTCCCCATCACGACCGAGTATGATGTTCCCGTATAAGTACTGATTGATAAAAGAAAGGAAAATACTATTTGCCTAGACATGTTCCCCTCTTGTGCTTCTCTGAGCAGGGTGTGGACTGAGGCTCTGTACACCAGGAGACTCGGACCGACAAGCTGAATTATGGAGAACGGGTCTGACAGCTCCCTGTTCCACCATTTTATTCACTGTTGGACTGGTTTACATAGGACCCACCTTAGCCATACATGATAACAATGACCTGGAATTGGATTTATTTTATAATTTGTACACAATCTAGCCGCATTAGAACCTCCTGCCCGACAACCTCTTTACAGTACATGCATGACTTCTGGTGCACAGCGCTTTCAATATTTTGGACAATTCCCTTAATAGCTGATATCAGGCTCTGGCTGTATGATCCAGCCAGGAACGTCTGACTCAGACACTGTGGCAATTCAGAGAACAACATACTTTATTAGCAGCCAGAAACAGAGCGGTGCTGTAGACTAGTCAGACAGGCAGGTGTTATGTTTAGGTAGCTGAGGAGAAAAAGCAAAAACGGCAATACACCAGAGAGGCTGGAACCTATTCGATTGCAGTAGCCTGAACTAACCACACAACTAGAGGTAGCCGTGGAGCGTTCCTACGTTGATCCTAGACGCCTCGTCACATCCTGAGAGATAACTACACCTAAATCAAAAAACTGACCGGCACATCCAAAAATAGACCCAATGTGAACAGGTACTAAACCTAGAGTCACCAACTCATGCACATACAAGAAAAAAAGGTAGCACACTGGAGCGCTATAGCTTGCAAACACGAAATATGAAAAATGAATTGCATCACTGCCTTAGAAATATGAAAAATTTAGTAGTCTTAGCACATAAGATGGCCAAATTATGTGTACCTGATAGCCACGTTAAGGCTCTTCTCGTATATCAGGTCCTAACTAATGCCAATCCTCGCTTAGAAAAGTCTCTGCATGGGAACATATGAATCCTCTCTCTAGACTGAAATCTACATCTCTGTGGTGGGGTAATGGCCCTGGTATAATTAAAACGCCTGTAACCAGCAGGTGGAGTGCTCAGGCAGAAGGTAAATGAACACACATCAAAAAACTGACCGGCACATCCAAAAATAGACCCAATGTGAACAGGTGCTAAACCTAGAGTCACCAACTCATGCACATACAAGAAAAAAAGGTAGCACACTGTAGCGCTATAGCTTGCAAGCACGAAATATGAAAATTGAATTGCATCACTGCCTTAAGGCTCTTCTCAAATATCAGGTCCTAACTAATGAGCCTTAACGTGGCTATCAGGTACACATAATTTGGCCATCTTATGCGCTAAGACTTCTCAATTTTTCATATTTGTAAGGCAGTGATGCAATTCATTTTTCATATTTCGTGTTTACAAGCTATAGCGCTACAGTGTGCTACCTTGCCACTGAGGTTCGGAGTATTGCTGTCTATCTTGCTGGGTTGCCGGTTGTGGAACCTAGGATTCCCATGCCAGATTTGTTTTTGGGAGATCGGGCCAAATTTCTGAATTTCAAAAATAACTGTAAGTTGTTTTTTTGCCTTAAAACCTAAGTCTTCAGGGAACGCAGCACAGCAGGTTCAAATTGTCATCTCTCTTCTGCGCGGCGATCCTCAGGATTGGGCTTTTTCCCTGACACCTGGGGACCCTGTTTTGAGTGATGTTGATGCATTTTTTCTGGCTCTGGGGTTATTGTACGATGAGCCTAATGTCACTGATCAAGCTGAAAGAACCTTGTTAGCATTAAATCAGGGGCTTGAGGACGCTGAGTTGTACTGTCAGAAATTCCGAAAATGGGCATTCCTAATCAAATGGAATGATGATGCTTTGGCAGCCCTTTTTCGGAAGGGGCTGTCAGAGAATGTAAAAGATGTTATGGTGGGTTTCCCTGCTCCCTCTGGTCTCAATGATTCTATGTCATTAGCGATTCAAATTGACAGACGTTTGCGTGAGCGGAGAGGTATGCGTGGAATAGTGTTGCCTTGTGAGCCAGCTTCTGAACCCATGCAGTGTGATAGTGTAACGCTGGTATAGTCTGTACTTTGTTTTCCAGCGTTACTCAGCATGTCTCTGCTTTAACCCTTTTGCTCCTTTACCCCTAACCAGCTGGGATACTGTTGTCTGTTACCTGTATGGAAGCTGCTCAATTCCCAGCTCTGCTGCGTAGCCGTACTTGCGTGAGTGTCTCCGCTGCGTTGCATGACCACCCGCATGTGCGGTCCCTGACCTGCTGTAGAGACCATCCGTAGGTTGCAAAGTCCTCTGCAGTGGTGCATGACTTACTACGTGTGTGGCAGCAGCTACTGTCAGGCGCCTGGCCTGCTGTAAAGACCATCCGTAGGTTGCAAAGTCCTCTGCACTGTGCATGACTTACTACGTGTGTGGCAGCAGCCACTGTCAGGTGTTCCTCTGTGATGAGTGTCTGGCTCTGCATAGGGGGCGCAGCCCACACCTGTCCTGCTTAAATGAGGATTGGGTGTGTACTAGAATTACTGCTCCAGCCTATCGCTGTGAAGCAGTTCATATATAAAGTTCCCCAGCCCTGATGGGCGTTGCCAGAGCTTCGCATTGTGTCTGCATTAAGTTCCAGAACCTAGCCGTGTGTGTTGGTTTGCAGCTCCTGCTCTGAGTGAGATCAGCTCTGGAGAGCTGATTCTCTTTGTCCTGTCTTGTGTTTCTGCCTATGCCTGGGGCTGAGTACCCAGATCGCCGTTCCTGGAGGCTGCATATCCAGGCCTGTTCCTGCTGTGTCTTGTTTCCTGAATCCCTGATCCTGGATCTATCCTGGTACCTGAATGTCTGAACTGTGTCTTGTATTTCCGCCTATGCTGGGGGCTGATTACCCAGATCGCCGTTCCTGGAGGCTGTATATCCAGGCCTGTTCCTGCTGTGTCTAATTACCTGAATCCCTGATCCTGGATCGCATCCTGTACCTGACTGTCTGAACTGTGTCCTCTGTGTTATGTTCCTGAAATCCTGCTGTGTCCTGAACCCTGTGCCAGTGACTGTGAATCCTTGCTATATAATCTGAGTCCATCTTGGAAGGAGGAGTCCGGTGTGTGCTGAGCTTCTGTTACTCTGTGCTCAGCTTCTGTGCAATTCCCAGCCAGCTCCCGTTGAGCCTGGCGGGGCTTGCACCAGACCGCTGGGGTTCTTTTTCAGGTCGCTGCCAGATGTCCGGATCCTATGCCTGATGACCATGGCCTGATGTCCGATGTCCGACGACCACTTCCAGATGTCCGGATCCTATCCTTCTCTGCCTGATGTCCGGAGCCTGCCGATCTTTGCCAGATGTCCGGAGCCTGCCGATCTTTGCCAGATGTCCGGAGCCTGCCGATCGGAGCCAGATGTCCGGAGTCCGATGCTGGTGTTCCAGTCCGTGTTCCTGTGTTCCAGTCCGTGTTCCTGACTCCCTGAGATCCAATCCGTGTTCCTGACTCCCTGAGATCCAATCCGTGTTCCTGATGTCCTGTCCGTGTTCCTGTGTCCCTGAGATCCAATCCGTGTTCCTGATGTCCTGTCCGTGTTCCTGTGTCCCTGAGATCCAGTCCGTGTTCCTGATGTTCTGATTTCCTGCCGGTTCCTCCTTGGTCTACCCTGTGATGACGTCTGTCCTGGGTCAGTGTCTGATGTTCTCCTGCTGAGCCTGTGCTACGCCTGAGGCCTGAGAGAGAGGCCGTCCTAGTATGCCCGTGCCAGATGACCCTGGACTGCATCAACCCGTGATGACCCCGCCATCGTCTGATGTTCGTCCTGGGCCGGTGTCTGATGTTCTCCTGCTGAGCCTGTGCTACGCCTGAGGCCTGAGAGTGAGGCCATACTAGTATGCCCGTGCCAGATGATCCTGAACTGCATCTACCCGTGATGACCCCGCCATCGTCTGAAGTCTGTCTGAGGTCGGTGTCTGATGTTCTCCTGCTGAGCCTGTGCTACGCCTGAGGCCTGAGAGAGAGGCCGCCCAAGTATGCCCGTGCCAGATAACCCTGGACTGCATCTGCCCGTGATGTCCTCCAGCACTCGTCTGAGATCCTGAGTCGTGTACCCTTCTCTGATGTGCGGAATCGGGAACCCGGTCTTATGTTCTGTTTATGTACTGTGTTTCTTTAAGTAAATTTTATGTTCTTCATACCTGAAGTTGTGCGGTGTTGTCTAGTCCTGCAGGTCGCCATCTTGCCCACATGCTCAGCTGCCACGGATCCCGGTCGCTGCCCTTCCCTGATCCGGGCAGGCCCGGGTCTCCCTCCGTGGTCCAGTGGGTCCACATTCTCTTACCATCTGGGACACATGCCTCACGTCGTCGTGGACTGGCGGAGTGGGAGCATTGGCTAGTTAGGCAAGCTATGCCATGTCCCGACGCCCCGCAGCCGTGGGAAGCGTTAGAGATAGAGTGGCTTCTGGGGCACAGCGTCATGAGTTTCGAAAACGCAATGGGTTATGTTTCTATTGTGGTGACGCCTCTCATGCTATTTCTGTCTGCCCTAAGCGGGGAAGACGTTTTGTACGCTCAGTTGTCTTGGGTAGTATTCATACTAAATTTCTGTTGACTGTTACCCTGATTTGCTCCCTGTCCACATTTTCTGCTCAGGCTTTTGTTGATTCGGGAGCAGCTATTAACCTGATGGATTTTGATTTTGCCAAACGTTGTGGGTTTCCCTTGATACCCCTACGGAAGTCTATTCCCCTACTGGGGATTGATTCTACCCCTTTGGCTGAGAATAAACCCCAGTTTTCTACTCAGTTGATAATACTGTTTTGGATTGGAAATCTGTGTCTGTAACCAGTTGGGGCTGCCAATGTGTTAATGCCAACACTCCTGTTTTTTCTGCCTCTCCCCAGTCTCAGGATGTTCCTGACTTTTTGACTGATTTTTCTGATGTGTTTAGCGAAAGTAAATCTGCATCCTTGCCCCCCCATAGGAGCTATGACTGCGCTATTGAATTAGTGCCTGGTAGTAAATTCCCTAAAGGTCGCCTTTTTAACTTGTCTGTACCTGAACATGACGCTATGCGGTCTTATATCAAGGAGTCATTGGAGAAGGGTCATATCAGACCATCCTCTTCACCCTTGGGTGCCGGTTTTTTCTTTGTGGCCAAAAAAGGATGGTTCATTAAGGCCGTGTATTGATTATCGTCTCTCGAACAAGAACACTGTGAAATATCAATATCCGTTACCCTTGATTTCTGACCTGTTTTCCAGGGTGAAAAGTGCTAATTGGTTTACCAAGCTTGACCTCAGGGGGGTATAACCTTATTCGCATTAAGCACTGGGATGAATGGAAGACGGCGTTTAATACCCCAGAGGGGCATTTTGAGTACCTAGTGATGCCCTTTGGGCTCACTGATGCTCCTTCCGTCTTCCAGTCCTTCATGAATGATATTTTCAGGGATTTTGTGGATAAATTTCTGATTGTTTATTTGGATGATATCTTGATTTTTTCCAATGATTGAGACTCTCATGTGAAACATGTTCGGACTGTGTTCCAGATTTTGAGAGAGAATGCTCTGTATGTGAAGGGATCAAAGTGTCTTTTTGGCGTACAGAGGATCTCATTTCTGGGATTCATTTTGTCTCCATCTGTTATTGAAATGGACCCGGTCAAGGTTCAGGCCATCTGTGATTGGGTCCAACCTACTTCATTAAAGGCTCTTCAGAGATTCTTGGGTTTTGCCAATTTTTATCGTAAATTTATTGTTAATTTCTCTGTTATTGTTAAACCATTGACTGATTTGACCAAAAAGGGTTCTGATGTGGTGAATTGGCCTCCTGAGGCAGTCTCTGCGTTTCAGGAACTTAAGCAGAGATTCACTTCTGCTCCTGTTCTACGGCAGCCTGATGTTTCTCTGCCATTTCAGGTGGAGGTTGATGCTTCTGATATTGGGGCAGGTGCCGTTTTGTCCCAAAGAGATCCTGAGACCTCTAAAAGTAACCCTTGTGCCTTTTTCTCTCGAAAATTTTCTCCAACTGAACGTAATTATGACGTGGGTAATCGGGAGTTATTGGCCATGAAGTGGGCTTCTGAAGAGTGGAGACATTGGCTGGAGGGAGCCAAACATCAGGTGGTGGTCCTCACGGACCATTAGAATCTGGTTTATCTGAAATCAGCCACGCGACTTAATCCTAGACAGGCCAGGTGGGCCTTGTTTTTCACACGTTTTAATTTTGTGGTTTCCTTTCTTCCTGGCACTAAGAATGTTAAGGCGGATGCCCTCTCGAGGAGTTTCCTTATGGACTCTCCTGAGTTATCTGATCCTGCTGTTATTTTGAAGGAGGATGTAGTTCTTTTCGCCATCTCGCCCAATTTGAGACTGTCTCTGGAAGGGTGTCAGGAGGATAAACCCGAGCGCTGCCCTATTGGGAAATTGTTTGTCCCAGACTGGTGGGAAAAAGAGTGTGATGTCTGAGATTCATTGTTCCGCGTTGGCCGGTCATCCCGGAATTTTTGGTACCAGAGACTTGGTGAGTCGGTCCTTTTGGTGGCCTACTTTGTCTCGTGACGTCACGGAATTTGTGCAGTCCTGTGTGACTTGCTCTCGCTCCAAGCCTTGCTCTCGCTCTAGTGGTTTGTTGATGCCATTGCCTGTGCCCAAGAGACTATGGAGCCATATCTCTATGGATTTTATTCCCGACCTCCCTGTTTCTCAGAGAATGACCGTTATCTGGGTGATTTGTGATAGGTTTTCCAAGATGATACATCTTGTGCCATTACGTAAGTTGCCTTCCTCCTCCGAATTGGTGCCTTTGTTCCTTCAGCACGTGGTTCGGTTACACGGCATTCCTGAGAACATTGTGTCTGACAGAGGAGTCCAGTTTGTTTACAGATTTTGGAGGACTTTTTGTTCTAAACTTGGTGTTCAATTGTCTTTTTCCTCTGCTTTTCATCCTCAGACCAATGGACAAACTGAGAGAACAAACCAGACATTGGAGACTTATCTGAGATGCTTTGTGTCTGCTGATCAAGATGACTGGGTCTCTTTTTTGCCTTTGGCTGAATTTGCTCTTAATAATAGGGCTAGCTCTGCCACTTTGATGTCTCCATTTTTCTGCAATTTTGGGTTTCACCCTCGATTTTCTTCGGGACAGACGGAGGCTTCTGTCTGTACGGGTGTTGACTCTGTTGTGGAGCGTATGCAGCAGATTTGGGACCAGGTAGTGGAGAGGTTGTCCCTCTCTCAGGAGAAGGCCCAGCGGTTTGCCAACCGGCATAGGACTGATGGTCCTTGGTTTAAAGTGGGGGACTTGGTCTGGTTGTCCTCAAGAAATATCCCTATGAGAGTTGCATCTCCTAAGTTTAAGCCTAGGTTCATTGGACCTTATAAGATCATGGAGATTCTTAATCCTGTTTCCTTTCGTTTACTTCTTCCCGGGACATTTAAGATCCATAACGTGTTCCACAAGTTCTTATTGAAGAGGTTTGTCGAGCCAGTGGTTCCTATGGCTGTGCCTCCTGACCCTGTTTTGGTTGAGGGCAATCTGGAGTATGTGGTTGAGAAAATATTGGATTCTCGTTTTTCTAGACGGAAACTCCAGTATTTGGTTAAGTGGAGAAGTTATGGTCAGGAGGACAATTCTTGGGTGTTTGCTTCGGACATCCATGCTAGGAGACTGATCCGTGCGTATCATCGAGCTCATCCTGACCGACCTGGTTGCACAAATGAGGGTACGGTGACCCCTCCAAAAGGGGGGGGTACTGTTGTGAATGTTTTAGAAATTAATTCAGAGCAGAAGCTCCCTCTGGTGGTTACAAACAGTACTGAACCATTCAATGAGGATTGGCAATCAGGAGTCACGGACTGACTTGATATAAGGGAGGTTCCCTCCCATCATGGTTGCCGGTGATCAATTGTTCTTGTATCAACTGTGGTTCCTGGTTCACTTGGAAGCTTGCTGAGTCTTGCCTCTACTTCTGCTTTCAGATAAGATATTTTCTGTTTTTTGTGCTTACCATTTGCATATTTCTCTGCATTTCTGTGAGGTTAGCCAGGTCCCCCCCGGGGGACTTGGGCTCCTCTCAGTTCCGCTGGAGCCACTGTTATTTGTTCATTTGCCTTTTCCAGTTTTTTCAGTGGCTGCGGCTTAGTTTTGTTACACCAGAGAACTGATTTAGGTGGTAGAGGTCGTGTGATCTCAGGTGTTTTTGCAATCAGTAGCGTTGGCATTTTTTAGGGTTTTTTTTGGATTGCAGTGAGTATCCTTTCTATCCTTTTCTGTCTAGGCAGATTGGGCCCCAGCGTTTGCTCATACTATTTTCTGTCTGTGTCTGTATTTCTTCTTGTCTAACCGCCATTACATGTTTGGGGGCTTCCTATGTTCTTTGGGGATCTGCTCCGGGGCAGATAGCTTTCCTCTTTCTATCTTTAGGTGTAGGTAATCTCTCAGGCTGTGACGAGGCGTCTAGGACCAACGTAGGAACGCTCCACGGCTGCCTTTAGTTGTGGTGGTTAGTCAGGGTACTGCAATCCAATAGATTCCAACCTCTCTGGTGTATTGCCGTTTTTTTCCTGCTCTCCTCAGCTACCAAAACATAACACCAACTCTTCTGATTGCAAAAATACCTGAGATCACACGATCTCCACCACCTAAATCAGATCTCTGGTGTAACAAAACTAAGCCGCAGCCACTGAAAAAACAGGAAAAAGCAAATGAACAAATAACAGTGGCTACAGAAACTGAGAGGAGCACAGGCCCCAGGAGGGGACCCGGCTGACCTCCACAAAAGTGCAGAAAACTATGCAAAAAGCAAGCACAAAAAGAAAAGAAGAAAATATCTTATCTGAAAGCAGATGATGCAGGCAGGACTCCAGCAAACTTCCAAATGAACCAGGAACCACAATTGAGGCAAGAACAATTGATCACCGGCGACCATCATGGGGGCGAACCTCCCTTATATCAGTCCAGTCAGTGATCCCAGATTGCCATTCCTCGCTGGAAAGTTCAGTACTGTCTGTAACCACCAGAGGGAGCCTCTGCTCAGAAACCATCTCTAGCTCATTCATAACAGACGGGTCCCCGGCCACTTCTCTCCTCCCGCATCAGTGATTGATAGGCCCTGCCTAAGTCTGCGTATGGGCAGAGACCTGTTCTGTGTTATCTGCCTGTTTTGTGGTTCAATAAATCTATGCTGCACTGTTTTACCCTCACCCTGCGTTGTCAGAGTAGCGTTACGACCACGGTAAAGGGAGACCGGGGTTGTTCAGTGGGATGATTCCTGGTCCGTGGGGTTCCGGCTAGCGGACCAGGGTACTCACTGACCCCCCCGTCAGCAGAAGAAAAGCCAACGGCTGGGGGCCAATGTTTATAGCCTGGGAAGGGAATAATACCCATGGAGCTTCCCAGGCTATTAATATCAGCTGCCCCAGATTCTGATTCTTTCACTTAGCCTTGCTCTTCCAACTTGCCCTGGTGCAGTGATAGTTGGCGGGATTGATGTCACCTTTGTATTGCTAGTACCTGAGTTTTTGCATCACGGCTCCGCTCCGTACACACAGCTTAGCTCCGTAAATCTCGCACACAAGCGACTCCGCTCTGTACACTTCGCTTCCACAGCTCTGCTCCATACACCTCATAAACACAGCTCTGCTCCGTAAACCTCGTACACACAGCTCTGCTCCGTACATCCCTGGCTCCGCTCAGTACACCTCGTACACACGCGGCTCTGCTCCGTACACACGCAGCTCCGCTCCGTATACCCTGTACACACACACGGCTCTGCTCCGTACACCTTATACACACATGGTACCGCTCCGTACACACGTGTCTCCGCTCCGTACACCCCATACACGCGCGGCTCCGCTCAGTACACCTTGTACACATGGAAGCAGGTTGCGGGATGCAGTGACGGACAGGAGGAAGAAGCAAGGGTTAACAGTTTTAATAAACGGGAATATTCCACGCAGGGAGGTAAGCAGTTAAATGAGGGAATAAACAGTTCAATTTCAAGGGAAATGCAGGGTTAATGAGTAATGAACAAAGAAACGGCAGTTCTTTCAAGCACTTATAGTATCAGAAGTTTCTCAGACTGTAGATGCTGCTTGAAAGTCAGTAGTGCCAACAACAGCTGGCGCGGTGCTTGTCCAAGAAGGTCCTGCTGGTAATGGTGGTCTATCTTCTGGCGGCAGTGGTCGGTCTCCGGTACCTTCCACTAGGCCCCTGGTCCACAAGTGGCTGCGGTCAATGCAGACAAGGCCGCAATATTGTCAGAGTCCTGGTCGAACGGTGTGGCAACGTCCGGCAATGTGGGCAGCGACAAACAGTCCTGCACCCTGCCCTGGCTCTTAAGCTTACGTGCGACGCTCAACTGAACAGGGCTTCAGTCTCTCTCCCTGTTACTGCGGCAGGCTCCGGCAGTGTCCTGGCGTAGGGCCGGCTGCGTCTTGTCTCGGCTGCGCACCTCGCTGAGCACGCTGCACACACACCTTCCCTCTCTCACGGCTGGCAGGAAATTCCCCGACGCTGCGCATGCTTTCACTTTTAACCGCGCCCCCAGCTTCCGGTCAGAGCACCAGTCCGGTCCCTTATTCCTTCCCCCGACAAACTTAGGATGCAGCCTCAGCAGTTCCGGACCCGGCTCAATACAGGTACTCGCAGCCCGGTATTCGTCCTTACACACAGACTGCTGCGCTCCGTACACGCATGGCCCCGCTCCGTACACGCATTGCTCTGCTCCGTACACCTCGTACACACGCGGCTCCACTCCGTACACCTCGTAAACGCGTGGCTCCGCTCCGTACACCTTGTACACCCGCGGCTCTACTCCTTACACCTCGTACACATGGCTCCGCTCCGTACACCTTGTACACGTGGTTCCGCTCTGTACACCTCATACACACACGGCTCCTCTCCATACACACACGGCTCCGCTCCGTACACCTCGTACACACACACGGCTCCGCTCCGTACACCTCGCACACACACAGCTCTGCTCCGTACACCTCGTACACACACGGCTCCGCTCCGTACACCTCGTACACACACACGGCTCCGCTCACCTCGTACACACACGGCTCTGCTCCGTACACCTCGTACACACACGGCTCCGCTCCGTACACCTCGTACACACACACGGCTCTGCTCCGTACATCTCGTACACACACACGGCTCCAATCCGTACACATGCGGCTCTGCTCCGAACACCTCGTACACACACGGCTCTCCTACATCCACACTGTAAACCCCTCCTGACCCCACACATAAACTTCCCCTTATCCAGCACCATGACAACCAACACAGCAAAGTCCTTCATACACTGAGGCCCCTGATCATGTGACCCTGACTCCTCCCCCTGTGACCTAATCACAGGTCCTGTGCGCAAACAGCAGCCAGACAAATGTCTAGTGGCAGCTTCTCTTCCTGACTTTGTTAGAACACGCCCTCTCCGGGTATGACACGCCCCCGGAAGCGACGTCACACATGGAAGGAGCCCATACAGTCTAGCATTTACCTTTACCATATATGTGGAGTGCTTCTCTACAGGTGGAGGTAGGTGCCGGAGGCTCCATTATTCTCTATGTGGAGTGCGGCTCTGCGGGTGGAGGTCGGTGCTGGAAGCTCCATTATTCTCTATGTGGAGTGTGGCTCTGCTGGTGGAGGTCGGTGCTGGAGGCTCCATTATTCTCTATGTGGAGTGTGGCTCTGCGGGTGGAGGTAGGTGCTGGGGGCTCCATTATTCTCTATATGGAGTGCGGCTCTGCGGGTGGAGGTCGGTGCTGGAGGCTCCATTATTCTCTATGTGGAGTGCGGCTCTGCGGGTGGAGGTAGGTGCTGGGGGCTCCATTATTCTCTATATGGAGTGCGGCTCTGCGGGTGGAGGTAGATGCTGAAGGCTCCATTATCCTCTATGTGGAGTGCAGCTCTGCGGGTGGAGGTAGGTGGTGGAGGCTCCATTATTCTCTATGTGGAGTGCGGCTCTGTGGGTGGAGGTAGGTGCGGAGGCTCCATTATTCTCTATGTGGAGTGCGGCTCTGCGGGTGGAGGTAGGTGCTGGAGGCTCCATTATTCTCTATGTGGAGTGCGGCTCTGCGGTGGAGGTAGGTGCTGGAGGCTCCATTATTCTCTATGTGGAGTGCGGCTCTGCGGGTGGAGGTAGGTGCTGGAGGCTCCATTATTCTCTATGTGGAGTGTGGCTCTGCGGGTGGAGGTGGTGCTGGAGGCTCCATTATTCTCTATGTGGAGTGCGGCTCTGCGGGTGGAGGTCGGTGCTGGAGGCTCCATTATTCTCTATGTGGAGTGTGGCTCTGCGGGTGGAGGTAGGTGCTGGAGGCTCCATTATTCTCTATGTGGAGTGTGGCTCTGCGGGTGGAGGTGGTGCTGGAGGCTCCATTATTCTCTATGTGGAGTGCGGCTCTGCGGGTGGAGGTCAGGTGCTGGAGGCTCCATTATTCTCTATGTGGAGTGCGGCTCTGCGGGTGGAGGTAGGTGCTGGAGGCTCCATTATTCTCTATGTGGAGTGTGGCTCTGCGGGTGGAGGTAGGATGCTGGAGGCTCCATTATTCTCTATGTGGAGTGGGCTCTGCGGTGGAGGTAGGTGCTGGAGGCTCCATTATTCCTATGTGGAGTGGGCTCTGCGGGTGAGGTAGGTGCTGGAGGCTCCATTATTCTCTATGTGGAGTGGCTGGCTACTGCGGGTGTGGAGGTGGTGCTGGAAGGCTCCATTATTCTCTATGTGGAGTGCGGCTCTGCGGGTGGAGGTAGGTGCTGGAGGCTCCATTATTCTCTATGTGGAGTGTGGCTCTGCGGGTGGAGGTAGGTGCTGGAGGCTCCATTATTCTCTATGTGGAGTGTGGCTCTGCGGGTGGAGGTCGGTGCTGGAGGCTCCATATTCTCTATTGGTGCTCTGGTGGAGGTGTGCTGGGCTCATATCTAGGGAGTGGGCTCGGGTGGAGGTGTGCTGGAGGCTCCATTATTCTCTATGTGGAGTGCGGCTCTGCGGGTGGAGGTGGTGCTGGAGGCTCCATTATTCTCTATGTGGAGTGGCTTGCGGGTGGAGGTAGGTGCTGGAGGCTCCATTATTCTCTATGTGGAGTGGCTCTGCGGGTGGAGGTCGGTGCTGGAGGCTCCATTATTCTCTATGTGGAGTGGGCTCTGCGGGTGGAGGTAGTGCTGGAGGCTCCATTATTCTCTATGTGGAGTGCGGCTCTGCGGGTGGAGGTAGGTGCTGGAGGCTCCATTATTCTCTATGTGGAGTGCGGCTCTGCGGTGGAGGTAGGTGCTGGAGGCTCCATTATTCTCTTGTGGAGTGTGGCTCTGCGGGTGGAGGTAGTGCTGGAGGCTCCATTATTCTCTATGTGGAGTGCTCTGCGGGTGGAGGTCGGTGCTGGAGGCTCCATTATTCTCTATGTGGAGTGGGCTCTGCGGTGGAGGGTAGGTGTGGAGGCTCCATTATTCTCTATGTGGAGTGCGGCTCTGCGGGTGGAGGTAGGTGCTGGAGGCTCCATTATTCTCTATGTGGAGTGGGCTCTGCGGGTGGAGGTAGGTGCTGGAGGCTCCATTATTCTCTATGTGGAGTGGGCTCTGCGGGTGGAGGTGGTGCGGAGGCTCCATTATTCTCTATGTGGAGTGTGGCTCTGCGGGTGGAGGTCGGTGCTGGAGGCTCCATTATTCTCTATGTGGAGTGGGCTCTGCGGGTGGAGGTGGTGCTGGAGGCTCCATTATTCTCTATGTGGAGTGCGGCTCTGCGGGTGGAGGTGGTGCTGGAGGCTCCATTATTCTCTATGTGGAGTGGGCTCTGCGGGTGGAGGTAGGTGCTGGAGGCCCCATTATTCTCTATGTGGAGTGCGGCTCTGCGGGTGGAGGTCGGTGCTGGAGGCTCCATTATTCTCTATGTGGAGGGCTCTGTGCGGCTCTGCGGTGGAGGTAGGTGCTGGAGGCTCCATTATTCTCTATGTGGAGTGCGGCTCTGCGGTGGAGGTGGTGCTGGAGGCTCCATTATTCTCTATGTGGAGTGCTGGCTCTGCGGGTGGAGGTAGGTGCTGGAGGCTCCATTATTCTCTATGTGGAGTGCGGCTCTGCGGGTGGAGGTAGGTGCTGGAGGCTCCATTATTCTCTATGTGGAGTGTGGCTCTGCGGGTGGAGGTAGGTGCTGGAGGCTCCATTATTCTCTATGTGGAGTGGGCTCTGCGGGTGGAGGTGGTGCTGGAGGCTCCATTATTCTCTATGTGGAGTGCGGCTCTGCGGGTGGAGGTCGGTGCTGGAGGCTCCATTATTCTCTATGTGGAGTGGGCTCTGCGGGTGGAGGTCGGTGCTGGAGGCTCCATTATTCTCTATGTGGAGTGCGGCTCTGCGGGTGGAGGTACGGTGCTGGAGGCTCCATTATTCTCTATGTGGAGTGCGGCTCTGCGGGTGGAGGTCGGTGCTGGAGGCTCCATTATTCTCTATGTGGAGTGCGGCTCTGCGGGTGGAGGTCGGTCTGGAGGCTCCATTATTCTCTATGTGGAGTGGGCTCTGCGGGTGGAGGTGGTGCTGGAGGCTCCATTTTCTCTATGTGGAGTGCGGCTCTGCGGTGGAGGTAGTGCTGGAGGCTCCATTATTCTCTGTGGATGTGGCTCTGCGGGTGGAGGTGTGCTGGAGGCTCCATTATTCTCTATGTGGAGTGCGCTCTGCGGGTGGAGTCGGTGCTGGAGGCTCCATTATTTCTTATGTTGTGGAGTGCGGCTCTATGCGGGTGGAGGTAGGTGCTGGAGGCTCCATTATTCTCTATGTGGAGTGCGGCTCTGCGGGTGGAGGTGGTGTCCGGAGGCTCCATTATTTCTCTATGTGGAGTGCGGCTCTGCGGGTGGAGGTCGGTGCTGGAGGCTCCATTATTCTCTATGTGGAGTGGGCTCTGCGGGTGGAGGTCGGTGCGGAGGCTCCATTATTCTTTAGTGTGGAGTGGGTCTGCTGGGGTCAGGTCGGTGCTGGAGGCTCCATTATTCTCTATGTGGAGTGGGCTCTGCGGGTGGAGGTCGAGTGCTGGAGGCTCCATTATTCTCTATGTGGAGTGCGGCTCTGCTGGGTGGAGGTCGGTGCTGGAGGCTCCATTATTCTCTATGTGGAGTGGGCTCTGCGGGTGGAGGTCGGTGCTGGAGGCTCCATTATTCTCTATGTGGAGTGGGGCTCTGCGGGTGGAGGTCGGTGCTGGAGGCTCCATTATTCTCTATGTGGAGTGGGCTCTGCGGGTGGAGGTCGGTGCTGGAGGCTCCATTATTCTCTATGTGGAGTGCGGCTCTGCGGGTGGAGGTAGGTGCTGGAGGCTCCATTATTCTCTATGTGGAGTGCGGCTCTGCGGGTGGAGGTCGGTGCTGGAGGCTCCATTATTCGCTATGTGGAGTGTGGCTCTGCGGGTGGAGGTCGGTGCTGGAGGCTCCATTATTCTCTATGTGGAGTGCTGCTCTGCTGGTGGAGGTCGGTGCTGGAGGCTCCATTATTCTCCATGTGGAGTGCTGCTCTGTGGGTGGAGGTCGGTGCTGGAGGCTCCATTATTCTCTATGTGGAGTGCAGCTGTGCGGGTGGAGGTCGGTGCTGGAGGCTCCATTATTCTCTGTGGAGTGCAGCTCTGCGGGTGGAGGTCTGTGCTGGAGGCTCCATTATTCTCTATGTGGAGTGCGGCTCTGCGGGTGGACGTTGGCTCCGCTCCGTACGTGAATCGCCCCCAATAGGATACACGCGCCTCCGCTCCGTACATAAATTGTCCCCAATAGGACACACGCGGCTCCGCTCCGTACATGAATCACCCCCAATAGGATACACGCGGCTCTGCTCCATACATGAATCGCCCCCAATAGTATACACGCGGCTCTGCTCCGTACATGAATCGCCCCCAATAGGATACACGCGGCTCTGCTCCGTACATGAATCGCCCCCAATAGAATACACGCGGCTCTGCTCCGTACATGAATCGCCCCCAATAGGACACACGCTGCTCCACTCCGTACATGAATCGTCCCAATAGTACACATTATTATTATTTATTATTATAGCGCTATTTATTCCCTGGCGCTTTACATGTGAGGTGGGGTATACATAATAAATACAAGTACAGTAATCTTAAACAATACGAGTCACGACTGGTACAGGAGGAGAGAGTACCCTGCCCGCGAGGGCTCACAATCTACAAGGGACGGGTGAGGATACAGTAGGTGAGGGTAGAGCTAGTCGTGCAGCGGTTTGGTGGATCGGTGGTTACTGTAGGTTGTAGGCTTGTTGGAAGAGGTAGGTCTTCAGGTTCTCTTTGATGGTTTCCATGGTAGGCGAGAGTCTGATATGTTGTGGTAGAGAGTTCCAGAGTGGGGGAATGCGCGGGAGAAATCTTGTATGCGATTGTGGGAAGAGGAGATAAGAGGGGAGAAGGAGATCTTGTGAGGATCAGAGGTTGCGTACGGGTGAGTACCGGGAGACTAGGTCACAGATGTTTGGAGGACTCAGGTTGTGGATGGCTTTGTATGTCATGATTAGTATAGAGTGGTCAGGTTGGCTTACGTGAGCAGTGTAGACTGCATCAGGTTGGCATGCGTGAGTAGTGGAGAGTGCATCAGGTTGGTATACGCGAGTAGTGTAGAGTGCATCAGGTTGGCATATGTGAGTAGTATAGAGTGCATCAGGTTGGCATACGTGAGTAGTGTAGAGTGCATTAGGTTGGCATATGTGATTAGTGTGGAGTGCATCAGGTTGGCATACGTGAGTAGTACAGAGTGCATCAGGTTGGCATACGTGAGTAGTACAGAGTGCATCAGGTTGGCATACGTGAGTAGTGTAGAGTGCATCAGGTTGGCATACGTGAGTAGTGTAGAATGCATCAGGTTGGCATACGTGAGTAGTGTAGAATGCATCAGGTTGGCATACCTGAGTAGTGTAGAGTGCATCAGGTTGGCATACGTGAGTAGTGTAGAGTGCATCAGGTTGGCATGTGAGTAGTACAGAGTGCATCAGGTTGGTATGTGTGAGTAGTGAGAAACCCCCCAAAAAATTATGAACATGTTTCAAAACCAAAAATAAGTAAGGACAATGTAAATAATAAAAGGGATGCCTTTATTAAACAGTGGATGGCAACAATCGGCACTGTGTACAAGAATGCCCCGCACACTAGTGTAATAAAAAGTGGAGAACAATAAAAAAGAAACAAATATGTACAACATACAACATACACTAAGATGGGGGACCACCAGTTAGTGCTATAAAAAGATTGTTAGATAGCACATGTTAAACTGGTACAAAAATTAGTATAAATGGGTGCATAAATCACTATTCCCATAATTTATAATAACCCGTATGAAAACGATAAAAAAATCTCATATATCAGGGTAAGATCAGTACATTCTGGGGTGATTGGTGAAAAATACTCCTGGGGCATGAAATATGCGATAAAAAAACACATTTTAAACAAACAAGTGGCAAGACTGGGGAGACCTGTGTGTCCTAAACAGTGCCTTCACCCCCCCCTCTTACCACCAATCCCATAAAGAATGCACACCAGGCCTGGATGGGTTGAAGAGGTCAGTTACAGTTTATTAATTACCAAAGCAGAGAAGGGCAATTACATTTCGTAACGGGGGCTCAAGGCAGAGATCCTGTCCGCGATCGACAGGAGATTATGCCTACGAGCGGTCATGAACCTTTTGCCTCCTCTACTAAACCGCTGTGACTTAGTTTTGCTAACACAAAATTTATTTATTTATTTTTTTATAAATTGCACATATTACACGTATATACATATCTCCGAAGCACATAGAATGGAAGTTCATTCGATTGAAATATGTAAGGGAGGGAGGGTGGGACAACAGCTTCCAGTGACTGCCAGAGGGGAAAGGAAGTTGCTGGCCAGATCACCTAAATTTAACCCCTGTAGGTGTGGCCGCAGGTACCTTCCCCTCCGAGGTCACTGGACAGCTGGACATCCCCAATTAGTACATCACCACTGGGAGTGGTGTGATAGGGGGGGTGAATTTGGCACGGACCTTATTACACTAGCATCCACCTTATAGGCTCCCCAGTCAGAGGCCCTTTCCTTATTCAGTACAGGGCCTGCCAGACTGGGGAGACCTGTGTGTCCTAAACAGTGCCTTCACCCCCTCTTCCCACCAATCCCATAAAGAATACACACCAGGCCTGGATGTGTTGAACAGGTCGGTCACAGTTTATTAATTACCAAAGCATAGAAGGGCAATTACATTTCGTAACGGGGGCTCAAGGCAGAGATCCTGTCCGCGATCGACAGGAGATTATGCCTACGAGTGGTCACGAACCTTTGCCCTCCTCTACTAATCCGCCACGGAGGATCCGGTGTATGATCTACACAGGACTCCGACAACAGCTTCCAGTGACTGCCGGAGGGGAAAGGAAGTTGCTGGCCAGATCGCCTAAATTTAACCCCTGTAGGTGTGGCCGCAGGTACTACCTTCCCCTCCGAGGTCACTGGACAGCTGGACATCCCCAATTAGTACATCACAACTGGGAGTGGTGTGATGGGGGGGGGTGAATTTGGCACGGACCTTATTACACTAGCATCCACCTTATAGGCTCCCCAGTCAGAGGCCCTTTCCTTATTCAGTACAGGGCCTGCCATTTCTCCAACATAGTATACTTAGTAGCAGGAGATGTGGGAGACAATGCTTCCCTATAAGCACCCATACAACACAGGATCAGCCACAAAGTCCGTAAAGTAAATCATAATAAGGAGTATAAATAAGATTAATGTATATGGCTTGAGGCAGTTACGTGGTGGTTGTCTAGTGGTGGTCCCCAGTTCTAGGTGCGGCACACACCCCGACATGCGTTTTGGAACTCTGTGAGGACGAAGGAATGTGAGCTCTCAGCCGCCCCAGATGTGCCATTTCTAGGGTGGCTGAGAGCTGATGTTATATTCTTGGCCCCTTCCCAGGCTATTAATATCAGTCCGCAGCTGTCTGCCTAGCCTTTGCTGGTTTGATTTTATAGGGAGACCCCATGTCAATTTTTTCTGGGGTTCCCCTGTAAAATAGCTAGTAAAGGCTAAGCAAACATCTGTAAGCTGATATTAATAGCCTGGGAACCTTTTATGCTATTGGCGTCTTCCCAAAATATTAACATCAGTCCTCAGCCGCTGGCTTTCCCTCTGCTGGTTATGAAAATTATGCGGGAGCCCACGCATTTTTTTTTTTTTTACATTTTTTTGGGAAAAATAAACATTCAGTTTCACTCACTATAAGGTGGTATGTGAGCACTATATGCTGATATGGTGGTATAGCAAATGTTAGAGGAAATATATATAATATTCACTTATATTTGTTTTCTGTGGGTAAATATATTTGGTAGTAGATAACACGGCACTCAAAGGAGGAAGCGGTATCTGGTGCACAAGTCGGGTTTCCAGCCCAAAAATGAATAACAAATATAACTCGGCACTCAATAGAGGACAAGAAGAGAAAAAGGTAATTGCTGTGGTTTCTTTATTAGCATCCACACAAAATAGATATGTTGTTGAATGTTTTCGGCCCCTCAATATGGACCTTCATCAGAACAAATTGTTCAATTATTATGTTTCAGCTCTGTTACAGACACATTGATGTCATTTGTTAGCAGGATGCAATAAAAACATAACAAACACAATGAAGCACACAGGAAAAATATTTTGAATCTCAGTCAATAAAGGAAAAGAGAATTAATTGTGGACTTAAAACACATCCAGAGGTGCTAAAGAATATTCACGTTGATATATGTGACCATATTGTTAAGGAAATCATACCAGATCTGAAAAGAACAAGTGATCAGAATCAGAAAATTGAAATTGAATAGAACAAGGATATAGTGGTCCCATTATAATCGAGGTGAGGACTGATATGCCAATAGTGATCACAAGGTAAATACCTGAAAAGAGAAGATTGTATTTAGCACGTGACAGTCAAAATGCTGCTATAAAGTGTATCCCAGTGAGATATAATGAATCTTCAAAGAATAACAATGAAAAGGTAGCAGTAACAGGTGATACCTGAACAGAAACTTGCTAAAGGGAAAGGAATGGCATCTATTTTGTATGAAACCACGCTTGGTAAGGAGACTGTAGATATAAAGTGGTGAGCGTGGGTTAAGGAAGTATTAAATGCCAGTGAATAGTGTCCATGTACTAGGTAATGCTGTACCTGAATCATGCTGGGCACTGGTTTGCAGAGTGAGCGCATGAGGCTAAGACTATAGCAATGGAGAAGCGCTGAAATAAAAGGTAAGTATGACAAGTGAGACTTGTGCTTAACAGGAGTCCGGCTAGTTGCCTCGTCTCCTGTGATTACCTGGTGCTGGGAGCTGTGGCGCATCAGGACACTGTGGAAGCCGAACTTCAGGGTATAAGTGCCAGCTGATGCCGCGTCATGGTGACGCGTCTGCGATCAGCTGATACCGCGTCACACCGTTGCGCCTGCGCAGTGCTTGAGACGGCCATAGCCTTGGCTATGGTGTGTGTTGCGCATGCGTGGAGAAGCTGTCATTGGGGAGACCATAGCTAAACCAACGCCTGTATGATGCCTGCAATGGCTACGGGTGTAACGCTAGCGGTACAACATTTCTGTGTTAAATATGCAGGTTATTCTGACGATCAGATGTAGTGGCCATATGTAAACTATATGTGGATATGATGCCATGTAGATAGTGGACAGATTGAAGGAGTGCATCTATACTGTACCATAGTGGCAGATGTGCATAAAATAGAAGAGGGTCAACGGTTCTAAAAGGAAGAGAAATATAAGTTGGATAAGTCATAAGCAAAAGATAAGGCAACTTGTATAAAAGATGTACATAGCATTATAGAAAATTACATAGCATTGTAGAAAATTATTAAAAAAAGCTGACACATCGTAATCTCTATTCAGGCCCTTAGTGTCACTTCGCCATTGGATTCAGTGGCTGGTGTTCCTGCCTCGGCCGCTGGGAGGCGCCGGACTCCTTCGGCTGGTGGTGCCAGTGATAGGAGAGCGGTATCCTCATATGGTTCCGCTCCTTTGACTCCGGCCTCTGTCGCTGCGCATCGCCATGTTTCGCCTGTGGGTAATGTTGGCGACAGAGAAGGCGTCCCTGCGCAGGCGTCTGGTGGGCGCAGGCTTCGCTCTTCTGTCAGAGGTGAAGTGGTTGGTGTCAGTCATGCATCACCATCTGGCCTGGTTCTGGGGGTGGTCCAGATGAGGTCATCAGACTGTGAGCCTGTGAGAGGTAGCCATGCCCTTCAAATGCCTTGAAGCCTGGCTTGTAATCCGCTAGATATAGTCTTGGTTTCCCCAGTGTGCTAGCTTGTTTTGCTATTGTATTTCTGACCTTTGTCTGGATTTCTGACTGTTATACTGCCTGCCGATTTTGTACCTCTGCTGCCCGCCTGGGTTTGACTTTAACTTTAGCCTGAATTTCTGACCCTTCTACTGCCTGCCGATTTTGTGCCTTTGCTCCCTCCTAGTTTTGACCCTTGGACTTCTGACTATGCATTTGGTCTCGCTTTTTATTCCCTTTCTAGCGTCCCTCCTACTCCAGTCCACTGCTCTCATAGGCAGCTACCCCCTGGGCTTCGCTGTAATTCCAGATCCCTGTATAGGGGTAAAGGGTCTCGGGTTTCTCGGGGTGCTGTCTTACCTGCAGTGGGTGGACGTCACACTTAGGGGTACTATACTTGCGAGTCATCTTATGTTGTGTATTTAATCAAATGCCCATGTGGGTTGGCCTACATAGGGGAAACAACCCAGGCAGTCAGGGATAGGATATCCCAACATAAGTCCAATATCCGCTGTAAAAAAACACACCTTCCCCTTCCATATCATTTCCAGGAACATAACCACAATATCTCCCAGCTCAAATTCCAAGTCCTGGAACAAATTGACACTAACAGGCGAGGCCTTAACAGGATCAAGATCCTTAAAAAAAAAAAAAAGAGAAGCCTACTGGATCTTTACCTAACAGACATTGGAACCTACAGTTAGGTCCATATATATTTGGACAGAGACAACCTTTATTTAATTTTGGTTCTAGACATTACCACAATGAATTGTAAACAAAACAATTCAGATGCAGTTGAAGTTCAGACTTTCATCTTTCATTTGAGGGTATCCACATTAAAATTGGATGAAAGGTTTAGGAGTTTCAGCTCCTTAACATGTGCCACCCTGTTTTTAAAGGGACCAAAAGTAATTGAACAGATTAAATAATTGTAAATAAAATGATCATTTCCAGTACTTGGTTGAAAACCCTTTGTTGGCAACGACTGCCTGAAGTCTTGAACTCATGGACATCAACAGACACTGTTTCCTCCTTTTTGATGCTCTGCCAGGCCTTCACTGCGGTGGTTATCAGTTCATGTTTGTTTGTGGGCCTTTCTGTCTGAAGTTTAGTCTTTAACAAGTGAAATGCATGTTCAATTGGGTAGATATCAGGTGACTGACTTGGCCATTCAAGAATATTCCACTTCTTTGCTTTAATAAACTCCTGGGTTGCTTTGGCTTTATGTTTTGGGTCATTGTCCATCTGACGACCAATCAGTTTGGCTGCATTTGGATCTGAGCACACAGTATGGCTCTGAATACCTCAGAATTCATTCGGCTGCTTCTGTCCTGTGTCACATCATCAATAAACACTAGTGACCCAGTTGCCACTGGCAGCCATGCATGCCCAAGCCATCACACTGCCTCTGCCGTGTTTTACAGATGATGCGGTATGCTTTGGATCATGAGCTGTACCACGCCTTCGCCATACTTTTCTCTTTCCATCATTCTGGTAGAGGTTGATCTTGGTTTCATCTGTCCAAAGAATGTTCTTCCAAAACTGTGCTGGCTTTTTTAGATGTTTTTTTTAGCAAAGTCCAGCCTAGCCTTTTTATTCTTGATGTTTAAGAGTGACTTGCACCGTGCAGTGAACCCTCTGTATTTACTTTCATGCAGTCTTCTCTTTATGGTAGATTTGGATATTGATATGCCTACCTCCTGGAGAGTGTTGTTCACTTGGTTGGCTGTTGTGAAGGGGTTTCTCTTCACCATGGAGAGTATTCTGTGATCATCCAACACTTTTGTCTTCCGTGGGTGCCCAGGTCTTTTTGCATTGATGAGTTCACCAGTGCTTTCTTTCTTTCTCAGGATGTACCAAACTGTAGATTTTGCCACTCCTAATGGTGTAGCAATTTCTCAGATGGGTTTTTTCTGTTTTTGCAGCTTAAGGATGGCTTGTTTAACCTGCATGGAGAGCTCCTTTGACCGCATGTTTCCTTCACAGCAAAACCTTCCAAATGCAAACACCACACCTCAAATCAACTCCAGCCCTTTTATCTGCTTAATTGAAAAAGACATAACGAAGGGATTGCCCATACCTGTCCATGAAATAGCCTTGGAGTCAATTGTCCAATTACTTTTGGTCCCTTTAAAAACAGTGTGGCACATGTTAAGGAGCTGAAACGCTTAAACCCTTCATCCAATTTCAATGTGGATACCCTCATATGAAAGCTGAAAGTCTGAACTTCAACTGCATCTGATTTGTTTTGTTTACAATTCATTGTGGTAATGTCTAGAACCAAAATTAAATAAGTGTTGTCTCTGTCCAAATATATATGGACCTATCTGTAAGTGTGACGTCCACCCACTGCAGGTCTGAACTGCAAATAAGACAGCACCCCGAGAAACCCTGAGAACCTTTACCCCTATACAGGGATCTGGAATTATAGCGAAGCCCAGGGAGTAGCTGCCTATGAGAGCAGTGGACCGGAGTAGGAAGGACGCTAGGAAGGGAATAAAAAGCGAGACCAAATGCGTAGTCAGAAGTCCAAGGGTCAAAACTAGGAGGGAGCAAAGGCACAAAATCGGCAGGCAGTAGAAGGGTCAGAAATTCAGGCTAAAGTTAAAGTCAAACCCAGGCGGGCAGCAGAGGTACAAAATCGGCAGGCAGTAGAACAGTCAGAAATCCAGGCAAAGGTCAGAAATACAATAGCAAAACAAGCTAGCACACTGGGGAAACCAAGACTATATCTGGCGGCCTACAAGCCAGGCTCCAAGGCATTTGAAGGGCATGGCTACCTCTCACAGGCTCACAGTCTGATGACCTCATCTGGACCGCCCCCAGAACCAGGCCAGATGGTGATGCATGACTGACACCAACCACTTCACCTCTGACAGAAGAGCGAAGCCTACGCCCACCAGATGCCTGCGCAGGGACCACTTCTCTGAAGCCTACTGGATCTTTACCTTCCAGACATTGGAACCTAAGGGCCTGAATAGAGATTACGATGTGTTAGCTTTTTTTAATAATTTTCTACAATGCTATGTAATTTTCTATAATGCTATGTACATCTTTTATATAAGTTGCCTTATCTTTTGCTTATGACTTATCTAACTTATATTTCTCTTCCTTTTAGAACCGTTGACCCTCTTCTATTTTATGCACGTCTGCCACTATGGTACAGTATAGATGCACTCCTTCAATCTGTCCACTATCTACAGGGCATCATATCCATATATAGTTTACATATGGCCACTACATCTGATCGTCAGAATAACCTGCATATTTAACACAGAAATGTTGTACCGCTAGCGTTACACCCGTAGCCATTGCAGGCATCATACAGGCGTTGGTTTAGCTACGGTCTCCCCCAATGACAGCTTCTCCACGCATGCTCAACACACACCATAGCCAATGCTATGGCCGCCTCAGGCACTGCGCAGGCGCAACGGTGTGACGCGGTATCAGCTGGCACTTATACCCTGAAGTTCGGCTTCCACAGCGTCCTGTCAGCAGGCGGTTCCATGCGCCACAGCTCCCGGCACCAGGTAATCACAGGAGACGAGGCAAACAGCCGGACTCCTGTTAAGCACAAGTCTCACTTGTCATACTTGCCTTTTATTTCAGCGCTTCTCCATTGCTATAGTCTTAGCCTCATGCGCTCACTCTGCAAACCAGTGCCCAGCATGATTCAGGTACAGCATTACCTAGTACATAGACACTATTCACTGGCATTTAATACTTCCTTAACCCACGCTCACCACTTTATATCTACAGTCTCCTTACCAAGCGTGGTTTCATACAAAATAGATGCCATTCCTTTCCCTTTAGCAAGTTTCTGTTCAGGTATCACCTGTTACTGCTACCTTTTCATTGTTATTCTTCTTTGAAGATTCATTATATCTCACTGGGATACACTTTATAGCAGCATTTTGACTGTCACGTGCTAAATACAATCTTCTCTTTTCAGGTATTTACCTTGTGATCACTATTGGCATATCAGTCCTCACCTCGATTATAATGGGACCACTATATCCTTGTTCTATTCAATTTCAATTTTCTGATTCTGATCACTTGTTCTTTTCAGATCTGGTATGATTTCCTTAACAATATGGTCACATATATCAACGTGAATATTCTTTAGCACCTCTGGATGTGTTTTAAGTCCACAATTAATTCTCTTTTCCTTTATTGACTGAGATTCAAAATATTTTTCTGTGTGCTTCATTGTGTTTGTTATGTTTTTATTGCATCCTGCTAACAAATGACATCAATGTGTCTGTTCATTTATTATGTTTCAGCTCTGTCACAATTTATTCTGATGAAGGTCCATATTGAGGGGCCGAAAACGTTCAACAACATATCTATTTTGTGTGGATGCTAATAAAGAAACCACAGCAATTACCTTTTTCTCTTCTTGTCCTCTATTGAGTGCCGAGTTATATTTGTTATTGTAAATATATTTGAACATGGTATTTGATTTTATGGTCTTCAATGGATAATGTAAAAGAAAAATGCATACATATATGAATATGTATGTATTACCTATATATATATATAATTGCCTTATTCTGTCTGTCCAGGAAATCCCACATCGCTGATTGGTCCGGCCCCGGCCAATCAGCGCCACGGGATTGAAATCACTGTGAAAGCTGCCCATGTGATCCCCACAGTGCTGCTGTAATAACAGAGGCCAGGGCCGGCGTCAGCACCCGGCCTACCCGGGCAAGTGCCGGGGCCCTGAGCAGGCGGGGGGCCCACTCGCCGTCGTGCACCCCGGCACCCGTTAGCGGATGAGAGCGGTGCCAGCGCCGCCACTGGGCCCCCCTCTTGCTCATGGCCCCGGCAGCCAGCACAATACTTGCCTCTCCCTGTGCCTCCGCAGTTCCGTGCTCCAGGGGGCGCCTGCAGGGCGCCCGCACTTACTCTCTGCCACAGCCGGCTGCGCTGCTGTGAGAGGAAGTGCGGTCGCCGGTGATGCTGCGGGACTGCCTGCGGTGCCGACGCCGGACAGGTGAGATGTGGTATGTGTGTGTGTGTCTGCCTGCGCATGTGTGTGTGTATGTGAGAGAGTGCTGCTGTGCTGTCTGTGTGTGGTGCTGTATGTGTGATGGTGGTGGGGGGAGGCAGTGATGGTGGGGGGAGGCAGTAATGATGATGGGGAGGCAATGAAAGTAGTGCACAACCCATTTAAATACTGCTTAGTCGCGCCCGGTCGGCCGCATACATATTCTAGAATACCCGATGCGTTAGAATCGGGCCACCATCTAGTGTATCAATACGTTTGTATTATGTCAATAATGAATATGTATGTAATTTAACTTTTTTTTTTAACAGTGAGCACAGGTGCCGGCAGATGACACTACTCTCCCATCAGCGGCACCTGTTGTCACTGTTATCCGTGAAATCAGAGAGAGCCCGATGGGAGCAGTAGTCTCATCGGGCCAAGCCTGCTTCACCGCAGTGGGTCACAGTCAGCTGCGGAACCACGATGACATTTGCCAGCATGATCCCGCAGCGCTGGGAGCGACAGTACCGGCGGTAGCTTTACCACACCTGCGGATGCCTGCACACACCCACACACACAGACCCAGCATGTGACGAGCATGGCGGCTCCAGGTCAGAAATTGGCTAGCCGCACACAGTCATCAGGTCTATCACTGTAATGCCACGACCAACATTGCTGCGGCATTACAGTGCGTGGCAGACAATTCCTGCATGTTCATTGGCGCTCTAAATAGCTCCAATCACGCAGGGTGGGGACCCGAGCGTCCGCCGAACAACCCCTTTAAGGCCGGGATCACACATGCGAGAAACACGGATGAGTAAAAAAGGGGAGAAGCCAGCGCTGCCTATGGTCAGCACGCAATACATAAAGTGCACATGCACATATTGATTTCTAATTGTACTTTAAAATGACACATTTAGCAAACAATTGATCAATTTTTTGAGCCACCCCGCCACATCCCGGCATTCTCAGATGGGGCAGTCCTACTCTGTTTTTTATCTACACTGTGCCATTACAGCCTCCTAAATGTATTAAAAGCAAGACTGTACAAATGCAAAAGTACCTGAAGCGTTTCTGAATCACTCCCATGGCGCCAGAAAGGACGAGCGCAGATGAAGGCCGACCAGGTCCGGAGATGGACATTTCAGATCTGACCTCCACACTGCCAAACCAGCAACCACAGATGAAGGGTGAAACAGGTCCAGACACAGGTGCATAATCAAATAAAGCCTGGGGCAGGGCAGGGCTGCTCTGTGTGTACAGCAGCCTAGGTCAATCACAAAAAAGGACTGAAAGAATGGCGTGCATAACCCAGCGCGCATGACAAAAAGTTGTGGTCAGCCACAAACCAATATCAAATAAAAAATCAATATGTGCATATGCACTTTATGTATTGCGTGCTGACCATAGGCAGCGCGGGCTTCTCCCCTTTTTTATTTAAACACGGACGAGTCTCGCATGTGAATTCCCGGCACTGCCGCCAGCACTCGGGAGCGGAGCGAGCAGCTGCATAGAAATACATGCAGCCACACACTCCACTCCTGAGTGCCGGTGGCAGTGCCGGGAATTCACATGCGAGACTCGTCCATGTTTCTTGCATGTGTGATCCCGGCCTAATACTCAGCGGGCTCTGATCATCGCAAGCACTGTGATGCTTGGGCTAACACTGAATAGTGGCGAGTATGCTCGCTCATCACTAGTTGGCATATATGAGTAGTGTACAGTGCACCAGGTTGGCTTATGTAAGTTGTATAAGTCAGATAAGTAAATTTAGTAGTCGATGGATCTGTGGTGCAGTGAGAAGCATTTTTTTTTTTTTTTTTTTTTTTATACACAGATCAGGTTTGTCAGGGCAGGTGTTGCATTGCAAAATGGTATCCTTTCCTATCCCCCTTTTATAACACACTCAGTATCTTCCTTTCTTTTGTGCCCTGCTATGAGAATCAGCAGGCACCTTAATGCAATCACTGTGCTGCATTAACCCTAGCATGCGTGACGTCACAAATCTACACTTTTAAGTGCAAATCATGTGGGGAAACTCACATAAATAACTTTTACAAGTTTATTTCAAAATTGCAAAATAAGATATAAATAATGAACAACATTTTAATTATAATTTTTTGCAGAAAACTCCAAAAACACTTTTTTTTTTTTTCAAAATTTCAAACAAAGATATGAAAAACACACAAAGGTATCTAAATTTAGAGTAAACTAGCTGCTGCTACATTTGGTTTCTAACTTTTTTTTCTTTTCAATTTTATTGGCCTTCCAAACAATTTTCACATGTTCTCTTTTCTGAAGAACGTTCTTTACAAACATTTTCCCCACAAGTGGTACAGTATCGCCCAGTTTTTTTCTTTAAGATTCTTGGACAAATGAAACAACGCTTTGGTTTTCTTTCTCCTGGCCCTGGAATATCCTGAGATTGTACTCCACACTGTTTCATTGCTTCTTTAGTTTGCTTTGTCAAGCATTTCATGTTGGTTCACTCCATCATGTGAGGCATTACAAGTTCATGGCAAAGGTCCTTAAAGGGAATCTGTCACCCTAAATTGGCGGGATATTTAAATGATGGCAGTCAGGTCAGATGGGCGGTGTTTTGGGTACTTGCCTTAACATGTTGTTCGCCGCTGTCTCCATTATTTCTGGGAATTGTAGTCGTTGCCCTCCATATAACGCGCCTGCGCATTGCAATCTGCAGGCAAACCATACTGCGCGTGCGCAATTCAAGATTTTCGAGCAGAAAATTGCCCACTGCAACATCTACTATATAATTGTCTAACTTATAACTTCCGTCTGTAACAGAAATCCTGCGTCGCTGATTAGTCGCGCCCGGCCGGACGCGACCAATCGGCGACAGGCACATCTGGCCGTGAATTGGCGCAGGATTTCAACCAGACACGCCACCGCTATGGTCGGGAGATCCGCGGCGCTAGCCGTGGGTCATCTCCATGTACATACTCTCCTTCCGTCCCTGCGCGTCTGCTGTGCGGTGCGGTCATGAATATGGACGCGACTACACTCCCATAGGTGTGGCGTCCATATTCATGACCTTAATGAGCAGTACCACGTGACCGCACCACACCGGAAGAAGCTGACGCGCCGGGATAGAGATGCAGGGACGTGCAGCGACGGTGTGAGGGTGAGTATGATGGGGTAGCCCAGCGGAGCTATGTTTACAGGATGGGAGGGTGGGAGCCATGTATACAAGGATGGGAGGGTGGGAGTGGAGCCATGTATAGAGGGTGGGAGCGGAGCCATGTATACAGGATGGGAGGGTGGGAGCGGAGCCATGTGTACAGGATGGGAGGGTGGGAGCGGAGCCATGTGTACAGGATGGGAGGGTGGGGCGGAGCCATATGTACTGGATGGGAGGGTGGGAGCGGAGCCATGCATACAAGGATGGGAGGGTGGGAGCGGAGCCATGTATACAGGATGGGAGGGTTGGAGAGGAGCCATGTGTACAGGATGGGAGGGTGGGAGCCATGTATACAAGGGTGGGAGGGTGGGAGCCATGTATACAAGGGTGGGAGGGTGGAGCGGAGCCATGTATACAGGATGGGAGGGTGGGAGCGGAGCCATGTATACAGGATGGGAGGGTGGGAGTGGAGCCATGTGTACAGGATGGGAGGATGGGAGCCATGTATACAAGGATGGGAGGGTGGGAGTGGAGCCATGTATACAGGATGGGAGGGTGGAGCGGAGCCATGTATACAGGGTGGGAGCCATGTATACAGGATGGGAGGGTGGGAGTGGAGCCATGTGTACAGGATGGGAGGGTGGGAGCCATGTATACAACGATGGGACGGTGGAGCAGAGCCATGTATACAAGGATGGGAGGGTGGGAGCGGAGCCATGTATACAGGATGGGAGGGTGGAGCGGAGCCATGTATACAGGATGGAGGGTGGGAGCGGAGCCATGTATACAGAATGGAGGGTGGGCGCGGAGCCATGTATACAGGATGGAGGGTGGGAGCAGAGCCATGTATACAGGATGGAGGGTGGGAGCGGAGCCATGTATACTGGATGGGAGGGTGGGAGCGGAGCCATGCATACAAGGATGGGAGGGTGGGAGCGGAGCCATGTGTACAGGATGGGAGGGTGGAGCGGAGCCATGTATACAAGGATGGGAGGGGGGAGCCATGTATACAAGGATGGGAGGGGGGAGCCATGCATACAAGGATGGGAGGGTGGAGCGGAGCCATGTATACAGGATGGGAGGGTGGGAGCGGAGCCATGCATACAGGATGGGAGGGTGGGCGTGGAGCCAAATATACAGGATGGGAGGGTGGGAGCGAAGCCATGTGTACAGGGTGGGAGCCGTGTAGACAAGGATGGGAGGGTGGGAGTGGAGCCATGTATACAGGATGGGAGGGAAGAGCGGAGCCATGCATACAAGGATGGGAGGGTGGAGCGGAGCCATGTATACAGGATGGGAGGGTGGGAGCGGAGCCATGCATGCAAGGATGGGAGGGTGGAGCGGAGCCATGTATACAGGATTTGAGGGTGGGAGCGGAGCCATGCATACAAGGATGGGAGGGTGGAGCGGAGCCATGTATACAAGGATGGGAGGGGGGAGCCATGCATACAAGGATGGGAGGGTGGAGCGGAGCCATGTATACAGGATGGGAGGGTGGGCGTGGAGCCAAATATACAGGATGGGAGGGTGGGAGCGAAGCCATGTGTACAGGGTGGGAGCCGTGTAGACAAGGATGGGAGGGTGGGAGTGGAGCCATGTATACAGGATGGGAGGGAAGAGCGGAGCCATGTATACAAGGATGGGAGGGTGGGAGTGTAGCCATGTATACAAGATGGGAGGGTGGAGTGGAGCCATGTATACAAGGATGGGAGGGTGGGAGTGTAGCCATGTATACAGGATGGGAGGGAAGAGCGGAGCCATGTATACAAGGATGGGAGGGTGGGAGTGGAGCCATGTATACAAGGATGGGAGGGTGGGAGTGTAGCCATGTATACAGATGGGAGGGTGGAGCGGAGCCATGTATACAGGATGGGAGGGTGGAGCGGAGCCATGCATACAAGGATGGGAGGGTGGAGCGGAGCCATACATACAAGGATGGGAGGGTGGAGCGGAGCCATGCATACAAGGAGGGGAGGGGGAGCGGAGCCATGTATACAGGACGGGACAGGAGATCCATGTATACAAAGATGGGAGGGGGGAACCATGCATACAAGGATGGGAGGGTGGAGCGGAGCCATGTATACATGATGGGAGGGTGGGAGTGGAGCCATGCATACAAGGATGGGAGGGTGGAGCGGAGCCATTCATACAGGATGGGAGGGTGAGAGCGGAGCCACGTATACAGGATGGGAGGGTGGGAGCGGAGCCATGTATACAGGATTCAAGGGTGGGAGCGGAGCCATGAATACAAGGATGGGAGGGTGGAGCGGAGCCATGCATACAGGATGGGAGGGTGGGAGCGGAGCCATGTATACAAGGGTGGGAGCGGAGCCATTTATACAGGATGGGAGGGTGGGAGCAGAGCCATGTATACAGGGGTGGGAGCGGAGCCATGTATACAAGGATGGGAGGGGGAGCCATGTATACAAGGATGGGAGGGGGAGCCATGTATACCAGGATGGGAGGGTGGGAGCGGAGCCATGCATACAAGGATGGGAGGGTGGGAGCTGAGCCATGCATACAGGATGGGAGGGTGGGAGCGGAGCCATGCATACAGGATGGGAGGGTGGAACGGAGCCATGCATACAAGGATGGGAGGGTGGAGCGGAGCCATGCATACAAGGATGGGAGGGTGGAGCGGAGCCATGCATACAAGGATGGGAGGGTGGAGCGGAGCCATGCATACAAGGATGGGAGGGTGGAGCGGAGCCATGCATACAAGGATGGGAGGGTGGAGCGGAGCCATGCATACAAGGATGGGAGGGTGGAGCGGAGCCATGCATACAAGGATGGGAGGGTGGAGCGGAGCCATGCATACAAGGATGGGAGGGTGGAGCGGAGCCATGCTTACAAGGATGGGAGGGTGGAGCGGAGCCATGCATACAAGGAGGGGAGAGGGGAGCGGAGCCATGTATACAGGATGGGACAGGGGAGCCATGTATACAAGGATGTGAGGGGGAGCCATGCATACAAGGATGGGAGGGTGGGAGCGGAGCCATGCATAAATAAACTACATATAACTTTGTATGTAACCCCTTCTCATGTACAGCACCATGAAATTGATGGCGCTATATAAATAAAAAATAATAATAATAGCATACATATTCTACAATACCCAATGCGTTAGAATCGGGCCACCATCTAGTTGCTAAAATAATTGTTCATGGTAATGTTTCTGCCTGAATTGTATATTGGTCCAGCAAGTGTTTTCACAATCTCAGACCCTAGATCTTTCTGTACTGGTGCATCAACTTCTTTGCCACAGTAGATAAGCCCATTTATGCCATAATAATTTGCAGAATCGCACATCCAGATTATTTTTATTCCGTGCTTGGCTGGTTTACTGGGCATGCATTGTATGAACTTGCAACGTCCTCTAAAGGGTACAAGTTGCTCATTTACTGTAACATTAGTACTAGGATTGTAAAGTTTGGTGCAATTTTTGATAAATATGTTCCAAATATAACTGATAGGGTTAATTTGTCTGTTTGGAACCTCGCTGCACGAGTTCGCTTATCATCAAATTGAATGCTTCTTCTAATTTCCTCATATCTGTCCACTGCCATTGTACTCTTTATAGTGTGGATCAGATCGTGGGTCCAGAAATAATTCTCTGATTGGAACATCATACGATTTTTGACTCCCTGCCAGCAGTAAAAGTCCAATATATGCATAAAGTTTCTCTTTTGAGATTTTTCCAGGACTTTATTTTTTGCAGAAGTGTTACACCTTCCTTCTAGGTTTGAACATAAAAGGACCTCTTCTGCAATATTGTCTGGAAAAAAAAGTACAGAATATGTCTTTAGGGGAAAAGTACCTGGGACTTCCCACAGCTCCTTGAGCATGTCTCACAATATTATGTATTGGAGTATGTCTGACTAGAGAAGTATTACTGTCCCAAAAAACATTTGTTTTGGTTGTTAAACTTATCACTTCTTCAGGACTCGCTGGATCCACTTCTTCATAATCAGAAGAATCACTGGATGAGGATGTTTTATTAGCTGGTGGCAGGTATTCTTCATCGGACAAAGATAGTTCACTTTGAAACATAATTGCTTCAATATCTTGGTCAGTCAGACGCTTGGAAAGAAGACTGTGCCATTGCTGACTAGATGTTGGCAAACTAAAAGAAAAAACAATGAACACAATCAGGTTTGTCCACTATTTGCTTGTGTGTGACACACTGTAAGGGTAAAGTGCCCGCTTCCTCCTCTCATCCTCAGCAGCTCTTACCTTTTATACTTTCTTTTACGTGGTGTACAATTCTCTGGATTTTTGTGGCTCACAAGCTCTACCCTTTGCAAGCTTTTTATAGAAACAAAGAGACTGAAAATGAGTCCGACTTCCTCCCAACTTCATATCATCACAGGTCCTTCACCAATTAGCTCAGTGTCTACTGTCCTCAGTACTCTCTACACAGCTCATTACTGTGTTCAGAAGAACCTGAGATGATGTCATGGTCTTATCACTCCCTCCCAAAATCATATGACATCCTCACATGGCATGATCCACCCCCTGGCCCCTCCCATAGCAACCCTGACTACAAATAAAGTATCCATACGAACAGGGTTGGCAAGTACTTACCATTCTAGACATATAGATGCGTCAAAAGTCTTGAACGGGTTAAACTTGTACACCTCATCAGTGCGAACATACAAGCCTCTGATGGCTCCTGTGATGCACTGTACTACTGTAGTGCCGTGTATAATCACTGCCTGTCACTGTAATACTAACTGCCCCATACACATGAGATGTGTTGGCTGAACGGTCATTGGCAGAAGGCTATTTCTCCTGACTCCCCCATACACACAAATATTCCAGCTTTCCTGTGGTCTGTATGAGAGAGTCGCCTCCAGACTCCTCTAGCCGAAGATTATCTACAGGAGAACAAATGGATTAGCCTCTGAAATTCAGGATGCCAGATCCTTCTCTGCCCTGACATCTGTTGGGAGACCCCAAAATATATTATATGGTCGCCAAAACCCCCCGAAATCAATAGTTTCATTATTATTAATATTTATTTATATAGCGCCATTGATTCCATGGTACTGTACATGAGAAGGGGTTACATACAAATTACAGATATCACTTACAATAAACAAAGTAACAATCACAGACTCGTATAGAGGGGAGAGAGAACGCTGCCCTTGCGGGTTTACATTCTACAGGATGGTGGGGAAGGAGACAGTAGGTTGGGGGGTTGCAGCAGCTCCAGTGATGGTGAGGCGGTAGCTCCAGTAGTGGTGAGGAGGCAGCGGGGATTATTGCAGGCTGTAGACTTTCCTGAAAAGATGGGTTTTCAGGTTCTGTCTGAAGGATTCGAGTGTGGTTGATAGCCGGATGTGTTGGGGCAAAGAATTTCAGAGGATGGGGGCTATTTGGGAGAAGTCTTGGAGGTGGTTGGGTGAGGAGCGAATAAGTGTGGAGGAGAGAAAGAGGTCTTGGGAGGATCGGAGATTACCTGAGGGAAGATATCGGGAGATTAGTTCAGAGATATATTGAGACAGGTTATAGATGGCCTTGTAGGTCAGTATTAGTAATTTGAATTGGATACGCTGAGGGAGTGGGAGCCAGTGAAGAGATTTGCAGAGGGGAGAAGCGGAGGAGTAGCGAGGAGAGAGATGAATTAGTCGGGCAGCAGAGTTAAGGATGGACTGGAGAGCTGCGAGGGTGTTAGTTGGGAGGCCACAGAAAAGGATGTTACAGAAGTCGAGAAGGGAGATGAGGGTATGCACAAGCATTTTAGTAGAGTGAGAGTTGAGGAAGGGACAGATTCTGGAAATATTTTTGAGCTGGAGGTGGAGAGAGTTTGGATGTGCTGTTTGAAGGACAGGGCAGAGTCATGGGTTACTCTGAGGCAGCGGACCTCCGGTACGAAGGAAAGCATGATGTCGTCAATTGTTATAGATAGGTCTGGTAAGGAAGATCTGTGAGATGGGGGAAAGATGATCAGTTCAGATTTGTCCTCATTCAGTTTGAGGAAGCGGGAGGAGAAGGAGGATATGGCTGATAGACACTCCGGGATTTTGGAGAGCAGAGATGTGACATCTGGACCAGAGAGGTAGATCTCCGTATCATCGGCATAAAGGTGGTACTGGAATCCGTGGGACTTTGAGTTGCCCCAGGCCAAGTGTATAGATTGAGACGAGTAGGGGTCCTAGAACAGAGCCTTGAGGGACTCCAACAGAGAGAGGGTGGGAAGAGGAGGTAGTGTGGGAGTGGGAGACGCTGAATGTGCGGTTGGAGAGGTATGAGGAGATCCAGGATAGGGTAAGGTCTTTGATGCCAAAGGAAGAGAGGATCTGTAGTAGGAGGCAGTGGTCAACTGTGTCGAAGGCAGAGGACAGGTCTAGAAGGAGGAGTATAGAGTATTGTCCGTTCGCTTTGGCTGTAAGTAGGTCGTTAGTAATTTTGGTCAGGGCTGTCTCAGTGGAGTGATGTGGGCGGAAACCAGATTGTAGATTGTCAAAAAGCAAGTTAGATGAGAGATGGGAGGAAAGTTCAGCGTGGACGTGCTGCTCCTGGAGTTTGGAAACGAATGGGAGCAGCGATATTGGACGATAGCTGGACATAGCAGTTGGGTCGAGGGTTGGCTTTTTGAGGATAGGCGTGATTGTGGCATGTTTGAAAGCAGAAGGGAAGGTACCGGAAGTTAGTGATAGATTGAAGAGGTGGGTTAGTGATGGGATAAGAGTGATAGTTATTAAGGTTGAAGGAAGACTTTAAGTCCATCTAGTTCAACCCATATCCTATCCTAACCTGCCCTAACATGTTGATCCAGAGGAAGGCAAAAAAACCCCAAGTGGCAAACAGTAAGCTTCACATTGGGGAAAAAAATTCCTTCCCGACTCCACATACGGCAATCAGACTAGCTCCCTGGATCAACGCTGTATCTAGGAAACTAGTGAATATAGCCTGTAATATTATACTTTTCAAGAAAGGCATCCAGTCCCCTCTTAAATTTTAGTAAGGAATCACTCATTACAACATTAGACGGCAGAGAGTTCCATAGTCTCACTGCTCTTACAGTAAAGAATCTGCGTCTGTGATTATGGCTAAACCTTCTTTCCTCCAGACGTAGAGGATGCCCCCTCGTCCCCGTCACAGGTCTAAGAGTAAAAAGATCATTAGAAAGGTCTTTGTACTGTCCCCTCATATATTTGTACATTGTAATAAGATCACCCCTAAGCCTTCGTTTTTCCAAACTAAATAACCCCAAGTGTAATAACCTGTCTTGGTATTGCAGACCCCCCAGTTCTCTAATAACCTTGGTCGCTCTTCTCTGCACCCGCTCCAGTTCAGCTATGTCTTTCTTATACACCGGAGACCAGAACTGCACACAGTATTCTAAGTGTGGTCTCACCAGTGACTTGTATAGAGGTAAAATTATGTTCTCCTCATGAGCATCTATGCCTCGTCTAATGCATCCCATTATTTTATTTGCCTTGGCAGCAGCTGCCTGACATTGGCCACTAAATTTGAGTTTGTCGTCCACCCATACACCCAAGTCTTTTTCAGTGATAGTTTTGCCCAGTGTTTTACAATTAAGCACATAATTATACATCTTATTTGTTCTACCCAAGTGCATGACCTTACATTTATCCCCATTAAAGCTCATTTGCCATTTATCAGCCCAAGCTTCTAGTTTACATAAATCCTCCTGTAATATAAAATTATCCTCCTCTGTATTTATTACCCTGCAGAGTTTAGTGTCATCTGCAAATATTGAAATACTACTCTGTATGCCCCCTACAAGGTCATTAATAAATATGTTAAAGAGAAGCGGCCCCAATACTGACCCCTGTGGTACCCCACTGCTAACCGTGACCCAGTCCGAGTGTGCTCCATTAATAACCACCCTTTGTTTCCTATCCATGAGCCAGTTCTTAACCCACTTACACATATTTTCCCCTATCCCCATTGTTCTCATTTTATGTATCAACCTTTTGTGTGGCACTGTATCAAAAGCTTTTGAGAAGTCCATGAACACCACGTCCACTGCATTCCCTTGGTCCAGTCCTGAACTTACCCCTTCATAAAAGCTTATCAGATTAGTCTGACAAGAACGGTCCCTCGTAAACCCATGCTGATACTGTGTCATGAGGTTATTCAGCTTCAGATACTCCAAAATAGTATCCCTTAAAAAACCCTCCAGGATTTTACCCACAGTAGATGTTAAGCTCACTGGCCTATAATTTCCAGGTTCAGTTTTTGCCCCCTTTTTGAATATTGGCACCACATTTGCTATACGCCAGTCCTGTGGTACAGACCCCGTTATTATGGAATCTTTAAAGATTAAAAATAATGGTCTATCTATAACTGTACTTAATTCCTGCAGTACTCGGGGGTGTATCCCATCCGGGCCCGGGGATTTGTCAACTTTAGTGATTTTTAGACGCCGCCGTACTTCCTGCTGGGTTAAGCATGTGACATTTAATGGAGAAATTTTTTTATCTCTGATCATGTTATCTGTCATGGGATTTTCTTGTGTAAATACAGTTGAAAAAAAGTCATTTAGCATATTGGCTTTTTCCTCATCCTCATCCACCATTTCACCCAGACTATTTTTAAGGGGACCAACACTATCATTTTTTTAGTTTCTTGCTATTTATGTAGTTAAAGAATATTTTGGGATTATTTTTACTTTCTCTGGCAATGAGTCTCTCTGCCTCAATCTTTGCTGTCTTGATTTGCTTTTTACAGAATTTATTCAGTCTTCTGTATTTATTTAATGCCTCTTCACTACCTACTTGCTTTAATTCCCTAAACGCTTTCTTTTTGTCCCTTATTGCGCCCCTTACAGCTCTATTTAGCCATAGTGGTTTCCTCCTAATTCTAGCATGTTTATTCCCATAGGGTATATACTGTGCACAGGTCCTATTCAGGATACTAATAAACGTCTCCCATTTTCTTTGTGTATTTTTATGTCTCAGGATATCGTCCCAGTTTATTGCACCAAGATCATCTCTCATCCGTTGAAAATTTGCCTTCCTGAATTTTAGTGTCCTTGTAACCCCTCGACTACACATCTTATTAAAGGATACATGAAAGCTTATTATTTTGTGATCACTATTACCCAAGTGACCCCCAACCCTTATATTTGATATGCGGTCTGGCCTGTTGGATAATATTAGGTCTAGCAGTGCCCCCCCTCTTGTTGGGTCCTGAACTAGTTGTGAAAGGTAATTGTCCCTCATAGTTGCCAAAAACTTATTACCTTTGCTGGAACTGCAGGTTTCTGTTCCCCAATGTATTTCAGGGTAGTTGAAGTCCCCCATAATAATGACTTCTCCTTGAGTTGCTGCTTCATCTATTTGCTTTACGAGGATATTCTCTGTTGCTTCCATTATTTTAGGAGACTTATAACAAACCCCTATCAGTAATTTATTATTTTTCCCCCCTCCCCTAATCTCCACCCACAGAGACTCTACATCTTCATTAGATTCACAGATATCACACAGGATGGGTTTTAAGGATGATTTTACATATAAACACACACCCCCACCTCGCTTATTTTTACGGTCATTTCTAAACAGACTATAGCCCTGTAAATTAACCGCCCAGTCGTGGCTCTCATCCAGCCAAGTCTCAGATATCCCCACCATGTCATAATTATGTTCCAACAAAATTAATTCTAATTCCGCCATTTTGTTGGTGAGGCTTCTAGCATTAGTATACATGCACTTTATGTATCTCTCTGAACCTCTATTCTTTCTTAAATTATTAACTGTTCTAACCCCACCCCCCATGCCACCCCCACCCCCAATTTCATTATTTGTGCCCAGGTCTCTATCTGTACTGCCTTCCCCTCCTATAAAATGAATACCCTCCCCCCCAGTCCCTAATTTAAAGACTCCTCCAACCTTCTAGCCATTTTCTCCCCCAGCACAGCTGCACCCTCCCCATTGAGGTGCAGCCCATCCCTAGCATAGAACCTGTAGCCAACTGAGAAGTCGGCCCAGTTCTCCAGGAACCCAAACCCCTCCTTCCTACACCAATTCTTGAGCCACTTATTAACCTCCCTAATCTCCCGTTGCCTCTCTGGTGTGGCACGTGGTACCGGCAGTATTTCAGAAAATACCACGTTGGAGGTCCTTGCTTTAAGCTTGCAGCCTAATTCCCTGAAATCATCTTTAAGGACCTTCCACCTGCCTCTAACTTTGTCATTTGTGCCAATGTGCACCATGACCGCTGAGTCCTCACCAGCCCCTCCCAGTAATCTGTCAACCCGATCAGCGATGTGTCGGACTCGAGCGCCAGGTAGGCAGCACACTGTTCGACGATCCCTGTCTTTGTGACAGATTGCCCTATCTGTTCCCCTAATAATTGAGTCCCCCACTACCAGCACCTGTCTGGCCTGCCCTGCTCTCCTAATTCCCCCCTTACTGGAGCAGACACTCCCCCGGCTTTCAGAGGACATGCCTGGCTGCAGCAGTGCTACCCTGTACTGACAACCCCCTCATCTGCCAACTTTGCAAACTTATTGGGGTGTGCCAGATCAGGACTAGCCTCCCTGGCGCTCTTCCCTCTACCCCGCTTTCTAACTGTCACCCAGCTTCCTACTTCAGTGTCCTGCAGCTCCACCCTAGCATCCCCCCCTCATCTATCCCATTGAGCGTCTGCTCAGTGAGCAGAAGACTCCTTTCCATATTGTCTATGGATCTCAGTGTTGCCAGCTGCACATTTAGATCCAAGATTTGGGCTTCCAAATGCACAACGTGCTCACATCTCACACAGCAGTATGCACCCTCGACCGGCTGTTCAAGGACTGCATACATGTGGCAAGATGTACACTGGATGGCATTGGCAATAGTGGAGCACATATCTAATGGGGATTTCACCAGACAGCAAAGATAAGTAAAAATAAATAAAAAGTATTAATAAAATATACAGTAACAGCAATTCAGTAAATCCTCCCTTGGAAACTCCCTGAATCCAAAGTCACTGAATCTCAAGTCACACTTACCACCGTTCACACTTGCGCATCGGTCACACTCAGCTCGCTCACACTCGCTGAAGCAGAAGAATTAAAGAGAGATTTTTTATTTTTTTTTTTTCTCCAGCAGCAAATCACCCTGCTGCTCTAATGCACTTCCAAAAAAAGGCGAGGTTGGGGAGGAGGTGGGATGGGATGGGGTCGAGTGCACAAGTGGTGAGGTGTGATTTGGAGAGAAGATGAGCAAGCTCCCTTTCCGTGATGTTGGATAAGGAGGTTATGGGGTTTGGGCATTGGTCAGGTATACAAAGGGGTTGTGGTGGTTGAATAATAAAGACTTGCCGTGTTTGGTCTATCTTGTTTTTGAAGTGCGCGGCAAAGTCCTCAGCAGAGATTAGGGAAGTGGGAGGGGGCAGTGGTGGTGTGGAGGAGGGAGTTAAAAGTATTGAACAAATGTTTTGGGTTGTGGGATAAAGGAAGATACAAGGGATGTAAAGTAGGCCTGTTTAGCAGAGGTGAGAGCTGATTTGAATGCAAGCATTGCTTGTTTGAGTGCAGAGAAGTCATCTTGTGAATGCGTTTTCTTCAAGTGCCGTTCAGCAATTCTGGATGCTTTCCGAAGCTTTTTAGTGGTGTTATTGTGCCAGGGTTGTCTATTGATTTGTCGCTCTCTGTTATGCATGACAGGGGCGACCGAGTTGATGGCTGATGCAAGAGTGGCATTGTAGAAACTAATGGCAGTGTCTGTGTCGTGGAGTGAAGATATGGAGGACAGTGGTAGGATAGAGTCAGAGACTGTGTGAGTGTCTAGATGTGCAAGGTTTCTGCGGGGGTGCGCGTGTTACTGGACATGGGTGACAGGTGAGGAGGACAGGGATGAGAGAGTAGAAGGTGGGCAGATAGATTGAGAGGGAGGTTGTGAAGTTAGATAGGGAACTGAGGCGGGTGAAGACCAGGTCTAATGTGTGTCTGTGTGGGTGGCTGAGGAGGACCACTGGGTAAGTCCAAAGGATGAAGTACGGGCCAGAAGTTTGGAAGCTGCCAACTGGTGGGTGTCAATGGGGATGTTGAAGTCGCCCATGATGGTGGGAATGTCAGCAGAGAGAAAGTGAAGGAGCCATGTAGAAAATTGGTCTATGAAGGCAGTGGTTGGGCCTGGAGGTCTGTATATGACAGCCACTTGGAGGTTGTAGGGAGAGTAGATGCGGACAGAGTGGACTTCAAAAGAGGTGAGGACAAGGAAGGGAAGAGGTGGGATTGGGTTGAAGGTGCAGTTGGAAGAAAGGAGAATGCCCACTCCTCCACCATGTCTGCTGCCAGGGCGAGGAGTGTGGGTGAAGTGGAGGCCGCCATAGCATAGCGCAGCAGGGGAGGCGGTGTCGGAGGGTGTCAGCCATGTTTCAGTGAGGCCAAGGAAGGAAAAATTTTGAGAGGTAAAGAGGTCGTGAATCACATGGAGTTTATTGCAGACAGAGCGGGCATTCCAGAGTGATCCAGAGAGAGGGAGCTGAGTGGTGGGATCAAGGGCACGTATTTGAGGTTGGAAAGATTTTGGGAGTTTATATTGGATTGGGAGCAATAGAAGGGGGTAATAATGGAAGGTATGAGCTGTGGGGGTCCAGGATTGGGAGATGTCACCACCAGTGAGGAGAAGCAGAGAAGGTGGGAGAAGGAGAGTGGGCGATTTGTTTTGTGTGTTATTAGGAGAGATCTGAGGTTGAGGAGCAGGTCAGCAGAGGAGGTCAGGTGGGGGGGGCAAGAGGAAAAGAAAGATTATTACTTGGTTAGAGAGTGCTGGGGTCTGTGGATACCGAAAGAGAGTTAGGAGTAATGGAGGCAAAACCATTAGAGCATATGTCAGCATGCTAAAAGTAATTGTGGAGCTAACAAAGAAATTTAGTATTTTTAAACAGAGTTTAGGCGTACCTTATGGTCATTTCTGGCATATTTCAATTGTTATTCTTAAAATGACATCCTTATAATGACAAACCAATGTCTCTGAATTTATAACAGCTCAAATGCACATCAAACAGGCCAGGTGAGAACAGGAGGGAGGGGCAGCAGGGAGACTGGTCACACACACAGGAGGGGATTAATTAGAAGTCAGGAAGGAAAGAAAAAAAAAAAAAAAAAGGAAATGGATCCAAAAGGACAGATAAACCATTGATAGCAGACAGATACAGGGGTGATGATGGTATTGCAGTCAGGACACATACCATTGATAGCAGACAGATACAGGGGTGATTGGGGTTCAGGAAAGATGGGTGATGATGGTATTGCAGTTATTTCATGTAACTTTAGTCTGTGTATGGGGGGGGCGATAAAAGGTAACTTATTGGACGCTGCCTCTGGCCCAGTCTAATAGAACTTCGTACATTGCAGGCCGAGACAGCATTATTAGGCATGTAAGTATCGTAGTAACTAGGCCCCATACTATCGAGTACTTGGGAGCAGAGGACATTCAGCTGAACTCTGTCACACCTTCTTAGGGTATGTTTTCACGTAGCGGAAAGCATCCGGATTAGCTGCGGATTGAACGCTGCGTCCTACCGCAGCGTTTAATCGGCAGCGGCCAGATGTTACTGCATAGTGGAGTAGATTTTATGAAATCCCGTCTCCACTATGCGTCCGATTACGTGGGTGACACACCCGCTAAACTGGACATGCAGCGTGTCTTTTCAGATCGCAGCATGTCTATTTACCTTGCGGCGACGGAGCGTCGCCGCAAGGTAAATAGCACAGTCCTCTATAGCGGTGCGGCAATTCTGGATGAACACATCCGGAATCACCGCGCGTTCAGAAGGTGGCGGGGCTTTGGGCGGAGCGGGGTTTCCCCTCCATCCAAAGCGCTTTGGTTCCGGACCGTGGAACCATACCCTTAGATGCCATGTTTGCTTTTGACAGCAGCAAGTGGTTAAACTACTAGGGTTTTTGTTGCAGCTGCACCTGTGCCATCCCTGTGGTGTACACTTAATGTTCTGGGCCCAAAAGAGTTAATTGAAAAAAAAAAATAACAATGTTTTCTTTTGAAACATTTTAATATCTGTTTTTTTTTCTGGTGTTTTTCCTGTAATATAGGAAAGCCTAAGGCCAGAAATAAACCCCATAAAGCACTGTACATGGAGATTTTGGGATCAGATAATTTCTGTCCGTGGTGTTTGTGGAAACAAATCTTTTCTAAAAGCCTCAAACTTCTGTGTGTGAATCAGACCTGAGATCTAACGTGATAGAAGATTACAGTGCTGGAAGACGGGAAACATTCATATAGACGGCCGGTGGTGATGGAGTCATGACGGACTCTGGCCAAATGTTTCCAGAGCCGTAGTAGAAGATGAAGATGTCGTCCTCATCATGAAGTAGTTATTTCTCATGTCACATGTAATGAATATCTCCTGCAGTATTGCTAATGCTGATTCCTGTAAATGAGGAGAAATTAGTGTTATGGAAGATGAGTCTATGAGAAACATATTCAGCTGCCGACTCCGAGGAAGAAACTGCTTGTTGTCTGTAGCCTAAATATATAGGTTTTATTAGTAGATGTAAAGACGAAAACTATCATATTTTTTGAACTATAAGAAGACTCACCCCAAATTTTCAAAAAGAAAATAGGGAAAAAAAAATAATGTGTCAAATGGGGGTCCGCCTTACAGTCCGAATTTAGCTTACGCGGGAGGGGGGGATTGGCACAGGTGGAGGAGTGGTCACATGGGTGGTGCGGTGGTCCAGGCTGGTGCGGCAGCGGTGCTCTGTGCTGCGGCTGGCGGTGCTCTTTGCTGAGGCCGGCGGTGCTCTGTGCTGCGTCCGGTGGTGCTCTGTGTTGCGGCTGGCGTTGTTGCTCTGTGCTGCGGCGGCGAGGCTCCGCCGGCATTTTGTCAAAGCCCGGAGGCCCCCGCAGCTTCATTGCTGCAATGCGGTGGCCTCTGGAAAAATGGTTGCTGGGGGCGGCGTATGCTCAGATTCAGATCTCTGCAACAAGATCTCGTCTCCAGATCTCGGGATGAGATCTCGTTGCCAAGATCTGAATCTGAGCATGCGCCACCCCCAGTGGCCATTTTCCTGGAGGCCACCGCATCGTAGCAATGGAGCTGCTGGGGGCTCCGGGCTTTGACAAAATGACGGCGGAGCCCTGCGGCCCCAGCACGGAGCCCTGCCGCCTCATTTGTAAGTATATTCTGACTATATGACGCACCCCCATTTTCCTGCAAACTTTTTGGGGAAAAAAGTGCATCTTGTAGTCCGAAAAATACGGTAAATACTGCAAAATAATCTCATATGTTTCGCTTATTATCTCCAGTAATTGTATTATTACACAGGATTTTTATGATGTTACATCGGCTTATCTTCTCATTCAGGTCTCTACAATATCGGATCCTCTCAGTGAAGACCTTCTATAGAAGAGAATTTTCTTGATTTACCCATCAAAGATGGATATGGACAGAGACAAGATGGCGGAGAGGATATTACACCTCACACTAGAGATCCTCTTCCGGCTTACTGGAAAGGTGAGAGATTCAGATGACGTCACGTTACATCATTCTCATCTATGGGAATAACAGATGGATAGAACTGGAGAGGTGAGGACTCTGGAAATGTCTGTAGTGAGATTTATTAATGGTGTTTCTCCATATCCAGGATTATACAGTAGTGAAGAAGACCTCTAGTGACCACTGTCAGGACCCTGTGTCTGAGGAAAGACCTCTGAGCCCAATCACAGGGCCTCCACCTCACCCCCTGATGCATGAGGACATCAATGACCAGAAGATCCTAGAACTCACCTACAAGATGATTGAGCTGCTGACTGGAGAGGTGACACTGCTGGGAATGCTGGGAAATTATACAATAATGCTTTGAAGGAATTGGGAGGGGTGACGGAATCATTGTATGTGTCAGGTTCCTATAAGATGTCAGGATGTCGCTGTCTATTTCTCCATGGAGGAGTGGGAGTATTTAGAAGGACACAAAGATCTGTACAAGGACGTCAAGATGGAGGTTCCCCAGCCCCTCACATCACCAGGTAATAGACAGGACTAAATACACATGGCCTATAATTATCTGTATATAAAGAATGAAATCAGTCCCTGTATGTGTTTCCTCCAGATCTATCCAGTAAGAGGACAACACCAGAGAGATGTGCCCGTCCTCTTCTTCCACAGGACTATAAAGAAGAAGATCCCAATGTTCCTCAGGCTCAGCAGGTAGATGGAGAGAAGGTGTCATGAGATCTCCCCTATGATGTGTAGACGGCTGTGAATGTCTTGTGCTCAGTCTTGTTTTATCCACCAGTATTATATGTTTTATACTTGTGTAATGAGAACGGTGGAGATGACAGGATTAGAGCTGATCATAGATGTGACTTCTCCATCTGTCTGACCCTTTTACAATATTTGTTTCAGGTTGAAGATCTGACCTATATTAATAGTGCCGGAGAATATGTGAGGGGTGATGATCAGTGTAAAGAGGAGATTCCTACATATGACTACCCAGGTGAGTAGTAACCACTAAATGCAGAGAAGTCACAGATTCTTCTCAGTCACCGGCTGTGGCTGCTTTATCGCTGGTGTAGTGCGGCCGTATCACAAGTGTGATCACCATTTTGCCTCTAGACCACAAAATTCTCCTCCATCCAAAACTATTCAAATAACTTTGGGCATTGAAGGCCTTTTTTATAGATATTACAGCCTGGAAGATCTGCCCAGATCTGTAAACTACAAAGCCAATTGACAGCGTACGTAGAATGTGCTGACAAGTTAGAAAATCACTTGAAGAAAAGTATTATGATGGGTCTGTAAGAGAAAGCGGAGGGTAATGATGCTGTTGGCTTCCTAGAATCCTGATATCTTATTGGATGAATCTTCCTTCTCTCCCTTCTGTGCTGCTGAATGTCTCATATGGTCCCTACAAGACCAGGTCCAGTCTTTCTGGCCAAACATCGCTTTTATGTTTGACAACATTAAATGTGCTGTGAGGGCCAAGTGTGAATTTCTGTACAATGACAACAGTTTCCCTTCATCCTGACTTTTCAATTAAAAAAAAAAGACTAACTTTAACCCCTTAATAACCGGAGCTTTTTTTTTGGTTTTTCACTCCCCTTCTTTCCAGAGCCATAACTTTTTTTTTTATTTTTCCATCAATATGGCCATGTCAGGGTTTATTTTTTGCGGAACCAATTGTACTTTTGAACGATACCGTTGGTTTTACCATGTCGTGTACTTGAAAACGGGAAAAAAATTCCAAGTGCGGTGAAATTGCAAAAAAGTGCAGTCCCACACTGGTTTTTGCTTTTTTGCTAGGTTCACTAAATGTTAAACCTTACCAGCCATTATGATTGTCCAGGTCATTACGAGCTCATAGACAGCAAACATGTCTAGGTTCTTTTTAATCTAAATGGTGAAAAAATTCCAAAGTTTGCTAAAAAAAAAAAAAAAAAAAAAAAGAAGAAAAAAATATTGCTCCATTTTCCGAGACTCATAGCGTCTCCATTTTTCGTGACTCATAGCGTCTCCATTTTTCATGATCTCGGGTTGGGTGAGGGTTTATTTTTTGCATGTCGCACTGACGTTTTTAATTATACCACTTTTGTGCAGATACGTTCATTTGACGCGCCCATTATTGCATTTTAATGCAATGTCGCGGCGAACAAAAAAAAGGAATTTTGGCATTTTGTTTTTTTCTCGCTACGCCGTTTAGCGATCAGGTTAATCCTTTTTTTTATTGATATATCGGGCGATTCTGTACACGGCGATACCAAATATGTGTGTTTGTTTTTTATTGTTTTTTTTATATTTTTAAACACTTTTTTTTTTTACTTTTGGCATGCTTCAATAGCCTCCATGGGATTCTAGAAGCTGCCAGTACTCGATCGCCTCTGCTACATAGAGGTGATGCACAGATCACCTCTGTAGCAGAATGACAGCATTGCTATGAACGCCAACCACAGGGTGTCGCTCATAGCAATCTGCTATCAACAACCATAGAGGTCTTAAGGAGACCTCTGGTTGTGATGGCAACACATTGCTGAACCCCGATCACGTGACGGGGGTCAGCGATGCGTGTATTTCCAGCCGCACGACTGGAAGCTCTAGTTAAATGTCGCTGTCAGCGTTTGACAGTGGCATTTAACTAGGTAATAGGTGCGGGCGGATCGTGATTCCGCTCGTACCTATTGGGGGCACGTCAGCTGTTCTGACCTAGGGCTTGGGTCACTGTGTTACCTGCTGTTCTGTAGTCTGAGACATCAAGAAGAATCGGGTATTGAGTAAGAACCAGGAGGACAGAAAATATACAAAATGAGAACATATAATAGTAGTCAGTAAACGAGCCGGAGTCAGAACAAGAAACATATACACAAGCCGGGAGCTGAGTACAAAAGACTGAACCAGAGGAGCACAAGGCTGTATCTGGCAGCTTCCATCAATATGCTTCGAGCTTTAATAGGGTGTGGGGCTTTCCAGTTGGCTGAAGCAGGAAGCTTATTACTTCAGCTGAATACACTCATACTGCCAGACTGGTTGATGCTACAGGTCCCAGGCAACCTAGTTTTAGTGGTTGGACAGAGCCTGCGCCACCCAAAAGGTTCTGGTTCCGACATCTCCATTACCAATGTCGCCTGCAGAATGTATAACGGGGCTCCTGGTGACAGAAGAATATGTTGCAGGAGCAGATCCCAGAGGAGATGGGACACACTATATGAAAAACCTTAATATGACAAAATGTCAGAAAACCAGAGCAGTAGAAATCCCCATAAAGTGACTCCAGTTTGGAAATTATAACACTCAGTAAATTAATCTATAGGAGTAGTGACTATTTTGATTCTACAGGCACTTTTCAGATTTTAGCATTCAGTGGATGTTGGAGAGTGATAATTGCAAATATACCATTTTATTACCCAACACATAGAGCCCAGATTGTGCTCCAGGAGACACACACACTATAAATTAAGTGGGTTCTTCTCACTATAGTTATGCCAAATACATGGAGGCCAAATGTGATTTGGGCACACTGCAAGGCTCAGAAGCAAGGGGGAGATTTGAGAGCGGATATTGCTGTATTGGTTTATGGAATCCATGTTGTTTTCAATAGCTTTTGAGCTACTAATAATGTGGAAACCTTTTGTTTTTCCACTGACAGATGATGGACCTGAGTGGGGACTTGTTTTTTCTGAGATGAGTAGAAGTTTTTATTACTATTATTTTCGCCTACATAACATTGTTTGGCGGCTTTTAATTCCACGTTTGTGAGGCAGAATGAACAAACAGTTGAACACCACCACGCTCCACTGGTTCATGCTCTGAAGTTTTCTATTAGACTGAGAACTGTCATTATCTTGGTGAATAATTCAATATTTTTAAAACACTTGACATTTTTATTGACGGTTTAAGTAGAAATATTAAAAAGTAAAATTCAAGGATATTATATTTAAAAATAATTGGTTTTATTCTTGGCAGATGACTGTACCAGGAGATCAGAGGGACAGCTGACATCTTCAGTTTTTAAATCAGATGATCTTGAGATCCCACAGGATACAATCAAAGTGAAAGCCATTACTCCAGATATACCATCATCTCTTCACAGCAAAGATCTATCATCTGATCCTTTGAAACAAGTCCTAACTTTTTATTCATTACCGGCAAATATGGAAAATCAAAGTAAAAAAATAAGCTTTAAAAAACAAACTACTCCTAAATCAAAGAAGTCATTTTCACCTTCAGAATATGGAAACAGTTTTCCCCTCGAAAAGTCTGTTCTTAAACCTCAAAAAATTCACACAGCAGAGAAAAGATTTTCTTGTTCCAATTGTGGGAGATGTTTTAATCAAAAGTGGAGTCTCGTTATACACCAGAGAACCCACACAGGGGAGAAGCCTTTTTCCTGTTCAGAATGTGGGAAATGTTTTATCCAGAAATCAGATTTAGTTATTCACAAGAGAACTCACACAGGGGAAAAGCTATTTTCATGTTCAAAATGTGGAAAATGTTTTAATCAAAAGTGTAATCTTGTTATGCACCAGAGAACCCACACAGGGGAGAAGCCTTTTTCCTGTTCAGAATGTGGGAAATGTTTTATCCAGAAATCAGATTTAGTTAAGCACCAGAGAACCCACACAGGGAGAAGCCTTTTTCATGTTCAGAATGTGGTAAATGTTTTACCCGGAAATCGCATCTTGATGGCCACCAGAGAACCCACACAGGGGAGAAGCCTTTTTCATGTTCAGAATGTGGAAAATGTTTTAACCAAAAATCTAGTCTTGTTATTCACCAGAGAACCCACACAGGGGAGAAGCCTTTTTCCTGTTCAGAATGTGGGAAATGTTTTAGCAAGAAATTAGATTTTGTTAGGCACCAGAGAACTCATACAGGGGAAAAGCCTTTTTCCTGTTCAGAATGTGAGAAATGTTTTATCCAGAAATCAGATTTGGTTACACACCAGAGAACTCATACAGGTGAGAAGCTTTTTTCTTGTTCAGAATGTGGGAAATGTTTTTTATGGAAATCATATCTTCTTAGACACCAAAGAATGCACACAGGGGAGAAGCCTTTTTCATGTTCAGAATGTGGGAAATGTTTTATCTGGAAAACAGAGCTTGATGAACACCAGAGAACCCACACAGAGGAGAAGCCTTTTTCATGTTCAGAATGTGGGAAATGTTTTATCCGGAAAACGTATCTTGATAGCCACCGGAGAACCCACACAGGGGAGAAGCCTTTTTCATGTTCAGAATGTGGGAAATGTTTTATCTGGAAAGCACATCTTGATAGCCACCAGAGAACCCACACAGGGGAGAAGCCTTTTTCATGTTCAGAATGTGGGAAATGTTTTAGGTGGAAAACACATCTTGTTGGCCACCACAGAACCCACAAGGGGAGAAGCCTTTTTCATGTTCAGAATGTGGGAAATGTTTTATCCGGAAAACGCATCTTGAAAGCCACCAGAGAATCCACACAGGGGAGAAGCCTTTTTCATGTTCAGAATGTGGGAAATGTTTTATCCAGAAATCAGATTTGGTTACACACCAGAGAACTCACACAGGTGAGAAGCTTTTTTCTTGTTCAGAATGTGGGAAAGTGTTTTTATGGAAATCACATCTTCTTAGACACCAAAGAATTCACACAGGGGAGAAGCATTTTTTATATTCTTAATTCCCTTTACCCACGAGGGTGGTTTGTATGTTCTTGACATGGGAAATTTTTACAATTTTGACCGTTGTCATTTTATGAGGCAATAAATCTGGAATGTTTCAACGGATCCTGGTGACTCTGAGGCTGTTTTTTTCGTGAGATATTATGCTTCATGATAGTTATAAAATTTCTTTGCTATGATTTGCGTTTATTTGTGAAAAAAAAGTGGATATTTGGCAAAAATTTCACGATTTTCCAACTTTTGAATTTTCATACCCTTGAATCATAGACATACATAGTCTCTCGCCAACCTTAACCCTTCGCACTGCCTCCCATGCTTCACCCGTCCCACTAAACAGGAGCTCTTGGAACGCTCGCTGTCTGCACATGAACTTTCCTTCATCCATGATCTTTTTATTAATAACAAACTTTCCTTCCCAGCCCATCATTGAAACCGGGCCCTCATCACCCCTCTGACACCACCTCTCCTGCTGCACCTCCAAATGGTGGATTTCCATCACTTCCCACCACAACCCCCCCTCCCCAGCATGCAAGCATGGTGGAGAATGGCTTTCTCATGTCAGATAACTGCTCCTTTCCTCTTCCTTCTGACCACCCTCTGTTACTCTCCTTCCTTTGAGGTGCACTCTCCGCGCATCAACTCCCCCTCACCAACCTTCAACTAGCTGTCATTTACGCCCCCCAGGACCAGCCATACCTTTCTTTGACACTCACCACTGGCTACTCATTCTTTCCACCGACTCCCATATCACCTGGAGACTTCAACAACCCCATGCACACTTCCCTTCAAGCTGCCACTAACTTCCATCCCTCACTTCCTCCTCAGCATCACTCAGTGGTTCTGCAGCCACTCACAAAGAGGGCCACACACTAACCTCATCTCACCCGCTCTGTTCCATATCTAACCTCTTAACTTACTCTTCCTTTTTCTGACCACAACCTACTTACAATTCTCTTCCTCTCCTCTCCGTCCACAATCCCCCCCAAACTTGCACACCCTCGCAGAACCTTACAACACCTCAATCTACACTCACTGTCTGATCCCTCTCCCTTTTACAGACATAAGTTCCCTACACAATGCAGAGCCCTGCCGTCTATGTAACACAATAGCTGGAGCCTGAATCTGTCGCCCCCTCTCACCAATACCAAAGCTCGCAAAATCAACAGACAGCCCTGCACCCACTGTCAAAGACTGAGGCGAGCTTCCAGGGCTGCTGAGCGAAGATGGAAAAGATTCCACTCCAATGAGGACTTCATCACATTCAAACAGTCCCTCACTACTTTCAAGACCACACTCGCTGCAGCAAAACAAACCTACTTCTTATCTCTCATATTCTCCCTGTCTCACAACCCTAAACAGTTATTCAACACCTTCAATTCTCTCCTCCGCCCCCCCCCACAGCACCTCCTCCCTCCCCCCTCATCTCAGCCAAAGACTTTGCCTCATTTTTCAAGGAGAAGATCGATAACATCAGACACAGTTTTGGTCAACAACCCCCAGAGCCCTTCCTCCTAACTGCCCTGCCCTCCTCCTCCAAAACCAACTTCTCCACCATTACAGAAGATCGACTCTCCACCCTACTCTCAAGATCACATCTCACTACCTGTGCACTTGACCTAATCCCATCCCACTTCATCCCAAACCTCACCACAGTGTTCATCCCAACCCTAACCCATCTCTTCAACCTATCACCAACAACTGGTGTTTTCCCCTCAAGCTTTAAACATGCCTCAATCACACCTATCCTCAAAAAGCCCTCTCTTAACCCATTGTGATGTATGGTGTACAGTTCATATAGCGTCTTGTGCTTGGGTGCGAGGAAAACACATGAGACACAGGTTTGATATGGAAGGACTTGTATTACTTCATACAAGTAGGCAAAAGGGTCACACAGTTTGCAGGTACAGAGGCAGGAGACACAGCAGGCCAGAGTAACTTTAAGCTCAGCAATAACTCTCCACAACAGGTTCAGGATCTCTTCTCTGTTACCGTAATTCCCTTGCAAACGTGGATTTATCAAACAGCAGGTTTCCAGAGTCCACAAGTGTTCCAAAGTTCCTCAGTAGGAAATGGCTGAAGTACCAAGTCCAAGGTTTCCAGGAGTCAGGTCACAGGCTGACTGCAGGCTTGATTCTGAAGCATTGATTGCTCAGCTGAGGCTGCTTAAGAGGCAAGAGGGAGAGAATCAGGGCGGGAACATGAAAGCTGGAAACTCCATATTGACTGAGGGCAAGATAGCTGCAGCAAGACAGAAAGCAAAATGGCCGACGGAAAAAACTGAGTTTCAAGAAACATGTCAAAAGAGACAAAGAACATTACATTACTCCCCCCTTAGGGACAACCTCCGGATGACCTCAGACCAGGCTTGTCTGGGTACCTCTGATGAAACTGGCGGAGCAAGCGAGGAGCATTAATGTTATTGATTGGTTCCTATGAGTTGTCCTCCACTGGGTAGCCCTGCCATTTAATCAAATATTGTAACTGATTTCTGTACAACCTGGAATCTAGAATCCTTTCCACCACAAATTCTTCCTGACCATCGACCAGCACTGGGTCAAGGCAAGGAGAAGAATGTCCAGGAAACGTATTGGGTGTTGCAGCCTTTAGTAGGGATACATGAAAAACAGGGTGGATTCTCATAGTTCTGGGTAGTTGAAGACGACAAGCAACCGCACTTATAATTTTACTGATTTTATACGGTCCAATGTACTTATGTCCCAATTTAGACGATGGTATCTTTAACTTAAGATTTCTGGTTGACAGCCAGACCAAGTCTCCTACCTTGAAAGCTGGTGCAGGTTTACGAAATTTATCTGCTGCTTTCTTGTACCTTTCTTGAGCCAATTCCAGATTTTCCTTTAGAAGATCCATATTCTTTTGTAAAGAAGTGATTCTTTCAGCCACTGCTGGCAAGGGCGTATCTATGGAAAATCGAGGAAGAATGTTAGGATGATAACCTAAATTGGAATAAAAAGGAGACTGCTTAGTGGAGGCACTCTGAGAGTTGTTATAGGAGAACTCAGCCAGTGGGAGTAGATCCACCCAATCATCCTGTAAGTGGCAGATAAAGCAGCGGAGATAATGCTCCAGGGTCTGATTGGTTCGTTCTGTCTGTCCATTAGTCTGGGGATGAAAAGCAGAACAAAGGTTTACTTTAATGTCCAATGAGGCACTGAAATTTTGCCAAAACCTTGAAGTGAATTGCACCCCTTGATCCGAAATGACCTCATCCGGTACTCCATGCAAGCGAAACACATTCTTAATCATTAAATCTGATGTCTGTTTTGCAGTGGGTAAGCCGACACAGGAGATAAAATGAGCTGCCTTTGTTAAACGATCGACCACCACTAGAATGGTGTTCTTCCCTTGAGAGGTTGGTAACTTCACAATGAAGTCCATAGAAATGGATCCCCACGGGTGGGACGGGGTGGGAAGGGGTTGCAACAGACCAGATGGTGAGGAGCGAGGTGTTTTGCATCTTGCACAGACTTCACATGAAGTGACAGTTTAAAACGTCTTTCCTGTAAGTGGGCCACCAAAAGAAACGAGAAAGAAATTCTTGTGTCTTTAGAATTCCTCTATGCCCAGCTATCGTGGATGAGTTGCAATACTCTCAATCTGACTGTTTCAGGTATATACAGGCGTTGTCCCTGAATCCACACACCATTCTTAAAGACAAGACTTACGTCCCTTGGGGGTTGTGCCAACAAAGAATCCGCATGGTATGCTTCCTTGATGTCTTTAAGTAGGTCTTGATTATGAATCACTCCCAGGAATCTAGAGTCAGGAAGAATAGTCTTAGGAGGAGTAAGTGGACGGGTCTCTGTTGAATGAATCCTAGAGAGTGCATCAGCCTTTCCATTGCACGATCCTGGCCTATAAGAAATTACAAAATTAAATTGGTTTAGGAAAAGATTCCAGCGAGCCTGGCGAGGAGTCAGGCACTTAGCCGACCTGATAAATTCAAGGTTACGATGGTCTGTCAGGACGACTATTTGCTGTGCAGCTCCCTGAAGAAGGTGTCTCCATTCCAAGAAGGCGGCAATAATGGCCAACAATTCTCTATTGCCCACATCGTAGTTCCTCTCAGCCGAAGACAACCGCTGGGAAAAGAAAGCACAGGGATGCAAGACATTCTTCTCACCTGTTCTCTGAGAGAGTATAGCTCCAACGGCACAGTCTGAAGCATCCACCTCTATTATGAAGGCAAGTTCGGGGTTGGGATGTACTAAGATAGGTGCGGTGGTAAATTTATCCTTTAGACGGGAAAATGCTTCCTGGGCTTGCGGGGTCCAGGAGAACCTAGACTCTTTCCGGGTAAGTTGGGTGATAGGTGACACTACCTCAGAGAAATTCCTAATAAAACGTCTATAGAAGTTGGCAAACCCGATGAAGCGCTGCACCTCCTTCACATTCCTAGGAATTGGCCAATCCTTGATGGCTTGGGTCTTGCTTCCATCCATACTAATCCCTTGCGTAGACAGTACATACCCCAGAAATTGAATTTCGGTCCTATGGAATTCACACTTTTCAAGTTTGATGTAAAGATGGTTCTGTCTTAGGCGTTCTAAGACCATTCTCACATGTCCATGATGTTCCTCTGTGGAGTTAGAAAAAATTAAAATATCCAGATAAATCACCACGAATGTATCTAGGAGATCCCTGAAGATGTCATTCACCAAGTGTTGGAAAGTGGCTGGGGCGGTACACAGACCAAAATACATGACTAGATATTGAAAGTGTCCATAGCGTGACCTGAATGCAGTCTTCCATTCATCCCCAGGTCTAATACGGACCAAGTTATAGGCCCCACCGAGATCCAGTTTAGAGAAAATTTTGGCATGCCGCACTCTCTCCAATAACTCAGGGATTAAAGGCAATGGATAACGGTTTCTAATAGTAACCTTATTGAGTTCCTATAGTCTATGCAGGGTCTCAGAGATCCATCTTTCTTCACAAAGAAGATGGGTGCACCTGCAGGAGATGAAGATGGGCGTATGAAGCCCTCGGCTAGATTTTCGTCTATGTAGTCCTTCAAAGCCTTTAGCTCGGGCCCCGCCAGGGGGTAGATCTTACCAAAAGGTATCTCTGCTCCAGGCAATAATTCAATTGGACATTCATATGGACGGTGAGGGGGAAGCTGGTCAGCGTTCTTCTTGTCACATAAATCCACATAGTCCTGGTATACAGCTGGTAGTTCAGGGACTGACATGGTTCCTTTAGGAACAGAGCAAGCTGAAACTTCTGGACTCATCTGTTTCTCCGGAAAGTGTAATTCCTTGTTCTCCCAGTTAATCGTAGGGTTCTGAGCCTGCAGCCATGGTAGCCCTAGAATAATGGGAAAGTGGGGAGAAGAGATAAGCATATAGGACAGTTTCTCCTGATGATCTTTACCCATAAGGACCCTCAAAGGCTCCGTTTCCTGATCCACTGGTCAGCAGGGAGCCATCCACAGTCTCCATCTGTACTGGAGTAGCCTTCTTCACTGAACGTATCCCCTGTTTCAGAGCAAAGGAGATATCCATAAAATTTCCACTTGCCCTTGAGTCGATCATAGCAGAGCTAGACACCCAGACTGAGTCAACCCAGAGTTTGATGGAAAGGAAGCAATGAGAATTGTTTTTCTTACAACTCAGCTGGGACACTGCTGAGGAAACTTGAAAAATTGCAGCGCTTACACAGTCAGCGTCCTCAGAAGTAACGGAGTTTAAGTCCGAGAAATCAATGTTGCTGCAGATCTCTCTGGAGCTTGAGGCTTGGACATGACAGATCTCCTCTCGCAATACTCAGTGAATGACTGCTGCAGTAGTCTTACGAGAACGGCTGGGGCAGTTTATAATGAAGTGCCCTGACTTACCACAGTAGAAACATAGATTTTTCTTTAAACGATATTCTTTGCGTGCATCACTAACCCGTCTTTGTAAAGAGTCCACCTGCATGGGTTCAGGTTCTGGTTCCCGTGTGATCCTACTGTCACGCTGTCTAATGATATGTATACAATGTCAGTAAACTATTAATACAGGAACAACACTCTATACAACAACTAGTATAGCAACATCAGCATGTAAGTATAGAATAGATTTACCTGACACGATATCTGCTGAACTCAGGGTTAATCTTGAGGACTTGATGAGCTGAAACAGGAAAGAGGTGGACCGGGATCTAACCTGACCCTAAACTGGGGTCCTAACTAATCCCTCACCTTGGAGGTACTGATAATGGTTCAGAGGTCCAAGTCACCAACCTAACCCTGTCTCCTATCAGACCCTGAACCCTGTAATCAGTCCTAAGAAGGATCCTGACTACCACCAAAGGGATATGGGCTGATCTTAGCTAAATACACAGATTAGACATATAAGACAGACCGGATAACACTCGCTTGCATACACACTCAAACACCAAAGGAACATAAATGGTCTGGGAAATAAACTCTAACCAAGTTGAGCTTAGAACAACTAAGGAGCTCACAACTAAAGTCTATACAGATTCATTCCTATCTGTGGTCTGCATGAAGGTTTCACTGGCAACTCCCCAAGCAGACAACCAGGAATTTAAAGGAAACCAATCAATAATCAATTGCAGCCGGGAGAAACTGCACCCAGTCCCAGCACCGAGCACAGACAGAATTAACTCCCTAGCTGCCAAACACAAAGAAACAGCAGCTCAGCTGTGAGAAGTCAAAATGTGCAACCGCGACGATCTTCGTGGCAATGCACACGACACCTACTCAAAGGTTCCTTAGCTGAGGAGGAAGGTAGGAAAAGGTTAGTGCGATTACTTTCGAACCATCTCTCTTGTCTGCGTTCAGTCAGACGAGCATCAATACGGATGCAGTAGTTAATAAAGTCACCTAACGCAGTGGGAGGGTCGGCACGAGCCAGTTCATCCTTAATCAGTGGAGACAACCCTTTCCGAAAAATAGATTTTTTTGGCAGAACTGTCCCAAGTGGTATCGAGGGCCCATCTCCTGAAATCCAAGGCATATTCGGCTACTGAGCGCTTACCTTGGCGCAAAGTTAACATGGCTGCTTCAGCTGTTGCAGCTCGATTGGGGTCATCAAACACATGCCCCATGGCTGAAATGAAAGCATCAAGATGATTCAAACATTCATCCTCAGTCTCAATCAGTGAGTTTGCCCACATCAAAGCCTTGTTGGTAAGCAACATGATTATAGTAAGCACTTTGAATCGTTCAGTGGGAAATTGTGAAGCATGTGCAGAGAAAAATAGATTGCATTGGTTAATAAATCCCTGAATTTCTCACGTTCACCGCCAAAATGAAAAGGGGGTAACTTGGGGATTCCAGAACTCGGGGTTATGGCTGGAGCCTGGACTCGTTCCTCTAGAGCCTCAATCCTGGCTCGTAAATCCTGGGTAGTTTGTCCAAACACTTGCAAATTGTGATTAGTGAGGTCCTGTAGGCTTGTAAAACGGGTCTTTAAAGTCTGTATATCTGCAAGGATTGTATCAGTCACTCCGCAAAGCTCCTTTATGCGAGCCTCCATCTTCCAGATCTTTTAAGCCAGAAGACTGGAAGGAGAAGAGGAAAGGAAAAAAAAACACAATAGTGTTTACCTGTGGTAACACTCCAGAGTAAAATTAAGGGAATGTGCTCACCTGGAATGGTTGTGAGAAGTCACAACCACTGTCATCACAGAAGGTATAAACGGACATCTGATATCCACAGTCACAGCAAACACGGCCTTCCCAGACCCAGCAGACACGAACGTTGGCTTCAGAATCTTGTGATGTATGGGTGTACAGTTCATATAGCGTCTTGTGCTTGGGTGCGAGGAAAACACATGAGACACAGGTTTGATATGGAAGAACTTGTATTACTTCATACAAGTAGGCAAAAGGGTCACACAGTTTGCAGGTACAGAGGCAGGAGACACAGCAGGCCAGAGTAACTTTAAACTCAGCAATAACTCTCCACAAAAGGTTCAGGATCTCTTCTCTGTTACCGTAATTCCCTTGCAAACGTGGATTTATCAAACAACAGGTTTCCAGAGTCCACAAGTGTTCCAAAGTTCCTCAGTAGGAAATGGCTGGAGTACCAAGTCCAAGGTTTCCAGGAGTCAGGTCACAGGCTGACTGCAGGCTTGATTCTGAAGCACTGATTGCTCAGCTGAGGCTGCTTAAGAGGCAAGAGGGATAGAATCAGGGCGGGAACATGAAAGCTGGAAACTCCATATTGACTGAGGGCAAGATAGCTGCAGCAAGACAGAAAGCAAAATGGCCGACGGAAAAAACTGAGTTTCAAGAAACATGTCAAAAGAGACAAAGAACCTTACACCCATCCTCTGTATAAACAACAGAGGGACGAAGGAAGATTTTCCGAAACGCGCGTCGGGGCGCATTCTAGGCAGCATCCACGCCACCTTATTCCTCTCCCGGGTCTTTTCAGGTATTGGTTATCCATTTATATCCTCACGGCTTCACTGGGCTTATAATGGTAATTCTTTTGTTAGCTATCATAGCTCATCTTGGCTTGCGCTTTATTTAGTAGCATTCAGCACTATTATTATACATACTGGTTCTGATTTTCATCACATCAATGATTTAGTATAGACCGGATTTTGCACTATTATTGTACTTATCGGTTTTATTTGTTCACTTGATTTTTGTGTTTTATCAGTGTTTTTTGTTCACTTTAGTATTTGCATCAGTATAATTCTTTCATCCTTGTATATTCAAGCATTTATTTTTCCTTATTTTTATGTTCTGTAGCCTTGATATTTGCACATTATTGTGTTCATTTATCACTATATAGCATTATTTTTTGCATCTTTTTGCACATTTTTAGAGGCATTTGTTCATATTAGCCATTGGATAACTATATTTCACCATGTACTACTTTTAGATATGTACCTGAGTACACCATTAAAGGCCTGGGCATTAGGCACTATTAGGTGGTGTGCATGCTTCCTTTTTATTGACATTGTTATATCTGTGCCATGTTTTTATGTTTGTAATATTATCCAATAAAACTTCAACATTGTATACTTTTCCTGTCTTGGTTGGTTTTTCTTTCCCCCTGATCCTTATGCACTTGGGTGTTTGTTTACCCATCCTCTGTATCTAGCTATCACCCTATATCACTTCTCCCCTATGCCTCAAAACTACTGGAACAACACGTCCATCTTGAACTGTCCTCCCACCTCTCATCTTGCTCCCTCCTCGACCACCTACAATCTGCCTTCCGGCCACACCACTCCACTGAAACTGCCCTAACTAAGGTCACCAATGACCTACTATCTGCCAAGGCCAAGTGACACTACTCTGTCCTCCTCCTCCTGGACCTGTCCTCTGCCTTTGACACAGTGGACCATTCCCTATTACTACAGACCCTCTCATCTCTTGGTATCACAGACTTGGCCCTATCTTGGATCGCGTCATACCTAACAGACTGGACATTCAGCGTCTCCCACTCACACACCACCTCCTCACTGCACCCTCTATCTGTTGGAGTCCCGCAAGGTTCAGTCCTAGGGCCCCTGCTCTTCTCCATCTACACCTTCGGCCTCGGACATCTCATAGAATCTCACGGCTTTGAATATCACCTCTATGCTGATGACACACAGATCTACATCTCTGGACCAGATATCACCTCCCTACTAAACAGAATCCCTCAATGTCTGTCCACTATTTCATCCTTTTTCTCCGCTAGATTCCTAAAGCTTAATATGGACAAAACAGAACTCATCATCTTTCCCCCATCTCACACAACCCCTCCAATGGACCTATCAATTAATGTAAATGACTGCCCACTCTCTCCAGTCCCACAAGCTCGCTGCCTCGGGGTTATGCTTGACACTGATCTCTCTTTTAAACCACATATCCAAGCCCTCTCCACCTCCTGCCGACTTCAACTCAAAATATCTCACGTATCCGTACATTCCTCAACCAAGAATCTGCAAAAACACTAGTCCATGCCCTCATCATCTCCCGCCTCGACTACTGCAACCTCCTGCTCTGTGGCCTCCCCTCTAACACTCTCGCACCCCTCCAATCTATTCTAAACTCTGTTGCCTGACTAATCCACCTGTCCCCCCGCTATTCCCCTTCCTCTCCCCTCTGTCAATCCCTGCACTGGTTCCCCATTACACAAAGACTCCAGTTAAAAACCCTAATCATGACATACAAAGCCATCCACAACCTGTGTCCTCCATATATCTGTGACCTCGTCTCCCGCTACCTACCTGCACGCAACCTCCAATCCTCACAAGATCTCCTTCTCTACTCCCCACTTATCTCCTCTTCCCACAATCGCATACAAGATTTCTCCCGCTCATCCCCCCTACTCTGGAACTCTTTACCACAACATATCAGACTCTCGCCTACCATGGAAACTTTCAAAAAGAACCTGAAGACCTACCTCTTCTGACAAGCCTACAACCTACAGTAACCAAAGATCCACCAAACCGCTGCACGACCAGCTCTACCCTCACCTACTGTATCCTCACCCATCCCTTGTAGATTGTGAGCCCTCACGGGCAGGGTACTCTCTCCTACTGTACCAGTCGTAACTTGTATTGTCTAAGATTACTGTACTTGTATTTATTATGTATACCCCACCTCACATGTAAAGCGCAATGGATTAAATGGCGCTATAATAATAAATAATAAGTCACACAAAATACTTAGAGTAACATTTCCCACATGTCAACTTACACAATTTTGGAACCAACATTTTTTTTTTGTTAGGAAGTTATAAGGGTTCAAAGTTGACAAAATTGACAAAACCATTTTTTAGAGACCACATCAAATTTGAAGTCACTTTGAGGGGTCTATGTGATGAAAAATGCCAAAGTGACACCATTCTAAAAACTGCACCCCTCAAGGTGCTCAAAACCACATTCAAAAGTTTATTAACCCTTCAGGTGCTTCACAGGAATTTTTGGAATGTGGAAAAAAATGAACATTTAACTTTTTTTCACAAAAATTTTACTTAAGATCCATTTTTTTTTTTATTTTGACAAGGGTAACAGGAAAAAAATGGACCCCAAAATTTGTTGTGCAATTTCTCCTGAGTACTCTGATACTCCATATGAGGGAGAAAACCACTGTTTGGGAGCATGGCAGAACTCGGAAGGGAGGGAGCGCCTTATGACTTTGTGAATGCAAAATTTGCTGGAACAATTGGCGGATGCCATGTCACATTTGGAGTCTCTGATGTGCCTAAACAGTGAAGATTCCCCACAAGTGACATCATTTTGGAAACTAGACCCCTCAGGGCACTGATCTAGATGTGTGGTGAGCACATTGAACCCTCAGGTGCTTCACAGATGTTTTTAACGTTGATCCATAAAAGTAAAAAAAATACAATTTCCCCACAAATGTTTTTAGCATAAAATATTGTATTTTCATAAGGGTAACAGGAGAAATTGCACCATACCATTTATTGTACAATTTCTCCTGAGTACGCTGATACCCCATATGTTGGGGAAAACTACTTTTGAGGCACAGTGAAAAGCTCAGAAGGGAAGAAGCACCATATTTGAGTTCAGATTTTGTTAGAATGGTTTGAGGGTGCCATGTCACATTGGCGGAGCCCTTGAGGTGCCAGAACAACAGAAACCCCCTATATGTGAACTTGTTTTACAAACTACACTCCCCAATGAATTAATCTAGTGGTGCAGTGATCATATTAACACCACATGTGCCTCACAGCATTTTATACCACTGAGTGGTGAAGAAAGGATAAATTACATTTTTACCACTAAAATGTTGATTTAGCCCCAAGTTTTTAATTTTTCTAATGGCTAATAGGATTTTTTACCCTTCCCCACGACAGCACCCAATGAGAGAGGGGATCCGCCCATAGGAACAGGAAACCTACAGAATAAAAGGAGGCGGTCCCCCTCTCCTCATTTTTTGGTTTCCTGTTCCTATGGGAACCCTGGAAATACCTACAGTAAGAAGAGGATTCCTAGGCCAATGCATCCGCCTGTGTGGTATCTCCGGGAACAGCAGGGGCTGCGGTGCCAGAACCAGCGATGGGGGAGCCCCTGCATGCAGCCTCCCCCATCGACTGATTGCCAGCATCTATGCGACCGGGTCCGGGAGAGGCTGCCCGGTCTCATGAGTGCGCTTGGGGAAGCTCTTTCAGCGGTGGACGCCGGCTTTTTTCATAAATTCCCGGCGCCGTGCTGCCGTGCGGGCAGGAGATATTCCAGCGCGTCTGACCCGGAAGTAGCCGGAGCACTTCTGGGCCTAGGCCGGGGAGGCGGAGAGATGGCGCCAAGTTTAAAACATGGTGCAGGTGATTTCTGCACTGCGTAAGTATGTTGGCCACCGAAGCCCACTCACCCGCAGCAGTGGTATGCTCAGTGGGCAGCAAAAAAGACACCAGCACGAGAAGCAGTAGTGGACGCTCTAGGGAGTGATCCACAAGCAGAGGTCAGCAGGAAAGAGGGGGACGTGTTACGTAAATCCCGTGGGCGCCCCCACCTCCAGAACCGGTACCTTTACAGCTTCACTGGGTGAGTGTTAAATTGGACTCTGCCTATTATGCTGATCTATTCCTTCTCTGTGCCTTTTCCCCTCTCTTTCGTTAGGCTAAGAAAAAGACTCATAAAGCCAAACATAAACAATGTGCCTTATGTACACAGCCCCTTCCTTATTCATACCCCCGAAATTGTCAAGAATGTATTAATCAAACCTTACGGGAAGAGGAAATAGTAACAGCCATGGATGTCAGAGGCATTATTGGGGAAGAAATTCCGGCTTTGGGTTAGTCCAGCGGGATGATAAAACCAACTGGGGGCAGAGCTCTTACCCCAGCTATCAGCTCAGATTCAGATGAGGGCCAAATTCAATCCTCTAATTCCGCCAGATCGTCATCCAGGTCATCGAAATATGAAGGTCGGTCTTGCTTTCCTATTGACAGTATTGATAATTTGGTGAGGTCCATCAGAAACACGATGGGATGTCCTGACACAAAGTAGTCCAAATCAGCACAAGATATAATGTTTGCTGGACTAACTCTGAAAAAGATCCTTCCTGGTAAACTCGGCCATTAAAAATCTAGTCAGAAAAGAGTGGGATAGACAGAATCAGCGGGGGTACTTACCATCATCCTCTAAGAGGCGTTACCCCTTTAGTGAGGAAGAACTAAATACCTGGTCCAAGGTGCCGAAAGTAGATGCCGCTGTAGCTTCCACATCAAAACAGTCTGTTCTACCAGTGGAAGATGCAGGTGTGTTACCGGATCCTCTGGACCGTAAAGCAGAGAATATGCTTAAGATGTCATGGGAGGCTAACACGGGGGCATTCAGACCAGCCATATCTAGTACTTGTACGGCGAGATCGTTACTGGTCTGGATAAATCAACTAGAAGAACAGATCAAGGGGAAAGTGGCGAGGGATAAGATCTTCCCTACAATTCCCTTAATTAAAGGTGCTGCAGCCTTTCTGGCAGATGCATCAGCGGATTCCCTACGCCTAGCAGCTAGGTCAGCCGGCCTGGTTAATGCAGCCCGACGAACGATCTGGTTACAGAGCTGGAAAGGGTACGCGCAATCAAAATCTAAATTATGCGCGATCCCGTGTCAGGGTGAGTTTTTATTCGGGAAGATATTAGATGATCTACTCACCAAGGCTGGAGAGAGGAAGGAAGGGGTTCCCTAACCAGTGTCTTCCTTCCTGCCAGAGAGCGTTTAGAAGGAGGGCATTTAATAAGAGAAAGCCATGTGAATCCCAGAAGGATCGCTGGGACACAAAGGAGACAAAGCAAAAAGGTGCCCTATTCAGTGGATGTTTTTGGGCAAAACGCAGGCAATACCGTTGACCCTCCAGTAGGGGGTAGATTAAAATATTTTTTCCATAAATGGGAACATATAACATCGAGTCAGTGAATCCTGGACCTAATAAGATTTGGGCTAAAATTGGAATTTGTACAAATTCCCCAGGATTCATTCGTAATAACATCTCTTAAAGTGCCGTAACAGCAGGAAGCACTTAAATTAGAAGTATTAACTCTACTTTCCAAAAAAGTTCTGGTAGAGGTTCCAAGGGATCAGGAGGGAAGGGGATTTTATTCCCCTTTGTTCCTGATTCCCAAACCAGGTGGTTCATTCCGAACCATAATAAATTTAAAGAAATTGAATACCTTTCTGTATAACCATACATTTAAGATGGAATCCATCAGGACTACTATTAAACTTTTATTTCCCAGATGTGTGATGGCGGGAATAGACTTGAAAGATGCATATTACCATATTCCCATGCATCGAAAACACCAGCAGTATTTGAGAGTGGCAATCAAGATGGCAGGCCAAATCCGTCATTTTCAATTTACAGCATTGCCGTTTGAACTCTCCAGGGCGCTTCGGGTGTTCACGAAAGTTATACTAGAGGTGATGGCTTACCTGCGTCAACAAGATACCCTGATTGTGCCCTACCTAGATGATTTTCTAGTGGTAGGAGCGTCTGCCTCCCAATGCAAAGATCGTCTATCTAATGCGATTTCATCCTTGCAGGAGTTGGGATGGATCGTAAATTTCGAAAAATCCAGGCTGGTTCCGGAAACACTCCAGTCCTTCCTAGGATTTCATCTAGATTCCGTAAGTCAGATGTGTCTTCTTCCGGAATCCAAAAAATTGACTATATTATCAAAAATTAGGTCAGCAAAGAAAAACCCTCAGATGTCTGAGAGAGGCTATGTCTCTCGTGGGGTCCCTAACATCATGTATCCCAGCAGTCCAATGGGCTCCATATCATACTAGGGCCCTACAGCATGAAATTCTACGTGTACAAGAAGATTTACAGGGGCGCTTGGGGAGCAAAATAATTCTTCCTCAGGGGGTATTAGACTCACTGACCTGGTGGCTAGATAAACACCATCTTTCTAGGGGAGTGCCGTGGATAATTAAGACTTCAAGAATAATTACCACTGATGCTAGTCCTGTGGGATGGGGCGCTCATATGGGAGATAACCTAGCCCAGGATCGCTGGAACAGTTATGAGTTAGAATGTTCTTCTAATTGGAAGGAGTTAAAGGCGGTCAATCAGGCTTTAAATTATTTTTCCCCTCTCCCATGACAGCACCACCTGAGAGAGGGTCACCGCCCACCAGGACAGGAAACCTACTGAATAAAAGGGCGGTACCTCTCCTTCGCATCAGTTAGGTTTCCTGTCCTCGTGGAAGCCTACAGCAGGTGCGGTACACTTACCAGGATGGTGTCCAGGAGCGGGATGCCGTCCGGGGTGGTGAGGCGGCCAACGGGCCGATGCAGCTGCGGCAGGGGACCTCTTTGCAAAATGTCCCTGCCAGCAGTAATCCCAGGGCTGCGCGCACGGGAGGGATGGAAAGAACCCCAGAGGTTTTGCCAGGCAGGAGCCGGGACCGAGAAGATGGGGCCCCCCGATGATGTGCGCCGGGTCACGCTCCGGGGCTGCGCACAGGCACCGGAAGTGCGCCGGTGAAGGAAGAGGGGAACTCACCGGGTCTGCGCACCGGGAGCTGAGCACGCCGGTAAGCGAAGCCTGGGGCGGCGCATGTGGTCGGCCGAACTTCCAGCGCGTCCGACATTGCGCGCCAGGCGCGTCATTTCCGGAATGCGCAGGACGCCAAACAGGAGGGGCGGTCCTGCGACGTGGCCGGTGACGTAGGAGAGACGTGCGCAGGGCTTGGGATCCCTGGTGCATCGTAAAAAAAAAAGTCACTATGGAGACAGAGGAGGAGCCGCCCAGTATTTTAAGGGGCTGACTCCACAATATGGTGGCAATCGCTGTGAAAGCTTCAGGCATGGAGTCGCAACAGCAGCAGCCTCCACAGCAGCAGCGCCAGTCGTCGCAGCAGAGTCAGCAGGCGACATTGCAAGGCCATAAGCGCAGGTCTGACCAGTCAACTGATGGAGCGAGCCAAAAGTCTAAGTCAAGTCAGAAATCCTCCTCCAGGGACAAGCGTTCTTCAGAACCTTCTCTACCTGCGTCTCCGGTACCGTACATTGATCCACGGGTGGTGAGTGATCTACGTGAATGTGACTAATATTAAAAAGGACCCCTTCTGTCTTTCTTTCTGTTACCTTCATAGGAAAGGCCCCGAAAGCACACCTCCAAATAAAAGAATAGGGAGTGTGCCATATGTAAGCAGGCTTTACCAGAGGCTAGTAACAAGTCACTCTGCAGTCAGTGCATTCAACAGACCATAGCAGAGGAAACACCGGGATTTGCTATGGACCTCAGGACCATGATTAGGTCTGAGGTTCAGTAGTCCTTAAAGGGTCTAATAGTCGACAAACCATCTATCAGACAGGAGTCGGTATGCTCGGAACCGGAAGAATCGTGTAAAATAGTGAACCTGAATCTGAACTATCTTCTTCTTCCTCTGATAAAGAGCTGGAAGGGAAGCCCTGTTTTGCCACAGAAGAAACGGACAAGTTAGTCAAATCCATTAAGGCTGTCATGTGTATATCAGACCCCAAACAGGCTAGATCCCTCCAGGATATTATGTTCGGAAGACTGGGCCAGAAAAAGAGGCGTTGTTTCCTGGTCAATGAAAACATTCAATTTCTCATTGATAGAGAATGGAAGAAGCCGGAGAGGAAGGGGCCACTACCATCTTCCTCAAAGAGAAGATACCCCTTTGATGAAGAGAACACTGTAATATGGGACAAGGCCCCAAAAATTGATGTGGCAGTAGCCAAAGCAGTTAAAAATTCCACACTGCATTTGAGGATTTAAGTACCCTCAGTACCCCGAGACGGCGATCCCGGAGCTAAACCCCCTGAACTGTCTACAATTGGTGCTCGAATGCGGGCAACACAGTGGCTAAAAAACAGCAGCAAAGAAACGTTTGTTAAAGCAGCCTTAAAGAGACAGTAGCCCTAATAGTGTCTGCACAGAAAAAAAAAAAAAAAAAGCTGAACTTGCTGTGGTAAAGACTTTGGAGTGTGCATGTCCTGGGTAAAGGCTGCTGTTGCCGGGACAGACAAGTCTGACAGCATGGAGGAGCTGCTTAGACATATGGCGCAAGCTAATGTGCAACAGCAGGAGACTAACCGATTGCTAATGGAGCAGATTGCAGCACTATGCCAGGCTCTCAGCACCTCGTCCCAGAGTGATGACGCAAGGTCACCTGCGTTGTCCGCTGTAAAGAAGGCGGTAAAACAGACACTGCAAAAGATGACGCCTCATGACGATGTGGAGGCATATCTCGCTATATTTGAAAGACTGGCAGAGAAGGAGAATCTGCCACCATCTGAATGGGCCATGGTGGTCGCACCCTATCTGACTGGGGAACTCCAAAAGGCCTATTTTGACCTTAGCGAGCAAGACAGCAGAGACTATGCCAAGCTGAAAGCGGAGATTCTTGCCCGCCTGGGGGTTACGGTTGCAGTTCGTGCCAGGAGAGTCCATAACTGGAGATACAGTTGGGACAAGCCTGCTCGCTCACAAATGTATGACCTGATTTATCTGGTAAAGAAGTGGCTGGAGCCTGACATCAGCAACCCTGCCCAAATGGTCAAAAAAGTTGTGATGGACCGGTACCTCTGGGCCCTTCCTCCTGAGGTGCAGCACTGGGTCAGACAGGGAGACCCCAAAGACGCCAATCAACTGGTCAGCCTGATAGAGAGGTACTTCGCCACCAAAGACTACCTCCGTGCCCAGCCGTCCGAGCGGTCGTCATTTCGGAGTTCCCGGCCTCCGACACCTCCCGGTAAGAGTTCCAGCTGTTGGGGTCAGGGGGACTGCTGATAGACCGGGTCAGCCTCGAGGGGACATGTGTGAGGCAATGGTTGATGCTTCCCTGTCGGAAGTCCCCAGGCCTAGAAAGGTCTCCCCGTCTGAACCCCCAGACCTGAGACAGTGTTGGAGATGCCGTGAACGGGGTCATATTTCAGCCAACTGTCCACTAGTGGGGGAACCTATGGACTGTGATGCTGGAAAGTCCCTCTCTTTCCTCGCGGAACTCGTGTGCGTGGCCACCCCAGCCGAGGAGACTGGCCCACAGGTGTCCCAGGTGGTTATAAATGGCTGCCCAGTACAAGCCCTCCTAGACTCAGGGAGTCGAGTGACTCTGGTACATGCCAGCCTGGTTGATAGGGACTTCATCCCCAATAAACACCTGAGCGTGGGGTGCATCCATGGAGATGCCAAAGTATACCCGGTGATTTCCGTGGACTTGGTCACAAAACTCGGGGAGGTCTCGTATGAAGTGGGGGTAGTGAAGAACCTGATGCACCCAGTCATATTGGGTCGTGACTTTCCCGTTTTGGGGTCTCTGGAAAAAAAAAGGTTCTACCGGACAGTGTGATGAAGCTCCTACTGAGGTTGCGCGGTCCATAGGGGTGGAACACAATGCTAATGTGTTGTTGAATTTATGTGATGATAATGATAATGATGAATTTCCTTTGCAGGTGATGTTGGGGAAAGAGGATAGTGGTTCTCTGGAACAGAATGTCCCTGACCTACCTGTGTCCCGTGACCATGTTGGGAGTGAGCAGTTGCGAGACCCCACTCTTAAAAATGCCAGGGAAAGTATAACTGTTCTGAATGAGATCCCACAAGAGCCCGGCTCTGATAAACGGTTTCCCCATTTTGCCATGAACAATAACCTGCTATATAGGGTCCCTAAGGTTATGCCATTGGTTAAGGATCACCTGCAGAGAGCCCAAGCAGCTCAAAGCAGAATATATAATAAGTCAGCAAAAGTTAGGACTTTCAACCCCGGAGATCGGGTCCTGATCCTAATTCCCACGGTGGAAAGTAAGTTTTTGGCCAAATGGCATGGCCCCTACGAGATAGTACAGAAAGTGAGCGAGGTCACCTACAGAGTACATCAAACAGGGAGACGGAAGCCCTACCAGGTCTATCATATCAACCTGATCAAGCCCTGGAGGGACAGAGAGTCATTGTTGGCCTCGAGTAAATTAGAGAAAGGGTTAATACGGGAATTTCTGCAGAAAAATCAGCAGAGGTTTTCAGACTTGCCCGGCCGGACTTCTCTAGTGAAGCACCATTTCTCGGTAGAGCATAGGCCTGGGAAGTTACAGGGTAATGCCGATGCCTTGTACAGAGTTCACTGTCTCTTTGGGGTTGTTAACCAGCCCTCCGGTCTGGAGAAGAGGGGGGGGATATGTGAGACAGTGAAGGGGTGCGTACTGGACGGGGTGTATATCTCGCCCAGGTTTCTTAGCTGGGTCACATAAGGAATATAGGGGTGAAGGTAGGATGGCAGTACGACGTTCACTCCACTCCCCATCCAGTACAGGCTTGCAGCACAACCCTGAGTACACACAGCTGCCTAATTAAGCAGCCAGAAATAGGTGGTAGAGTTACACAGACAGAGCTCTCAGTCTGAATCCGGCTTCAGACGCTGCTGGAAGGACTCCTGGAAGCCAAGCGCTGATAACTACATAATATGTGTTGTTTTGGCCAGGCTGGTAGAGCCTAGACCACGGTAGTGAGGTAACTAATTGTGTCTAGCTAGCAGCCTGCCATGCTTAGGACTTTTGTTTATGGTTTGATTTATGTTGTTTGCTGTGAACTTTCAATAAAACTGGTTGCGGCCAGTTTTCACCAGTACTGCTGTCTGTGTTTGAACTGTTTCTATGCCACTCCGTCTACCCGAGACGGCGATCCCGGAGCTAAACCCCCTGAACTGTCTACACTATATTTATTATCCAACCTAGATCGGCCATTGTGTCTTGAATGAATTTTATATTGGTTCTGTACTCCTGTTCTGATGTGCCGATTATTAAAAAGTTGTCCAAGTAGGGTATAATTAGGATATCTTTTTCCCGCAGGCATGCTGTCACTTCGAGAATAATTTTGGTAAATATCCTTGGGGCCATGGATAGGCCGAATGGGAGTACCCTGTATTGGAAATGTTTTATCCGATCTCCTAGACATACTGCCACTCTTAAGTATTGCTGGTGTTCCTGATGGATAGGCACATGATAATAGGAGTCTTTGAGGTCTAAGACGCTCATAAAACAACCTGGAAACAATACTTTGATTGCCGTTTTCACTGACTCCATCTTGAATGGCCTGTAGTCAACGGGTAAGGGGTGCTCACTTATAGAAGCGGTGGTGCCAGGAGAAAAACAATCAATAGATATCAAAGCAAAGAACTCCTGCACTCAGGAATGACCAAAGCGAAAAAAAAGTTCAAAAATAAAGTCTTTAATTCAAGAAATAATTCAAATATGGTAGAAGGTTCAATGTGAAGACAGACGTAATCAAAAAATAAACAACGTTTCGGCTAATAGCGCCTTTATCAAGTATAGTCTGTGTTCTGTAAAACAAAGATACAGGTATAAGGGACATATCCAGAAACAAAAAAAGTAAGTAAATCAAGAACCACAGTAGTGGGAACCAAATCTCCATATGAGTATTATTCAGTATATAGACATAGAAAACATAAGTATACATATATATTGAAGCATATATTGTAGGAGCTATAAAGAGAATTACTTTTAAGGTACATATGTATATTGTAATAATCCAGAAAAAACGCACAAGGGAATATCAACATACAAGACATATTGATACATATGACATGTAGCATATAAGCGCAGGGGATAAACTAAACAGGATGTCTAAGGCGCTAAGAGACCAAAAAGGGGCCACAGAACCAGGTGGTAAACATGGAATCCACATAGAATGGGAGCAACATAGAAAACAAGGAAAATATATATACATATATATATGTAACAAAGTATAGGGGGGTACATTACTATTGCTGCTAGAACCCGTCACAGGAGCGGAGAGGAATTGAATCCTACAAAGAAAAAGCCCATAGTGAGGAAAAAGGAAGCTCAAATGATATAAAGAGAGGGAGATGGAATAAAGGGCGCAGTTATAAGTGAGAAGGAACCGTTACCTTATGAAGATACTGACAAGTAAAAGACAATGAAGAGCAGGCAGAAAGCCGTGCAGAGGAACGTCTGGTGTCAGGAGCGATGGTCCGCATGTGCAGGGAATGTGCTGCCACGATCGCTTCTTATACAGCGTGCATGAGTGAGAGATTAGTTCCGGGTTCAGGGGTGAGTGTGCAGGATGGAACAGCGCATGCGCGCCGCCCGAGAGACCGGAAAAAGCCGAAAAGCCGACAGCAAAAGAGCGAGGGCAGTGAAAGAGGAGAAAGAGGTAAAGGCGCATGCGCACCGCGTGGAGAGCTAAGTGAACATGAAAATTAGTTAGAATAGAAGTGCGCATGACCAGGAAGGATGCAGTGTGGCAAGGATTCATTTCTGCTCCATAGTTCCCTATAAAAAAGAGGTAAAGGGAAAAAATGTTACTTAATAATAACCATTATGTTATATCAGTAGAATATTGAAAAAAAGGGAAAACAACATACAGCAATAGTAACGAAAAACCCAAAATAGAGGTTAATGAATATATACAATTATACATAAGAGCCATATTGGTAAAAGACCATAAATGCTGTGGCCAAAACACACCTGGAACAACAAGCTGGGACTAACATAAATGGCTAAGTATCTATGTATATAAAAAAACATGGGCAAGCCTATATGCCAATTGAGCTAATAGAATATCAGGAGTAGTCATAATCCTTGTTGAGACCAAGGGGGGCCAGAGTCTGGAGAGTGTGAATCCAGAACGCCTCGCGTTCCTTGAGACGCTTGACCCTATCTCCCCCTCGTCTGGGGGGAGGGACATGATCAATGATCTGAAATTTAAGTTGAGATATATTGTGATGGTATTGTAGAAAGTGTGCCGGAATGGGAAGACAGGTGCGGCCGCACCTAATGGTCGACTTATGTTGCGAGATACGATCTCGTACATGTTGAGTAGTTTCACCGACGTAACCTAACCCACAGGGGCACTTTATGAAATATACAACAAAGGACGAGTTGCAAGTAAAAAATTCATTAATGGGGAATCTACGTCCTGACCGAGGATGTGAGAACGAATCTCCTTTAATAACATGAGAGCATTGCAAACACCCCAAACATGGGAAAGTCCCCTTGCGAGGTGTGGAAATGACCCTTTGAATCTGATCTTTCTTAAGAGAACCTATGTCAGCTCTAACCACGTGATTCTTGATGTTAGAGCTCCTTTTGTTGCAAACCATAGGAACGTTCCTGAATTCAGGGACATTGGGATATGAGTCCCGAAGAATTCCCCAATGTTTAAACAGGCACTTGTTAATGCGAAAATTGTATGGGTGGTAAGTCCTCACGAATGGAAGCCTAATACTGGTAGGCGATTTATCCTGTCTAACGTGTGAACCACGTAAAGTAGTCTGTGAATAGAGTATGTGGATATACATAAGAATTTTCAAAGTCATCCATGAATATATTAGCATAAGGCGGAGCCATATTAGACCCCATTGCAGTCCCCCTCAATTGCATGTAGAATTGATCACCAAATAAGAAGAAGTTTTTGGTCAAAATTAGGTTTAGTAGGTCATTACAGAATTGGATTTGGTCAGTGGTGAAAGTAGTGTGGGCCTGAAGAAATTTGTCGACCGATCTGATGCCATCATAGTGTCGAATGCTGGTATAGAGACTATTTACGTCCATGGTAACCAACAAGGAGTTGGTAGGTACCTGGCCCAACTCCTTAAGAGTGTGAAGAAAATGTGAAGTGTCTTTTAAGAAGGACCTGATCGTGGGGATCAAGGGGGACAAAATTCTTTCCATAGTAATAGCCAAGGGTGAAAGGATAGAATTGGTCGAGAAGCTAAAAGAAAAATTAGATAAGTCCATTTCTGAATTTCGTGTTAATCTTGAGGGTAAGAAAAGGAGTAAGTTCTTAAGGGACACTGAGGATTATAGAAACAACCAAGTTTACCGATGGCACAGTACAGGCTCCTTCAGGTATCGACGATTCCAACGTCGTGGTTACAGTCCCGCTTGCCGTATAGATAGGATCGTATCCGATCCCGCTCTTTGCAATCGCAGACATAAAGAAATGGATGTAAAATTCAGGAATAGGGGTTATCCTCCTACCTCTTCAACTACTTTACGTGGTTCACACGTTAGACAGGATAAATCGCCTACCAGTATTAGGCTTCCATTCGTGAGGACTTACCACCCATACAATTTTCGCATTAACAAGTGCCTGTTTAAACATTGGGGAATTCTTCGGGACTCATATCCCAATGTCCCTGAATTCAGGAACGTTCCTATGGTTTGCAACAAAAGGAGCTCTAACATCAAGAATCACGTGGTTAGAGCTGACATAGGTTCTCTTAAGAAAGATCAGATTCAAAGGGTCATTTCCACACCTCGCAAGGGGACTTTCCCATGTTTGGGGTGTTTGCAATGCTCTCATGTTATTAAAGGAGATTCGTTCTCACATCCTCGGTCAGGACGTAGATTCCCCATTAATGAATTTTTTACTTGCAACTCGTCCTTTGTTGTATATTTCATAAAGTGCCCCTGTGGGTTAGGTTACGTCGGCGAAACTACTCAACATGTACGAGATCGTATCTCGCAACATAAGTCGACCATTAGGTGCGGCCGCACCTGTCTTCCCATTCCGGCACACTTTCTACAATACCATCACAATATATCTCAACTTAAATTTCAGATCATTGATCATGTCCCTCCCCCCAGACGAGGGGGAGATAGGGTCAAGCGTCTCAAGGAACGCGAGGCGTTCTGGATTCACACTCTCCAGACTCTGGCCCCCCTTGGTCTCAACAAGGATTATGACTACTCCTGATATTCTATTAGCTCAATTGGCATATAGGCTTGCCCATGTTTTTTTATATACATAGATACTTAGCCATTTATGTTAGTCCCAGCTTGTTGTTCCAGGTGTGTTTTGGCCACAGCATTTATGGTCTTTTACCAATATGGCTCTTATGTATAATTGTATATATTCATTAACCTCTATTTTGGGTTTTTCGTTACTATTGCTGTATGTTGTTTTCCCTTTTTTTCAATATTCTACTGATATAACATAATGGTTATTATTAAGTAACATTTTTTCCCTTTACCTCTTTTTTATAGGGAACTATGGAGCAGAAATGAATCCTTGCCACACTGCATCCTTCCTGGTCATGCGCACTTCTATTCTAACTAATTTTCATGTTCACTTAGCTCTCCACGCGGTGCGCATGCGCCTTTACCTCTTTCTCCTCTTTCACTGCCCTCGCTCTTTTGCTGTCGGCTTTTCGGCTTTTTCCGGTCTCTCGGGCGGCGCGCATGCGCTGTTCCATCCTGCACACTCACCCCTGAACCCGGAACTAATCTCTCACTCATGCACGCTGTATAAGAAGCGATCGTGGCAGCACATTCCCTGCACATGCGGACCATCGCTCCTGACACCAGACGTTCCTCTGCACGGCTTTCTGCCTGCTCTTCATTGTCTTTTACTTGTCAGTATCTTCATAAGGTAACGGTTCCTTCTCACTTATAACTGCGCCCTTTATTCCATCTCCCTCTCTTTATATCATTTGAGCTTCCTTTTTCCTCACTATGGGCTTTTTCTTTGTAGGATTCAATTCCTCTCCGCTCCTGTGACGGGTTCTAGCAGCAATAGTAATGTACCCCCCTATACTTTGTTACATATATATATGTATATATATTTTCCTTGTTTTCTATGTTGCTCCCATTCTATGTGGATTCCATGTTTACCACCTGGTTCTGTGGCCCCTTTTTGGTCTCTTAGCGCCTTAGACATCCTGTTTAGTTTATCCCCTGCGCTTATATGCTACATGTCATATGTATCAATATGTCTTGTATGTTGATATTCCCTTGTGCGTTTTTTCTGGATTATTACAATATACATATGTACCTTAAAAATAATTCTCTTTATAGCTCCTACAATATATGCTTCAATATATATGTATACTTATGTTTTCTATGTCTATATACTGAATAATACTCATATGGAGATTTGGTTCCCACTACTGTGGTTCTTGATTTACTTACTTTTTTTGTTTCTGGATATGTCCCTTATACCTGTATCTTTGTTTTACAGAACACAGACTATACTTGATAAAGGCGCTATTAGCCGAAACGTTGTTTATTTTTTGATTACGTCTGTCTTCACATTGAACCTTCTACCATATTTGAATTATTTCTTGAATTAAAGACTTTATTTTTGAACTTTTTTTTCGCTTTGGTCATTCCTGAGTGCAGGAGTTCTTTGCTTTGATATCTATTGATTGTTTTTCTCCTGGCACCACCGCTTCTATAAGTGAGCACCCCTTACCCGTTGACTACAGGCCATTCAAGATGGAGTCAGTGAAAACGGCAATCAAAGTATTGTTTCCAGGTTGTTTTATGAGCGTCTTAGACCTCAAAGACTCCTATTATCATGTGCCTATCCATCAGGAACACCAGCAATACTTAAGAGTGGCAGTATGTCTAGGAGATCGGATAAAACATTTCCAATACAGGGTACTCCCATTCGGCCTATCCATGGCCCCAAGGATATTTACCAAAATTATTCTCGAAGTGACAGCATGCCTGCGGGAAAAAGATATCCTAATTATACCCTACTTGGACAACTTTTTAATAATCGGCACATCAGAACAGGAGTACAGAACCAATATAAAATTCATTCAAGACACAATGGCCGATCTAGGTTGGATAATAAATATAGTGTAGACAGTTCAGGGGGTTTAGCTCCGGGATCGCCGTCTCGGTAGACGGAGTGGCATAGAAACAGTTCAAACACAGACAGCAGTACTGGTGAAAACTGGCCGCAACCAGTTTTATTGAAAGTTCACAGCAAACAACATAAATCAAACCATAAACAAAAGTCCTAAGCATGGCAGGCTGCTAGCTAGACACAATTAGTTACCTCACTACCGTGGTCTAGGCTCTACCAGCCTGGCCAAAACAACACATATTATGTAGTTATCAGCGCTTGGCTTCCAGGAGTCCTTCCAGCAGCGTCTGAAGCCGGATTCAGACTGAGAGCTCTGTCTGTGTAACTCTACCACCTATTTCTGGCTGCTTAATTAGGCAGCTGTGTGTACTCAGGGTTGTGCTGCAAGCCTGTACTGGATGGGGAGTGGAGTGAACGTCGTACTGCCATCCTACCTTCACCCCTATATTCCTTATGTGACCCAGCTAAGAAACCTGGGCGAGATATACACCCCGTCCAGTACGCACCCCTTCACTGTCTCACATATCCCCCCCCTCTTCTCCAGACCGGAGGGCTGGTTAACAACCCCAAAGAGACAGTGAACTCTGTACAAGGCATCGGCATTACCCTGTAACTTCCCAGGCCTATGCTCTACCGAGAAATGGTGCTTCACTAGAGAAGTCCGGCCGGGCAAGTCTGAAAACCTCTGCTGATTTTTCTGCAGAAATTCCCGTATTAACCCTTTCTCTAATTTACTCGAGGCCAACAATGACTCTCTGTCCCTCCAGGGCTTGATCAGGTTGATATGATAGACCTGGTAGGGCTTCCGTCTCCCTGTTTGATGTACTCTGTAGGTGACCTCGCTCACTTTCTGTACTATCTCGTAGGGGCCATGCCATTTGGCCAAAAACTTACTTTCCACCGTGGGAATTAGGATCAGGACCCGATCTCCGGGGTTGAAAGTCCTAACTTTTGCTGACTTATTATATATTCTGCTTTGAGCTGCTTGGGCTCTCTGCAGGTGATCCTTAACCAATGGCATAACCTTAGGGACCCTATATAGCAGGTTATTGTTCATGGCAAAATGGGGAAACCGTTTATCAGAGCCGGGCTCTTGTGGGATCTCATTCAGAACAGTTATACTTTCCCTGGCATTTTTAAGAGTGGGGTCTCGCAACTGCTCACTCCCAACATGGTCACGGGACACAGGTAGGTCAGGGACATTCTGTTCCAGAGAACCACTATCCTCTTTCCCCAACATCACCTGCAAAGGAAATTCATCATTATCATTATCATCACATAAATTCAACAACACATTAGCATTGTGTTCCACCCCTATGGACCGCGCAACCTCAGTAGGAGCTTCATCACACTGTCCGGTAGAACCTTTTTTTTTCCAGAGACCCCAAAACGGGAAAGTCACGACCCAATATGACTGGGTGCATCAGGTTCTTCACTACCCCCACTTCATACGAGACCTCCCCGAGTTTTGTGACCAAGTCCACGGAAATCACCGGGTATACTTTGGCATCTCCATGGATGCACCCCACGCTCAGGTGTTTATTGGGGATGAAGTCCCTATCAACCAGGCTGGCATGTACCAGAGTCACTCGACTCCCTGAGTCTAGGAGGGCTTGTACTGGGCAGCCATTTATAACCACCTGGGACACCTGTGGGCCAGTCTCCTCGGCTGGGGTGGCCACGCACACGAGTTCCGCGAGGAAAGAGAGGGACTTTCCAGCATCACAGTCCATAGGTTCCCCCACTAGTGGACAGTTGGCTGAAATATGACCCCGTTCACGGCATCTCCAACACTGTCTCAGGTCTGGGGTTCAGACGGGGAGACCTTTCTAGGCCTGGGGACTTCCGACAGGGAAGCTTCAACCATTGCCTCACACATGTCCCCTCGAGGCTGACCCGGTCTATCAGCAGTCCCCCATACCCCAACAGCTGGAACTCTTACCGGGAGGTGTCGGAGGCCGGGAACTCCGAAATGACGACTGCTCGGACGGCTGGGCACGGAGGTAGTCTTTGGTGGCGAAGTACCTCTCTATCAGGCTGACCAGTTGATTGGCGTCTTTGGGGTCTCCCTGTCTGACCCAGTGCTGCACCTCAGGAGGAAGGGCCCAGAGGTACCGGTCCATCACAACTTTTTTGACCATTTGGGCAGGGTTGCTGATGTCAGGCTCCAGCCACTTCTTTACCAGATAAATCAGGTCATACATTTGTGAGCGAGCAGGCTTGTCCCAACTGTATCTCCAGTTATGGACTCTCCTGGCACGGACTGCAACCGTAACCCCCAGGCGGGCAAGAATCTCCGCTTTCAGCTTGGCATAGTCTCTGCTGTCTTGCTCGCTAAGGTCAAAATAGGCCTTTTGGAGTTCCCCAGTCAGATAGGGTGCGACCACCATGGCCCATTCAGATGGTGGCAGATTCTCCTTCTCTGCCAGTCTTTCAAATATAGCGAGATATGCCTCCACATCGTCATGAGGCGTCATCTTTTGCAGTGTCTGTTTTACCGCCTTCTTTACAGCGGACAACGCAGGTGACCTTGCGTCATCACTCTGGGACGAGGTGCTGAGAGCCTGGCATAGTGCTGCAATCTGCTCCATTAGCAATCGGTTAGTCTCCTGCTGTTGCACATTAGCTTGCGCCATATGTCTAAGCAGCTCCTCCATGCTGTCAGACTTGTCTGTCCCGGCAACAGCAGCCTTTACCCAGGACATGCACACTCCAAAGTCTTTACCACAGCAAGTTCAGCTTTTTTTTTTTTTTTTCTGTGCAGACACTATTAGGGCTACTGTCTCTTTAAGGCTGCTTTAACAAACGTTTCTTTGCTGCTGTTTTTTAGCCACTGTGTTGCCCGCATTCGAGCACCAATTGTAGACAGTTCAGGGGGTTTAGCTCCGGGATCGCCGTCTCGGGTAGACGGAGTGGCATAGAAACAGTTCAAACACAGACAGCAGTACTGGTGAAAACTGGCCGCAACCAGTTTTATTGAAAGTTCACAGCAAGCAACATAAATCAAATCATAAACAAAAGTCCTAAGCCTGGCAGGCTGCTAGCTAGACACAATTAGTTACCTCACTACCGTGGTCTAGGCTCTACCAGCCTGGCCAAAACAACACATATTATGTAGTTACCAGCGCTTGGCTTCCAGGAGACTTCCAGCAGCGTCTGAAGCCGGATTCAGACTGAGAGCTCTGTCTGTGTAACTCTACCACCTATTTCTGGCTGCTTAATTAGGCAGCTGTGTGTACTCAGGGTTGTGCTGCAAGCCTGTGCTGGATGGGGAGTGGAGTGAACGTCGCACTGCCATCCTACCTTCACTCCTATATTCCTTATGCGACCCAGCTAAGAAACCTGGGCGAGATATACACCCCGTCCAGTACGCACCCTTCACTGTCTCACAATAGAAAAATCAAAACTCCAACCCAGGAGGGTTCAATCCTTCTTAGGTCTTACTATAGACTCAGAGAAACAACTGTGTCTCCTTCCAGAGAACAAGAAAAAGAAGATGATGTCATTAATATCAGCAGCATTATCCAGACCAACTATGTCCCTCAGGCAAGCCAAGTCCCTTTTGGGCTCCATGACTTCATGCATTCCGGCGGTGCAATGGGCCCAGTACCATTCCAGGTCTCTGCAGCAGGATGTCCTAGAAGGGTAGATAAGACTATCGGGACATCTGGAAGGGAAGATGTCGCTATCCCAAGAAACCTTAACTACCATAGCATGGTGGCTGGACCCGGAAATCTGTCATGTGGGGTCCCATGGTCCCTTCCGGTATCAGATGTTATAACAGATGCGAGTGCGGAAGGATGGGGAGCACATTTAAGGGACAGTGTGATACAGGGAATCTGGACAGAGATGCAAGCAGCAAACTCCTCAAATTAAAGGGAGCTACTTGCCATCAAGGAAGCAATATTGGAATTCCTTCCCAAACTAAAAGGCAATCACAATACCAAGGAAAAAAAGGAGCATGAATCTTATTTCAAAAAATATCAAAATTTATTTTATACAATTTTAAAATTGCCAACAATAAAGGCCCAAAAAGGAAACAGAGGTGTGGCGAGGAAAAGCTGTCAGTATAAGAGACAGCAACAGACTAATACATCGCCAGGGTAAGACTCAAGATGTGAAGCCAGCATGTTAACATAACAATGTAAGCCTAGGATAATTCCAATAATGTCTATTATCAATACATGGCCACATAAGATGTGCAATAGCAAATCATAGGTCTTGCTTACCCATATTGTAAGGCTGAGTCTGTGCGTCCCTCAGAAGCTGACCCCTCTGACGCGCGTTTCGCGGATGTGCTTTATCAAAAAGGTGTCCCCTTTTTGATAAAGCACATCCGCGAAACTCGCGTCAGAGGGGTCAGCTTCTGAGGGACGCACAGACTCAGCCTTACAATATGGGTAAGCAAGACCTATGATTTGCTATTGCACATCTTATGTGGCCATGTATTGATAATAGACATTATTGGAATTATCCTAGGCTTACATTGTTATGTTAACATGCTGGCTTCACATCTTGAGTCTTACCCTGGCGATGTATTAGTCTGTTGCTGTCTCTTATACTGACAGCTTTTCCTCGCCACACCTCTGTTTCCTTTTTGGGCCTTTATTGTTGGCAATTTTAAAATTGTATAAAATAAATTTTGATATTTTTTTAAATAAGATTCATGCTCCTTTTTTTCCTTGGTATTGTATATTCTTGGGAGTTATTCTTACCTGGTTGGCTCTGGGGCCAAGTTATCCTTGGGGTGATTATATATTCACCATTAATTGATTTACTATTTTCATGACTTTTCGCTTTAAAAGGCAATCACGTCCGTATCCTATCGGACAACAGAACTTCAGTAGCCTACATAAATCATCAGGGAGGCACAAGATCCAGACCATTGATGACATTAACACGGCAGATTCTGCAAGTGATGGAGGAGCGCCAGTTCCAAATTTCAGCCTTACACATAAGGGGGAAGGACAACGAGGAGGCAGATTTTCTCAGCAGAACGACACTAAACAAGGAGAATGGGAACTAAATCAATCAGTGTTCCAGCAGATTGTGAGTCTCTGGGGACAGCCAGAGATAGACCTTTTTGCGACCAAGAAAAACAAGAAAACCAACAAGTTCTGTTCCCTAGACCCAAAGGGAGGACCTTATGCTGTAGATGCATTGCAGATCCCTTGGGACTTTTGCCTAGCATACGCTTTCCCCCCAATGATGCTGATCCCAACGGTACTCAGGAAGATTCGGGAGGAGAAGGCGAGGGTCATACTTATAGCTCCCTTCTGGCCGAAAAGGCCTTGGTTCTCATGGCTGAGGAAGATGTCCCTGACAGACCCCTGGATACTTCCGGATATTCCAGGTCTCCTCAAGCAGGGCCCAGTAGTTCACCCTCAGAGACCAGGCCTTCACTTGACGGCCTGGAATTTGAAAGGTCATTATTGATACAGAAGGAATTTTCACCGGGACTGATCAATACGTTAATGCAGAGTAGGAAGCCCATAACTACTAGAATTTATGGCAGAATATGGGCAAAGTTCTGATAGGGAATTCAGGAGACCCTTCTATATTCTGATACCCTTTTATATATTCTCATACAATAATCCCTTTAAGAAATCACTTCTCTATATTCCACTAAGACATTATTTGCTGACTGAACTAGCAACATGACACGACATGTACCAAAGGTTAGCCAACGAGACATGTTCTTGTGGACTATGAGATAATTGGAATAATATCACCTTAATGATGGGAACAGCAAATAATGAGCATAGGTGAATGACGTTTAAACCTGCAATCAATCAGTAAAGTAATAAAGTTATAACTGCTAATGACGACAGTTTGGGGGTCCATCAAAGGGACACCTGATGACTAGTGAATTCCTTAGTTTGATAATGAGTTGGTCAAATTGACATGGACTATGGTACGTGACAAAATGTATTTACTGTAATAAATGATTTGCTAATATGTCCTGGAAAACACCATTACCTAATGTATGTGTACGCCCAGTTCAGCTGTCAATATAAGCTGGCTGGGGGAGTGATTAAAGCCAGATGACCTTGGCATCAGAACAAGACAATCATCTCTGTGTCATTTCATCTCACCATCCTGCCTCGATCGAAGCTTCATCCAATCAGGCAATCATCTGATATCCTAAAAGGCCTGTTTAGGCCCCAAAACCTGACAGTTCCTAAGCTTTTCAGGACACCGATCGGGAGGTCCAATCCCGATTAAGCTAATTTTGGAATTCCTCCAGAAAGGAATGGAGATGGGGCTAGCCACTAGCACCCTTAAGGTGCAGGTATCAGCTTTAGGGGCCCTATTCAACTACAATCTAGCATCCAACAGATGGGTAGTCAGGTTTATTAAAGCCTGTCAGAGATCTAGACCAGTTCCAGGCCCAAGATTTCCCCCTTGGGACTTAAATTTAGTTTTGGAGGCGTTGACAAAAAATCCCTTTGAACCCCTACAGGAAATTTCTAACAAAAACCTGACTCTCAAAACGGTGATCCTGATAGCTTTGACATCAGCACATAGGGTTAGTGATCTACAAGCGCTGTCCATAGATCCGCCGTTCATGCAGAAATTAGACGATAGGGTCGTATTGAGACCTGATCCGGCCTATCTCCCAAAGGTGGCCTCTAGATTTCATAGGAGTCAAGAGGTTATACTGCCCTCCTTCTTCAGTGAGCCAACATCAGGGGAAGAATGTAAACTCCACACATTAGATGTAAAGAGAACCCTTCTACACTATCTAGATAGGACCAGACAGGATAGGAAGAGCAAGTCCTTGTTTGTGTCTTTCCAAGGTGGAAGGAAGGGGAATAGTGTCACAAAGGAATCTTTAGCTAGATGGATTAGGGATGCCATTAGCTTAGCCTACACATCTAGTAAGACACCGATACCAGAGGATCTGAAAGCCCATTCCACCAGGGCCGTGGCGACCTTCTGGGCCGAGAGTGCGGAGGTTTCCATCGAGGAAATATGTAAGGCGGCCACATGGTCTACCCCTACTACCTTTTATAAACATTACCGACTTGATCTGTCCTCTTCTGCTAGCCTGTCTTTCGGTAGGAAGGTGCTGGAAGCGGCTATCCCTCCCTAGGGTGCTTCAGTCTATTTAAATCTCTCAGGTGGTGCTGTCATGGGAGAGGGGAAAAAATCTAAGTTACTTACCGTTAACGGGATTTTACAGAGCCCATGACAGCACCCTTGAATTCCCTCCCTCGCTTCTATCACTTATGGTGTGCACTAATTAGGGGTGTTAAATAAATGTATTTGGTGGAGGTTATGCTAACTAATTTGTCTGGAGGTCCTCTTGTGCTCTGGAACCGAAATGATGCGAGGGAGAGGTACCGCCCTTTTATTCAGTAGGTTTCCTGTCCTGGTGGGCGGAGACCCTCTCTCAGGTGGTGCTGTCATGGGCTCTGTAAAATCCTGTTAACGGTAAGTAACTTAGATTTTCTTCCACAGCTTCGAAGATCTCGCGTAAGGATCCTATTGGACAATACCACAACAGTAGCATATTTAAGTCACCAAGGGGGAATGCGATCAGTAGAATTAATGTCTATAGCAGAGGACATTTTTCAGCTGGCGGAAGTCCATCTGCTATCTTTGACGGCAATCCATATCAAGGGAACAGAAAATATAAAGGCCGACTTTCTCAGCTGAAGCACACTACGCCAAGGGAATGGACTCTCAACGGTCACATATTCAGGAAAATTGTGGACTTATGGGGCTTCCACATATAGATCTGTTCGCCACCAGAGAGAACAGACAAGTTCAGAGATTCGCCTCCCTAAACATAATAGATCGCCCAGACATGGTGGACTCCATGGGAGTTCGATCTGGCGTACGCCTTTCCTCCGTTAATGTTACCTCTGCTAGTAATTAGGAAGATCAGGGAGGAAAAGGCGAGGATGATCCTCATCGCACCCTTTTGGCCGAAGAGATCTTGGTTCTCCTGCCAACGATATATGTCAGTGTGTGACCCCTGGATCCTTCCATCAGACCCGAAGCTGCTTTCTTGAGGGCCATTCTTTCATGCTCAAGTGAAGGGCTTGCACTTGACAGCGTGGAACTTGAGAGGCAGCTATTAAAATCAAGAGGCTTCTCAGATGATCTAATCAACACGCTTTTACTAAGCAGAAAGGAATCTACTACTATATTGTATAAATCCAAAAAGAAACATGGGAAGCTTTATCACCATAAAAGTACAAATTTTATTCAAAATATTTAAAATACATATGCGGATATAAAAATCCGAAAAATGGGGACAAAAATATGCAGAAAATGGCCCAAAACAGGTACAAGCAAGATAAAGGTATTTTAATAGCACATATGTCTATGTTTCATATTCAAAAGCTACATAAGCTAATTAGAAGTAAAAAATACCAGACAGAATTAACCATATCCAATAATATGAGTATAGCTAGAGACATCCCTCAAGCAAATGTATATATGTGCATGAAACAATCGGAAAAAATCATCATAAGCTTGCTATTTTTATCTGTCCTTTTCCGTTTTTATGATCTAACTAAATGCAGGGCTATATATACGCTATATGCTGAATTATCAATTTTTGTCTCTTATTAATAGTATATATACATGCAGTATAGTCTTTTTCTCCGTTTCTATGATATTTCTAACTAAATGCAGGTGCAGGGCTGCATATGCTATATGCTGGACCATCAATTTTTGTCTCTTATCTATTTATAGTATGTAGATATGCAGCATAGTCTTGTAGATGGTAGCAATGTTATTTACCAACGTGCAATCTGTAAGCATTTAGCATGATTCTTAATAACGGCAACGAATGCTTCACCTGACTTCCTGTTTCCAAGATCACCATGGCAGCGCGTCTTCACTGTCGCCTGTGCTCTCCCCTGCTCTGACGCGTGGAGTAGAGGGTTGGGCCTGGACGTCAGGTGACGCCAGTCCATGCTGACGTCGGGCGGTGAGTCAGCGGAAGCGCTGCAATTAACCCCTCTCTGCCATCAGACGTACTATTCCGTCCATGTGACCCTGGACCTAATTCCCATGGACGGAATAGTACGTCATAGGCGATCAGCTGCGCTCCCGGGGGGAGCGTAGCTGATCGCCGCCGGGTGTCAGCTGTATATCACAGCTGACACCCAGCACTATGTGTCAGGAGCGGTCACGGACCGCTCCCGGCACATTAACCCCTAGCACACCGCGATCAAACATGATCGCGGTGTGCCCGGGGCACAGGGGAGGATCGCGCAGGCAGGGGGCTCCCTGCGCGCCCCCCTGAGACCCTCAGAGCAGCGCGATGTGTCGCGCTGTTCCGAGGGTCCGTCCTCCCTCCAGGTCGCCGGATCCAAGATGGCGCCGGGGTCCTGCAGGGAGGCGGCTTCCGCAGAGGAAGCCTGCAGCGATGCCAGAGCGATCGCTGGTGTGACAGAGTGCTGTGCACACTGTCACACCAGCGATCTGCTAAAATACTGTGATGTCCCACCCTGGGACAAAGTAAAAAAGTAAAAAAAATAGAAATAAAAAGTGGTAAAAAAAATCATCAAAAAAAAAAAAATATTCCCCAATAAATTCATTTCTTCCTGTAAATAAAAAAAACCAAAACAATAAAAGTACACATATTTGGTATCGCCGTGTCCGTAACGACCCCCCCTATAAAACTGTCCCACTAGTTAACCCCTTTAGTGAACCCCTTAAAAAAAAAAAAAAAAAAAAAACTAAGCAAAAAATCAATGCTTTATCATCATACCGCCGAACAAAAAGTGGAATAACACGCGATCAAAAAGACAGATATAAATAAACATGGTACCGCTGAAAACGTCATCTTGTCCGCAAAAAACGAGCCATCATACAGCATCATCAGCGAAAAAATAAAAATGTTATAGCTCGCAGAATGAAGCGATGCAAAAATAATGATTTTTTATATAAAATTGTTTTTATTCTATAAAAGCGCCAAAACATAAAAAAATGATATAAATGAGGTATCGCCATAATCGTACTGACCCGAAGAATAAAACTGCTTTATCAATTTTACCACACACGGAACGGTATAAACGCCTCCCCCAAAAGAAATTCATGAATTGCTGATTTTTGTTCATTCTAACCTCCCAAAAATCGAAATAAAAAGCGATCAAAAAATGTCACGTGCTCAAAAATGGTACCAATAAAAACGTCACCTCGTCCCGCAAAAAATAAGACCTCACATGACTCTGTGGGCCAAAATATGCAAAAATTATAGCTCTCAAAATGTGGTGATGCAAAAAACTACTTTTTGCAATAAAAGCGTCTTTTAGCGTGACAGCTGCCAATCACAAAAACCCGCTATAAATAGTAAATCAAACCCCCCTTCATCACCCCCTTAGTTAGGGAAAAATAATAAAATTAAAAAAATGTATTTATTTCCATTTTCCCATTAGGGTTAGTGTTGCGGCTAAAGTTAGGGTTAGGATTGGCGCTAAAGTTAGTATTAGGGTTATGGTTGGGATTAGGGTTAGGGGTGTGTTAGGGTTAGGTTTGTGGTTAGGGTTGGGACTAGGGTTAGGGGTATGTTGGGGTTAGGGTTGGAGTTAGAATTGGGGGGTTTCTGCTGTTTAGGCACATCAGGGGCTCTCCAAATGTGACATGGCGTCTGATCTCAATTCCCGCCAATTCTGCGTTGAAAAAGTCAAACGGTGCTCCTTCACTTCTGAGCTCTGCCATGCGCCCAAACAGTAGTTTACCCCCGCATATGGGGTATCAGTGTACTCTGTACCCCAAGAGTTATTGTGCAATTTGTCCTATTTCTTCTGTTACCCTTGGGAAAATAAAAAACTGGGGGCGACAAAATCATTTTTGTAAAAAAAAAATGATTTTTTTTGTTTTTACGGCTGTATGTTATAAATTTTCTGTGAAGCACTTGGGGCTTCATAGCGCTCACCACACTTCTAGATAAGTTCCTTGTGGGGTCTATTTTCCAAAATGGGGTCACTTGTGGGGGGTTTCCACTGTTTAGGCGCCATCAGGGCTCTCCAAATGCGACATGACGCCCCCAGACCATTCCATCAAAGTCTGCAATCCAAAACGACACTACTTCCCTTCCGAGCCCAGACGTGCACCCATACAGTCGTTTTCTCACACATGTTGGGTATCAGCGTACTCAGGACAAATTGGACAACAACTTTTGGGGTCCAATTTCTCCTGTTACCCTTGTGAAAATAAAATATTGGGGGCGAAAAAATCATTTTTGTAAAAAAAAAAAGGATTTTTTATTTTTACAGCTGTACGTTATAAACTTCTGTGAAGCACTTAGGGGTTCAAAGTGCTCAACATACTTCTAGATAAGTTCCTTGTAGGGTCTATTTTCCAAAATGGGGTCACTTGTGGGGGGTTTCCACTGTTTAGGCGCATCAGGGGCTCTCCAAATGCGACATGACGCCCCCAGACCATTCCATCAAAGTCTGCAATCCAAAACGTCACTACTTCCCTTCCGAGCCCAGACGTGCACCCATACAGTCGTTTTCTCACACATGTTGGGTATCAGCGTACTCAGGACAAATTGGACAACAACTTTTGGGGTCCAATTTCTCCTGTTACCCTTGTGAAAATAAAATATTGGGGGCGAAAAAATCATTTTTGTAAAAAAAAAAAAGGATTTTTTATTTTTTACGGCTGTACGTTATAAACTTCTGGGAAGCACTTCGGGGTTCAAAGTGCTCACCACACATCTAGATAAGTTCCTTGTGGGGTCTATTTTCCAAAATGGGGTCACTTGTGGGGGGTTTCCACTGTTTAGGCACATCAGGGGCTCTCCAAATGCGACATGACGCCCCCAGACCATTCCATCAAAGTCTGCAATCCAAAACGTCACTACTTCCCTTCCGAGCCCCGACGTGCGCCCATACAGTAGTTTACTCCCACATATTGGGTATTAGCGTACTCAGGACAAATTGGACAACAACTTTTGGGGTCCAATTTCTCCTGTTACCCTTGTGAAAATAAAATATTGGGGGCGAAAAAATCATTTTTGTAAAAAAAAAAAAGATTTTTTATTTTACGGCTGTACGTTATAAACTTCTGTGAAGCACTTTGGGGTTCAAAGTGCTCACCACACATCTAGATAAGTTCCTTGAGGGGTCTAGTTTCCAAAATGGTGTCATTTGTGGGGGGTTTCCACTGTTTAGGCAGATCAGGAGTTCTCCAAACACGACATGGCATCCAGCCAATTCTGCGTTGAAAAAGTCAAACGGCGCTCCTTCCCTTCCAAACTCTGACATGCACCCAAACAGTGGTTTACCCCCACACATGGGGTATCAGCGTACTCAGGACAAATTGCACAATAACTTTTGGAGTCTTGTTACCCTTGGGAAAATAAAAATTGGGGTGAAAAGATCAATTTTGTGGAAAAAATATGATTTTTTAATTTTACGGCTCTACGTTATAAACTTGTGTGAAGCACTTGGGGGTTCAAATTGCTCACCAAAGATCTAGATAAGTTCCTTAGGGGTCTAGTTTCCCAAATGGGGTCACTTGTGGGGGTTTCCACTGTTTAGGCACATCAGGGACTCTCCAAATGCAACATGGCGTCCAATCTCAATTCCAGCCAATTTTGGTTGGAAACAGTCAAATGGTGCTACTTCCATTCCGAGCTCTGCCATGCGCCCAAACAGTGGTTCCCCCCCACATATGGGGTATCAACGTACTCAGGACAAATTGGACAAAAACTTTTGAGGTCCAATTTCTCCTGTTACCTATGGGAAAATAAAAAATTAGTGACTAAGAGATAATTTTTGTGGGAAAAAAATAGGATTTTTTATTTTCATGCCCGGGCATTATAAACTTGTGTGAAGCACTTGGGGGTTCAAAGTGCTCACCAAAGATCTAGATAAGTTTCTTAGGGGGTCTAGCTTCCAAAATGGGGTCACTTGTGGGGGGTTTCCACTGTTTAGGCTCATCTGGGGCAATACAAACGGAACATGACCCCCATCAATGTTTGCATTCCAAAACGTTACTGCTTCCTTTCCAAGCCCTGCCGTGCGCCCAAACAGTTTCCCCCCCCACATATGGGGTATCAGCGTACTCAGGACAAATTGGACAACAACTTTTGGGGTCCAATTTCCTTGGGAAAAATCAAAAATTTGGGACTAAAAAATCATTTTTGTGGAAAATTGTTTTGTTTTTTTTTCACACCCAGGCATTATAAACTTTTGTGAAACACTTTGGGGCTCAAAGTGCTCACAACAGATCTAGATAAGTTCCTTAGGGGTCTAGTTTCCAAAATGGTGTCACTTGTGGGGGGTTTCCACTGTTTAGGCGCATCAGTGGCTCTCCAAACACGACATGGCGTCCAATCTCAACTCCAGCCAATTTTAGTTTGAAAAAGTCAAAAGGCGCTCCTTCCCTTACGAGCTCTGCCGTGCGCCCAAACAGTGGTTTTCCCCCACATATAGGGTATTGGCGTACTCAGGAGAAATTGCACAACAACTTTATCTGCCCATTTTCTCCTTTTACCCTTGTCAAAATAAAAAAAAAGTTTGTAAAAGATCATTTTTGTGGCTAAAAAGTTAAATATTAATTTTTTCCTTCCACGTTGCTTCAGCTCCTGTGAAGCACCTGAAGGGTTAATAAACTTCTTGAATGTGGTTTTGAGTACCTTGAGGGGTGCAGTTTTTAGAATGGTGTCACTTTTTGGTATTTTCTGCTATATAGACCCGTCAAAGTGACTTCAAATGTGAGGTGGTCCCTAAAAAAATGGCTTTGTAAATTTTGTTGTAAAAATGAGAAATCACTGGTCAACTTTTAACCCTTATAATTTCCGAACAAAAAAAAATTTTGGTTCCAAAATTGTGCTGATGTAAAGTAGACATGTGGGAAATGTTATTTCTTAACTATTTTGTGTGACATATTTCTCTGTTTTAAGGGGAAAAAAATTCAAAGTTTGAAAATTGCAAAATTTTCGCCATATTTGTGTTTTTTTCAAAAATAAACGCAAGTTATATCGAAGAAATTATACTTCTAACGTGAAGTACAATATGTCACGAGTAGTGTTGAGCGATACGATACCGCAAGTATCGGGTATCGGCCGATATTAGCTCTATCGGCCTTTCGATACTTGGTTTCGATATTTTCCATATATCGTATACCGGAATCGGAAGTTCCCATAATTCTTTGAGAGGCAATGTGATTTTAGTCAGCCAATGAGGAATCCTAAGAAGTGTGGGCACATCCTGTACTGCTGCGGTCATGTTAACTAATGGCATGGCTGTGATTGAATGCTGAAATGATGTCAGAATGCACTATAAAAGGCGCCGCCGCCATTTTAGCGTCACTGTGCTGTGAATTCAGTAAGGGACAGAACGCTGCTGTGCTGACTCTGAGGGACAGTTAGAGATTGCGATTTAGTGTACTGTGCTGTAGGCAGGCTAGCACCAACCGCTGTGTAAAGCTTCCTTTTGCCTGCAGTGTTGTTTTAACAGCTCTGCAAGGTGTGTGTGAGTGCAGGTGACGCTGCAGTTTGCTCTGCATGCAACGCTGTCTGTAGGCATCTGCACGTGTCACTCACAGACTCTTTTTTTTTTCTTCAGTGTAATTCTTGCAGCTCCATGCAATTTAACTATTAGTGTGACGCGCTTCCATCCGTATCCAATACATTGGTTGCAAACACTATAGAAGTAGACAAAGGAGTAGCCTTTCACAGATTGTGAACAGTTGTGTTTCAGTGTTCACTTCAGTCTGTGTTTTTTATTTTTTGAGTGCACATCACGCTCCAGTTACTTGTTCAAGCACTGCTGCTTGTACTCTGCTGAGCGTGTCTCAGTGCCTCATCCTTTTCATTTATCTCCAATTGGTTCTGCTCCATTCCATTTAAAATATAATCTATTAGTGTGAGGCGCTTCCATCCGTATCCAATACATTGGTTGCAAACACTATAGAAGTAGACAAAGGAGTAGCCTTTCACAGATTGTGAACAGTTGTGTTTCAGTGTTCACTTCAGTCTGTGTTTTTTTATTTTTTGAGTGCACATCACGCTCCAGTTACTTGTTCAAGCACTGCTGCTTGTACTCTGCTGAGCGTGTCTCAGTGCCTCATCCTTTTCATTTATCTCCAATTGGTTCTGCTCCATTCCATTTAAAATTTAATCTATTAGTGTGACGCGCTTCCATCCGTATCCAATACATTGGTTGCAAACACTATAGAAGTAGACAAAGGAGTAGCCTTTCACAGATTGTGAACAGTTGTGTTTCAGTGTTCACTTCAGTCTCTGCGTAATAACCACACTTAGGCCTTATAACTTTTCTGACTTTCTTTATCAATCTACCAAGATGAAGAAGGCAGGGAGTAAGGCACGTGGTCGTGGCCGTGGAGTTTCAGCAGGGAGAGGACGTGGGGATTCTGTGGCTGCTGCCGCCCTTAGTGACACAGCATCCACCAGTTTTACCCATGAGCGTTCCTTTATGCGCACTTTGGTAGGAGCTCGGCGTGCCCCCCTGCTGCGGGAAGAACAAATTGAAGCCATTGTTGGTTGGATGCAGCCAATGCATCGACTTCAATTCCTTCCACCTCCTCTCAGGAACACAACACTGTTGAGCAACCATCTGTCTGTTCACCGCCTGTCAAATTGCCCAGGAAGTCAGAGAGTTCTGTACAGGAGCCAGCTGAGTCTCTGCTTCTGTTCTCAGAATCTGTTGGCTCGCAAACACGGGCACAGGCAAGCAGCATTCTGCAATTTGAAGAAGAGGGAGTATGCAGTGATGCGCAACAGCTGTGTCTCTCTCAATCTGAAGAGGCGGGTGAGCCAGTGCCGATGGACAGCACACCGCAGAACGCATCTTATGATGATGATGAGACTCAGGTGCCAGGTTTTGTGGAGCATGGTGCTGCCCAGACCATCCAACAGCAGCAGGTGTTGGAAGAGGGTAGTGGAGATGATGAAGTCCGAGACCCAACATGGAGTGAACAACAGGAAGGTGGTGGGAGCAGCTCTGAGGAAGAGATTGTCCCAACGGTACAAAGAGGAGGGAGAGGTAGGCTGCAGACTCGCTTGCCTGTAGCCTCCAGTTTGGCACCTGTTGGGAGCAGTTCTCTTAGAAATGTCAAAATTGGCGCTCCCATGACTTGCACTGCGTGGTCCTTTTTTGACAGACTTGTAGATGATATTTGCTATGTTCAATGCAAGCTGTGTAAGCAAAAAGTTAAAAGAGGTAAAAATATCAGTAACCTGAATACCACAAATATGTGGAAACATGTACGGACAAAGCACGTAGCTGAGTTACAAAGACGCACTGGAGATGTAGGCCAACCTACAGCAGCACCTACATCTTCAGGTCGTGTTCGAGCCTCTACCTCCAGCTCACACACACCTGGTTCGGCTTCCTCACAGGATCTCCATGGAAGAGCCTTGGTCACTGTTGTCCATAGACAAACTGTTATTCCACCCACAGCAGCAAGTTCACAGTCATCGTCACACTCCCAGAACAAAAAACAGCCATCGGTACCACAGGCATGGGATAAAAGACGGCCATACTCGGCAAACCATCCACGAGCACAGGCTCTGAATGCTGGCATTGCAAAACTCCTGTCCCTTGAAATGCTGTCATTCAGGCTGGTGGAGACTGACAGTTTCAGGAACTTTATGGCATTGGCAGTCCCACAATATAATGTGCCAAGCCGATTTTATTTCAGCAGGCAAGCTGTCCCTGCTCTGCAAAAACATGTCGAGGGAAACATTAAACATGCGCTACTAAACGCCGTCAGTAGCAGGGTCCACCTGACCACCGATGCGTGGACCAGTACCCATGGCCAGGGACGATACCTTTCCCTCACTGCCCATTGGGTCAATGTTGTGGAGCCGGGTACAGATCTTGCCAGTGGCGCTGTACGTGTTCTGCCAACTCCAAGGATTGCAGGAATCCAGTCTGTACACATTGATTCCTCCTCCTACTCCAGTTCCTCAGAATCATCGCTGCACGAGCCGTCACGGTATACCTCCACATGGACCCGTGAACGCTTACCTGTTGCGACCGATATGAGCACAGCCGTGGCCAAACGTCAACAGGCCGTCCTGAAATTAATTTCCATGGGGAATCGAAGCCACACAGCGCAGGAGCTCTGGGATGCCATCAAGCAGGAGAGCGACGTGTGGTTTTTGTCAGCTAATCTCCAGCCAGGCTTGGTAGTGTGTGACAATGGCTGAAATCTGGTGGCAGCTCTGGGCCTTGGCAACCTCACTCACATACCATGTCTGGCACATGTGCTCAACTTGGTCGTGCAGAGTTTTTTGAGGGACTATCCGGATCTTGATGCACTGCTGCACAAGGTCCGCCTAGAGTGCGCTCACTTGCGACGTTCCAGCATGGCCAGATCGCGCATTGCAGCTCTGCAAGTCAGATTTCGCCTTCCTGAACATCGCATCATATGTGACGTACCCACCAGGTGGAATTCCACGTTACATATGTTGGAGCGGTTGTGTGAGCAGCAGCCAGCAGTAATGGAGTATCAGCTGCAACAGGCGCAATCAACTCGCAATTTGCGCCGTTCACACTTCACCACTACTGAGTGGGCCTCTATGAAGGACATCTGCGACGTTTTGCATGCGTTTGATGTCTCAACGCGGATGGCAAGTGCAGATGATGCACTAGTCAGCATGACTGTCCCCCTTATCTGCCTGCTTCAGAAATCACTGAAAGCACTAAAGGAAGAGGTTTTGGAAGAGGTGGAGGATGAGGAGTCACAAATTCAATTACCTTCAGGACAGTCAGCGCAACGTGGTTCCTCACAAAGGGCTGGACAGGGCTCACTTTGTGAGGAGGATGAGGAGGAGGAGGAGTCAATGGAGGAGGAAGAAATCCCTACAGAGGGAGGTACACAACGCTCTAGTCAGTATGTAGAGCGAGGGTGGGGTGATGCAGAGGAGGCAGAAATGACGCCTCTTCCAGAGGACAGCCTTTGTTGGCCATTTGGGAGTCTGCAGCACATGGTTGATTTCATGCTTCAGTGCCTGAGAAACGACCGCCGCATCGCCCACATTCTCACCACGTCAAATTATTGGGTGTACACCCTCCTAGACCCTCGCTACCGTAAAATGCAGGAGTATCAAGACACACTGGTGCAATCCATACTGTTGTACATTCCAGCCGAGAGAGCTGCTGCTGCTGCTACTGCTTTACAAAGCAGCTCTGTGCGTCGAGGCAGTGTAGACACCTCTACAACAAGAGGGAGCAGAAGCAGCGCCTCTGCACAGGGCAAGAGCTGTATGTTACAAATGTGGCAAAGTTTTGTGACAGCGCCAGCAAGGTCTACACCATCCGAGACGGCTCCAGTCACCAGGAAGAAACGTTTCCGTAAGATGGTGACAGACTACTTGGCTTTCCCTCTAAGTGTACTCCCAGATGCCTCTTCCCCTTTCAAATTTTGGGTCTCTAAGTTGGATACATGGCCAGAGCTTAGCCAGTATGCATTGGAGGTGCTGGCTTGCCCTGCTGCCAGTGTATTATCTGAGCGTGTCTTTAGTGCTGCAGGTGGTGTAGTAACAGACCGTCGCATGCGACTATCCTCAGAGAATGTAGACCGGCTTACTTTTCTGAAAATGAACAAGGCATGGATCTCACCTGAATTTGCCTGTCCGTTTTCAGATTAAATAACTGTTTGGCAACGTTTTCCATGTCTCCTGTTATGTTCATCTTTCTACCACCTGAACTCTACTCCCTGGGCTACAACACCGCCATTTGTTGCTCATAAGTAATTGGCAGGGGTACTGACTCCTGGCCAGCCTGGTTACAGCACGACTGCTGTTTCCTGGCAGTGTGAACGTCAATTATCCTCCAATAAGTTGTGCTGTCGTGTTGCATTCGGGTTAGCCGACTCTATGGTGCCTGCAGTTTAGGTGATTCCTATGTGTGCTGTGGGATATGTAAATAAAGGCGGTTTCCATTGTGACAATAGGACAAGCACCCACTGTAGGACTGTGTGATTCGGTAACTGCGGACGGCTTGCGTCCTGTCAACTTACATTTTCATGGGTGCGTTCTTCTACCCGTCCGGGGTCCAGTACCGTCAACTGGTTCTCCCCAGTGCCTTTGGCCTAGGTGCCTCCATCTCCATATCCGAGTTCCACCAACGTCTGCTGGTCCTTGGTAGTGCTTTGGAGCACAGGTACCTCCTGCTTAGTAACCGTGTCACAGTAACGTCAGCTGGTACTCGGTTGTGACATTGCCTCTTTTCCTTCTGCTACCCGTCCGGGGTCCAGTACCGTCAACTGGTTCTCCCCAGTGCCTTTGGCCTAGGTGCCTCCATCTCCGTATCCGAGTTCCACCAACGTCTGCTGGTCCTTGGTAGTGCTTTGGAGCACAGGTACCTCCTGCTTAGTAACCGTGTCACAGTAACGTCAGCTGGTACTCGGTTGTGACATTGCCTCTTTTCCTTCTGCTACCCGTCCGGGGTCCAGTACCATCAACTGGTTCTCCCCAGTGCCTTTGGCCTAGGTGCCTCCATCTCCGTATCCGAGTTCCACCAACATCTGCTGGTCCTTGGTAGTGCTTTGGAGCACAGGTACCTCCTGCTTAGTAACCGTGTCACAGTAACGTCAGCTGGTACTCGGTTGTGACATTGCCTCTTTTCCTTCTGCTACCCGTCCGGGGTCCAGTACCGTCAACTGGTTCTCCCCAGTGCCTTTGGCCTAGGTGCCTCCATCTCCGTATCCGAGTTCCACCAACGTCTGCTGGTCCTTGGTAGTGCTTTGGAGCACAGTTACCTCCTGCTTAGTAACCGTGTCACAGTAACGTCAGCTGGTACTCGTTTGTGACATTGCCTCTTTTCCTTCTGCTACCCGTCCGGGTTCCAGCACAGTCAGCTGGTCCTCGTTACTTCCATTGTCTCTTGCTCCATCTGATACCCGTCAGGGATCCAGTAACGTCAGTTGTTTCTCGGAAATTAGACGACCTTAAAGACCACCCAGAAGAAGATGACGACAACAAGGACGACGAGCATGAAGCCAACCAGCCTGAACACCATCACAAAGAAAAATAAAAGATTACCCAGAAGAAGATCACCAACAGGACAAAGAAGGTTAAGACAAACTACAAGATACAGAACAAGAGACAGAAGAACAATAAGCAGAAGATCAAAAAGCAGAAGAACATGAAGTATAAGACCAAAATGAAGAGCAAAATATATGCTCTAAATTCTAAGCAGAAGAAGACTAAGCAGTGTATGGGGGTGAGTCCGTTCCCCCTCGTGGTGCCCCTGGAAAATGCCTGCTGCTGCAGGCTAAACTGAACACGGACAAATACTGTTGTAATTTAAATCTTTTGTGACAGCAAGAACGGAAGGATGAACAATTCATACTTTTACAGATTACAAGTACAGGAATCTCTGTCACACATAAGAATATGATGAAGAAGATGAAGAGGAAGAAGATGAAGAATTTGAATATGAAGATGAAGAATTTGAATATGAAGAAGATTAATTAGTTTAATAATAACAATATGAGTAATGTAAACAAAAACATGAATAGCAAGAAGTTTAAGAAGAAGATTAAAAAGGTGAAGATGAAGAATAATTTGATGAGAAAGATGATGCTGCTGCTGAAGATTATGAAGGAGAAAGTGTGGCACTGGCAAAAGTTAAAAAGGTGAAGAGCATGGAAGTTGTGAAACATACATATTTGCTAAAATAGAAAAAAGGTTAACAACATTGTCAATTTGTTAGTCAATCCAAACGTATTTCCCAAAAAAAATATATTAATGCTATTCCAATGCATTGGGTTAAACATGTATGCCTTTATTGTCTCCTCAACCTCCCCCAATACATTCTACATTAGTCTTTGTTGTTTTCCTTCATGTACAATTAACCAACAAGGCAAGAATGGGTTTTTTAATGTCGATATTTGGTTCCCATAGACTTACATTGGACTTCCGGTATCGGAATCGGATATCGACGATATTTAGTGATATCGGCGATACCATTCCGATCCTATATTTTTAGATATCGAGCAGTATCGCTCAACACTAGTCACGAGAAAACAATCTCAGAATTGCGAAGATCCGTTGAAGCGTTCCAGAGTTATAACCTCATAAAGAGACAGTGGTCAGAATTGTAAAAATTGGCCCGGTCATTAACGTACAAACCACCCTTGGGGGTGAAGGGGTTAAATACACTGAGTTCTATAAATAGTTGTAACAAAGAGCATATGTACGCAACGCTCCCTTGTGAACAAGCTAACGCGAAACGCGCGTCAGGGGTGCCCAGGCCGCTATCAGGTATGGTCTCCCACTAGCAGTTTACCTTGCTATATATTCTAAATCGCTCTGTGCATTTGAATGCAAACTTTTGCATACATTACAGCACCTGCTGCAGACTCTGCATTTGCACATTGGTACTATAACGCTAGCACTATTAGTGGGGGAGCAAGCTTATGATGATTTTTTCCGATTGTTTCATGCACATATATACATTTGCTTGAGGGATGTCTCTAGCTATACTCATATTATTGGATATGGTGAATTCTGTCTGGTATTTTTTTACTTCTAATTAGCTTATGTAGCTTTTGAATATGAAACATAGACATATGTGCTATTAAAATACCTTTATCTTGCTTGTACCTGTTTTGGGCCATTTTCTGCATATTTTTGTCCCCATTTTTTGGATTTTTATATCCGCATATGTATTTTAAATATTTTGAATAAAATTTGTACTTTTATGGTGATAAAGCTTCCCATGTTTCTTTTTGGATTTGTTGATGTTTGGAAGTACTACATAATCTAGGCAATATATCTATTGTGATGTTTACTATATTGTATAGTAGAGTATGAAGGAAGTTTCTGAGCTTCCATACGGATGCTTTTTCTAGGGAGGTTCCAATTAGACCCAGCTCCCGACCTTTTTGTAGGTACTCTAAAATGGCCCTATCAGTCAGCACCTTAAAAGTCCAGGTGTCAGCTTTGGGAGCTCTTTATGGTTGCAATATAACAGGCGATAGGTGGGTGACACGATTCATTAAGGCTTGTGAGCGAAGTAATCCGATCCACATTCCACGTCTGCCACCATGGGACTTGAATCTGGTTCTGGAAGCTTTAACCAGTCCCCCGTTTGAACCATTAGACTCTATACCCTTAAAGAACTTATCATATAAGGTAGCCCTGCTAGTAGCGTTGACATCAGCCAGGAGGGTCAGCGATATTCAAGCCCTCTCCATAGATCCTCCTATCTTGTTAGTATTCCAAGATAAAGTAATTCTTAAACCGGACCCATCATACCTCCCTAAAGTCACATCTAGTTATCATAGGTCCCAAGAGATATTTCTTCCCTCCTTCTATGATACACCCTCAGGGCTGGAGGAAGAAAAGGTTCATACCTTAGACGTTAAAAGAGCAGTCTTGGCCTATATAGATAGAACTCGGTCCTGGAGGCAGAGTAGGGCTCTGTTTATATCCTTTCAGGGCCACAAGAAGGGGCATGGAGTTGCAAAGGCTACCCTGTCTTGGTGGATCAGAGAAGCTATCTGGCTAGCCTACTCCTCGAAAAGCGAGAACCCTCCGGAAGGGATAAAAGCACATTCAACACGAGCTATGGCGTCCTCCTGGGCTGAAAAAGCAGACGTCTCAATTGACCTAATATGTAAGGCCGCAACTTGGTCAACTCCTTCCACCTTTTATAACCATTATAGGCTTGACCTATCCACGTCTGCTAACTTAGCTTTTGGTAGAGCTGTCCTGAGCAAGGTGGTCCCACCCAGGTGATGGTTCTCTGTAAATCTCTCATGTGGGTGCTGTCGTGGCGAAAGGTAAAAAGCCGTATTACTTACCGGTAATGCTCTTTTGGAGAGTCCACAGCAGCACCCACTCACTACCCTCCCTAGTTAATATATGGAAAAGATTATTCAGTAATAGTTAATGTATATATGGCTTAACTTAAGTTATTAGTATTATCTAATAAAAATTGAACTAACACCTCGCGGTTCCTCTCGTACTCTGAAACCCAAACTGAGGAGGAGTGGGGGACCGCATCCTTTTATTCTGTTGGTTTCCTGTTCCTATGGGTGGATCCCCTCTCTCATGTGGGTGCTGTCGTGGACTCTCTAAAAGAGCATTACCGGTAAGTAATCCAGCTTTTTTATTACAACAAACTGAGGTCCATTTTTTCCTGAGTGCACCAATACCCTACATGAAATTGGGACAGTGCAAAGCTCAGAAGGCAAGGAGTACCAGGTTTTACTGTAATGGTTTGTGGATGGCATGACCCACTGGGAGAGCCCATGAGGTGCCAGAACAGCAAACCCCCCTCTCCATAAGTGATGCCATTTTACAAACTACACCTCAATTACCGTATTTTTCGGACCATAAGACGCACTTTTTTCCCCAAACATTTTGGGGAAAATGGGGGTGCGTCTTATGGTTGCAACATACCTAAAAATCCAGTGGCGGCGGTCCCAATGCAGCCTCCCTGTGGTGCGGTGGTGGTGTTGGGGCAGCAGCGGGGCTCTGTGCTGCGTGGGGGCTCCGATGGCATTTCGTCCTAGCCAGAAAGCCTCCCGCAGATCCGCTGTTGTGACGCCGTGGCCTCCTGAAAGATGGCTGCCAGGGGCCTCCGGTGGTGGTTCCGATGCAGCCTCCCTGTGGTGCGGTGGTGGTGTCGGGGCAGCAGCGGGGCTCTGTGCTGCGTTGGGGCTCCGCCGGCATTTCGTCCAAGCCGGAATGCTCCACTGCTGTGACGCGGTGCCGTCCTGAAAGATGGCCGCCAGGGGCCTCCGGAAAGATGGCCGCCGCATACTCAAATTCAAATCTCGGCAATGAGATCTTGTCCTGAGATCTCGGGAAGAGATCTCGTTGCCAAGATTTGAATTTCAGTATATGGCGGCCTTCTTTCCGGAGGCCCCTGACGGCAATCTTTCAGGACGGCACCGCGTCGCAGCAGCGGATCTGCGGGTGACGTTCTGGCTAGGACAAAATGCTGGCGGAGACCCCCACACAGCACAGAGCCCCGCTGCTGCCCCGACACCACCACCGCACCACAGGGAGGCTGCATCGAGAACGCCACTGGAGGCCCCTGGCGGCCATCTTTCAGGAGGCCACCGCCTCGCAGCAGCGGAGCTGCGGGGGGCTTTCCGGCTAGGATGAAATGCCGGCGGAGCCCCCCACGCAGCACAGAGCCCCGCTGCTGCCCCGACACCACCACCGCACCACAGGAAAGCTGCATTGGGACCGCCACCGAATTTGTGAGTATATTGCCACCCCACAGAGCACACCCACCCCACAGTGCACAACCATCCCACAGAGCACAACCACCCACAGAACACAACCACCCCACAGAACACAGCCACCCCACAGAACACAGCCACCCCACAGAGCACAACCACCACAACAGCCTTGACCACCGAACGACCCCAGTGACCACTCCTCTACCTGTGCTGATCCCTTCTCTGGTAAGCTGAATTCGGACTGTAAGACGGACCCCCATTTGACACATTATTTTTTTTAACCTATTTTCCTTCTGAAAATTTGGGGTGCGTCTTATGGTCCGGTGTGTCTTATAGTCCGAAAAATACGGTAATTCATCTGGAGGTGCAGTGATCATATAGACACCATGGGTGTGTCACAGAATTTTATACCATTGGGCAATGAAGGAAAAATCACTACATTTTTAACATCAATATTTTGTTTTAGCCCCAGAGTTTAAATTTTCACACAAGAAGGGTGTAAAATTGGCACCACAATTTGTACCACAATTTCTACTGAACATGGCTGTGAAGGAAACCCCCTTCCTTCCACATCACCAATGTGACATACTACACAGGCACAGCTCTCCGGCGCCCCCTTTGTTTCTCAGGTCAGTAAGGGAACTGCACCTAGAGCGAATGGCCGCCGGGGAGGGTGTCCTGTTACCCACTGGGTATTCTAATATTCGTGATCAGAGTAAAAGCATCAGCCCAAAATTAATTTTATAGTTTAATTGCCTTAAGGGCGCACTAGATAATTACAGAAATATACAGTACCCTTCCGCACCCTCTCCTTGCCGGGACAACCCTTCAGCGTTACCTTGGTCCCTGCATCTTTTGTGGTGAATGGTGAAGTGGTACTGCTGGAGAGCGAGGCTCCAGAGTAGCAACCTCCCATTCGTCCCAGAGACCGTGTGTAACCAGCTGAGGGGGTTGTGGTCTGTTTCCACGGTGAATTGGCATCCGTACAAGTATGGCTGCAGATGCTACAAGGTCCACACAATTGCCAGACATTCCTTCTCCATCGTGTAATAGGCCACTTCCCTTGGCAGGAACTTCCGGCTCAGGTACAAAATGGGGTGTTCATGGCCCGTAGTGTCGACCTGGCTGAGCACAGCTCCGAGGCCGAAGTCGCTGGTGTCGGTCTGCACTAAGAACGGCCGCGTGAAGTCGGCTGCCTGTAGTACAGGAGAGTTAGAAAGGGCGGTCTTGAGCGCCTGGAAAGCTGTCTCGCAGGATTCGCCCGAGCACCTGCGCCAGGTGCTCTAGATGATCCTCCCAGGTGGGACTGAAGATGGCAATGTCATCCAGGTACGCGGTTGCATACCCTTCCAGTCCCTCGAGCAGCGTGTTGACCATCCGCTGAAAAGTGGCAGGGGCATTCTTCATGCCGAAGGGCATCACCGTGGACTCGTACAGTCCAAATGGGGTGATAAAGGCAGAGCGTTCCCGTGCCCCAGGGGTCAGGGGAATCTGCCAATACCCCTGCTCAGATCCATGATGGTCAGGTACCTGGCCCCGGCCAGCTGGTCGAGTAGGTCATCGATGCGCGGCATTGGGTATGCATCGGTGACCGTCACAGCGTTGAGCCCCCGGTAGTCCACGTGGTAGTCCACGCAGAACCGCGTAGTTCGGTCCTTTTTAGGGACGAGGACTATAGGCGAAGCCCACGCACTGTTGGACACTTGGATCACCCCCAGCTTCAGCATCTCATCTATCTCGGCGCATTTGCTGCTGCACCTCAAGAGAGGCCCGATATGCTGAACGCCGGATCGGAGGGTGATTGCCGGTGTCCACGTCATGGACGGCTGTCTCAGTCCTTCCGGGCAGGCTGCTGAACAGCTCCCGAAAGGGGTGTAGGGTGACCCCCAGCTGGGAACGTTGGTCCTCCGTGAGCTGGTGGTCAACCCCCACATCATCGATGGATCCACCCACCTTGGCTTGGGTGAGCAGATCCAGGAGGGTTTCTGCCTCTCCTTCCTCAGGAAGGTTGCACACGGGGTGGGCACTAGCCTCCTGCTCATGATGGTGTAGAGCCCAGCTGCGCTTGGAATCTCATTCCCCAAGAGGATGCACTGAAGGTAATGACCACAAGAGACCTGATATTCATTCACACACCTTCACCAATCCCTAGAGCCACCAGAGGGAGCCTTTCTAGAGTATATAAGGATGGTGAAGCCACTGAAGAGCAGACAGTCTAGACAACCTAGTCAGAGGGCTGCAGCCTGCAGTGTCACCTCGTAGACTAGAGCAGAGTTCAGTGTAGTTGGTGATTCTACACAGAAGTGAGAAGTTGTTAGTTCTCTTGGAGAGTGGAGAGTTAGCTCTAGGGGCGAGCACAGATAAGTGAGTCTGCAAAGCCAGGTGCAGGTCAGACGGTGAATCCTGATAGCCGCTTCAGACAGAGCTTAGAAAGAAAGAGGGAAAGAGAACAGCAGTTGTTGAAAGTACCTGAAGACTGCAGCTTGAGCTTAGTTCAACATGTGGAGGCTAGTACCAGTGGAAAGATAGCCACTCCAGCCTAGTCAGAACTGAGTCAACTGAGTGCAGTTCAGTGAGCAAGCGTGCCGAC
>JARQOD010000003.1:10063863-10170937 GCA_033576555.1 Oophaga sylvatica | reverse complement strand
AACATGACGCCCGCAGACCATTCCATCAAAGTCTGCATTCCAAAACGTCACTGCTTCCCTTCCGAGCCCTGCCGTATGCCCAAACAGTGGATCCCCCAACATATGGGGTATCAGCGTACTCAGGACAAATTGGACAACCACTTTTGGGGTCCAATTTCTCCTCTTACTCTTGGGAAAATAAAAAATTGGGGACTAAAACATCACTTTTGTGGAAAAAAAATATATATTTTTTTTTCACGCCAGGGCATTATAAACGTTAGTGAAACACTTGGGGGTTCAAAGTGCTCACCACACACCTAGATAAGTTCCTTAGGGGGTCTAGTTTCCAAAATGGGGTCACATGTGGGGGGTTTCCACTGTTTAGCACATCAGGGGCTCTGCTAACGGAACATGACGCCCGCAGACCATTCCATCAAAGTCTGCATTCCAAAACGTCACTGCTTCCCTTCCGAGCCCTGCCGTGTGCCCAAACAGTGTATCCCCCCAACATATGGGTATCAGCGTACTCAGGACAAATTGGACAACCACTTTTGGGGTCTAATTTCTCCTCTTACCTTGGGAAAATAAAAATTGGGGACTAAAACATCACTTTTGTGGAAAAAAAATATATATATTTTTTTTCACGCCAGGGCATTATAAACGTTAGTGAAACACTTGGGGGTTCAAAGTGCTCACCACACACCTAGATAAGTTCCTTAGGGGGTCTAGTTTCCAAAATGGGGTCACATGTGGGGGGTTTCCACTGTTTAGGCACATCAGGGGCCCTCCAAACGCGACATGGCGTCCGTTCGCAATTCCAGCCAATTTTGGTTTGGAAAAGTCAAACGGCGCTCCTTCCTTTCAAGCCCTGCCGTGCGCCCAAACAGTGGTTCCCCCCCACATATGGGGTATCAGCGTACTCAGGACATGTTGGACAACAACTTTTGTGGTCCAATTTCTTCTCTTACCCTGGGGAAAATAAAAAATTGGGGACTAAAACATCATGCTTGTGGAAAAAATATGATTTTTTTTTCTTCACGGCTCTACATTACAAACTTGCGTGAAGCACTTGAGGGTTCAAAGTGCTCACCACACATCTAGATAAGTTCCTTAGGGGGTCTAGTTTCCAAAATGGGGTCACATGTGGGGGGCTTCCACTGTTTAGGCACATCAGGGGCCCTCCAAACGCGACATGGCGTCCGTTCGCAATTCCAGCCAAATTTGGTTTGGAAAAGTCAAACGGCGCTCCTTCCCTTTCAAGCCCTGCCGTGCGCCCAAACAGTGGTTCCCCCCCACATATGGGGTATCAGCGTACTCAGGACATGTTGGACAACAACTTTTGGTGTCCAATTTCTCCTCTTACCCTTGGGAAAATAAAAAATTGGGGACTAAAACATCATGCTTGTGGAAAAAATATGATTTTTTTTCTTCACGGCTCTACATTACAAACTTGCGTGAAGCACTTGAGGGTTCAAAGTGCTCACCACACATCTAGATAAGTTCCTTAGGGGGTCTAGTTTCCAAAATGGGGTCACATGTGGGGGGTTTCCACTGTTTAGGCACATCAGGGGCCCTCCAAACGCAACATGGCGTCCGTTCGCAATTCCAGCCAATTTTGGTTTGGAAAAGTCAAACGGCGCTCCTTCCCTTTCAAGCCCTGCCGTGCGCCCAAACAGTGGTTCCCCCCCACATATGGGGTATCAGCGTACTCAGGACATGTTGGACAACAACTTTTGTGGTCCAATTTCTCCTCTTACCCTTGGGAAAATAAAAATTTGGGACTAAAACATCATGTTTGTGGAAAAAATATGATTTTTTTTCTTCACGGCTCTACATTACAAACTTGCGTGAAGCACTTGAGGGTTCAAAGTGCTCACCACACATCTAGATAAGTTCCTTAGGGGGTCTAGTTTCCAAAATGGGGTCACATGTGGGGGGTTTCCACTGTTTAGGCACATCGGGGCCTCTCCAAACGCGACATGGCGTCTGTTCTCAATTCCAGCCAATTTTGGTTTGGAAAAGTCAAACTGCGCTCCTTCCATTCCGAGCTCTGCCGTGTGCCCAAACAGTGGTTTTCCCTCACATATGGGGTATCGGCGTACTCAGGAGAAATTGCACAACAACTTTATCAGTCCTTTTTCTCTTTTTCCCTTGTGAAAATAAAAAAAATGTTTGTAAAAGATCATTTTTGTGACTAAAAAGTAAAATGTTAATTTTTTCCTTCCACGTTGCTTCAGCTCCTGTGAAGCACCTGAAGGGTTAATAAACTTCTTGAATGTGGTTTTGAGTACCTTGAGGGGTGTAGTTTTTAGAATGGTGTCACTTTTGGGTATTTTCTGCTATATAGACCCCTCAAAGTGACTTCAAATATGAGGTGGTCCCGAAAAAAAATGGCTTTGTAAATTTTGTTGTAAAAATGAGAAATCGCTGGTCAACTTTTAACCCTTATAATTTCCTAACAAAAAAAAATTTTGCTTCCAAAATTGTGCTGATGTAAAGTAGACATGTGGGAAATGTTATTTCTTAACTATTTTGTGTGACATATTTCTCTGTTTTAAGGGAATAAAAATTCAAAGTTTGAAAATTGCAAAATTTTCAAAATTTTTGCCATATTTGCATTTTTTTCATAAATAAATGCAAGTTATATGGAAGAAGTTTTACCACTATCATGAAGTACAATATGTCACGAGAAAACAATCTCAGAATCGCGAAGATCCGTTGAAGCGTTCCAGAGTTATAACCTCATAAAGAGACAGTGGTCAGAATTGTAAAAATTGGCCCGGTCATTAACGTGCAAACCACCCTTGGGGGTGAAGGGGTTAATTGCCTTAAGGGCGCACTAGATAATTACAGAAAAATACAGTAAGCTGTACAACGGAATTGCAGTGGATTTGCAGTCAGAGTAAAATACAACAATAATGGTACAAGGCTTAGAGGTATTAGCTAGAGGTCAATATTACCAGGTTGTAGGTTGCATGTGGAGGCAGGGAGCTTTGCGATCCACAGGTGAGAATCTTAGTTGCTGGACAGTCCCCCAAAACGTGTACCGCTGCTCCCTTGGCAGATCTGTCCCTTGTTCTTTCTTAGATCTTCATCGTCTTGGCTTCTGTGAGAATAGCAAGAGTCTGCCGTCCGCTCACAGTTCTTAAACCTGCTAGACCCCTCCCCTCGGTGTCCAAGGGTGGGCTGATAATCTCCACCCTCAGCTCCCTGCAGAATTTATTCCCAATATCTAACAAAGGGGTTACCTTTCTCCAGGACGATCGGATCAGGACACGAGAGGTACCAGCGAATGCAGTATGTTTTGCCTGTCGCCTGGAGGTCAAACCTGGCCCGATTGGGTCTCTGTGAAGGGCCAATCTCTATATCTCAGGCCCCCGAGCCATCACCAACTCGGGAGTTGCACTGTCAGATGCCCGAGGTCTGCAGGATCACGCAGATATTTCTTATGAGTCTGTACCTACAAAGATGTGCTCATAATTCATAATCCTAGAACGGAGCCATCGTGGCTGGGATATACAATGGATGTGTTTTCTGTGTCTAGCTGGCAGGTATAATCTAATTGAAGCCCCCAGGCATCTTCAGGCCCCATGCTGATGCGGCTCCAGACTGCACCTTTGAAGTCTTGTTTTTGGCCTGACCTATTTAGCATACTAAAAGGACCTGGTTATTCACAGTGGACACTAAACCCTGTTGTATTGAATATGCCCACTGGCCATGGGGGCAAGGTGCAGCCAGCTGCCTGGGGTTCTGTGAACAGACAAAATGGCAGCTGGCACAGGGCAAATCCAAGACGGTGGCTGTTCCTTCCTCACAGTGGCAATACCCCATATGTGGCTGTAGAGTACTGCTTAGCCATATGGAGACTTTGGAGGAACAGAGCGCTATTTGCCTCCTAGAGCGCAGATTTTCCTAGAACAGTTTGTGGACTCCATATACAGAGCCCCTAATTGCTAGAAGAGCAGAATCCCCACCTCAAGTGAAGCCATTTTGGAAACTATACCCCTTGGGTGATGTATGTACAGGTGTAGTGACAATTTTGATTCCATGGGTGTTTTCCAGAAACAAGCAGAAATGAATGTTTCAAGTGAAAATTGCAAACTGCCGTTGTAGTGACCAATACGCTGTAGTGACCAATACGTTGCAGTCACCAGTACGTTATGCTTCTGGAGACATGCACCCGTAAGTTAGGTGGGCTCTCATCGCTTCAGAAATGGAAAAATATGTGGACAATATATGTGGTTTAGGTACACTGTGGAGCTCAGAAGGGAGGGGGCATTTGGATTTGGAGAATTTGCTGAATTTCTTTTGGTGAGTGAGGAGCCATTTGTCTTTTCCAGAGCCTTTGTACTACCAGTAACGTGGAAGCCCCTTTCCATTAACAGATGATGGACCTGAGTGAGGACTTGCTTTTTTATGGATCACGTTTTATTTTTTTTTGGGAACATTTTTACATAACTTTTGGGATCACTTTTATCCGAATCTCTACGCTGAGCACTTACTTTGGGGTTTCCATCTAAATCTCTAAGTGACGTGATTCAGCTGAAACCCCTGATAGATTTATTCACTATATTGAGGCAGCAGAGTTATTCTGGATTCCATCTGGCCTCTGTTCAGCGGTGTTCTTTTCAGAAGTGCACATCTGACCACATGACCTTCCCGTATGCCTCCTATGGATCATCCAGATGGTCATTGGCAAATTTTAAACGGGCCTGGACATGTGCTGGCATGAACAGTAGGACCTTGCATGCCCTATATGAATTTAATCCATGACTGTGTAGTGTTACTAATGGTATTGTTTGAGACTGAGGTTCCTGCTCTCTTAAGGTCACTGAACCAACCAGAATTCTTCCTGGTAGATGATCAAATACTTATTTCATGCAAAAAATGCAATTTATTGACGTAAAAATCAAACAATGTGATTTTTCTGGATTTTTTTTTTAAGATTCTGTCTCTCACAGTACCTACGATAAATATTAGTCATTCTTTGTAGGTGGGAAAACTTTCAAAATCAGCAGCATATCAAATACTTATTTTGCCCACTGTATGTTATTGACAAATTGTGCAAAAAACAAATTAGATAGTCGTATAATTAAATGAGAAAGGGAAATTCCTTGCCGCAGATGTTGGCACCCTAAATTGAGCATGCAAGTTGTGGTTTTACACCATTCCTTGTGCGGTATAAGTGATTAGGCGACTTTATTCTTCGGGTCGTTACGATTACAGCTATACCAGATTTATGCTGGGTTTTTATGGTTGGCTGCTGTCACACACTAAAAGATGACTTTTATTGCGAAGACTAGTTTTTGCATCATCATATTTTGAAAGCTATCATTTTTCTGTATTTTGTCCAACAGAGTCATGTTATGGCTTGTTTTTTACGGGACAAGCTGACGTTTTATTGGTACCAATTTCAGGCACATGACTTTTTTTGATTGCTTTCTATTCTGATTTTTGGAGACAGAGTAAACAAAAACTAATAATTCAGGAATAGTTTTTTGTTTTTTCTTAACCCCTCTGCGACATTCGCCATACTAGTACTCGGGGTGGGATTTGTCCGGTTCTCCCCGGTTCGATGGAACCGCTTGTTAAAAGAAGCAGCCGGTTTTCAGAATCGGGGAGATTCAGAGCCGCAATCCGTTACTTATGGGCTCCCACTCACCCAGGGGCCCCCAGCTAGCGGCACATCATGCAGCCACTATGGGCCCCTGTGAGGCAGGGGGGCCCGCTTGCCGCTAGTGCCGACTCCCCCCGCCTCATTGAACTATACCGGCGTCTGCCGATACAGTTCAAATCAATGACTGAGGAGAGAGAGTCAGCTAACGCTCCCTCTCCCATCATTCCCCTCTGCCCACACTGTGGGTGCACGATGACATCATTGCGCACTCACTCAGTGCCGGGCAGAGCAGCCGCTGATACAGGAGCCGGGAGCAGCGCGGGGCACGAGGAGAGGTGAGAAGTGTGGTTTGTTTTTTTTAATATTATAGATGTCAGTGACTACTGGACTGTGGGGCCATTCCTGGGAGGAGGGGTGTTATGTGGGCCGTGCTATATACTATGTAGGCCGCGCTATATACTATGTGGCCGCTCTATATACTATGTGGCCGTGTTATATACTATGCGGGCCGCGCAATATACTATGTGGCTGTACTATATACTATGTGGGCCGCGCTATATACTATGTGGGCTGCGGTATATACTATGTGGTTGTGTTATATACTATTGGGGGTATATTATATTTTATTGGGGAGGCTGTGTTATATACTATGTGGCTGTGTTAAATACTATGGGGTACATTATATTCTATGGGGAGGCAGGTTGTATTCTATTCAGGACTACATTATATTCTATGGGGGCTGTATTATATTTATTATATTCTATGAGGGGTGATTGCATCATACTCTGAGAGGCTACATTATACTATATGAGGGGGCTACATTGTATTCTATGGGGGCTGCATAATATTCTATAGGGAGCTAGAATATATTGTATGGGGGCTTCATTATACTTTATGAGGGGGCTACATTATATTCTATGGGTGCTGCATTATACTATATGAGGAGGGCTACATTGTATTCTATGGAGGGGCTACATTATACTATATAAGGGGGCTACATTATATTCTATGAGGGCTGCATTATATTCTGTGGGGGGTTGACATTATATTCTGTGGAGTGGCTGCATTCTGTAGGGTGATTGCATTATACTATATGTGGGCTGCATTATACTGTATCGGGGACTATGGGACATTATGGGACATTATACTATATGAAGAACTATGGGTGCATTATACTATGGGAAGTGAATTGTATTACATGGATGAGTATGGCGGTGCATTATACTATATGGAGCACTATGAGGAGTGTATTATACTATATTGAGGATTGTGGGGCATATTATATTATATGGAGGACTATGTGGTGTGCATTTTACAATATGGAGGACTGTGGTGCACATTATAATATATGGATGACTATGGGGTGTATTATACTAAACAAGCAAAATGCTGCATATTCATCGAGTGATTGGATTGTTTATGCCGGAACAAAAATCATTGTTCTCAGCAGCACATCGCCCGGTGTAAACTGCAGATATGCTGCTGATAACATGATACTGTATGGGGATCTATTAGTGATCTATTAATGATCATTCTGTCGCCATCATTGTTCTTCAGCCAATGGAAAGAGACCGGGAAACAAGTGTTGAACGACTTCAATATTGTCGATCACACTCATTTAGCGTCCTGAACTCAGCGCATGTAAATACAACCGAAATGCTTCTGTGTGATGTGCAATATGTTAGCATTTGGGGCCCCATTTTAAACTTTGCCTAGGGCCACACTTTGCCTAAAACTGGCCCTGTATGCAGCGCAACAACAACACCACGGAGGGCTCTGCCTCCCAGCCTGCACCCCGCCGGGCCCCGCGCACTGATTCCTGTGGCCAATACAGCCCGGGCTGATCTCTGACCGCATGACCACTCCACCTGTCCGGTGGCTGCGGGAGGTGAGACACCAAGACCTGCAACGGGAGAGGATGTGGCGCCGTGGCGGGCTGTCTGCGGTGCAAGCTGCGAGATGTAGCTAAGCTGGACGTGTGCGTGACACAGGGCTGCAATATGTCGGTATAGTGATATGTCTCTGACCGTGTGACGGCACCAGAGATCTGTGTGTGTGTGTGTGTATGTCTATATAATATGTGTGTGTATGTCTATATAATGTGTATCCGCCTCTGCGTCTGCCTCCATATCCGCTGCGGCCTGTGCCTCCATATCCGCGTCTGCCTCTGTATCTGCCTGTGCCTCCGTCTGTCTCCGTATCCGCTTCTGCGTGTGCCTCCGTCTGTCTTCGTATCCGCCTCTGCGTCTGCATCTGTATCCGCCTCTGCATGTGCGCTCGTCTGCCTTTATCTCCGTCTACCTCCGTATCCGCCTCTGCGCGCATCTGCCCCCGTATCCGCCTCTGCGTGCATCTGCCTCCGTATCCGCCTCTGCGCGCATCTGCCTCCGTATCAGCCTCTGCTCGCATCTGCCTTCTTATCAGCCTCTGCGCGCATCTGCCTCCGTATCCGCCTCTGCGCACTTCTGCCTCCGTATCCGCCTCTGCGTGCATCTGCCTCCATATCCACCTCTGCGCGCATCTGCCTCCGTATCTGCCTTTGCGTGCATCTGCCTCCGTATCCACCTCTGCGTGCATCTTCCTCCGTATCTGCGTGTGCCTCTGCCTCCGTATCCGCCTCTGCGTGTGCCTCCGCATCCGCCTCTGCGTGTGCGCTCGTCTGCCTCCGTAAGACATATCACCACCACTATGTCTTGCACCAAATAAACTACCGCCTCACTACACCACATAGATGCAGCAGTGCTGATTTTGCCCATGACGTCTCAGCAGCTCGGAGAAAGCCTCAGCTCCCTTTCTGTTGTGCAGCATAACATAACCCCATCTCTGCTGTGTTGTCTTCCTCTTCTCCTCACAGTTCTAATTACCATTAGGACGCAGCCAGACTGTCGTATGAAGCAGAATGTAGTGCACAGCCTGGCCAGCCGGTCAGTCAAGTGAGACAGGTGCATAGAAATATCTGCAGCTGTCACAGTGGGGTCAGGAGAGCCACTGACCAGAATGTGCACTGTTCTGATCCCATTCCAATTTATTTTTTTTCAACTGTTTGACTGCGCCCCTCTTTGTATATGTTTGAGGAAAAGGTGTGTATATATGGGTGTGGCTTAAAAATTGGGTGTTGTTTTCATACACACAAACACAGAACCTGTTGTTAAAAATTTGAATCCCACCCCTGCTAGTACTGCTCTGTGGGAGGTGCATTCGTGCCAGCCGCAGTACTAGAAGAGACAAAGAAAAAGCGATCAAACAGATCCAGTATGATATAAAATTTAAAAAACTTTATTTAGATCTTACAAAAAAGAAAATGAACATGGGGAGAAAAAAGTGCATATGTGCCTCAAAACCTCCAAAGGATGCAAGGAGCAAGCAGAAGGTCTATGTAATTACAGTCATAGTGGTATAACACCACAGAATAATACAAGCACAGGCCAAATGTCCACAAAGAATGATAACATTTTACTAGAATGGGTAACAAAGTGTACACAACATAATTTCCTGTAGACATTAACCTGATAGTAGACACAGAACCATGGGATTATACATAATTAATCTTTCCCAAGTAGTTATATCAGGGACACCGCAGCACCTGCATCCACCCTAATACGCGTTTGGGCGTTGTCTTCGTCAGGGGCGTGCCCAGATGATGAATGTGAGGTTTAGGCCGGGGTCAGACTTACGAGAAACTCGCACGAGTCTCGTGTGAGTCTCTCGCATCAACACCCGGTGCTGTCGCTGGCACTCGGACTGGAGCTTGCGGCTCGCAAGTCTGACCCCGGCCTTAAAAAGGGTAGAGTGACCAATTAATAAATAGGCGGAAACAAGATGTATCGCAGAAGGATTTGCATAAAGCTGATGCCGACGGATCCAGGAAATGAAGTCAGGATCAACATGCCTAACGGCGGAGGAAAACCACCAAACCGCCCATACAATGGAGCAAGGGACTGCCGTGCATAGGAAGGAAGTCACAAATATAAAGACTGCACATGTGCAAACAAAATACCACTTGGGTCGCAAATTACGCATGCTCAGTCATACCCACCACTCTGACTGACGGTGTCCACGTCGTGAGGGGAAGCACCGAGGACAGAATGTCAACGGAGGCCAACCCATACATTAAGACACAGAGAGCCGATGGGCAGAGACAAAGGAAAGACGCGCATGCGTACAGGACCCATGGATGCTGGAGTACGTAATGCAGTCATACAGAGTGAATATGGGTATAGAATAATAGTATAATAAAACATAGAAGGGCATATTGTTATGTTTCGGTAGCTGAGGAGAAATAGCAAAGTAGCAATACACCAGAGAGGCTGGAACCTATTGGATTGCAGGACCCTAACCTTAACCGCAACACTAGAAGTAGCCATGGAGCATACCTACGGTGATCCTAGACGCCTCGTCACAGCCGGAGAGATAGCTACACCTAAAGGCAGAAAGATGAAAGCTATCTGCCCCGTAGCAGAACCCACAAAGAAATAGGAAGCCCCCAAACATGTAATGGCGGTTAGACAAGAAGAAAATACGGACACAGACAGAAAATAGAATGAGCAAACGCTGGGGCCCAATCTGTCTAGATAGAAAAGTATAGGAAAGAATTCTGACTGCAACCCAAAAAAACCCTGACAAAAATACCAACAATTCTGATTAACAAAAAACCTGAGATCACACGAACTCAACCACCTAAATCAGATCTCTGGTGTAACACACAGCAATTCAGCAAATAAAAAGTGACAAAGGAACAGAGCAAAAGTGCAAACAAAAACTGAGCACAATTGCAGCGCCAGGCCCCAAAAGGGGACCAGGCTGAAGTTTACTGCTAAGCAGCAAACAAGCAAGGAAAATCCAACCAGAGGAAAAAAAATAAGCAAATCACGTATCTGAATGAGAGCAGGAATGCAAGCTGAGCTCCAAGCAAGACCAGGAAGAACAATTGGTTACCGGCAAGGCTGAAGGGAGTTCAGGTCACTTATATCAGACCATTCAGAGCCAGCTGAAGGCCATTCAGCAATTAGTTCATTACCCTCAGCAACCACCGGAGGGAGCCCCAGCTCTGAAGTCACCTCCAGAGTATTCACAACAGCATATACAAGGGCAAGAATCATAAAAATACATGATCTTGGCGATGATATATTATTATTTAAATATATTATCGCGTCGATGAACCTCGTCCCTTTTTAGACGCGGTACATCGACGATATTCTCACTTCATGGTTTTTTGAATAAATTGAACAGCAACAATCGTAATGTCCATATTACCTACCGTCACGATGATACCAAAATTGAAATTCTGAATGTCTTGATTAGCCGTGATGCCAGTGGCATCCTGCAGACGGATATTTATAGGAAGCCTACGGCTACGAATACTTTGCTGCACGCCTCCTCAGCACATCCTAGACACATGAATCGGTCCGATTCCATTGGACAGTTCCTGCATCTTCGTAGAATCTGTTCTACCAATGAAGCCTTTGAATAACAGGCCGATGAACTAAAATCCCAGTTTTATGCACGTGGGTATAGCCATAGAATGGTTAAGAGGGCTTATAATCGTGCCAAGCATTCCACCAGAAATGACTTGGTTTATAATACATCTGTGAGGAAATCTGATAATTTAGTGCAGTTTGTCACTGACTACCACACATGCTTTGCACAAGTGAGGGAGGCTTTTAATAAATCATTGCCTATTCTACAAGCCGATCCTATTCTATCTAAATATATCTCCGATAGACCCGTAATCACTACATGGCGTTCTAGGGACCTTCGGGACTCTCTTGTAAATAGCCACCATGTGGGGAGTCCTAGGACTACCTTTTTGTGTAAATCAAGCTTTATTATATCAGCATATAAGAATCATACAAAACAAAACAGTCATGACTCTGAATAAATATATATGTCAACAGATGCTTATAATAAGTAGTATAACAGTAGACAGGCATATAAATACTAACTATTAACTAATCAAGAGCAAACTCTTCTGGTGAAATGTAAATAAATAATACTAATGAATCATAGAATATACGTACCAGGAGAAAAGTTAAATGATAAAAGAAGGGATATAAAGAAAAAGATGGGAAAAAAAGTAAGAAATCAGAATAAAGGTAGTAGAGGGAAGGGAATAAGATATCTGAGACCCCCTCCCAGGGGCACCCCAAACTCCCTCCCTGAAACAGAGAAGAGAGTATATAAAATATGGATGACCTTACTAAGTTCAAAGACAGGCCATAACAAAAGCTCACTATTAATTTCAAATTTAGCCAGAGTTACCTCCAAGGTCACCCAGTACCCGAAATCCAGGAATCAAGCTCCGGAGACTCTCTAAAAGCCAACCAGGAGACCCAAGTGCTATAAATTTCGTTGGTTTCATCTGTGGATTGTTTTGTCAGCTGTTCCATGCGGTAAATATCATTGAGTTCGGCCACAAATTCCGCTCTGAAAGGGAATTTTTCCTGCTTCCAGTATCTAGGTATTAGGTTCCTTGTGGCCGTGAGAAAGTGTCTGAGAAGATTCTTCTTAAATCTAGAGATTGACATGTCACTTAAGGACAAAAGTGCTAACTCTACTGTGGGTTTGATTTTACGTAGGGATAACCTATTGTAGAGGTCAAAAATTGATAACCATACGTTCTTTATGGATGGACAGTCCCACCATGTATGGATATATGATCCTTTATCTTTCAGGCATCTCCAGCATGTATCCGGAATCACCGGAAACATGGTGTGTATTGTGGATGGGCATCTGTACCACCTTGATAGGATCTTATAGCTCCTCTCCTGTGACACCGCGCTCAACGATGCCCTAAACGTGAACAGAAGGATCTTGTCTCTATCCTCTTGACTTAACGATCTCCCCAGATCACATTCCCATTTAGAGAAAAATATAGGGAAATTGTGTTTTGGTAGTTGGGATGATTGGAACAGATTGTACAACAATGAGACCGTATGACCAGGGGAATTCCCCCCCACACAAAGTTTCTCAAAGGGGGTTAGGGGTCTAAATATATTTGCATGTTTAGAGGTCAGAGTTATGAAGCTTTTTAACTGTTCATAAAGAAACCAAGCTCCTGTAGGTGGGTTTTCGGTCTGATAAATTTCAGTTAGTGATTTCATAGAAGACTGGTTTATGTAGTCGGATATAATAGGCCGCGTGTTTCTATGTCTATTTAAGAATGACTCTCTTTGTAGACCCGCAGGGAAATCAGGATTGTCGTAGACTGGAGTTAACGGTCCAGGGAATGTAGAAATTTGGAGGACTCTTCCTTTTTGTCTTAGGAATGATGCCATGTTTCTAGTTAAAAATGGCAAACCAGCAATCCTCCCTACCCCTCTCTCAGCCAACCACAAGATTATTTGGGGATCATAGCCAATGAGGTCACTCTCTAGTTGTACCCATTTCTTGTGCGTTCTATTATGATAGAGATACAAAATGCAGGTTCCAATCGCTGCTCAGTTACACATTAAGAAATCTGGCAGTCCCAGCCCCCCTCTTTTTTTGGAGCAGCTTAACAGAAAATATGACAAACGCGCTCGCGATTGTGACCAAACAAAACGATTAATTGCTCTCTTGAGGCGGGAAAAGAAAGAGGCCGGGAGATGCATAGGAATTGTTTGAAAATAATATAGGATATGTGGTAAAAGGTCCATTTTAATTATGTTGACTCTCCCCAGCCATGATAGTTGTAGATTGTGCCATTTTTCTAGGTCTAGCTCTGCTTTGTGTAAAACATCTTTATAATTCGCATCATACAAATTAGAAGTTTTAGCTGGCAATTTAATACCTAAGTATGAAAGAGAGTCAGAGCGCCACTTGAATGGGAAGGTAGAACTCAACTGTTCTACTGTAGATGGACGTAGAGATACATTTAATATTTTGGACTTATGTGTATTTATTTTAAAATTACTTGAAAGGCCGAATTTGTGGAGTTCTGCCATGATATTTGGTAAGCTTACCGCAGGGGAAGAAATAAACAGGAGCACATCGTCGGCGAAAAGGGCCAACTTGTGCTCTCCGGACTTAGACTTAATACCTTTGATGGAGGGGTTGTTTTGTAGTGTGATGGCTAAAAATTCCATTGTTATAATGTACAGAAGTGGGGAGAGAGGGCATCCCTGTCTCGTGCCGTTCCCAATAAGTAAAGGGCCTGAGAGGGAGCCATTAATCTTAACCTGAGCGCTGGGGGAAGTGTAAAGAGCTGAGATCCTTTGAAGCATAACCTCACCCAGACCAATCTTTCTCAGAGCCTGAAACATGAATTCCCAGTGTACCCTGTCGAAGGCCTTCTCAGCATCAATCGACAGGATACACATGGGGTCTCCCCCCCTCCCAGCTCCATCTATCAATGAGATGGCCCTTATGGTATTGTCTCTAGCCTCCCTCCCCTGCACGAAGCCCACCTGATCTTGGTTTATCAATTTTGGCAGGAAAAGCCCCAATCTCTTCGCGATCATCTTGGCGTAACTTTTCACATCTAGATTTATTAGAGATATCGGGCGATAATTACTGCAAAGCAAGGGATCTTTACCGGGTTTGGGCAATACTGTGATATGAGCCATCAATGTTTGAGAAGAGAAAACACCTCCCGATGAGACAGAGGTAGAAAATTGTTTATAGAAGCCTGCAGAGAACCCATCAGGGCCGGGACTCTTCCCCTGCTTCAAGCTACTTATTGTTTCAGATATTTCTTCCAAGGAGAAATCTTTTTCTAGTTCCATCTTATCTTCTCCTGATAGGGAAGTAATTTTATTTTGTTGCATGTATGTACTGATTTTATGACGGAGCGAGGAGACTGATATGTCTTTATAATGGCTGTCTATATTATAAAGCGTGTTGTAATAGTCACTAAATCTCGAGAGAATGTCTTTAGTGCTATAAACTTTCTTCCCCCCTTTATTTTTGATGTAGGGGATAAAAGTGGCCGATTTACGTGGTTTAATCGCTCTGGCTAGCAACTTACCGCTTTTATTGCCCAGTTGGTAGAAACGATTTCGAAGTCGCTTTCTAAAGCACCTCGACTTCTGATCTAGAAGTGAAAACATCTTTTGTCTTGCTGTGGAAGGAGTGCCAACGTATTTGGGTCTAGGTCTCATTTGTGCTTAAGTTCTATTTCATGTATTTGATCTGATAATGCGGCCAGCTCGGCAATTCTTTCTTTTTTCAAACGCGCTCCATGTGATATGAATATACCCGTACCACACTTTTTAAGGCCTCCCATTTGACGGGAGGGGATGTGGGGTCACTTCCATGATCCATTAAAAAATGAGAAATAGATTGTTCCACTTCATTTTTGCACAGGGCATCCTGAAGTAGGTTCTCATTTAAACGCCAAGAGAAGCCCGATCTTGTAGATAATTGTAATGCAATTGTAAGATATATTGGGGCATGATCCGACCAAAGAATCAAACCCACATCAGCCTCCATTGGTAAATCTAGTAATTTGTGGGATATGAAGAAGTAGTCTATTCTGCTGTATATATTGTGTGTTGGGTAGAAAAAGCTATAATCCCTAGTGTCAGGGTGTGTGATTCTCCAGATGTCCACTAGTCTCATGCTATGCATCTGCTTCTTTATTCGATTAATAGTGGTAAGGGGGTATGAGGTCTTACCCGATGAGACATCCACTGCGGGATCCAAAGGAACGTTGAAATCGCCACCCAGTATCACAGGAGAGGAGCCTGCAAAGATCTCCATGCGTTTTCTACATTCCGCTCCAAATTTCTGTTGCCCTTGATTAGGGAAATAAACATTAGCTAAGATCAATTCTCGTGCCGCCCATGTGATTCGGAGAAAGACAAATCTACCCTCTGGGTCAACAAGGGACTCCTGAACCTCAGGCATAAAAGACCTATGGAAGGCTATCGAGACTCCTTTGGATTTGGAGTGTGGGTTGGTGCTATGGAACTTGTAGCGCAGGCGTCCCTGCCCGCTGTCAGGCAGGGACGCTGTTCCACTCACCCCTCCGCGCGCTCCTCTGCTGCAGGGCTGGCGTCCTCCTCCCGCTCTCCTGGCTGCGCGCGCTCCTCTGCTTCGGGGCCGGCGTCCTCCTCCCGCTCTCCTGGCTGCTTGCGTTCCTCTGCCCCGGGCCCGGCGTCCTCCTCCCGCCCTGCTGGCGGCGCGCGCTCCTTTCCGGCCACTGTGTTTAGGTCGCGCGCGCGTGCGCTCCCCCTCTCTTAAAGGGCCGCGCGCGCCATCCTAAAAAGTCCCTGGCCAATGGCCGGAGGACTTTACCTTATATAAGGCACCTCCTCCAAAATGAAGGTGCCCGGCAATGTTGTTGCACTGTTCACTACTCTGCTTCAGTCCTCAGGGTCCATTACCAGTTACCTGCCAGATTCCTGCCAGTTTGCTGTCCGTTCCTGCCTGTTACCTGTCCGCCAGCCTACCTGGAGGCTCTGCCGTCACGAGTTGTGACCTTCTGCTATTCCAGTGACTCTCGCCCGCTCACCTGGGAGCGTTCATCTGTTACCTGCCTGCTAGCCTACCTGGAGGCTCTGCTGTCACGAGTTGTGATCTTCTGCTATTCCAGTGACTCTCGCCCGCTCACCTGGGAGCGCTCATCTGTTACCTGCCTGCTAGTCTACCTGCAGGCTCTGCCGTCACGTGCTGTGATCACCTGCTATTCCAGAGACTCTCGCCCGCTCACCTGGGAGCGCTCATCTGCTATCTGCCTGCTAGCCTACCGGGAGGCTAAGCCATCACAGGTCGTATCTATCTTTATCCAGAGACTGCCCCGGTCACTTGCCGTGACCTCCTGCCCGTTCATCCAGAGACTGCCCCAGTCACTTGCCATGACCTCCTGCCCGTTCATCCAGAGACTGCCCCTGTCACTTGCCGGGACCTCCTGCCCGTTCATCCAGAGACTGCCCCAGTCACTTGCCGAGACCTCCGGCCCGTTCATCCAGAGACTGCCCCAGTCACTTGCCGAGACCTCCGGCCCGTTCATCCAGAGACTGCCCCGGTTACCTGCTGTGACTGTCTCCCCGTCTGCCCGGGTCGCCACCCGCTCCCTTACAAGGACCACCCCCTTGTATAGTAGCTCAGAGGTTCCGCCTCCCTGACCCGTTACAGTTTGCTCGGGCCATGGAACCCGGTGGCACCCAAGCTCCCTCTATCTCGGACCTGTGTCATGAACTGTCCCGTCAGAGGTCCCAACAGGAGTCCATCCTGGGTCACCTGCGGAATGTCAATTCTCGCCTGGACACTCTGACAGCTCCACCAGCAACCTCAGCTGGTGCCACGACACGCAATCCGGCAGCTCCTATGCTCCCCAATTCCATGGTTTCCTGTCACGGACCCCGACTTTCCGCACCTCCTCGCTTCGGAGGTGACTCCGCTCAGGCTCGGGGCTTCATTAACCAGTGCACCCTGCACTTTGAACTTCTCTCCCACCAGTTTAACTCCGACCGGGCCAAAATTGCCTTCATCATGTCCCATCTCACTGGGGAGGCCCTGGCCTGGCTGAATCCTCTTTGGGAGAGAGGAGACCCCTTGGTGTCCGACCTGTCTGCCTTTCTCGCGGCTTTCCGGAAAGTCTTCGATGAACCCGGACGGAAGATCTCATCCGCATCTTCTTTGCTACGCCTCCGTCAGGGAAGTCTCACCGTGGGCCAATATGCCATACGGTTCCGTACCCTTGCCTCGGAGCTGGCCTGGGATAACGACGCTCTAGTATCTGTCTTCTGGGAGGGTCTGTCCGGCCGTATTAAAGATAAACTCGCCGGTCGGGACATCCCTACCACTCTCGATGACCTAATCACTCTTGCCACTCGGATTGACCTACGATTTCAGGAGCGTGCCAAAGAGGTTACCCGGGAGAGGAGGTTTCCACGTCTAGCTCCTACGTTTCAGAAACCCGTCACTCAATCTGTTTCTCCCCAATTACACTCTCCGGAGCCTATGCAGGTCGACCAGACCAAGATGGTCAAAACCCGTCAGGACTTACATCGTGCCGAAGGGAGTTGCTTCTACTGTGGCAGTAAGGAGCACCGGATTCGTACCTGTCCGGAGAGGTCGGGAAACGCCTCTGTCTAGGTTCGCTCAGAGAGGTCGACCTAGACACGGAGAAAGCCTCTCCATCTCTGCTGCTGTCAGTCTCCATTCTCTGCGGGGAGAATCGTTATTTCGAACTTGCCCAACTTGATTCTGGAGCAGCCGGGAATCTTATTTCACAGTCCCTGGTAGAAAAATATCACATTCCCACCAAACCTCTGGCGGTACCCTTATCGGTCGCGGCTGTGGATGGCGGTCTCTTGTCATGTCCCATACAACTCATCACCGAATCCATAACTCTACAAGTGGGAATGCTGCATTCTGAGAGCATCTCTTTTCATGTTCTGCCTGGACTCTCTCACGCACTCTTACTAGGTCTACCTTGGCTCCAGAGACATGCACCCGTGCTCGACTGGCAGACCGGAGAGGTCCTTCGCTGGGGACAGGATTGTCATAAGACGTGTTTGGATCCTGTTCATCCCGTCTGTCCTTCTCCTACCCCAACTAATCTACCAGGACTTCCGATTCCCTATTGGTCATTTTCTGATGTCTTTAATAAAAAAGAGGCAGAAACATTACCTCCTCATAGACCATACGATTGTCCTATCGATCTGTTACCTGGTACTACGCCTCCCCGTGGGCGTATTTACCCTTTGTCTGCTGCTGAGACCCGGTCGATGTCCGAATATATCGAGGAGAATTTGGCCAGGGGATTCATCCGGAAATCTACTTCTCCGGCGGGAGCAGGCTTCTTTTTCGTAAAAAAGAAGGATGGCTCTCTCCGTCCCTGTATAGACTATAGAGGACTCAACCAAATCACGGTGAAGAATAAGTATCCCCTTCTGCTCATTCCGGAATTATTTGATCGTCTGCGGGGGCTAGAATCTTCACCAAACTGGACCTCCGTGGGGCGTACAACTTAGTCCGTATCCGTCAAGGGGATGAATGGAAGACTGCCTTTAACACCCGGGACGGCCACTATGAATACCTAGTGATGCCCTTTGGGCTCTGTAATGCTCCCGCCGTCTTTCAAGAGCTAGTCAATGACATCTTCCGGGATCTTCTCTATTCCTGCGTAGTGGTGTACCTGGACGACATCTTGGTCTTCTCTCCGGATCTCCAGACTCACCGGAGGGACGTTCGTCAGGTTCTGCTCAGGCTCAGGCAGAATCACCTCTTCGCTAAATACGAGAAGTGCCTCTTTGAGCAGACCTCGCTTCCGTTTTTGGGCTACATTATTTCTCAGACCGGTCTACGGATGAATCCTGAGAAACTGTCTGCCATCGAGAAATGGCCCCGACCGGAGGGATTGAAGGCCATTCAGCGGTTTCTGGGCTTTGCTAATTATTACCGTCTCTTCATACCGCACTTCTCTTCCCGGACCGCCCCAATTTCCGCACTCACCCGTAAGGGCACTAACCCCAAGGAGTGGACTCCCGAAGCAGAGGAGGCCTTTCTCTCCTTAAAACAGGCTTTTTCTTCCGCCTCGGTGCTGCATCGCCCGGATGGCAACAAGCAGTTCTTCCTGGAGGTTGACGCTTCCTCCTCTGGAGCCGGAGCGGTGCTTACTCAGAAATCATCTTCCGGGAGGATGGTAACTTGTGGCTTCTTCTCCAAACTCTTCTCCTCTTCTGAGCGCAATTATTCCATAGGAGACCGAGAGTTGTTGGCCATCAAGCTGGCATTGGAGGAGTGGCGGTACCTACTCGAGGGGGCTCTTCATCCGGTAATTATTTACACTGACCACAAAAATTTGGCTTACCTCCAGCATGCTCAGAGGCTTAACCCGCGTCAAGCCCGGTGGTCCTTGTTCTTTGCTCGCTTTGACTTTATTCTACATTTTCGCCCGGCGGACAAGAACATCAAGGCGGATGCCTTGTCCCGATCTTTCCTGGTGTCGGATCTCGAGGAGGAACCTAAACATATTATCGATCCCGCCAGAGTCATGCAGGTGGCTCCCGTGAGTCTGAACCGTCCTCCTCCCGGTAAGACGTTCGTATCGGTAACCGATCGGGAGAGGATCCTACACTGGGGTCATTCGTCTAAACTTGCTGGCCACGCCGGCCAGAGAAAGACCCTCCAACTTATTTCTCGGCATTACTGGTGGCCTACCCTGCACAAGGACGTTATAGATTTTGTTGCTGCCTGTGCCTCCTGTGGCCGCAACAAAGTTCCGAGACACCTGCCTGCCGGTCGCCTTCTTCCGCTTCCGGTACCCACTGCCCCCTGGCAGCATATAGCCATGTGTTATGTTTCGGTAGCTGAGGAGTGCAGGTAAAAAAGGCAATACACCAGAGCAGTTGGAATCTATGATATTGCAGTACCCTGACTAACCACCACAACTAGAGGCAGCCGTGGAGCGTTCCTACGTTGGTCCTAGACGCCTCGTCACAGCCTGAGAAACTAACTGCACCTAAAGATAGAAAGAGGAAAGCTATCTGCCCCGGAGCAGATCCCCAAAGAACATAGAAAGCCCCCAAACATGTAATGGCGGTTAGACAAGAAGAAATACTGACACAGACAGAAAATAGTATGAGCAAACGATGGGGCCCAAACTACCTAAATAGAAAAGGATAGGAAGGGCACTTACTGCAATCCCAAAAAACCCTGAAAAGCACCAACTCTACTAATTTTCAAAAACACCTGAGATCACACGACCTCTACCACCTAAATTAGTTCTCTGGTGTAACAAAATCAAAACAGCAGCCACTGAAAAAACTGGAAAAAGCAAATGTACAAACATCAGTGGCTGAACTAAACTGAGAGGGCAAAAGCCCCCGGAGGGGACCCTGAAGGCCCCCACAGAAGTGCAGGACAAAATGCAAAAATCAAGCACAAAAACAAAAAGAAGAAAATGTCTTATCTGTTAGCAGGAGATGCAGACACGACACAGCGGGCTACAAAGGAAACAGGAATCAAGGATTGAGACCAGAACAATTGATCACCGGCAACCCTGATGGGAAGGCGACTCCCTTATATAAGACCAGTCAGTAACACCTGATTCCCAATCCTCACAATCTTCACTGGAAAATCCAGTACCGCTTGTAACCACCAGAGGGAGCCTCTGCTCAGAACTCATTTCAAGTCCATTCACAACAGTACCCCCCCCCTTGAGGAGGGGTCACCGAACCCTCACTTGAGCAACCAGGTCGGTCAGGATGAGTTCTATGATACGCACGGATGAGTCTCCTAGCATGGATGTCCGAAGCAAACACCCAAGAATTGTCTTCCTGACCATAACCTCTCCACTTAACCAAATACTGGAGTTTCCGTCTAGAAAAACGAGAATTCAATATTTTCTCAACCACAAACTCCATATTGCCCTCAACCAGAACAGGGTCAGGAGGCAAAGCAGTAGGAACCACTGGCTCAACAAACCTCTTCAACAAGGACTTGTGGAACACGTTATGGATCTTAAATGTCCCTGGAAGAAGCAAACGAAAAGAAACAGGATTAAGAATCTCCATGATCTTATAAGGTCCAATGAACCTAGGTGTAATGTATGTAGTACAGTTCATATAGCGTCTTGTGCTTGGGTGCGATGAAAATACATGAGACACAGGTTTGATATAGAAAGTCTTGTATTCCTTCATACAAGTTGGCAAAAATAGTCACACAGTTTGCAGACACAGAGGCAGGAGACACAGCAGGCCAGAGTAATCTAAGCTCAGCAATCACTCTCCACAACAGGTTCAGGATCTTCTTCTCTGTTACCGTAAGTCCATGCAAACGTGGGTCTTTCAAAGAGCAGGGTTCAGAGTCCACAAGTGCTTCAGAGTTCCTCAGTAGGAATAGCTGGAGTACAGGGTCCAAGGCTTTAGGAGTCAGGTCACAGGTTCACTGCAGGCTAGATTCTGAAGCACTGATTGCTCAGCTGTGGCTGCTTAAGAAGCAAAGGAGAGAATCAGGGCGGGAACATGCAAGCTGGAAACTCCATTCTGACTGAGGGCAAGATAGCTGCAGCAAGACAGAAAGTAAAATGGCTGACGAACAAACTGAGTTTCAGGAACATGTACACAGAACCTTACATTACTCCCCCCTTAGGGACAACCTCCGGATGACCTCAGACCAGGCTTGTGTGGGTACCTCTGATGAAACTGACGGAGCAAGCGAGGAGCATTAACGTTATTGACTGGTTCCCATGAGTTGTCCTCCACTGGGTAGCCCTGCCATTTAATCAGATATTGTAACTGATTTCTATACAACCTGGAATCTAAAATCCTTTCCACCACAAATTCTTCCTGACCATCGACTAGCACTGGGTCAGGGCAAGGAGAAGAACGTCCAGGAAACGTATTGGGTGTCGCAGCCTTTAGTAGGGATACATGAAAGACAGGGTGGATTCTCATAGTTCTGGGCAGTTGAAGACGACAAGCAACGGCACTTATAATTTTACTGATTTTATAGGGTCCAATGTACTTATGTCCCAACTTAGACGATGGAATCCTTAACTTAAGATTTCTGGTTGACAGCCAGACCAAGTCTCCTACCTTGAAAGCTGGTGCAGGTTTACGAAATTTATCTGCTGCTTTCTTGTACCTTTCCTGAGCCGATTCCAGATTCTCCTTTAGAAGATCCATATTCTTCTGTAAAGACGTGATTCTTTCAGCCACTGCTGGTAAAGGCGTTTCTATGGGAAATCGTGGTAGAATGTTAGGATGATAACCTAGATTAGAGTAAAAAGGAGACTGCTTAGTGGAGGCACTCTGAGAGTTGTTATACGAAAACTCAGCTAATGGAAGTAGATCCACCCAATCATCCTGTAGGTGGCAGATAAAGCAGCGGAGATACTGCTCCAGGGTTTGATTGGTTCGTTCGGTCTGTCCATTAGTCTGGGGATGAAAAGCAGAAGAAAGGTTTACTTTAATGTCCAATGCTGCACAGAAATTTTGCCAAAACCTAGAAGTGAATTGCACCCCTCGATCCGAAATAACCTCATCCGGTACTCCATGTAAGCGAAACACATCTTTAATCATCAAATCTGATGTCTGTTTTGCAGTGGGTAAGCCGACACAAGGGATAAAATGAGCTGCCTTTGTTAGACGGTCAACCACCACTAGAATGGTGTTCTTCCCTTGAGAGGTTGGTAACTCCACAATGAAGTCCATAGAAATGGATCCCCACGGGCGGGACGGGGTGGGAAGAGGCTGTAACAGACCAGTTGGTGAGGAGCGAGGTGTTTTGCATCTTGCACAGACTTCACATGAAGTGACATAGTTTAAAACATCCTTCCTGCAAGTGGGCCACCAAAAGAAACGAGAAAGAAATTCCTGTGTCTTTAGAATTCCTCTATGCCCAGCTATCTTGGAATCGTGAATGAGTTGCAATACTCTCAATCTGACTGTTTCAGGAATATACAGGCGTTGTCCCTGAATCCACACACCATTCTTAAAGACAAGACTTACGTCCCTTGGGGGTTGTGCCAAAAAGGAATCCGCATGGTATGCTTCCTTGATGTCCTTAAGTAGGTCTTGATTATGAATTACTCCTAGGAATCTAGAGTCAGGAAGAATAGTCTTAGGAGGAGTAATTGGATGTGTCTCTGCTGAGTAAATCCTAGAGAGTGCATCAGCCTTTCCATTGCGCGATCCTGGTCTATAAGAAATGATAAAATTAAATTGGTTTAAGAAAAGATTCCAGCGAGCCTGGCGAGGAGTCAGGCACTTAGCCGACCTGATAAACTCAAGGTTACGATGGTCTGTCAGGACGACTATTTGCTGTGCAGCTCCCTGAAGAAGGTGTCTCCATTCTTTGAAGGCGGCAATAATGGCCAACAACTCTCTATTGCCCACATCGTAGTTCCTCTCAGCCGAAGACAACTGCTGGGAAAAGAAGGCACAGGGATGCAAGACATTCTTCTCACCTGTTCTCTGAGAGAGTATAGCTCCAACGGCACAGTCTGAAGCATCCACCTCTATTATGAAGGCAAGCTCGGGGTTGGGATGTACTAGTATAGGTGCAGTGGTAAATTTATCTTTTAGACGGGAAAATGCTTCCTGGGCTTGGGGAGTCCAGGAGAACCTAGACTCTTTCCGGGTAAGTTGGGTGATAGGTGACACTACCTCAGAGAAATTTCTAATGAAACGTCTATAGAAGTTGGCAAACCCGATGAAGCGCTGTACCTCCTTCACATTTCTAGGACTTGGCCAATCCTTGATGGCTTGGGTTTTGCTTCCATCCATACTAATTCCTTGTGTAGACAGTACATACCCCAGAAATTGAATTTCGGTCCTATGGAATTCACACTTTTCAAGTTTGATGTAAAGATGATTTTGTCTTAGACGTTCCAAGACCATTCTCACATGTCCATGATGTTCCTCTGTGGAGTTAGAAAAAATTAGAATATCATCCAAATAAATTACCATGAATGTATCTAGGAGATCCCTGAAGATGTCATTCACCAAGTGTTGGAAAGTGGCTGGGGCGGTACTCAGACCAAAAGGCATGACTAGATATTCAAAGTGTCCATAGCGTGACCTGAATGCAGTCTTCCATTCATCCCCAGGTCTAATACGGACTAAGTTATAGGCCCCACGAAGATCTAGTTTAGAGAAAATTTTGGCATGTCGCACTCTCTCCAATAACTCAGGGATTAAAGGCAATGGATAACGGTTTCTAATAGTAACCTTATTGAGTTCCCTATAGTCTACGCATGGTCTCAGAGATCCATCTTTCTTCTTTACAAAGAAGATGGGTGCACCTGCAGGAGATGAAGAGGGGCGTATGAAGCCCTTGGCTAGATTTTCGTCTATGTAATCCTTTAAAGCCTTTAGCTCGGGCCCCGCCAGGGGTAGATCTTACCAAAAGGTATCTCTGCTCCAGGCAATAATTCAATTGGACAATCATATGGACGGTGAGGAGGAAGCTGGTCAGCGTTCTTCTTGTCACATAAATCCACATAGTCCTGGTATACAGCTGGTAGTTCAGGGACTGACATGGTTCCTTTAGGAACAGAGCAAGCTGAAACTTTTGGACTCATCTGTTTCTCTGGAAAGTGTAATTCCTTGGTCTCCCAGTTAATGGTAGGATTCTGAGCCTGCAGCCATGGTAGCCCTAGAATAATGGGAAAGTGGGGAGAAGAGATAAGCATAAAGGACAGTTTCTCTTGATGATCTTTACCCATAAGAACCTTCAAAGGCTCTGTTTCCTGATCCACTGGTCCAGAGGTCAGCAGGGAGCCATCCACAGTTTCCATCTGTACTGGAGTAGCCTTCTTCACTGAACGTATCCCCTGTTTCAGAGCAAAGGAGACATCCATAAAATTTCCACTTGCCCCTGAGTCGATCATAGCAGAGCTAGACACCCAAGCTGAGTCAACCCAGAGTTTGATGGAAAGAAAGCAATGAGAATTGTTTTTCTTACAACTCAGCTGGGACACCGCTGAGGAAACTTGAAAAATGGCAGCGTTTACACAGTCAACGTCCTCAGAGGTAACGGAGTTTAAGTCCGAGAAATCAAGATCTGTTGCTGCAGATCTCTCTGGAGCCTGAGGCTCGGACCTGACAGATCCCCTCTCGCAACACTCACAATGAATGAGTGCTGCAGTAGTCTTACGAGAACAGCTGGGGCAGTTTATAATGAAGTGCCCTGACTTACCACAATAGAAACATAGATTCTCCTTAAAACGATGTTCCTTGCGTGCATCACTAACCCGTCGTTGTAAAGAGTCTACCTGCATGGGTTCAGGTTCAGGTTCCCGTGTAATCCTACTCAAAGGTTCCTTAGCTGGAGAGGAAGGTAGGAAAAGGTTAGTGCGATTGCTTTCGAACCATCTCTCTTGCCTGCGTTCAGTCAGACGAGTATCAATACGGATGCAGTAGTTAATAAAGTCACCTAACGCAGTGGGAGGGTCGGCACGAGCAAGTTCATCCTTAATCAGTGGAGATAACCCCTTTCGAAAAATAGATTTTTTGGCGGAACTGTCCCAGGTGGTATCAAGGGCCCATCTCCTGAAATCCAAGGCATATTCAGCTACCGAGTGCTTACCTTGGCGCAAAGCTAACATGGCTGCTTCAGCTGTTGCACCTCGATTGGGGTCATCAAACACCTGCCCCATGGCTGAAATAAAAGCATCAAGGTGATTCAAACAATCATCCTCAGTCTCAATCAGAGGGTTTGCCCACATCAAAGCCTTGTTGGTAAGCAACATAATTATAGTAAGCACCTTAGATCGTTCAGTGGGAAATTGTGAAGCATGTGCAGAAAAAAAAAGATTGCATTGATTAATAAATCCCCTGAATTTCTCACGTTCACCGCCAAAACGAAAAGGGGGCAACTTGGGAATCCCAGAACTCGGGGCTACGGCAGGAGTCTGGACGCGCTCCTCTAGAACCTCAATCCTGGCTCGCAAATCCTGGGCAGTCTGTCCAAACACTTGCAAATTGTGATTAGTGAGGTCCTGTAGGCTTGAAAAACGGGTCTTTATATTCTGCAAATCTGTAAGGATATTATCAGTCACTCCGCAAAGTTCCTTTATGCGGGCCTCCATTTTCCAGATCTTTTAAGACAGGAGTACTGGAAGAAGAGGAGAGGAGAAAAAAAAAAAAAAAACAATAGTGTTTACCTGTGGTAACACTGCAGAGAGAAAAAAAAAATTAAGGGAACTGCTCACCTGGAATGGTTGTGAGAAGTCACAACCACTATCATCACAGAAAGTTCACCCGGACATCTGATATCCACAGTTACAGCAGACAAAAAAGAGAAAAGAAAAAAAAAAAAAACAATAGTGTTTACCTGTGGTAACACTGCAGAAAAAAAAACACTTAAGGGAATTGCTCACCTGGAATGGTTGTGAGAAGTCACAACCACTGTCATCACAGAAAGTACAACCGGACATCCGATATCCACAGTTACAGCAGACACAGCTTTTCCAGACCCAGCAGACACTAACATTTGGCTTCAGAATCTTGTAATGTATGTAGTACAGTTCATATAGCGTCTTGTGCTTGGGTGCGATGAAAATACATGAGACACAGGTTTGATATAGAAAGTCTTGTATTCCTTCATACAAGTTGGCAAAAATAGTCACACAGTTTGCAGACACAGAGGCAGGAGACACAGCAGGCCAGAGTAATCTAAGCTCAGCAATCACTCTCCACAACAGGTTCAGGATCTTCTTCTCTGTTACCGTAAGTCCATGCAAACGTGGGTCTTTCAAAGAGCAGGGTTCAGAGTCCACAAGTGCTTCAGAGTTCCTCAGTAGGAATAGCTGGAGTACAGGGTCCAAGGCTTTAGGAGTCAGGTCACAGGTTCACTGCAGGCTAGATTCTGAAGCACTGATTGCTCAGCTGTGGCTGCTTAAGAAGCAAAGGAGAGAATCAGGGCGGGAACATGCAAGCTGGAAACTCCATTCTGACTGAGGGCAAGATAGCTGCAGCAAGACAGAAAGTAAAATGGCTGACGAACAAACTGAGTTTCAGGAACATGTACACAGAACCTTACACTAGGCTTAAATTTAGGAGATGCCACTCTCATAGGAATATTTTTTGAGGACAACCAGACCAAGTCCCCCACTTTAAACCGAGGACCATCAGTCCTATGCCGGTTAGCAAACCGCTGGGCCCTCTCCTGAGAGAGGGACAACCTCTCCACTACCTGGTCCCAAACCTGTTGCATACGCTCCACAACAGAGTCAACACCTGGACAGACAGAAGCCTCCGTCTGTCCTGAAGAAAATCGAGGGTGAAACCCAGAATTACAGAAAAATGGAGACATCAAAGTGGCAGAGCTAGCCCTATTATTAAGAGCAAACTCAGCCAAAGGCAAAAAAGAGACCCAGTCATCCTGATCAGCAGACACAAAGCATCTTAGATAAGTCTCCAATGTCTGGTTTGTTCTCTCAGTTTGACCATTGGTCTGAGGATGAAACGCCGAGGAGAAAGACAATTGAACACCAAGTTTAGAACAAAAGGTCCTCCAAAATCTGGAAACAAACTGGACTCCTCTGTCAGACACAATGTTCTCAGGAATGCCGTGTAAACGAACCACGTGCTGAAGGAACAAAGGCACCAATTCAGAGGAGGAAGGCAACTTAGGTAATGGCACAAGATGTATCATCTTGGAAAACCTATCACAAATCACCCAGATGACGGTCATTCTCTGCGAAACAGGGAGGTCGGAAATGAAATCCATAGAGATATGGGTCCATGGTCTCTTGGGCACAGGCAATGGCATCAACAAACCACTAGAGCGAGAGAAATGCTTGGAGCGAGAGCAAGTCCCGCAGGACTGCACAAATTCCCTGACATCACGAGACAAGGTAGGCCACCAAAAGGACCGACTAACCAAGTCTCTGGTACCAAAAATTCCGGGATGACCGGCCAACGCGGAACAATGAATCTCAGACATCACACTCTTTTTCCACTGGTCCGGGACAAACAATTTCCCAACAGGGCAGCGCTCGGGCCTATCCTCCTGACACCCCTCCAGAACCAGTCTCAAATTGGGCGAGATGGCGGAAAGAACTACACCTTCTTTCAAAATAACAGAAGGATCAGATACCTCAGGAGAGTCCGCAAGGAAACTCCTCGAGAGGGCATCCGCCTTAACATTCTTAGTGCCAGGAAGAAAGGAAACCACAAAATTAAAACGTGTGAAAAACAAGGCCCACCTGGCCTGTCTAGGATTAAGTCGCTTGGCAGATTCCAGATAAACCAGATTCTTATGGTCCGTAAGGACCACCACCTGATGTTTGGCTCCCTCCAGCCAATGTCTCCACTCTTTAAAAGCCCACTTCATGGCCAATAACTCCCGATTACCCACGTCATAATTACGTTCAGTAGGAGAAAATTTTCGAGAGAAAAAGGCACAAGGGTTACTTTTAGAGGTCTCTGGATCTCTTTGGGACAAAACGGCACCTGCCCCAATTTCAGAGGCATCAACCTCCACCTGAAATGGCAGAGAAACATCAGGCTGCCGTAGAACAGGAGCAGAAGTGAATCTCTGCTTAAGTTCCTGAAATGCAGAGACTGCCTCAGGAGGCCAATTCACCACATCAGAACCCTTTTTGGTCAAATCAGTTAATGGTTTAACAATAACCGAGAAATTACCAATAAATTTATGATAAAAATTGGCAAAACCCAAAAATCTTTGAAGAGCCTTTAATGAAGTAGGTTGGACCCAATCACAGATGGCCTGAACCTTGACCGGGTCCATTTCAATAACAGATGGGGACAAAATGAATCCCAAAAATGAGATCCTCTGTACGCCAAAAAGACACTTTGATCCCTTCACATACAGAGCATTCTCTCTCAAAATCTGGAATACAGTTCGAACATGTTTCACATGAGACCCAGTCATTAGAAAAAATCAAGATATCATCCAAATAAACAATCAGAAATTTATCCACAAAATCCCTGAAAATGTCATTCATGAAGGACTGGAAGACAGAAGGAGCATTAGTGAGCCCAAAGGACATCACAAGGTACTCAAAATGCCCCTCAGGGGTATTAAATGCCGTCTTCCATTCATCCCCGTGCTTAATGCGAATAAGGTTATATGCCCCCCTGAGGTCAAGCTTGGTAAACCAAGTAGCGTTTTTCACCCTGGAAAACAGATCAGAAATCAAGGGTAACGGATATTGATATTTCACAGTAATATTGTTCAAAAGACGATAATCAATACACAGCCTTAATGAACCATCCTTTTTGGCCACAAAGAAAAAACCGGCACCTAAGGGTGAAGAGGATGGTCTGATATGACCCTTCTCCAATGACTCCTTGATATAAGACCGCATAGCGTCATGTTCAGGTACAGACAAGTTAAAAAGGCGACCTTTAGGGAATTTACTACCAGGTACTAATTCAATAGCGCAGTCATAGCTCCTATGGGGAGGCAAGGATGCAGATTTACTTTCGCTAAACACATCAGAAAAATCAATCAAAAAGTCAGGAACATCCTGAGCCTGGGGGGAGGCAGAAAAAACAGGAGTGTTGGTATTAACACATTGGCAGCCCCAACTGGTTACAGACACAGATTTCCAATCCAAAACAGGATTATGAGTCTGTAACCAAGGGAAACCCAGTACGATAATGTCATGCAGATTATACAGAACCAAAAATTTGCAGCTCTCCTGATGATCAGGTTCAACCCTCATTATCACCTGAGTAGAGAACTGAGGTTTATTCTCAGCTAAACGGGTAGAATCGATCCCCAGTAGGGAATAGACTTCCGTAGGGGTATCAAGGGAAACCCACAACGTTTAGCAAAATCAAAATCCGTCAGGTTAATAGCTGCTCCCGAATCAACGAAAGCCTGAGCAGAAAATGAGGACAGAGAGCATATCAGGGTAACAGTTAATAAAAACTTAGTCTGAACACTACCCAAGACAACTGAGCGTGCAAAACGTCTTCCCCGCTTAGGGCAGACTGAAATAGCATGAGAGGCATCACCACAGTAGAAACATAACCCATTGCGCTTTCGAAACTCATGACGCTGTGCCCCAGACACCACTCTATCACACTGCATGGATTCAGAAGCAGGTTCACAAGGCAACACTATACCACGCATACTTCTCCGCTCACGCAAACGTCTGTCAATTTGAATCGCTAATGACATAGAATCATTGAGATCAGAGGGGACAGGGAATCCCACCATAACATCCTTTACATTATCTGACAGACCCTTCCGAAAAAGGGCTGCCAAAGCGTCGTCATTCCATTTGGTCAGGACTGCCCACCTACGGAATCTCTGACAGTATAACTCAGCGTCATCAAGCCCCTGATTTAATGCCAACAAGGCTTTTTCAGCTTGATCAGAGACATTAGTCTCATCGTACAATAACCCCAAGGCCTGAAAAAACGCATCAACCTCACTCAAAACAGGATCCCCAGGTGTCAGGGAAAAAGCCCAATCCTGAGGATCGCCGCGCAGGAGAGAGATGACAATTTGAACCTGCTGCGCTGCGTTCCCTGAGGACTTAGATTTTAAGGCAAAAAACAATTTACAATTATTTTTGAAATTCAGAAACTTGGCTCGATCCCCCAAAAACAAATCTGGCATGGGAATCCTAGGTTCCACAACAGGCAACCTAGCAAGATAGGTAGCAATACTCCGAACCTCAGTGGCAAGCTGATCCACACGGCCAGACAGCTGTGCAAACTCCATTGAGAGAAAAAATCCTCCCCAGCACCCAGAGATACAGAGGGAAAAAAAAAAAAATGCAACAAACAGAAAAATATCTCTGACAACTCTGACAACCTTTTTTTTTTTTTTTTCTTTCACAATATTTTTCGCTTCTGTGAGTACCATACAATTTTCAATTTTTAGGCCGGTGATACTGTTATGTTTCGGTAGCTGAGGAGTGCAGGTAAAAAAGGCAATACACCAGAGCAGTTGGAATCTATGATATTGCAGTACCCTGACTAACCACCACAACTAGAGGCAGCCGTGGAGCGTCCCTACGTTGGTCCTAGACGCCTCGTCACAGCCTGAGAAACTAACTGCACCTAAAGATAGAAAGAGGAAAGCTATCTGCCCCGGAGCAGATCCCCAAAGAACATAGAAAGCCCCCAAACATGTAATGGCGGTTAGACAAGAAGAAATACTGACACAGACAGAAAATAGTATGAGCAAACGATGGGGCCCAAACTACCTAAATAGAAAAGGATAGGAAGGGCACTTACTACAATCCCAAAAAATCCTGAAAAGCACCAACTCTACTAATTTTCAAAAACACCTGAGATCACACGACCTCTACCACCTAAATTAGTTCTCTGGTGTAACAAAATCAAAACAGCAGCCACTGAAAAAACTGGAAAAAGCAAATAAACATCAGTGGCTGAACTAAACTGAGAGGGCAAAAGCCCCGGAGGGGACCCTGAAGGCCCCCACAGAAGTGCAGGACAAAATGCAAAAATCAAGCACAAAAACAAAAAGAAGAAAATGTCTTATCTGTTAGCAGGAGATGCAGACACGACACAGCAGGCTACAAAGGAAACAGGAATCAAGGATTGAGACCAGAACAATTGATCACCGGCAACCCTGATGGGAAGGCGACTCCCTTATATAAGACCAGTCAGTAACACCTGATTCCCAATCCTCACAATCTTCACTGGACAATCCAGTACCGCTTGTAACCACCAGAGGGAGCCTCTGCTCAGAACTCATTTCAAGTCCATTCACAACAGCCATGGACTTCATAACGGACCTCCCTGTCTCTGCTGGTTTTACGGTCATTTGGGTGGTCGCCGACCGCTTTTCCAAGATGGCTCACTTTATTCCCCTGCCAGGCCTCCCGTCTGCACCCGAGCTGGCTAAAGACTTTATCCGCCACATTTTCCGACTCCATGGTCTGCCCCGTCACATCGTGTCGGATCGAGGGGTACAGTTCACCTCACGTTTCTGGAGAGCCACTTGTAAATTATTGGACGTCACCCTGGATTTCTCCTCCGCTTACCACCCACAGTCCAATGGTCAAGTGGAGCGGATCAACCAGATCCTAACCAGTTACCTCCGGCACTTTGTTAATGCCCACCATTCTGACTGGGTGGATCTCCTGCCATGGGCCGAATTTTCTTACAACAATCACGAGAGCGAATCTTCCTCCAAATCCCCGTTTTTTGTAGTCTTCGGTCAGCATCCTCGGATCCCATTTCCCGTCTCCACCTCAGTGGACAATCCGGCTGCAGAATCTCTGGTTAACAAATTTTCCTCCATATGGGAGAGTACCCGGTCCGCACTTCTTCTGTCATCCGAGCGTATGAAAAGACATGCTGACAAAAAACGTCTGCATCCTCCTCAATTCCGTCCTGGGGATAAGGTCTGGCTCTCGTCCAAGTATGTTCGGCTCAAGATTCCTTCCTATAAGTTAGGTCCTCGGTTCATCGGTCCTCTGGAGGTCATCAGTCAGATCAACCCGGTGGCCTATAAATTGAAACTCCCGGCCAACTTGCAGATCCCCAACTCCTTCCATGTATCTATCCTCAAACCGGTGGTACTTAACTCTTTTTCTAAGTCTATAGGCACACCTCCTGCTCCGGTTTCTGCTGAAAACGAATTTGAGGTAGAGAATATTTTGGCCACCAAAAGGGTAAGAAGGAAGACCTATTTTTTGGTGGATTGGAAGGTTTGGTCCTGAGGAGAGAACGTGGGAGCCGCGGGAGAACATCCATGCCCCTCTCATCTTAGCTAAATTTCTCTCTGGCCTAAAAAAGGGGGACCTAAAGGGGGGTACTGTAGCGCAGGCGTCCCTGCCCGCTGTCAGGCAGGGACGCTGTTCCACTCACCCCTCCGCGCGCTCCTCTGCTGCAGGGCTGGCGTCCTCCTCCCGCTCTCCTGGCTGCGCGCGCTCCTCTGCTTCGGGGCCGGCGTCCTCCTCCCGCTCTCCTGGCTGCTTGCGTTCCTCTTCCCCGGGCCCGGCGTCCTCCTCCCGCCCTGCTGGCGGCGCGCGCTCCTTTCCGGCCACTGTGTTTAGGTCGCGCGCGCGTGCGCTCCCCCTCTCTTAAAGGGGCCGTGCGCGCCATCCTAAAAAGTCCCCGGCCAATGGCCGGAGGACTTTACCTTATATAAGGCACCTCCTCCAAAATGAAGGTGCCCGAGCAATGTTGTTGCACTGTTCACTACTCTGCTTCAGTCCTCAGGGTCCATTGCCAGTTACCTGCCAGGTTCCTGCCAGTTTGCTGTCCGTTCCTGCCTGTTACCTGTCCGCCAGCCTACCCGGAGGCTCTGCCGTCACGAGTTGTGACCTTCTGCTATTCCAGTGACTCTCGCCCGCTCACCTGGGAGCGTTCATCTGTTACCTGCCTGCTAGCCTACCTGGAGGCTCTGCCGTCACGAGTTGTGAACTTCTGCTATTCCAGTGACTCTCGCCCGCTCACCTGGGAGCGCTCATCTGTTACCTGCCTGCTAGCCTACCTGGAGGCTCTGCCGTCACGTGCTGTGATCACCTGCTATTCCAGAGACTCTCGCCCGCTCACCTGGGAGCGCTCATCTGCTATCTGCCTGCTAGCCTACCGGGAGGCTAAGCCATCACAGGTCGTATCTATCTTTATCCAGAGACTGCCCCGGTCACTTGCCGTGACCTCCTGCCCGTTCATCCAGAGACTGCCCCAGTCACTTGCCATGACCTCCTGCCCGTTCATCCAGAGACTGCCCCTGTCACTTGCCGGGACCTCCTGCCCGTTCATCCAGAGACTGCCCCAGTCACTTGCCGAGACCTCCGGCCCGTTCATCCAGAGACTGCCCCAGTCACCTGCCGAGACCTCCGGCCCGTTCATCCAGAGACTGCCCCGGTTACCTGCTGTGACTGTCTCCCCGTCTGCCCGGGTCGCCACCCGCTCCCTTACAAGGACCCCCCTTGTATAGTAGCTCAGAGGTTCCGCCTCCCTGACCCGTTACAGAACGCCACTTAGGATAGTGGATGGAGGTACATTGCGGTGTAACTCCAGTCTTAAAATGTGTTTCCTGTAGCATCAAGACCGAGACCTTTTGTCTATGGATTGAATATAAAACCTGTCTTCTTTTTTCAGGAACATTCAGCCCCTTTACATTGAAGGAGCAAAATTTTATCTTATCCATTATCTAGTATATTGTTATCATGGTTAAGTTCTGGGGAGCTCCCCAGAAGGGGAATCCCAGATAGAAACAAAGGTGGGGACAAGTAGTAAGCAGAAGATAAGAGAGAGTAAGAGAAAGAGTAAAGAAAGAGTACCAAGAAAAGTGTGACGAAGCAATAGCTCCAATAACCATGCATCTGTGATGCAAGTTTCTCTAGAATTCTACCCATGCACTCTACCAAGGGAGGGGAAGCACGAATGGGCGTCCCGTTTCTCCCCATGCCCTAATATAAAAAGAAAACAAAACAAAAAAAAAAAAAGTGGGGGGGGTGGGAACAGCAACCTGCTTGACTTAACTAGTCTGGATCCACCAGATCCTAAGGAATAATTTCTAGGCTAGTCTAGTTAGGGAGAGTCTAGCATTACAGTTTAAGAGTTCCTTATTAAGCCTAAACTCGTCTATATAGATGACACTAAACAATCCGGGATTAGAAACTATTTGTCTGGGTTGATAGCTTGGAGAGAAGGGAGGGAGAGGGAGAAGAGAGAAAAAAAAATAGTTATGAGAAAAACCCCGAAAACATCATTAGTTGTGTCCAAGCCGACTGGCAGCATCAGTCGGAAAAGACGATCGAATCAGGTTGAACAAGAAGCACAATGAGAGAGCAGAAGAGAAGCTTTAAGTTTTGCTAGCTGAGTCTCCTCTGTTGCCTCGCTTGTTGGATTGTTTAGCTTTGAGCCATCTGGGAGTAGTGATTAGAAATGTGGGACTTGAAGGCCACTCTGGCAGATCCATTAAAGGAAGTTCAAAGGTTCCCAGTTAATTGGTCAAGTTGCCGATCCTTCTGAAAGATGCAGATTTACCACGCTTGAAGGCAATTAACTGAAATGGATATCCCCATCTATATGGAATGTCTTCTTCCTTGAGCGTAGACAACAATGGTTTTAAGGCTCTACGTATTAATAGTGTACGCCTGGACAAGTCAGATAAGATTAGAATTGGGTGATCTTCATACTTAATCGACCCCTTTTTTCTTGAAGCTGTCATTATGGCTTCTTTAATTTTATAGAAGTGAACTCTGCAAATGACGTCTCGCGGACGGGTGTCTGAGCTGGGTCTAGGACCCAGGGATCTATGAATTCTATCAAACTCAATAGTATTCCCTCCGATATCATCCAAAATGTCCAAGAAGATCTTCTGAGCAATGGGATCCAGCTCAGAGGGGCTGATAGACTCTGGTAGGCCTCATATGCGTATGTTATTCCGTCTATTATGGTTTTCCAGTTCCTCCAGAACATAGTAGAGATCCTCTAATTTAAGTGTGTGGTCCATTATGATGTCTCTATGTGTTTGCAGTTCTTGGAGTAAGTCTTCCTGTGATTTCTCCACTTCCTCTATCCGAGTTGTGAATTCCTTCTGCAAATTGTGAATTTCTTGCTTATAGGACTTTTCAAGCCTACATGCAAATCCTTCAAGGTATTTTTTTTGTAGGGAGGGCTTTAACATATTTGCTGAGCTCTGCGAAACTCATTTCTTCGGAGGCTGCGTTCTCCTCTTCATAAACCTCTGATGTATTAGTAGGGGAGCCACCTGACGTCGATGACCCTCGAAAGGGGAAGTTTCTCGAGTAGGCATTTGGGATGTTGTGGACCTTGTGTTTCTGACCTGAGGGGTTGAGTTCAAATAGCGCTTCATATCTTCCAGTGAATCGCCACTGGGTGAGTTTATGCTCTTCTCTGTAACCCGTCTAGATTTGCCCATATATGTCTGCGGTTATTCCTCTACTTAATACTTTTGAGAGGGCATGGGGGTAGACTGGCCAGTCTAACAGACTATGCCCCCCATCTGCAAGCCCCTACCAGGCTGAGCGTCTGTGGAAAAATATAGCGTGAGGGGTGTCTGCATGGCCCAGAGAAAAACGCAGGGCCAGCGTCCGCACCCGGCATACCCGGGCAAGTGCCGGGGCCCTGAGCAGGCGGGGGGCCACTCGCCGTCGGGCACCCCGGCACCAGTTAGCGGAGGAGAGCGGTGTCAGCGCCGCCACTAGCCCCCCCGCTTGCTCAGGGCCCCTGCAGCAGCTGGCACAATACTTACCTCTCCCCGTGCTTCCGCTGCCACAGCTTCGGGCTCCAGGGGGCGCCTGCGCTTCCTCTCACAGCAGCGCCGCTGAATGACGTCATCATTCAGCGGCTGGCTGTGGCAGAGAGCTCGTGGACGCCGGACAGGTGAGATGTGATGTGTATGTGTCTGTGTCTGTGTGTATCAGTGTGTGTGTATGTAGTGCGGTGCTTTGTGTGTGTGTGTATGTGAGAGAGTGCTTGTGTGCTGCGGTGCTGTCTGTGTGTGGTGCTGTATGTGTGATGGTGGTGGGGGGAGGGCAGTGATGATGATGATGGGGAGGCATTGATGATAATGGGGAGGCAATGATGATGATGGGGAGGCAATGATGATGATGGGGAGGAGATGATGATGATGGGCAGGCATTGATGATAATGGGGAGGCAATGATGATGATGGGGAGGCGATGATGATGATGGGCAGGCATTGATGATAATGGGGAGGCAATGATGATGATGGGGAGGCGATGATGATGATGGGCAGGCATTGATGATAATGGGGAGGCAATGATGATGATGGGGAGACAGTGATGATGATGAGGAGACAAAGATGACGATTGGTCAGGCATTGATGATGATGGGGAGACAATGATGATGATGGGGAGGCAATGATGATGATGAGGAAGCAATGATAATGATGGGGAGGCAATGATGATGATGGGAGGGATGATGATGATGGGCAGGCATTGATGATGATGGGGAGGCAATGATGATGATGGGGAGGAAATGATGATGATGGGGAGGCGATGATGATGATGGGAGGCAATGATGATGATAATGGGGAGTCTTTCCACAGCGCCCTTTCCTGAGCCGTAACAGTGCAGAACGCAGCACAGCACAGAGGAGAGCTCCATATTTTGTATGGAGCATTATATGGGGACCAGTATCCTGTATGGAGCATTATATGGGGACCAGTATCCTGTATCGAGCATTATATTGGGTCCAGTATCCTGTATGGAGCATTATATGGGGGATGGGGGGGTGACATCCTGCATGGGGTATTATAGGGTGATGAGGGGGAGACTATGTGGTGCCCATAATATTGTATGGAGGACTGTACTGTCCAGTCTGTTCTGTGCGCTGTGAGGATTTGGCGGTTTTTGAGCTATTGTACAATTTACAATAGATATCAGTCATGTAATGGAAGAAGTGAAGTATTTGGCATTGTACTGTACCTATATTTCTCTGCAGTATCTGTACATCATGAATCGTGGTCTGTGTTAAAGGGGCCCACTGAGGCTCTTTCGCCCGGGGCCCATAAAAACCTGGAGCCGGCCCTGGAAACACCTCTGTGGTATGTCGCAGTAAGAGCAGTCCCGCTGAGATGGTAGAAGTGATAATCCGAGACTGGCCACCGAATGTCAGTGCACCCTTGAAGTTGAAATTATATTGGCCAGTGTCTCTATAATTGTCAGTTCACAGACTTCTTCAGCGATTTAACTGTGATGATATAGAGTAATATTAAGAGATTAAAATCGCTGGAATTTCGTTATAGAATTAAGAGAGCTGTAAGATTACTGCTGCAGAGGCGTCTTGTATGGTCGCAGGGTTAGTGCTCCACTCCAGGAGAATAGCGTGAGGGGCGTCTGCACAGCCAAGGGAGACACCTTTATGGAGTGTCGCAGTCAAAGCAACCCTGTTGAAGTAGTAAAAGTGATTTTCTGGGACTGGCCACCAGATGTCAGTGCACACTTAAAATTTAAATTGTAAAAGCCAATGTCCCTGTAACTGTCAGTTCACAAATTTCTCCAATTTCGCCATTAAAAGGTATCAACCACTGAGGACTCTCAACTCTAAATATTTTTCTATCTACTGGCTAACACGGTACAAAGATATTCACATCTTTACTGTATCAAATTTCTCCAGAGATTTTTAACTGTGGTAATGATATATCGTTGTATTCAGAGGTTAAAGTCACTAAGATTTCGTGATGGGACTAAGAGAGCTGCGGAACTACTGCTATAGAGACGTCTTGTATGGCTGCAGGGCTGGCGCCCCTCTCTAGAGGCTGTGTGGAAAAGTAAAATGGCGAAGTCTTCTAATGGCGGGAAAAAAAAAAAGCCTCTCCAGTACTTAGTGATTGATGGCCTCTTTATCGCCCGTCTCGTCTCCCTCCCATGCTCCCTCAGGTTCCACCTCAATGTGAACCCGCCTGAGCCGTGCTTCAGGGTCTCACTGACCTCATATGTCCACCTGCGGCTGGCTCCCAAAACTCCTGCAGAGCGTTTTACAAATGGTGCCGGGTGGCTGGGGAAACCTCCTCTCACCTCCTCACAGCTCCGATGCTTCGGGTGTCTGAGCTTCCGCCCCTGGCTCTCCCGGTGGTGTCCCGCGCTCACCTGGGAGTCTTTTTCCTCTGTGCCTGCAAGGGAACTCCAGGACTACCTTTTTGGATTCCCTCCCCTTGAGGCATGGATGTGCTCCGTGTGACCGTTGTGTGGCATGCCCCAGTATTGAAAAATGCAATTCCTTCTTTAATACTGATAGGTCTAGGACCTATGGTATTAAGAAATGCATTACCTGTACCACTCGCAATGTTATCTATTTTGCTATTTGTCCTTGTGGACTCATAGGGCTCCCCACCCGGCCCTTAAGGTACGTGCGAGAGAGCATATTTTAGGCATCTCTGCCGCCATCGGCCACACTGATCCATCCACGCTCAAAACTATCCCGTAGCATTTCTGGTCACATCATGGTTGTGATTCCTCCCTTCTTCTGCTAAGGGGTATCGATTCTGTTGAATCCGGCATCCATGGGGGAAGATATTGCAGAAACTAAGCCCACTTGAGTCACACTGGATATGGACTCTTAACACCTTCCTCAATGAAAGCATTAGCGTTGCCCCTTTTTTATTACCCCCTTTCTGTTTGCAATTGGTTTCATTCCATCATTAGGTGCATATGGTTGTTCTTTGTTTTTATTCTTGTTTTTAATATCTTTTTTATTTTTAGGTTTTTGTGACATGCACATGTATTTTGGGTGGATTTCGTACAGTGTTTGTGGTTCTTTTTTTGCCATCTGATCTAACTCAGAAGTGGATATCATTTGGCTACTCCATTCCTTCATTTACTTGGATTATTTCTTCATCTCCAGCATATCTGTTTAATTATGCATCTTTTGGCATTTATGTCTCTGTCTATCCGATGCCCCTATATGCAATTTGGGTCCATATGACCTTGAGTATCATTTATTTATTGCAATTATTGTATTAATCTCTATAATTTTTTATTTCCATTCTTAGTGTTATATTTTCGGGCCATTTAGGGTCCATTTGCATGTCAGGTCATGGATATTATTATATATGTTTGATTATATATTATTGTAATTTAAATATATTATTGCCAAGGTCATGTATTTTTTATGGTTCTTGCCCTTGTATATGCCCTTCTATGTTTCATAATACTATTATTCTATGTTCATATTCACTCTGCATGACTGCATTACGTGCTCCAGCATCCATGGGTCCTGTATGCATGTGCGTCTTTCCTCTGTCTCTGCCCATCGGCTCTCTGTGTCTTCTTGTGTGGGTTGGCCTTCGTTGACATTCTGTCCTCGACGCCGTCAGTCAGAGTGGTGGGTATGACTGAGCATGCGTCATTTGCGGCCCCAGTGGTATTTTGTTTGTGCAAGTGCAGTCTTTATATTTTTGACTTCCTGCCCATGCACGGCGGTCCCTTGCTCCAATGTATGGGCAGATTGGTGGTTTTCCTCTTCCGCTAGGCATGTTGGTCCTGACTTCATTTCCTGGTTCCGTCGGCGTCGGCTTTATACAAATCTTTCTGTGATACATCTTGTTTCCGCCTGTTTATCAATTGATCACTCTACCTTTTTTAAACCTCACATTGCTCATCCGGGCACACCCCCTGACGAAGGCAACGCCGAAACGTGTGTTGGTGCTGCGGTGTCCCTGATATAACTACTTGGGTAAGATTAATTATACATTCAAAATAGTGTCCACAATAAACAATATAAATAATGGCACTTCAAATCAAAATGATAAATACAATTCCTTACCTACAATAGAAAATTAAGAAGAAACTGAAGAAATCCCAAAAAAGTTATATTTATTTAAGTCCAACATAAAAACAAAACATTATATAAATAAGCAGAATGCCTCAAAATCAGGACAGGACTGCTCCAAAAAACCCCCACAGTTATATAGAGTATATGGCATAGGGATATATAGTAGATGCCTACCAAGAGGTAATTAGTAATTGCTAACAAGACATAACCATATAAACTAGTAATAAATAGTAAAGTGCATAGTGCAAATAGAAAATATGCATGATTACTAAGTAATAAAGGAAGGCAAAACAAAATAATTCCCAGCCATTAAACATGCATTATAGATATGGGGGAAAGACTAGATGGTGATCAATAGGAATAGTCAAAAGAGCGTAACATTATAAATCCCACAGTGGGTAAAGAAACAGTGAATGCCTGCCGTGTATAATAGATTCCACCATACATAAAGAAAAAACTAGCCATACGTATAAGGAGCGATTCACCTAAGTTGGGACTGTGCATATGGGAAACAATTCACCTAATAAATGCTGCCATTAATGAAGAGACTAGCCATGTATATGGAGAACAATCCACCTAAGTAAAAACTTATACATATAGGAAGCGATTCACCTAAATAGGAGCTGTGTCCCGGTCCTGCTACCCCTACGCGCGTTTCACCGCTCGGCTTCTTCCTGGGGAGTGGCTAAGTAAGGGGCAGAGAGCTATTTATATCCTGTGCGGCCAATAATAGAAAGAAGGTTCAAGTCATGTGCGGGCTAAGTGACGCATGCAGCTGATGCCACGCCTCCAGCACAACGTAACTTCCCACAAAATGTTCAGTGACACGTGAGCTGGAACGCAAGCGGTCACTTAGTGAGCATTCCCGGGTGTTTACCAGAGTCTGGACATAACCGCGCATGCGTACACCGGTACACCGGGACTGACTGGAGTCAAAAGAGGACCTAAAGTAGCGGATTATGCAAATATCGAGGTACTAATATACCCAAAGTGATAGAAGACTAATTTATTATAAATCGTGCAAAAATTATAAAATTAAAAGTGACAAAATAAAAATATCTAATAAGGTAATTAAGTATAAGAAAGTATTGTAGAGATAAATAGGAATACTGTAATAATATCGGTGACATGAATAAAACAATACACATAATTGTTATATATCCACGTGTGAAGATATAATGGGCATAAAATTATAATCATAAAGCATATTACAGAATAATTTTCCATAAATCCATATCAAATTTATAAGTGAATAGATGCATAAAAAATATATATATTTAACAAAAGTAGATAGACCTTCCGCTTGCTCCTTGCATCCTTTGGAGGTTTTGACACACATGTTGTGAATGGGCTTGAAATGAGTTCTGAGCAGAGGCTCCCTCTGGTGGTTACAAGCGGTACTGGACTGTCCAGTGAAGATTGTGAGGATTGGGAATCAGGTGTTACTGACTGGTCTTATATAAGGGAGTCGCCTTCCCATCAGGGTTGCCGGTGATCAATTGTTCTGGTCTCAATCCTTGATTCCTGTATCCTTTGTAGCCTGCTGTGTCGTGTCTGCATCTCCTGCTAACAATAAGACATTTGATTCTTTTTGTTTTTGTGCTTGATTTTTGCATTTTGTCCTGCACTTCTGTGGGGGCCTTCAGGGTCCCCTCCGGGGGCTTTTGCCCTCTCAGTTTAGTTCAGCCACTGATGTTTGTACATTTGCTTTTTCCAGTTTTTTCAGTGGCTGCTGTTTTGATTTTGTTACACCAGAGAACTAATTTAGGTGGTAGAGGTCGTGTGATCTCAGGTGTTTTTGAAATTAGTAGAGTTGGTGCTTTTCAGGGTTTTTTGGGATTGCAGTAAGTGCCCTTCCTATCCTTTTCTATTTAGGTAGTTTGGGCCCCAACGTTTGCTCATACTATTTTCTGTCTGTGTCAGTATTTCTTCTTGTCTAACCGCCATTACATGTTTGGGGGCTTTCTATGTTCTTTGGGGATCTGCTCCGGGGCAGATAGCTTTCCTCTTTCTATCTTTAGGTGTAGTTAGTTTCTCAGGCTGTGACGAGGCGTCTAGGACCAACGTAGGAACGCTCCACGGCTGCCTCTAGTTGTGGTGGTTAGTCAGGGTACTGCAATCTCATAGATTCCAACTGCTCTGGTGTATTGCCTTTTTTACCTGCACTCCTCAGCTACCGAAACATAACAGTATCACCGGCCTAAAAATTGAAAATTGTATGGTACTCACAGAAGGGAAAAATATTGTGAAAGAAAAAAGGTTGTCAGAATTGTCAGAGATATTTTTCTGTTTGTTGCATTTTTTTTTTCCCTCTGTATCTCTGGGTGCTGGGGAGGATTTTTTCTCTCAATGGAGTTTGCACAGTTGTCTGGCCGTGTGGATCAGCTTGCCACTGAGGTTCGGAGTATTGCTGCCTATCTTGCTGGGTTGCCTGTTGTGGAACCTAGGATTCCCATGCCAGATTTGTTTTTAGGGGATCGAGCTAAGTTTCTGAATTTCAAAAATAACTGTAAATTGTTTTTTGCCTTAAAATCTAAGTCCTCAGGGAACGCAGCGCAGCAGGTTCAAATTGTCATCTCTCTCCTGCGCGGCGATCCTCAGGATTGGGCTTTTTCCCTGACACCTGGGGATCCTGTTTTGAGTGATGTTGATGCATTTTTTCAGGCTTTGGGGTTATTGTACGATGAGCCTAATGTCACTGATCAAGCTGAAAAAGCCTTGTTGGCATTAAATCAGGGGCTTGATGACGCTGAGTTATACTGTCAGAGATTCCGTAGGTGGGCAGTCCTGACCAAATGGAATGACGACGCTTTGGCAGCCCTTTTTCGGAAGGGTCTGTCAGATAATGTAAAGGATGTTATGGTGGAATGCCCTGTCCCCTCTGGTCTCAATGATTCTATGTCATTAGCGATTCAAATTGACAGACGTTTGCGTGAGCGGAGAAGTATGCGTGGAATAGTGTTGCCTTGTGAACCTGCTTCTGAATCCATGCAGTGTGATAGAGTGGTTTCTGGGGCACAGCGTCATGAGTTTCGAAAGCGCAATGGGTTATGTTTCTACTGTGGTGATGCCTCTCATGCTATTTCAGTCTGCCCTAAGCGGGGAAGACGTTTTGCACGCTCAGTTGTCTTGGGTAGTGTTCAGACTAAGTTTTTATTAACTGTTACCCTGATATGCTCTCTGTCCTCATTTTCTGCTCAGGCTTTCGTTGATTCGGGAGCAGCTATTAACCTGATGGATTTTGATTTTGCTAAACGTTGTGGGTTTCCCTTGATACCCCTACAGAAGTCTATTCCCTACTGGGGATCGATTCTACCCCTTTGGCTGAGAATAAACCTCAGTTCTCTACTCAGGTGATAATGAGGGTTGAATCTGATCATCAGGAGTGCTGCAAATTTTTGGTTCTGTATAATCTGCATGACATTATCGTACTGGGTTTCCCTTGGTTACAGTCTCATAATCCTGTTTTGGATTGGAAATCTGTGTCTGTAACCAGTTGGGGCTGCCAATGTGTTAATACCAACACTCCTGTTTTTTCTGCCTCCCCCAGGCTCAGGATGTTCCTGACTTTTTGATTGATTTTTCTGATGTGTTTAGCGAAAGTAAATCTGCATCCTTGCCTCCCCATAGGAGCTATGACTGCGCTATTGAATTAGTGCCTGGTAGTAAATTCCCTAAAGGTCGCCTTTTTAACTTGTCTGTACCTGAACATGACGCTATGCGGTCTTATATCAAGGAGTCATTGGAGAAGGGTCATATCAGACCATCCTCTTCACCCTTAGGTGCCGGTTTTTTCTTTGTGGCCAAAAAGGATGGTTCATTAAGGCCGTGTATTGATTATCGTCTTTTGAACAATATTACTGTGAAATATCAATATCCGTTACCCTTGATTTCTGACCTGTTTTCCAGGGTGAAAAACGCTACTTGGTTTACCAAGCTTGACCTCAGGGGGGCATATAACCTTATTCGCATTAAGCACGGGGATGAATGGAAGACGGCATTTAATACCCCTGAGGGGCATTTTGAGTACCTTGTGATGCCCTTTGGGCTCACTAATGCTCCTTCTGTCTTCCAGTCCTTCATGAATGACATTTTCAAGGATTTTGTGGATAAATTTCTGATTGTTTATTTGGATGATATCTTGATTTTTTTCCAATGACTGGGACTCTCATGTGAAACATGTTCGAACTGTATTCCAGATTTTGAGAGAGAATGCTCTGTATGTGAAGGGATCAAAGTGTCTTTTTGGCGTACAGAGGATCTCATTTCTGGGATTCATTTTGTCCCCATCTGTTATTGAAATGGACCCGGTCAAGGTTCAGGCCATCTGTGATTGGGTCCAACCTACTTCATTAAAGGCTCTTCAAAGATTTTTGGGTTTTGCCAATTTTTATCGTAAATTTATTGGTAATTTCTCGGTTATTGTTAAACCATTAACTGATTTGACCAAAAAGGGTTCTGATGTGGTGAATTGGCCTCCTGAGGCAGTCTCTGCATTTCAGGAACTTAAGGAGAGATTCACTTCTGCTCCTGTTCTACGGCAGCCTGATGTTTCTCTGCCATTTCAGGTGGAGGTTGATGCCTCTGAAATTGGGGCAGGTGCCGTTTTGTCCCAAAGAGATCCAGAGACCTCTAAAAGTAACCCTTGTGCCTTTTTCTCTCGAAAATTTTCTCCTACTGAACGTAATTATGACGTGGGTAATCGGGAGTTATTGGCCATGAAGTGGGCTTTTGAAGAGTGGAGACATGGGCTGGAGGGAGCCAAACATCAGGTGGTGGTCCTTACGGACCATAAGAATCTGGTTTATCTGGAATCTGCCAAGCGACTTAATCCTAGACAGGCCAGGTGGGCCTTGTTTTTCACACGTTTTAATTTTGTGGTTTCCTTTCTTCCTGGCAGTAAGAATGTTAAGGCGGATGCCCTCTCGAGGAGTTTCCTTGCGGACTCTCCTGAGTTATCTGATCCTTCTGTTATTTTGAAAGAAGGTGTAGTTCTTTCCGCCATCTCGCCCAATTTGAGACTGGCTCTGGAGGGGTGTCAGGAGGATAGGCCCGAGCGCTGCCCTGTTGGGAAATTGTTTGTCCCAGACCAGTGGAAAAAGAGTGTGATGTCTGAGATTCATTGTTCCGCGTTGGCCGGTCATCACGGAATTTTTGGTACCAGAGACTTGGTTAGTCGGTCCTTTTGGTGGCCTACCTTGTCTCGTGATGTCAGGGAATTTGTGCAGTCCTGCGGGACTTGCTGTCGCTCCAAGCCTTGCTCTCGCTCTAGTGGTTTGTTGATGCCATTGCCTGTGCCCAAGAGACCATGGACCCATATCTCTATGGATTTCATTTCCGACCTCCCTGTTTCTCAGAGAATGACCGTCATCTGGGTGATTTGTGATAGGTTTTCCAAGATGATACATCTTGTGCCATTACCTAAGTTGCCTTCCTCCTCTGAATTGGTGCCTTTGTTCCTTCAGCACGTGGTTCGTTTACACGGCATTCCTAAGAACATTGTGTCTGACAGAGGAGTCCAGTTTGTTTCCAGATTTTGGAGGACCTTTTGTTCTAAACTTGGTGTTCAATTGTCTTTCTCCTCGGCGTTTCATCCCCAGACCAATGGTCAAACTGAGAGAACAAACCAGACATTGGAGACTTATCTAAGATGCTTTGTGTCTGCTGATCAGGATGACTGGGTCTCTTTTTTGCCTTTGGCTGAGTTTGCTCTTAATAATAGGGCTAGCTCTGCCACTTTGATGTCTCCATTTTTCTGTAATTCTGGGTTTCACCCTCGATTTTCTTCAGGACAGACGGAGGCTTCTGTCTGTCCAGGTGTTGACTCTGTTGTAGAGCGTATGCAACAGATTTGGGACCAGGTAGTGGAGAGGTTGTCCCTCTCTCAGGAGAGGGCCCAGCGGTTTGCTAACCGGCATAGGACTGATGGTCCTCGGTTTAAAGTGGGGGACTTGGTCTGGTTGTCCTCAAAAAATATTCCTATGAGAGTGGCATCTCCTAAATTTAAGCCTAGGTTCATTGGACCTTATAAGATCATGGAGATTCTTAATCCTGTTTCTTTTCGTTTGCTTCTTCCAGGGACATTTAAGATCCATAACGTGTTCCACAAGTCCTTGTTGAAGAGGTTTGTTGAGCCAGTGGTTCCTACTGCTGTGCCTCCTGACCCTGTTCTGGTTGAGGGCAATCTGGAGTTTGTGGTTGAGAAAATATTGAATTCTCGTTTTTCTAGACGGAAACTCCAGTATTTGGTTAAGTGGAGAGGTTATGGTCAGGAAGACAATTCTTGGGTGTTTGCTTCGGACATCCATGCTAGGAGACTCATCCGTGCGTATCATAGAACTCATCCTGACCGACCTGGTTGCTCAAATGAGGGTTCGGTGACCCTCCTCAAGGGGGGGGTACCGTTGTGAATGGGCTTGAAATGAGTTCTGAGCAGAGGCTCTCTCTGGTGGTTACAAGCGGTACTGGACTGTCCAGTGAAGATTGTGAGGATTGGGAATCAGGTGTTACTGACTGGTCTTATATAAGGGAGTCGCCTTCCCATCAGGGTTGCCGGTGATCAATTGTTCTGGTCTCAATCCTTGATTCCTGTATCCTTTGTAGCCTGCTGTGTCGTGTCTGTATCTCCTGCTAACAATAAGACATTTGATTCTTTTTGTTTTTGTGCTTGATTTTTGCATTTTGTCCTGCACTTCTGTGGGGGCCTTCAGGGTCCCCTCCGGGGGCTTTTGCCCTCTCAGTTTAGTTCAGCCACTGATGTTTGTACATTTGCTTTTTCCAGTTTTTTCAGTGGCTGCTGTTTTGATTTTGTTACACCAGAGAACTAATTTAGGTGGTAGAGGTCGTGTGATCTCAGGTGTTTTTGAAATTAGTAGAGTTGGTGCTTTTCAGGGTTTTTTGGGATTGCAGTAAGTGCCCTTCCTATCCTTTTCTATTTAGGTAGTTTGGGCCCCAACGTTTGCTCATACTATTTTCTGTCTGTGTCAGTATTTCTTCTTGTCTAACCGCCATTACATGTTTGGGGGCTTTCTATGTTCTTTGGGGATCTGCTCCGGGGCAGATAGCTTTCCTCTTTCTATCTTTAGGTGTAGTTAGTTTCTCAGGCTGTGACGAGGCGTCTAGGACCAACGTAGGAACGCTCCACGGCTGCCTCTAGTTGTGGTGGTTAGTCAGGGTACTGCAATCTCATAGATTCCAACTGCTCTGGTGTATTGCCTTTTTTACCTGCACTCCTCAGCTACCGAAACATAACACACACATATGCACTTTTTTCTCCCCCATGTTTCTTTTCTTTTATGTAAGATTTAAATAAAGTTTTTCAATTTTATATAATACTGGATCTATTTGATCGCTTTTTCTTTGTCTCTTCTTTTCAATTTTTGCGATTGGTCCTGGATTTTGTCCTATAATATTAGCACCAATATGTTTTGTTCATTATATGTGTTGACTTTATTTCTTTAACTATGGTGCATTTATTGCCGAGTACCATTCTCAGCCGCAGTACTAGTACAGTGCCGCAATCGCGCGGCTTCACGCTGAGCGCCGCGGCGATCGCGTACGGGTGTCAGCTGTATGTGACAGCTGACACCCCGCAGCAATACCCACGATCAATGCTAGTAGTAGCAGTAGTGACAGCGGCATAGAGAAGCATCGATCAGGGAGGGGACTCCCTGCGAGCTTCCATCAGGACATCGCAATTGCATCGCGATGTCCTGATGGTCTTCATGGAGACCCTGGCACCAAGATGGCCGCGGGGTCCTGCAGGTAAGGTGGCTTGTGAGCGCCTGCTGAGAGCAGTTGCTGTCGTGCGTCCTTACCTGCCTGTCAGATGTCTGATCTGATGCTCTGCAGTGCAGAGTATGATATCAGTGATCTAATGTAATATAGTAATGTCTAATACTGGGACAATGTAAAAAAGTATAAAAAAAAATATCAAAGTGTAAAAATATTTTTTTGAAAAAATACCTAAATAAAGGAAAAAAAAATATTTTTCCAAATTACATTTATTAAATATATGTAAAAAAAATAAATAAAGTGCACATATTTGGTATCGCCGCATCCGTAACAACCCGCTCTATAAAACTGTTCCACTAGTTAACCCCTTCAGTGAACACCATAAAAAAGGCAAAAAACAATGCTTTATCATCATACCACCGAACAAAAAAGTGCAATAACACGCGATCAAAAAGACGGATGTAAATAAACATGGTACCGCTGAAAACGTCATCTTGTCCCTCAAAACTAAACCAAGCAGCTCCATCACGGAAAAATAAAAAAGTTATAGCTCTCAGAATAAAGCGATGCAAAAATAATTATTTTTTCTATAAAATAGTTTTTATTGTGTAAAAGCGCCAAAACATAAAAAAAGATATAAATGTCGTATCGCTGTCATCATACTGACCCGAAAAATAAAACCGCTTTATCAATTTTACCACACGCGGAACGGTATAAAAAAAACAAAAGCAATTCCTGAATTGCTGTTTTTTGTTCATTCTGTCTCCCAAAAATTGGAATAGAAAGCGATCAAAACATGTCATGTGTCCAAAAAGGTAACAATAAAAACGTCAGCTCGTCCCGCTAAAAACAAGCCGTCACATGACTGTGGGCCGAGATATGGAAAAATTATAGCTCTCAAAATATAGTGACACAAAAACTAGTTTTCGCAATAAAAAGCGTCTTTTACTGTGTGACAGCTGCCAAACATAAAAACCCGCTATAAATCTGGTATCGTTGTAATCGCACCGACCCGAAGAATAAAGTCGCCCTATCACTTATACCACACGAGGAGCGGCGTAAAAAATAAATAAAACCAATTCTTCACATTCTGTTGATTTAGATGGAAACCCCAAAGTAAGTGGTCAACATTATGTAAAATGTTCCCAATAAAAGCTTTCACTCAATCCACAAAGAAAAGCAAGTTCCCACTCAGATCTGTCATCTGTTAACGGAAATATAGGGAGCTTCCATGTTACTTGTAGCACAAAGACTCTGGAAAAGTGAAATGGTTCCTCATCCGCCAAAAGAAATTCAGCAAATTGTCTGCTCCCAAATCCAAATGCCCCCTCCCTTCTGAGCCCCAGTGTGCCTAAACCACGTATTGCGCCTACATGTTTGGCATTTCTGTAGTGATGAAAGCCCACCTAATTTCCAGGTGTGTGTCTCCAGAAGCATGAGTTGGGCATAATGTACTGGTCACTACAACGTACTGGTCACTACAACGTACTGGTCACTACACCTGCAGTTTGCAATTTTCACTCAGCAACATCCACTGCTGCCTGTTTCTGAAAAACACCCATGGAGTCAAAATCGTCACTACATCTGGAGATGAATTCCCAAAGGTTTATAATTTCCAAAATAGGGTCACTTGAGGGGGAATTCTGCTTTTCTACACTGTGTTCCAAATTATTATGCAAATCATATTTTCTCAGATTTTCCCAAATTACCTATATGAATTGCAGTCATTGTAATTTTCCAGTCAAATAACTATTAGAGTACAATTGAAAGGTTTTTGTACAAACTGCCTATGATAACAGTATATTTTAAAAAATAAAACACTCAAACTGCACTCAAAATGCATGTTCCAAATTATTATGCACAGCAGAGTTTTCAACCTTTTCATTTTAATAAAGAACAAAAAAATGGTCATTTTTGAAATTATAAGCATTAGCAGCTTATTACAAACTGAAATCAAACAGTTTTCAACTCAAAACTTTTTTCTAGGTGTTGTTACATTTGCACATAGGACCCCTTGTTCGAAAGGAGCTTCTGAACTCTCTCGTCCATTGAATTTGTCAGGTTTTGGATGGTTTCTGTTTCAATTGTTTTGCATGAGGACAGAATACCCTCCCAGAGCTGTTGCTCAGATGTCAACTGCCTCCCTCCGTTACTCCTTTTGATAATGCTCCAGAGGTTCTCAATGGGGTTGAGGTCAGGGGAGCATGGGGGCCACATCATAAGTTTGTCCCCTTTTATGCCCATAGCAGCCAGAGATGCAGATGTGTTATGTGCAGCATGAGACGGTGCATTATCATGCATGAAAATGATCTTGCTGCGGAATGCACAGTTCTTCTTCTTGAACCATGGCAGGAAGTGCTGTTTGAGAAACTCAACATACACTATGGAGTTCATCTTTACCCCTTCAGGGATCCTAAAGGGGCTGACAATCTCTCTCCCATGATTCCAGCCCAAAACAATTACTCCACCTCCTCCTTGTTGGCGCCGTAGCCGTGTTTGCATGGAGTGTCCATCAACCAGCCATCCTCCACTCCATCCATCTGGACCATCGAGCGTTGCACGGCACTCATCGGTGAACAAAACAGTTTTGAAGTCAGTCTTCATGTATTGTTTGGCCCCCTGGAGCCGTTTCTGCTTTTGTGCAGTGGATAGAGGAGGTCGACAGGATGGCTTACGCACAGCTGCAAACCTCTGAAAGACCCTGCATCTTGTTGTTCGGGGGACGATGGAGACACCAGCAGCTTCAAAAACTTGTCTGCTGCTATGACAAGGCTTTTTTGCCGCTGCTCTTTTAACCTGACGTAATTGCCTGTAGGAAAGAGCCTCAATTTTCCCTTATCAGCACACACACGTGTGTACTGTGAATCAGCTACATACTTCTTGATTGTGCGATGATCATGATGAAGTGTCTTGGCAATGTTGATTGTAGTCATGCCTTGACCTAAACACTGCACAATGTGTTGCTTCTCAGCAGCCGACACATCCTTTTTCTTTCCCACTTTGGCAGAAAATGTAGGCTGCTTAATAATGTGGGACAGCCTTCTTAAGTAGTCTTGCCTTTCATTGAACACACCTGCCAAACTAATTAGCACAGGTGTCTGCAATTGCTTACAGTGATATAAAGAGCCCTGACACACATCACCATCAATGAGTTTAACTGACAAACAAAAAAATTCTTACCTTATCACTCCTAAACAATTTTTGCATAATAATTTGGAACACAGTGTAGTACTTAGGGGCTCTTTATAAAGAATCCACAAACTAGTCTACAAAAATCTGCACTCCAGGAGGCAAATAGCACTCTGTCCCTCCGATGTCACTCCATATTGCAATGTAGTGCTGCACAGCCATATATGGGGTATTTCTACATTCAGCAGAAATTAGGGGACAAATTCTGGTGCCATTTTTATCCATTTTCCAGTGTGAAAATGTAAAACTTGGGGCTAATACACAATCTTGGTGGTAAAAATGTAAATTATTTTTTCTTCACTGCCCAATGGTATAAAAGTTTGTGATACACCTGTGGTGTCAATGTGGTATTCGCAGGTACGCGGGATGCAGTGACGAGTCGGAGATGGAGCAAGCTTAAACTGAACCTTTATATAGGGGTTATAGGAATAACTAGTAAGCTGACAGTAGTTCTCTTCGCAGGGAAAGTATACACCAATACAGAAATAACTGAGCAAACTGCTACTAGGCAGGTGCCAACGACTATAGGGCCGCGATATGGCCGTCCAAGAGTCCTAGAACTATAATGAACACTTAACGGAGTGTCACTTATCCTTCTCTGACGTCCGGCAGAGCTGTTGTCCGGGAAGTGTCCATTCGGCGTCTCAGCCGCTGGGCCCAGCCGACGAGGAGCAGTCGTAGGCTTCGGGCGTTCCGACACGCAGGTGCAGATGGGGCGCAACAGGCCCTGGAGAAGTTCCCCGGCATTGAGACCGCCCCTCTCGGAGGCAAGATGGCGGCAGCTGTGGATCCTGTCGGGCAGGAAAAAGCCGCGGGATGGAGCGGGACAGTAGCGGCCGCGGGTGGCAGTGCACAGGCCGCAACCGTGGGCTGGAACGGGGCAGCGGCGGCCACGAGTGAAAGTGCATAGGTCGCAGCCGCAGGCTGGAGTGGGGCGGTGGCGGCAGCGTACAAGCCGCAGCCGCAGGCTGGAACGGGGCAGTGGCGGCCGTGGATGGCAGCGTACAGGCCGCAGCCGCGGGCTGGAGTGGGGCAGCTGCGGCCGCGGATGGCAGCGTATAGGCCACAGCTGCGGGCTGGAACGAGGCGGTGGCGGGTGAAGGTGTCAGAGTTCTGTTCTCTCTTTGCTCCGCTTGGGTTCGTCCTCTCCCCGAGTCACGTGAGTCCCTGTACTTTCTCACGCGTGGCTGCTGGCATTGTCTTGCTCTCCAATCCTCGTCAGGTTCCTCCTTCCTGTCTCTTGTCTGCCTTTGTGGCAAGTGCCCCCTGCTGGTCTCCTGTGCTCCTTTGATAGTCGCCCCGCCCCCGTACTTTCCAGAACTGTCTCTGGGTCGTCCCGCAGTTCCTTCCCCCGTGAACTTACCCCTAGGAACTTAAGTGACAGCCCCCTTGGTTCTGGCCCAGTCACACAGCGGGGTCTCTCTCTCTTACATTCCCCCATCCTTTGTGCTCACCAGTCCTCGGGCGAGGGTTTGGGAGGATTTGTGTTAACGTGGTGGTACTGAAGTTGTTTCACCCTCAGGGGGTGGTGGCAGATGGTTGGGTGACCGGAGCCGCCGGGGCGCTGGCCCTGGAAGTGTCGAAGTGTCCACTGGTCCTACAGGAAGGTCCTCTTCGTCTTCATCATCCCAGATGGCTGCTGGAGGGGCTGGGACCTGCGGACGGGCCTTGGCCTGCTTGTATCTCATATACTGGCCCATCTGGACTTACTCGACGTACAATCCGGTAGGGGCTTTCTTCCCATCGGTGGCTCAATTTGCTTTGGGGCCGCTGGTCTCGGATGAGCATGCGATCTCCTTTTTGGAATTCAGTGGGCTGTGATGTGGCCTTTTCAGGGTGTTCCAGGTCTTGTAGTTTTGTCTGCACTAGTTGGTGTAGGGTCTGCAGACGATACCGGTGGCTTCGGACCCAGGAAGGGACCCCTGCCCATAGTCGTTCTTCCTCTGGGTCCAGCTCCACCTCTGTGATTCCTTTGCCTTCCCAACCGAAGAGTAGTGTGTACAGGGTGTAACTGGTGACTCGATGTACCCGGTTATATACCCAGACCAGTTCGGGGACGTATTTGGGCCATCTGGTTTTCCGATTGTCTTCCAGGGTCCGTAACATTTGGAATAGAGTCCGGTTAAGCCGTTCGCAGGCCCCATTCCCCTGCGGATGGTATGGTGTGGTCCAGGAATTGTCAATGCCATACAGGCGATGTAGTTCTTCCATTACCTTCCTCAGGAAGCAGGCTCCTTGATCTGAGTGAATGCGTTGTGGGCAGCCATACACCTGGATAAAGTTTTTGCAGATAGCATAAGCGGCCGATTCTGTTTGATCTCGGGTGGGGGTCACCACGACGAATTTGGTAAAATGGTCCACCATAACTAAGCAGTGCTTGTATCCCTGGTGGGCCGGACCGATGGTTAAGTAATCAACCATTAGCAGTTCGAGGGGTGCTGTGGTTACAATTGTTTGTATGGGGGCTCATTGCTCTGGTGGTTTAGTCAACTCGCATAGGTGGCACGTGCGACACACTTCTTCTATTGCGGTTTGTAACTGGGGATGGTAGGCTATTCGCTGTAGCCACTGAAAAGTCTTTTGTACCCCGAAATGAGCCCCTTTCTCATGAGCTTCTCGAGCAATTTCAGTCAGTAGGGCTCCTGGCACCACCACCTGCCATGCTGCGGTGGGTTCGGCGCGCAGGGTTGTTTTGCGATACAATAGTCCCTTTTTGATCACCAGTCTCACCCATTGGCGGAACAGCAGTACGGTGTCCTTAGAGAGCATTTTCCTTTGAGCGTCATTGGGTAGCTGTCTTAGGGCGACCCACCAGCGGAGGGCGCTGATTTCGCCATCTTCTTGTTGCTGGCGTATCTATTCATCCCGGGTCTGCTCGAGAATTCCACCAGTGGGTTTCACACAGGACTGTTCTCTTGTCACTGCTGTGGTCTCGGTGGGTTATAAGGAAAATGGCGTTTCTTCTCCTTCTAGCTCTTCATCCCGGCTCCGTCCTGGGACAGTGTGTCGGATCCGGGATAATGCGTCAGCATGGACATTCTCCGCCCCTCTTTTGTAAATGATTTTGTATTTGAACTTGGCAACCCTGGCCACCCACAGTTGCTCCAGGGCCCCCAGTTTGGCGTTTTTGAGGTGGGCAAGGGGGTTGTTGTCGGTTCGTACCACCACCTCGGAACCCGCTAGGTACTCCGCAAATCGCTCCGTCATGGCCCACACCACCGCCAGGAGCTCAAGCTTGAAAGAGCTGTAGTTGTCAGGATTGCGTTCGGAGTCGTGAAGCGATCGGCTGCCATAGGCGATCACCTTCTCTCGACCGTCCTGCATTTGCGACAACACAGCCCCAGCCCGTGTAAGCTCCCGTCAGTGTGCAGAATGAACCGTTGCGAGAAATCCACGTAGGCTAACACCGGGGCTTCCGAGAGTGCTATCCTAAAGTCTCGGAAAGCTTCTTTCTGTGGTTCACGCCATTGGACTTTACAGTTGTTAGCATCGGCTGTGATTCCTCTTAGTAGGTCTCGCAGGGCTCGAGCTCGGCAGGCAAAATTTTTCACGAAGCGACGGTAATATCCAGCCAGCCCCAAAAAGGCCCGCACATCCTTCACCGTCTCGGGGGTAGGCCACTCCCGTATCGCAGCGACCTTCTCCGGAGACTGTTTCACTCCCTCGGCGGAGACAACATGCCCCAGATATTCAATCTGTGTGCAAAACAGGTGGCATTTTTGGGGCTTCACCTTCAACCCGTACTTTTGCAGCCAGCCGAGCACCTGGCCCAGACGATGCAGGTGTTCCTCAAACGTGGCGGCATAGATGATGATGTCATCCAAGTATATCAGGGTGGCTTCAAAGTTGAGGTCACCTAGGCACCGCTCCATTAGATGCTGGAAGGTTCCGGGGGCATTGGCCAGTCCAAACGGCTTCCGGTTGAATTCAAATAGTCTCATGGGCAGAATGAAGGCGGTTTTTGCCCGATCTTCGGACATTGGTACCTGCCAGTATCCGCTGGCCAAGTCCAAGGTGGAGAAATATTTTGCCTGTCCCAGGGCCGACAGGGACTCCTCTATACGAGGGAGCGGATATGAGTCTTTGATGGTGCAGGCATTCAACTTCCAGTAATCCACACAGAACCGCAGGGTGCCGTCCTTTCACACCAACACTATGGGGGCTGCCCAGGGACTTTGGCTTTCCCAGATAACCCCTTTTCACAGCATATGGCTCAGCAATAGGGTTGAGCATTCCGATACTGCAAATATCGGGTATCGGCCGATATTGGCTGTATCGGAATTCCGATTCCGAGTACCGATATTTTCGTCATATCGGATACCGGAATCGGAATGTCACTGTCAGTGTCCGTCGGTCGGGTCTGTCAGGAGTCAGCGGCACTTACCCGGCAGAAGATCTCCGGCGGTCACATCCTGGACTGCTTGATGGCCGCCATCCTCTTCTCCCTGGCGGTCACATGCAGTTTCTCGCGATAACTGCAGTGACTGCTGGGTAATCGCGGCCGTAAAGCAGTCCGATGACGTCACCGCCGGAGAAGCAGGTAATCAGCTGTGCTGCGCCAGGATGTCAGGCTCTGCCTGGCATTCCGATGTAGCAGAGCTGGATCGTCGTGGGACCCTCGTTACTATGGACTGCGTCGGACAGGTGGTATACTGTTGGTTTGTTTTTTTTCTTTTTTTACAGGAGATCGATGGCGTCGCAGGAATGAGAGAGTAATAAAAGAAATGAAAACTGTGTTGTCTCTTTTATTTCATTAAAAGACTTTTTTCTGGCTGTGTCTTTTTTTTAAACATTTAAAAACTTTGGGATTAATAATGGATCGGTGTCTTATTGACGCCTCTCCATTATTAACCGGGCTTATTGTCACCGTGCAATCAACGGTGACATTAACCCCTTATTACCCCGCTTGCCACCGCTACAGGGCAAGTGGGAAGAGCCGGGTAAAGTGCCACAATTGGCACATCTTTTGATGCGCCAAATGTGGGGCTGCTGTAGCCTGGTATTATCAGGCTGTTGAGGGCCAAAATCCATGGGCCTTGACAGTCTTTTAATACCAGGCCGCAGCAGTCTGCATTTTACTTGGCTGGTTAACAAAAATAGGGGGACCCCTACGCCGTTTTTTTTTCGAGGGGATCCCCTATTTTTGTTAACCAGCCAAGCTAAGCAGACTGCTGTGGCCTGGTATTATCAGGCTGGCAAGGTCCATGGATATTGGATCCTTACCAGCCTGAAAAACCAGGCCTCAGCGGTCTGCTTCATCTGGCTGGTTAACAAAAATAGGGGGGACCCCACGCCAATTTTTTTCGAGGGGATCCCCTATTTTTGTTAATCAGCCAAGATATGCAGACTGCTGTGGCCTGGTATTATCAGGCTGGCAAGGTCCATGGATCTTGGCTCCTTAACAGCCTGAAAATCCAGGCCTCAGCGGTCTGCTTCATCTGGCTGGTTAACAAAAATAGGGGGGACCCCACGCCAATTTTTTTCAAGGGGATCCCCTATTTTTGTTAACCAGCAAAGATAAGCAGACTGCTGTGGCCTGGTATTATCAGGCTGGCAAGCAGGGTCGGACTGAGCCACCGGGACACCGGAGAAACCTCCGGTGGGCCCCAGCTTCTGCGTGGTGGGCCCTGATTTGAAAGGATAGGTCGCGGGGCAGAGGGGGCGGTGGCCCCGGGCCCCGCACTCTGAGGGGGCCCACCCGGAGCTACGCTACAGTAACTGTATCGGCGTGCACAGCACGCCGATACAGTTACATTCTGCGGCAGAGCAGGGAGAATCGCTCTCCCTGCTCTGCCGCCTGGAAGCTATGGGGCCTGAACAGGCGGTGGGGGGGCCCGGTGCCAGCAGTGGGCCCCCCACCCGTCATCGGAGGGTCAGCTGTATCGGCATCCAGCCGATACAGCTGACCGCATAGAGAGAGAAGGAGCGAGCGCTCCTTCTCTCCCATAATCCCTCTCTCAGCGTCTGACAGCGGGCGCGATGACATCACCTGCCGGCGCCCGCTGTCAGACGCAGAGAGGGAGAACAGTGAGCAGCACAGGAGCCGGGAGGTGAGTATTGTTTTTTGTTTTTTTTTTAATGGGGGTGCATTATACTACAGAGGCTTTATATGGGGGTGCATTATACTACAGAGGCTGTATATGGGGGCTGCATTATACTACAGAGGCTCCATATTGGGGTGCATTATACTACAGAGACTCCCTATGGGGATGCATTATACTACAGAGGCTGCCTATGGGGGTGCATTATAATATAGCGGCTGCCTATGGTGGTGCATTATATTATAGACTCTGCCTATGGGGGTTTATTATAATATAGAGGCTGCCTATGGGGGTGCATTATACTATATTGAGGACTATCTGGTGTATTATGCTGTATGGATGCTATCTAGGGGCCATCATACAGTGTTGGACCATTAAATAGTTTGGGGACATTAAGGGGTCAGTATATATCCAGTGAGGGGCATTATTCTGTGTATAGGGGAGATGTACAGGGGGAGACTTGGGACATTATTAAATGTAAAGTGGACACTTATTGTTATAGGGGAACTCGGGTTACTGTGACTGTCAAAGGGGCACACAGGGCATTATTACAGTCTAGGGGACAAAATGTGGGCACTGTTTTCTAGGGCACTTGCACCTGGCATTACTATATTCTAGAGGGGTGCTTTAAAATTTAGAGGTCACACAGAACCACACAGCAGGTGCAGTAATAGGGACACATACGGCAGCAGCAGCTCAGTATTGGGGTATCAGGTGCAGTAATAGGGACACATACGGCAGCAGCGGCTCAGTATTGGGGTATCAGGTGCAGAAATAGGGACACATATGGCAGCAGCGGCTCAGTATTGGGGTATCAGGTGCAGTAATAGGGACACATACGGCAGCAGTGGCTCAGTATTGGGGTATCAGGTGCAGAAATAGGGACACATATGGCAGCAGCGGCTCAGTATTGGGGTATCAGCAGGATGAGGAGTTTGTGCAGGTTGAGAATAGTCCAATTGGTGACCGTGACAGTGCTAAAAATATGAGAAGTGAAATGTGTCTTTGTTGTAATCTCTGCAGTCGAGTCCTGGCTGGAGAAGTCGTCATGTCGGTCTGGGCCAGATGGAAAAGACATGAAAAATGAACAATTCCATTAGAAAGAACATCAGCGGTAAGTCATTATCTGTACCTGTGCTGTAATCTATTATATGTTCTGTAGGACTGGTATTATTTACCACAGACCATATAGCGGTAATATCAATATTGGTCTTTTTATATATAGATTATTTTTGGCAACAGCGCGGTCATTTGTTGAGGTTCTCTGATTAGGGGCCCACTCAGAAGTTTCGCCCCCACTAAACCAAAACCCTAGCTACGCCTCTGGCTCTCTCTCTAGTCTTTCTTTCTCTCTCTAGTCTTTCTCGCTCTCTGTTCTTTCCTTCTCGCTCTCTGTTCTTTTTTTGTCTCTCTGTTCTTTCTTTCTCTCTCTCTTTTCTTTCTTTCCTCTCTTTCTTTCTCTGCTTGTTCTTTCTCTCTCGCTGCTCTTTCTTTCTTTTCCTCAGTACCAGCCACTGTGCCCTCATTACCAGTCAGTGTGATCAGCAGTGCTAAATGGGTACGCTTGGGGCGAGGATATGGGTGTGATTAGCTGTGAAATGGGTGTGGTCGGGGCGTGGCCTAAAATTTGCAGCGGAGCGCTTAGCGCGCCGCAGCCTTTAACCCTCTTTCCTGTCTTCAAAATTTGGGAGGTATGCTGTATGACCTCCCTACAACTTCTGGGCATGCTCCTGATGAGCACGACGGATGGTCTCCTGAGGGATCTCCTCCCACACCTGGACTAAAGCATCCACCAACTCCTGGACAGTCTGTGGTGCAACGTGGCATGGCCTAAAATTTGCTGCAGCAGGCACAGCGTGCCACAGCCTTTGTCCCTCTTTCCCTTCTTCAAAGGTTGGGAAGTATGATGGTGGGCCCCAAGAATAATTTTTCTCTGGTGGGCCCAAGGTACTCCAGTCCGACGCTGCTGGCAAGGTCCATGGATATTGGCTCCCTAACAGCCTTAAATACCATGCCTCAGCAGTCTGCTTCATCAGGCTGGTTAACAAAAATAGGGGGGACCCCATGCCATTTTTTTTTCGAAGGGAACCCCTATTTTTGTTAATCAGTTCCCTCTGACGTCACTGATGGTGTCCCTGGCTGACCTGAAGTGAAAGTGGAAAGCAATCAATTAAGCTTTCCACTTCCTCTCCTGTGAGCCAGGAGAGGAACTCATTCATTTGGGGGTTTACTGTGAGGCTGCAGCATTAGCTGCGGTCCCTGCAGTGAACATTAACCCTTTCTGAAGGATTACACCGTGGGACCTGACTGTGCATGGGATAGGTAAGAATAATTTTGCTTTTTTATTTTATTTTTATTACAGGAAATGGCTTTTGCAGTAAAATAAAAGATGGTCAAAAACATGTGTCTTTATTTCATTAAAATGATTTTTAATTAAAGTGTGTGTGTTTTATTTTTATTTCATGCAATAGGATTAATAATTGATAGTTGTCTAATTGACAGCTCTCAATTATTAACCTGGCTTAAGGTCACCTTTCAATAGCAAGGTGGCTTTAACCCCATATTAACCCATTCGCCACCGCTACAGGGCAATGGGAATAGACGGGGTGTCTGGGGGCAGATGTTAGTAGCCAGGGGGGGGCCAAAAATAATGGTCCCTCTCTGGGCTATTATTATCTGCCCCCACTCACTGGCTTTGTCTGTCTGGTTGCGAAAATAGGGCGGGAGCCCACGCATTTTTTTTCAGCAATTTTACACCTCATATATATATATACATGTCATTGAATTTGTGACACATATATATATATATATATATATTTTATATTTATAGTTCATACACTTCTACATAGTATAATAGTCGCTAATTCAATTGCCGGCTTTTGTGAAAATGCAGAACCCGACATGAAATGACACTTGGTTTACATAGAGTTAACCATGTCTTTTCATGTAGTTTGATATCTGATTTGCACAAACAATTACATGAGTGTAAGTGTGCAAAATTTCACACCTGTAGGGGTTAATTAAAGGTGTAAATTCGTAGCAAAAAAGTCCGTTTTTTTTTACAACGAATTTACACCTTTAATTAACCCCTACAGGTGTGAAATTTTGCACACTTACACTCATGTAATTGTTTGTGCAAATCAGATATCAAACTACATGAAAAGACATGGTTAACTCTATGTAAACCAAGTGTCATTTCATGTCGGGTGCTTCTGTCTTTTCACAAAAGCCGGCTTTACCCGGCAATTGAATCAGAGGCTATTTTACTATGTAGAAGTGTATAAACTATAAATATATGTATATATATATGTCACAATGACATGTATATATATATATATGTATTCTATGTGTGTATATTTAGTGTTTACAAGGAAAGAAAGAGGTTTTTTTAGTTACGATATTTTGTTCCCATAGACTTACATTGGATTTCCGGTATCGGTATCGGGTATCGCCGATATTTTAATGGTATCGGCGATACCATTCCGATTCCGATACTTTTGGATATCGGAAAGTATCGCTCAACTCTACTCAGCAATGTCTTTACTTCTTGGTATAACTGCGGTGGGATCTACCGATATCGCTCCCTGATGGGGGCTGTCCTTTCAGTGGGAATGCCATGTGTAATGGCTGTGGTGCACCCGAAGTCGTCCTCATGGCTGGCGTATACCTCTTGTAATTGGCCCAGAAGAGATTCCACTTGATGTATTTGGGCCGGGCTGAGGCCAGAGAGTTCGGCTCGCATTTTCTCCAAGACTGCTCGGCCTGCCTGCCCAGACGGGGGCTCTGCGGTCTGGACAGAATGCACAGTTACGGCCCAGGGGTCCTTTGGATTCACCCCCATCTGTAACGCCGAGGGCAGAAGCACCTCTTCCGAAGGTTTTATCAATTTTGCCATTTCCACGCGAGGCTTCAGGAGGATGTCTTAATCTTCCAGGTTGACACACCGCACGAGGACCGTACCCTATTTACGGTAGCCAGGGCGCGAGCCACCAGGAACCCGGAGGGTAGATGTACCATCCAGCGGTACATGGGCCTGGACGGGCAGTGCAACAACTGTCTGTCCTGGCGGTAGCACGAGCTGAGGAGCCACAGGCGCAGTCACTCTCCCCAGCACTTCCCCTTCCTGGCAGGCCTCTTTTACACGCGCACCCCGCACCAGCTGTTGGAAGACTTGCCCCTGAAGAGTGCGGGGGCCCCATTGCTTATCCATCGGCCTCGTCTCCCGAGTCAGGACCACGCCTCGGCGGCCCAATGACTTGCCGTTCATCGAGATCTGCATCCATGCTACTCCGACGACGGGGATGGGCTATTGGTTGGCAGCCACTAGCTTTATCACGGACCCCCACTGGGGCCTTGTGGCTTCTGGAAAGTGCTGCCATAAGCAAGTCTCAGGCATAGTGGTCACTTGCAACCCCGTGTCCACCAGGCAGAGCACCGTGCGGCCTTCAAACTCCACCCAAACCAGCGGACACTTTGCGACTAGATCCTCGGGAATTCCACCATCCCGTGGGGTGTGTTCTGGCTCCGAGCGGCGTCCCCACGGCTCAGAGCCCTCTAGTTTTATTGCCGCCGGGGCGGGTACTTCCCACGCCGAGGGCACTCCCGGGTGACGTGGCCCACCTCGCCACAGTCAAAGCAAGCGATGGATCGCGGAGGCCGGCCACCCCAAGAGTTACGGGGCCTCCAAGTTGTCATGTTCGACCCCGGCTGGCTGCCCATAGCTTCGGCCTTTCTTTTCACTTCAGCTAGTTCACCTCTGATACTTTCCCGCTCCTTTCACATTTCCCCCACCCACTGGGGCTTGCTGATGGTCTTCACGGAGGCTTCAGTGCTCCGGGCCTTCCTCACGGGGGCTCTCACCTTTTGTGGTCTTCTGGGCCTCACTCCCTACCCTGGAGAAGGTCAGACGCGGGTCTACCCGTACCCGCTCCCACAAGGCTTGCTTAGTCAGGGGGTCACACAATCCGGTCACCAAGAGGTCACGCAGGGTTATGTCAAGGGGCCCCACGCCTTCCCCATCCTTCCGCTCAATGACTGTATAGAGCTCCTGCAGCACATTATACTGGGTGACGGTCTCCCCCTCACCCTGCATGCAGCTGAACGGCCGGGTTCTCAGTTCCTTTGCATCAGTCGGGTCCCCGTGGGTCTCCTCCAAGGTCTGCAATACCCGGACAAAAGTATTTTGTTGTCCCGAGCCTCTCCCTCCATTGCCAGGATGACAACCTCTGCCTCCAGATCAGGGGTCATTGGGTGCATCCTGAACAACCCCTGCATTCGCTCCACCCAGCTCTACTACTTAGTATTACTGCCGGTGAACTTGGGCAAGTTGTTCAGCATGGCTACCCAACAATAAGCTGGTCCAGGGGCCACACTCGTCCCCTTGGTCTGCGGCTTCCCTGCTCGCGCTCGGAGACTGCATCCTGCCGACTACGCCAAATGTGGTATTTGTAGGTACGCGGGATGCAGGTATGAGTCGGAGACGGAGCAAACGTAAACTGAACTTTTATATAGGGGTTATAGGAATAACTAGTAAGCTGACAGTAGTTCTCGCAGGGAAAGTATACACCAATACAGAAATAACTGAGCAAACGGCTACTAGGCAGGTGCCAACGACTATAGGGCCGCGATATGGCCGTCCATAAGAACTATAATGAACAGTTAATGGAGTGTCACTTATCCTTCTCTGACGTCTGGCAGAGCTGTTGTCCGGGAGGTGTCCATTCGGCGTCTCAGCTGCTGGGCCCAGCCGACAAGGAGTTGTCGTAGGCTTCAGGCGTTCCTACACCCAGGTGCAGATGGGGCGCAAAAAGCCCTGGAGAAGTTCCCCGGCATTGAGACTGCCCCTCTCAGAGGCGAGATGGCGGCAGCCGTGGATCCTGTCGGGCAGGCTACAGCCACGGAATGGAGCGGGACAGTAGCGGCTGCGGATGGCTGTGCACAGGCTGCAATTGCAGGCTGGAACAGGGCAGCGGCGGCCGCGGGTGACAGTGCACAGGTCGCAGCAGCAGGATGGAGTGTGGCAGCTGCAGATGATAGCGTACAAGCTGCAGCCGCAGGCTGGAAGGGGCAGTGCGGTCTCGGATGACAGCGTACAAGCTGCGGCCGCGGGCTGAAACGGGGCAGTGGCGGATGAAGGTGTCAGAGTTCTGCTCCCTCTTCGCTCCGCTCGGGTTCGTCCTCTCCCCGAGTCACGTGCATCCCCGTACATTCTCACGCATCGCTGCTGGCCTTGTCTTGCTCTCCAGTCCCCGTCAGGTTCCTTCTTCCTGCCTCTCGTCTGCCTCTGCAGAAAGTGCCCCTGCTGGTTTCCTGTGTTCCTTTGAGAGTCGCCCCGCCCCCGTACTTTCCAGAACTGTCTCTGGGTCGTCCCACAGTTCCTTCCCCCAGGAACTTACCCCTAGGAACTTAAGTGATAGCCACCTCGGTTCTGGCCCGGTCACACAGCGGGGGGCTCTCTCTCCTACATCAATATAATCACTGCACCCCTAGATTAATTCATTGAGAGGTTTAATTGGTAAAATGGGGTCATTTATGTTGGGTTCTGCTGTTCTGGCACCTCAGGGGCTCTGTCAATGTGACATGGCACCCTCAAACAAGTGCAGCAAAATCTGCACTGTAATATGGTGCTGCTTTCCTTCTGAGCTTTGCACTGTGCCTCAAAAGTAGTTTATGACCACATATGGGGTATCAGTGAACTCAGTAGAAATTGCACAACAAACTTTGGGGTCCATTTTCTCCTTTTACCCTTGTGAAAATACAAAATTTGTATCTAAAAAAGATTTTTGTTGGAAAAATGTTTTTTTTCTTTTTATTTTCACTGCTTAACATTATAAACTTCTGTGAAGCACCTGGGGGTTCCAGGTGCTCAATACACATCTAGATAAGTTCCATAAGGGGTTTAGTCTCCAAAATAGTGTCAAAGGGTTTCCGCTGTTTAGGCACATCAGAGACTTTTCAAACGCGACATGGTGTCCGCTAATTTTATTAAATTTTACATTCAAAAAGTGAAATGGCGCTCCTTCCCTTCCGAGCCCTGCCATGTGCCCAAAGAGTAGATTTCCCCCAAATATGGGGTATTGGCATGCTCAGGAGAAATTGCACAACAACATTTATGGTCCATTTTCTCCTGTTACCCTTGAAAAAGTGAAAAAAAAAAAAAAAAAAGGTCTACAGGAAAGTTTTTGTGAAAGAAAAGTAAATGTTTATTTTTTTTCCTTCCACATTCCAAAAATACCTGTGAAGCACCTGAAGGAAAAATAAACTTCTTGAATGTGGTTTTGAGTTCCTTGAGGGGTGAAGTTTTTAGAATGTTGTCATTTTTGAGTATTTTCTGTCATATAGGTCCATCAAAGTGACTTCAAGTGTGAGGTGGTCCTTAAAAAAACAGTTAAGCAAAATTTGTTGTAAAAATGAGAAATCGCTGGACAACTTTTAACCCTTATAACATCCTAAAAAAAAACTATGTTTCTAAAATTGTGCTGATGTAAAGTAGACATGTGGAAAATTGTATTTATTAACTATTTTGTGCACTATGACTGATTTACGAGCATAAAAATTAGGTTTTAAATTTGCAAAATTTAAAAAAAATTTCCATTTTTTTCATAAGTAAATGCAAGTTATATCGAAGAACTTTTACCAATATCTTAAAGTACAATATGTCATGAAAAAAACATTTTCAGAATCACCAGGATCCGTTGAAGCATTCCAGAGTTATTACATCATAAAGTGACAGTGGTCAGAATTGTAAAAATTGACCTGGTCAGGAAGGTGAAAATAGGTTTAGTCTCAATGGGGTTAATGTTGTTCCACGTGTGTAACTGAGCATGATCTAACTTCCCAGTGTCTGGTGACTCGGGTGTCGTCATGATGACAAAGGATAACCATGGCAACGATCAGGACCCCGCGGGGTCTCGGATCCAAGGGCACAAGGGCTTTCTTCCCTCTGCGTCCTTCTGCCCCCTCTGTTATGTTTCGGTAGCTGAGGAGGACAGGAACAGCAGGGCAGCCAAACACCTGAGATGTTGGTAACTGATGGGTTGCAGATTCCTAAACTAACGACACAACTAGAGGTAGCCGTGGAGCGTTCCTACGTTGATCCTAGACGCCTCGTCACAGCCTGAGAGATAACTACACCTAAAGGCAGAAAGATGAAAGCTATCTGCCCCGGAGCAGATCCCCAAAGAAAATAGGAAGCCCCCAAACATATAATGGCGGTTAGACAAGATGAAAATACAAACAAAGGCAGAAAATAGACTGAGCAAACGCTGGGGCCACAAGCTGACTAAATAGGATAGGACAGGAGAGATTACTTTCTGCAACCCAGAAAACCCTACAAAGATCCAACAATTCTGATTACAAAAATACTGAGATCACACGATCTCGCCACCCACTAAATCAGATCTCAGTGTGAACAAAAACCAAGCCGCAGCCGCTGAAAAAACAGGAAAAAGCAAATGAGCAAATAACAGTGGCTGCAGATAAACTGTGAGGAGCTCAAGCCCTAGGAGGGGACCTGGCTGACCTCCACAAAAGTGCAGAAAACAATGCAAAAAGCAAGCACAAAAAGAAAAGCAAAAAATATCTTATCTGAAAGCAGGAGATGCAGGCAAGGCTCCAGCAAACTTCCAACTGAACAAGGAACCACAATTGAGACAACACAATTGATCACCGGCAACCATCATGGGAGGGAACCTCCCTTATATCAGACCAATCCGTGATCCCAGATTGCCACTCCTCGCTGAAAGGTTCAGTACTGTCTGTAACCACCAGAGGGAGCCTCTGCTCAGAAACCATCTCTAGCACATTCATAACAGTACCCCCCCTTGAGGAGGGGTCACCGAACCCTCACTTGTGCAACCAGGCCGATCAGGATGAGCTCGGTGATAGGCACGGATCAGTCTCCTAGCATGGATGTCCGAAGCAAACACCCAAGAATTGTCCTCCTGACCATAACCTCTCCACTTAGGCTGGTTTCACACATCCGTTTTTCCCCTTGCGGCGCCCCCGGCATTTTCCCGCAGCGCCGCATCTGAAAATCTGATGCGGCGCATGCGGCTTTTTTCGCATTGACATGCATTAGCGCCGCATGGCGCCGCATGTCAATGCGTTGCATGCGGTTTTGTCCGGATGCGGCGCAAATGTACATTGCGGCGGCCGGACAAAACGCTGCATGCAACGTTTTTTTTTTTTGCCGGATGGTTTCTTATCTCTCCAAGCATCAGAAACCATCCGGCAAAAAACCGCATTTTGGGCGCCGGAAGTGTGAAAGCTTTTCACATGCGGCGCTGCGGTAAAATGCCGGGGCGCCGTTTAGGCGCCCGCCGGATGTGTGAAAGAGGCTTTAACCAAATACTGGAGTTTCTGTCTAGAAAAACGAGAATCCGATATTTTCTCAACCACATACTCCAGATTGCCCTCAACCAAAACAGGGTCAGGAGGCGCAGCCATAGGAACCATTGGCTCGACAAACCTCTTCAATAAGGACTTGTGGAACACGTTATGGATCTTAAATGTCCCTGGAAGAAGCAAACGGAAGGAAACAGGATTAAGAATCTCCATGATCTTATAAGGTCCAATGAACCTGGGCTTAAACTTTGGAGATGCAACCCTCATAGGGATATTTCTTGAGGACAACCAAACCAAGTCCCCCACTTTAAACCGAGGACCATCAGTCCTATGCCGGTTGGCAAACCGTTGGGCCTTCTCCTGAGAGAGAGACAACCTCTCCACCACCTGGTCCCAAATCTGCTGCATTCGCTCCACAACAGAGTCAACACCCGGACAGACAGAAGCCTCCGCCTGTCCCGAAGAAAATCGAGGGTGAAACCCAAAATTGCAGAAAAATGGAGACATCAAGGTGGCAGAGCTAGCCCTATTATTAAGAGCAAACTCAGCCAAAGGCAAAAAAGAGACCTGGTCATCTTGATCAGCAGACACAAAACATCTCAAATAAGTCTCCAAGGTCTGGTTTGTTCTATCGGTTTGTCCATTGGTCTGAGGATGAAAAGCAGAGGAGAAAGATAATTGAACACCAAGTTTAGAACAAAATGTCCTCCAAAATCTGGACACAAACTGGACTCCTCTGTCAGACACAATGTTCTCCGGAATGCCATGTAACCGAACCACGTGCTGAAGGAACAAAGGCACCAAATCGGAGGAGGAAGGTAACTTAGGTAATGGCACAAGATGTATCATCTTGGAAAACCTATCACAGATTACCCAGATAACGGTCATTCTCTGAGAAACAGGGAGGTCGGAAATAAAATCCATAGAGATATGGGTCCATGGCCTCTTGGGCACAGGTAATGGCATTAACAAACCACTAGAGCGAGAGCAAGGCTTGGAGCGAGAGCAAGTTCCACAGGACTGCACAAATTCCCTGACGTCACGAGACAAAGTAGGCCACCAAAAGGACCGACTCACCAAGTCTCTGGTACCAAAAATCCCGGGATGACCAGCCAACGCGGAACAATGAATCTCAGACATCACACTCTTCTTTCACTGGTCTGGGACAAACAATTTCCCAATAGGGCAGCGCTCAGGTTTATCCTCCTGACACCCTTCCAAGGCCAGTCTCAAATTGGGCGAGATGGCGGAAAGAACTACATCCTCTTTCAAAATAACAGCAGGATCAGATAACTCAGGAGAGTCTGCAAGGAAACTCCTCGAGAGGGCATCCGCCTTAACATTCTTAGTGCCAGGAAGAAAGGAAACCACAAAATTAAAACGTGTGAAAAACAAGGCCCACCTGGCCTGTCTAGGATTAAGTCGCTTGGCAGATTCCAGATAAACCAGATTCTTATGGTCCGTAAGGACCACCACCTGATGTTTGGCTCCCTCCAGCCAATGTCTCCACTCTTTAAAAGCCCACTTCATGGCCAATAACTCCCGATTACCCACGTCATAATTACGTTCAGTGGGAGAAAATTTTCGAGAGAAAAAGGCACAAGGGTTACTTTTAGAGGTCTCTGGATCTCTTTGGGACAAAACGGCACCTGCCCCAATTTCAGAGGCATCAACCTCCACCTGAAACGGTAGAGAAACATCAGGCTGCCGTAGAACAGGAGCAGAAGTGAATCTCTGCTTAAGTTCCTGAAATGCAGAGACTGCCTCAGGAGGCCAATTCACCACATCAGAACCCTTTTTGGTCAAATCAGTCAATGGTTTAACAATACCGGAGAAATTACCAATAAATTTACGATAAATATTGGCAAAACCCAAAAATCTCTGAACAGCCGGTTGGACCCAATCACAGATGGCTTGAACCTTGACCGGGTCCATTTCAATAACAGATGGAGACAAAATAAATCCCAGAAATGAGACCTTCTGTATGCCAAAAAGACACTTTGATCCCTTCACATACAGTGCATTCTCTCTTAAAATCTGGAACACAGTCCGAACATGTTTCACATGAGAGTCCCAGTCATTGGAAAAAATCAAGATATCATCCAAATAAACAATCAGAAATGTATCCACAAAATCCCTGAAAATATCATTCATGAAGGATTGGAAGACGGAAGGAGCATTAGTGAGCCCAAAGGGCATCACTAGGTACTCAAAATGCCCCTCTGGGGTATTAAACGCCATCTTCCATTCATCCCAGTGCTTAATGCGAATAAGGTTATACGCCCCCCTGAGGTGAAGCTTGGTAAACCAACTAGCACTTTTCACCCTGGAAAACAGGTCAGAAATCAAGGGTAACGGATATTGATACTTCACAGTGATCTTATTCAAGAGACGATAATCAATACACGGCCTCAATGAACCATCCTTTTTGGCCACAAAGAAAAAACCGGCACCCAAGGGTGAAGAGGATGGTCTGATATGACCCTTTTCCAATGACTCCTTGATATAAGATCGCATAGCATCGTTTTCAGGTACAGACAAGTTAAAAAGGCAACCTTTAGGAAATTTACCACCAGGCACTAATAGCGCAATCGTAGCTCCTGTGAGGGGGAAAAGATGCAGATTTACTTTCACTAAATACATCCGAAAAATCAGTCAAAAAGTCAGGAACATCCTGAGACTTGGGAGAGGCAGAAAAAACAGGAGTGTCGGCATTAACAAATTGGCAGCATCAACTGGTCACAGACACAGATTTCCAATCCAAAACAGGATTATGAGACTGTAACCAAGGGAAACCTAGTACAATAATGCCATGCAGATTATACAGCACCAGAAATTTGCAACTCTCCTGATGATCTGGTTCAACCCTCATTATCACCTGAGTAGAAAACTGGGGTTTATTCTCCGCCAAAGGGGTAGAATCAATGCCCAGTAGGGGAATAGACTTCCGCAGGGGTGTCAAGGGAAACCCACAACGCTTGGCAAAGTCAAAATCCATCAGGTTAATAGCTGCTCCTGAATCAACAAAAGCCTGAGCAGAAAATGTGGACAGGGAGCAAATCAGGGTAACAGTCAACAGAAATTTAGTCTGAACACTACCCAAGACAACTGAGCATGCAAAACGTCTTCCCCGCTTAGGGCAGACTGAAATAGCATGAGAGGCGTCACCACAGTAGAAATATAACCCATTGTGCTTTCGAAACTCTTGACGCTGTGCCCCAGAAGTCACTATCACACTGCATGGGCTCAGAAGCTGGCTCACAAGGCAACACAATCTCACGCATACCTCTGCGCTCATGCAAACGTCTGTCAATTTGAATAGCCAATGACATAGAATCATTGAGACCAGAGGGAGCAGGGAATCCCACCATAACATCCTTTACATTCTCTGACAGCCCCTTCCGAAAAAGGGCTGCCAAAGCATCATCATTCCATTGGTCAGGACTGCCCACTTTCAGAATTTCTGACAGTACAACTCAGCGTCTTCAAGACCCTGATTTAATGCCAACAAGGCTTTTTCAGCTTGATCAGTGACATTAGGTTCATCGTACAATAAACCCAGAGCCAGAAAACATGCATCAACATCATTCAAAACAGGATCCCCAGGTGTCAGGGAAAAAGCCCAATCCTGAGGATCGCCGCGCAGGAGAGAGATGACAATTTGAACCTGCTGTGCTGCGTTACCTGAGGACTTAAGCTTTAAGGCAAAAAACAACTTACAGTTATTTTTGAAATTCAGAAATTTAGCCCGATCCCCCAAAAACAAATCTGGCATGGGAATCCTAGGTTCCACAACCGGCAACCCAGCAAGATAGGTAGCAATACTCCGAACCTCAGTGGCAAGTTGATCCACATGGCCAGACAACTGTGCAAACTACATTGAGAGGAAAAAAAATTCCTCCTCAGCACCCAGAGAAAAAGAGGGAAAAAATGCAACAGACAGAAAAAAAAAAATCTCTGACAACTCTGACAACTTTTTTTTTTTTCTTTCCACACTATTTTTCCCTTCTGTGAGTACCATATAATTTTCAGTTATGGCCGGTGATACTGTTATGTTTCGGTAGCTGAGGAGGACAGGAACAACAGAAGGGCAGCCGAACACCTAAGATGTTGGTAACTGATGGGTTGCAGATTCCTAAACTAACAACACAACTAGAGGTAGCCGTGGAGCATTCCTACGTTGATCCTAGACGCCTCGTCACAGCCTGAGAGATAACTACACCTAAAGGCAGAAAGATGAAGGCTATCTGCCCCGGAGCAGATCCCAAAGAAAATAGGAAGCCCCCAAACATATAATGGCGGTTAGACAAGATGAAAATACAAACAAAGGCAGAAAATAGACTGAGCAAACGCTGGGGCCACAAGTTGACTAAATAGGATAGGACAGGAAAGATTACTTTCTGCAACCCAGAAAACCCTACAAAAATCCAACAATTCTGATTACAAAAATACTGAGATCACACGATCTCGCCACCCACTAAATCAGATCTCAGTGTGAACAAAAAACAAGCCGCAGCCGCTGAAAAAACAGGAAAAAGCAAATGAGCAAATAACAGTGGCTGCAGATAAACTGTGAGGAGCTCAGGCCCCAGGAGGGGACCTGGCTGACCTCCACAAAAGTGCAGAAAACAATGCAAAAAGCAAGCACAAAAAGAAAAGCAAAAAATATCTTATCTGAAAGCAGGAGATGCAGGCAAGGCTCCCGCAAACTTCCAACTGAACCAGGAACCACAATTGAGACAAGAACAATTGATCACCGGCAACCATCATGGGAGGGAACCTCCCTTATATCAGACCAATCCGTGATCCCAGATTGCCACTCCTAGCTGAAAGGTTCAGTACTGTCTGAAACCACCAGAGGGAGCCTCTGCTCAGAAACCATCTCTAGCACATTCATAACACCCCTCGCTAAATGCTGCGATCAAATTCGATTGCAACATTTAGGGAGTTAAAGTGCCGGGAGCGGTGCGGGATCACTCCTGGCACTGAGAGCAAGGTGTCAGTTGTCAGTACCAGCTAACTGCCGATGGCTATTGCCATGCCGTACATGTGCAGTATCGGTCAGGAAGTCCTTCTCGATCATGACATACATGTGCTAGACATGTCGGGAAGGGGTTAATGTTCAGTACAGACCAAAAGTTTGGACACACCTTCTCATTCAAAGATTTTTCTGTATTTTCATGACTATGAAAATTGTACATTTACACTAAAGGCATCAAAACTATGAATTAACACGTGGAATTTTATATTTAACAAAAAAGTGTGAAACAACTGAAAACATGTCTTATATTCTAGGTTCTTCAAAGTAGCCACCTTTTGCTTTGATTACTGCTTTGCACACTCTTGGCATTCTCTTTATGTGCTTCAAGAGGTAGTCACCAGAAATGGTCTTCCAACAGTCTTGAAGGAGTTCCCAGAGATGCTTAGCACTTGCTGGCCCTTTTGCCATCTCGATTGGGTTCAGGTCTGATGACTGTGAAGGCCAGGTCATCTGGTGTAGCACCCCATCACTCTCCGTCTTGGTCAAATAGCCCTTACACAGCCTGGAGGTGTGTTTGGGGTCATTGTCCTGTTGAAAAATAAATGATGGTCCAACTAAACGCAAACCGGATGGAATAGCATGCCTCTGCAAGATGCTGTGGTAGCCATGCTGGTTCAGTATGCCTTCAATTTTGAATAAATCCCCAACAGTGTCACCGGCAAAGCACCCCCACACCATCACACCTCCTCCATGTTTCACGGTGGGAACCAGGCATGTAGAGTCCATCCGTTCACCTTTTCTGCGTCGCACAAAGACACGGTGGTTGGAATCAAAGATCTCAAATTTGGACTCATCAGACCAAAGCACAGATTTCCACTGGTCTAATGTCCATTCCTTGTGTTCTTTAGCCCAAACAAGTCTCTTCTGCTTGTTGCCTGTCCTTAGCAGTGGTTTCCTAGCAGCTATTTTACCTTGAAGGCCTGCTGCACAAAGTCTCCTCTTAACAGTTGTTGTGGAGATGTGTCTGCTGCTAGAACTCTGTGTGGCATTGACCTAGTCTCTAATCTGAGCTGCTGTAAACCTGCAATTTCTGAGGCTAGTGACTCGGATAAACTTATCCTCAGAAGCAGAGGTGACTCTTGGTCTTCCTTTCCTGGGGCGGTCCTCATGTGAGCCAGTTTCTTTGTAGTGCTTGATGGTTTTTGCAACTGCACTTAGGGACACTATCAAAGTTTTCCCAATTTTTCGGACTGACTGACCTTCATTTCTTAAAGTAATGAAGGCCACTCGTTTTTCTTTACTTAGATGCTTTTTCTTGCCATAATACACATTCTAACAGTCTATTCAGTAGGACTATCAGCTGTGTATCCACCAGACTTCTGCACAACACAACTGATGATCCCAACCCCATTTATAAGGCCAGAAATCCCACTTATTAAACCTGACAGGGCACACCTGTGAAGTGAAAACCATTTCCGGTGACTACCTCATCAAGAGAATGCCAAAAGTGTGCAAACCACTCATCAAAGCAAAAGGTGGCTACTTTGAAGAACCTAGAATATAAGACATAATTTCAGTTGTTTCACACTTTTTGTTACGTATATAATTCCACATGTGTTACTTCATAGTTTTGATGCCTTCAGTGTGAATGTACAATTTTCATAGCCATGAAAATACAGAAAAATCTTTGAATGAGAAGGTGTGTCCAAACTTTTGGTCTGTACTGTACAAATATTTGAAATTATGAGAAACCGTCTGACGCATTGGCCAAAATGCAAACTTAAAGATTCAGACTTTCTACATGGCTTGTGGAATTGCCCTTTAGTACAAGAATTCTGGAAAGACATAAAACGTATATTGGGAAATACGGGTGGTAAGAGTGTTCCTCTCTATCCGTTAACATTTTTTTTTCGTTACTGGAGGAGTGAGGAAGGTGTACAACAAAAAGAGAAGGAAAAACTAACCCCAATATTCTATACACTCTGTGTAATAGCCAAAAGAAGCTTGTTACAACATTAGTTATCTGAATCTATTCCAAATTGGAAAGAGATAATCGGCCAAGTGAAGGAGTGACGGCCATATTCCATCTGGAAAGGATGGAAGCAGAACGTGATAAGGAGAGATATGGGAAATCGTTATGATAAAATGGGAAGGCTTTTTACTCAATTACTATACATAGGAGGAACTTCATAAAATCATGAGGCCCTTTGATCAGACCAGTTGGTTTTTACTGGAAGACTTGGGTGGAACATTGGGGAACTAAACAATAATTGATCCGAATGTGGAGGGAAAAGAGGGGAGAGATATCGACTAACAGAACATTGTATAGAGAGTAAATGAGGAAGTGCAACATCCGAGGGGTCACTGTGGTCAAGAGAATGATGGGATAGAAGTGAACACTGGAAATATAAATGGTATATCCTTCATGTCTGGGTGGAGTTAGGGAATTATGTTTTTATTCTTTTTCTATTACACTGTTTCTGACCCTTTATTTTGAAAATGGAAAAAAGGAAACTAAATCTGCGTGTTTGTAAACTAAGTGTAGATAAGTCATTGTATAATTGTAGATGTTAAAAATCAATAAAAAGTATTGTTAAAAAATGAGTAATTACTCATTGTGTCTGTTCTGCCTGTGCATTGCCATGATCCCCGAGTGTTTTGCGTAATGTCGCTTCCTCAGAGGGTGTGACTAAGTGTGGCAATCATCCAATATATAAATGAGGCCATTTCGGTCACATGACCAGATAATGGCCAATAGTGCTGGTTGGTTTCATGCATGCGCACCAGACCTAAGGAGTCCAAACACCACCCTCATCACACTCATGCGGGGCAGCTGGCGCCTAGTCGCATACCACGCAGGTACAAGGTGTCAGGAAGGGAGGAAATGAGCGCAGAGGAATCCCGGTGCTGGAGCGCATGCAGGAATCCCAGTGCTGGAGCGCATGCGTGCCTTCAGTTTAAATCCCACAAAGTGCGCTGTGTAATATTAGCACTTAGCACCTTAGTACTAAGTATATATGAGCATGATTAAATGATTATTACATATAAATCAAGTAAAATAAGCTGAGAGTAAAAACACACATGCACCAGAGAATACTAAAATTAAAAATTAGTAAGATATAAATATACTATAAACTAATTATACCCTCAAATCATTGTAATCCAACCGGTGCATGGTGAAAAGGTAGTGGAAACCACTAAAATTTAAAGCAAAATCCAAAACACATAAAAAATAGGGATTCCAGATGGAAAATATAGGTAAAGCAGTATTTATTTAGATACAAATAAGTATAATATCAAGATAATATAAAAAGCACAAATTTAAAAATTAAAAACCAGAGTGCACAAAACAGGATCAATAAAGCTATCATGTTATTAGATATATTTGATAGATATATTTAGTAACCCACAAAGGTAATAAAAATCCATATAGAAAAGTCCCTAGTAAAAGTGAACAAGTAATAATATCAAACCAAATTCAAATAGTCATAAGGAGTGCAATATAAAAAAGTGCAATTTAAAGGTAAATATGCAATCAATGTGCGAAAAACCGCAATATATAGGAATAATTAAAGTGCAAGAGATTACCAAGGATTTATATTATAAATATATTTCCTAAATATAGCTATATTTAAAATCTGAATAAAACATATCAACTGGACCAAATCACTATACCGCTCTGGCAAAAATTAAGAGACCACTGCACATTTTTTGTAAAAATCGGCTTCTCTACATGTCTGACAGCCATTCCCTTCCAGTGTCAGTTGAATTCCAACCAGAGTACACCTCATTCTACTTAATGTGCTTCTGATTAGGTGATCACCTGAACCAAATCTTATCTAACGAAGGAAAGTATAACAAACACTGCTGTGGTGTTCACAATCCTCTTGCAATAGGACAAGCTGGATGGCAAAACAAGTGCTAGTAATATCCCAAAAGTAATAGAAACGAAAAACGCCTTTCATCAATGAGAAGCAAAGGAGAGCTGGACTGAAGTTTGCCAAAGACCATAAGGATTGGACCATAGAGGACAGGAGTAAGGTAATCTTCTCTGATGAGTCTAATTTTCAGCTTTGCCCAACACTTGGTCGTCTAATGGTTAGATGGAGACCTGGAGAGGCATACAAGCCACAGTGTCTTGCACCCACTGTGAAATTTGGTGGAGGATCAGTGATGATCTAGGGATGCTTCAGCAAGGCTGGAATTGGGCAGGTTATTCTTTGTGAAGGACGTATGAATCAAGCCGCATACAAGGTTATCCTGGAAAAACAGTTGATTCCTTCTGCTCAGGCAATGTTCCCCAAATCTGAGGACTGTTTTTCCCAGAAGGATAATGCGCCATGTCACACAGCTAGGTCAATCAATGTGTGGATGAAGGGCGACAACATCAAATCCCTATCATTGCCAGCTTAATCTCCAGACCTGAACCCCATTGAAATCCTCTGGAATGTAATCAAGAGGAAGATGGATAGTCACAAGCCATCAAACAATGAAGAACTGCTTAAATTTTTGTACCAGGAGTGGCATAAGGTCACCCAAAAGCAGTGTGAAAGACTGGTGGAAAGCATGCAAAGACGCATGAAAGCTGTAATTAAAAATCATGGTTATTCCGCAAAATATTGATTTCTGAACTCTTCTTGAGTTGAAACATTATTGTTGTTTCTAAATGATTATGAACTGGTTTTCTTAGCATTAGTTGAAGTCTGTTTTCAATATTATTACATTATATACTGTTAGGTTTATCTGTCTAATCAGACCATCAGTATATCAGATAGTTCCAGATTAGGTGGAGCTTCGATCGAGGCAGGATAGTGGGACGAAATGGACACAGGAGACAAGTCTCTGGGTTCAAATCATCTGATATTTAATCAATTCCCGTCAGATTATATCAACTGCTGAATGGGCGTATACATCATGTCATTTGACGTGTTATTCAGAACTTATTATTAACTTATTTATTACAGTAAAAATATCTTGTTATGCATATGTCAGCTTGACCATTTGCTATCTATAAAGGAATTTTCCACGGCCTGTTAGAAGTTACCAGGTGTTCTATTAAGTAAGCCTTAATTATTGCCATTAACAGTTCTATCTAACTAACTTTATTGCTCTATCGATTGGTTACATGATTCCCTGTCATTAGTTACCTCAATCAAGGCGGTTTCATGTCATTAGAGAGATTATTTCATGGGGACAGGGGCATGTCAAGCTGACTTTGGGACTATATGCCACCGTCTCACTTCGTCAGCAAACAGTATCATTATGTGTCATTCTGAGTGAGAGGAAAAATCATCTTATAGGGATCTGTATGTAAGCATTAGAAGGGTCTCTGGATTCCCTATCAGCACATAATAATAGCACCTGCCATACGTCCATAGATACTTTTTCACATGTCTGAAAAAATAAAAAAAATAAAAACGTGAATATATATCATAAAATACATCATAAAAAACTTTACATAAAATATTCCACAACCTCACAGAGAATCAAAGCATACAGCTCCCATACCAAGGAGGATTTATACTATTGTATGTAATTTAAAGTCTTGAGTCTTAAGCTCATAAATCCACCCGAGTTCTAACTTTTTGAGAGTCTCAGTGCAGTTACCATCTCTACTATGTATAGGCACATGATCAATAATACCTAATCTCAACTCCTTTTCCGAATGAAAGGCTGGGATGGGCTACAGGACAATAGGCAAGCCGTTTGGTGAGAGGGTAACAACTGTTGGCACAGTTATTAGTAAGTGGAAGAAACGACTGCTAGGCTATGTGCACACATTGCGGATTTCTTGGGTTTCCGCATTTTTTTTTTCCAGGCGGAAATGCTCCAATAATGCAAGTGATTACTTAAGCAATGTTACAAAATGGCGTTCTTGAATTGTGAAGGTGCTGTGGAAATTTCCATCCTGATTTGCAGTGTTTTATTTTCCGCTGCATGTCATTTCTTTTTGCGGATCTGCAGCATTTTTCACCCATTGACTTCCATTGAGTCAGTCAAATCTGCAGCAAAACCGCAGGTGTAAAAAGGTTTGCGGGTTTGCTGCGGATTTGCTGCCAATAACGCTGCAGAAAGGAAATGATGTCAGAAGGAAGAAAAGTGTGTGGGCGGAGAATATGTGCGTGTCTGTGTGCGGGTGTATGCGGCTGTCTGTGTGTACCCATGCGACGAACAGCTCATAGTGATTGTACTTAGGCATCGTCTGATGGGACTACTACTCCCACCCAGCTATGTCTGCTGTCACATATAACAGAGACAGCATGAGCCGATGATGGGAGAATAGTCTCATCATCTAGCACCTGAGTTCAATTGTAAAAGAAAATCAAAATAATTGACATAATCAAATACAATATACATACTCACCGAACACCTAATCTCCGACGCCCGCGTCTCCTGCAAGCAATCAAAAATAATAAACCAATATATACTTCCTGTCCGCCATAGTCCATTTAAGGCCTCATACTCACTGGCGCCGAAAACGGATGATAATCAGACGAAAAAAAATCGGATTCAAATCTGACCAATGTTATTCAATAGGTGAATTCTCATTTGCGATTTTTTTCTCATCAGAAATTGGTGTGAGAAAAAAATCGCAGCAAGCTGCGATTTGATGCGATTTTGGGATGATAATCGCCAATGCAAGTCAATGGGTGCGATTAAAAAACGCACAGCACTCGCACCATGCAAGTGCTGTCCGATTTATATGCACCAGTCTCCTTTGAAAAGCCGGCAAATCATCCCCGGCTACTGTAAAATCACACTGACAGCTCACAAAACACTAGATACATACACATAGAATACATATATATATATATACATGTCATTGTGACACATACATATATATATATTTATAGTTCATACACTTCTACATAGTATAATAGCCGCTAATTCAATTGCCGGCTTTTGTGAAATCACAGAAGCCGACATGAAATGATACATTGTTTCCACACAGTTAACCATGTCATTTCATGTATTTTCATATATGGTTTTAAGTTACAATTACATAAGTATATGTGTGCAAAATTTCAGACATGTAGGGGTTAATTAAAGGTGTAAATTCGTTGAAAAAAAAATGCGTGGGCTCCCACTGTATTTTCTCCACCAGACAGACAAAGCAAGCGAGTGGGGCAGATAATAATAGCCTAGGGAGGGTACATTTTTTTTGTGCCCCCCCTGGCTAATAACATCTGCCCCCAGACACCCCAGAAAGGGCAAATCTCTAATTAGATTTGCCCTTTCTGGCACTTTGCCCGTCTATTCCCATTGCCCTGTAGCGGTGGCGAATGGGTTAATAAGGGGTTAAAGCCACCTTGCAATTGAAAGGTCACTTTAAGCCAGTTTAATAATTGAGAGCTGTCAATTAGACAACTATCAATTATTAATCCTATTGTATGAAAGAAAAATCAAACACACACAGTTTAATAAAAAAGAAGTTTAATTAAATAATCACACAGTTTTTGACCATTTTTTATTTTCCTGCTAAAACCATTTCCTGTAATAAAAATAAAATAAAAAAGCAAAATTATACTTACCAATCCGATGCACAGTCAGGTCCCACGGTGTAATCCATCAGAAAGGGTTAACAGGTTACAGCTCGCAGAGAGCTAATGCTGTCTCCTAGCTGTAACACCCGAATTAATAAGTTCCTCTACCAGCGAAAGGAGAGGAAGAGATTAATGAATGGAGCTTAATTGATTTATTGCCACTTTCACTTCAGTGACCTGACCTAAAGTGAAAGTGGGACACAATCAATTAAGCTTCATTCATTAATCACATCCTCTCCTGTCGGCAGGAGATAAGCTCATTCATTCAGGAGCTATCAGCTGAGCATGCAGGATTACTTGTGCTGCTTAGCTGATTGCTAGTTAACCCTTTGTGAAGGATTACATCGTGGGACGTGACAGATCGCCAGATAGGTAAGAATAATGTTGTTTTATTATTTTTTCTTTATTTTAGAAGATCAAGGGCTTCGCACGGATTAAGAGTTTAATAAAAGATGGTCAAAAAAATTTGTTTTTATTTCATTAAAATTATTTTTTCTTAAAGTGTGTGTGATTTTTTATTTCCTTCAATAGGATTAATAATTGATAGTTGTCTAATTGACAGCTCTCAATTATTAACCTGGCTTAAGGTCACCTTTCAATAGCAAGGTGGCTTTAACCCTTATTAACCCATTCGCCACCGCTACAAGGCAATGGGAATAGACGGGCAAAGTGCCAGAAAGGGTGAATCTAATTAGAGATTTGCCCTTTCTGGGGTGTCTGGGGGCAGATGTTAGTAGCCAGGGGGGCACAAAAAAAATGTACCCTCCCTAGGCTATTATTATCTGCCCCCACTCGCTTGCTTTGTCTGTCTGGTGGAGAAAATACAGCGGGAGCCCACGCATTTTTTTTCAACGAATTTACACCTTTAATTAACCCCTACATGTCCGAAATTTTGCACACATACACTTATGTAATTGTAAGTTAAAAACATATATCAAAATACATGAAATGACATGGTTAACTGTGTCTAAACAATGTATCATTTGATGTCGGCTTTTGTGATTTCACAAAAGCCGGCAATTGAATTAGCAGCTATTACAGTATGTAGAAGTGTATGAACTATAAATATATGTATATATATATGTCACAATTACATATATATATATATATATATATATATATATATATATGTATTCTATGTGTGTATATGTATTGTTTCTATTCTTTATTAAAGCTGTCAGTGTGATTTTACAGTATAGCCAGGGATGAATTAGCGGCTATTATACTATGTAGAAGTGTATGACCTATTGTGGGACAGTGAAGGAATGTGTGTTGAATGGGGTGTACATTTCACCTAGGTATAAGGGAAATGTGTGGCTTTGTAAACCTAGTGGTGGAGAAAGGTCACTACACCTTGCATTCATTACACACTTGCAGCTCAGGCCTGAAACTACTCAGGTCTTAATTAGGAGACCAGAAGTAGGTGTCTGCAAACACAATCTGAGAGCTGTCTTTAGCCTGGACACAGGGAGGTGTCTCGGCACAAGGAAGCAGTCTCCAGGATTGGGAGCTGTCTTTAGTCTGGACACAGGGAGGTGTTCAGACACAAGGAAGCAGTCTCCAGGATTGGGAGCTGTCTTTAGCCTGGACACAGGGAGGTGTCTCGGCACAAGGAAGCAGTCTCCAGGATTGGGAGCTAGTTTAGCCTGGACACAGGAAGGTGTCTCGGCACAAGAAACAGTCTCCAAGAGTGTTAGAGCTGTCTTTAGCCTGGACACAGGGAGGTGTCTCGGCACAAGGAAGCAGTCTCCAGGATTGGGAGCTAGTTTAGCCTGGACACAGGAAGGTGTCTCGGCACAAGAAACAGTCTCCAAGAGTGTTAGAGGACGCTTAGTCTGGACACACAGGAAGGTGTCCCGGCACAAGAAGCGGTCTCCAGGAGTGGGAGCACGCTTAGTCTGGACAAGGGGTCCAGGTACAGAAGGTGTCTCCAGGAGTGTGAGCTATCTCAGTCTGGGTGCAGGAAGTACCCCGGACACAGGAGTAGTCGCAGTGAGAATCCGTGCGAATAGCGGCTGAATAGGAGTGGATCTCTCTCAAGTCTGGACATGGAAGGTGCCTTCAGACACAAGGAGGAGTATCTGTGAAACTCCATACTGGTAACATATATCATATGTGTTGTTTTGGGTCAGGCTGGTAGAGCCGGGACCCGGATAGAGAGGGCCATCTATCTAAGTGTAATTAGTGGCTAGACAAGCCCAGGTTTTCTGTTTATGCTTTGTTTTATCTGTTTGCTGTGGACTTTAATAAAGCTGGTTGCGGCCAGTTTTGCACCACAACTGCTGTCTGAATGAACTGTTTTCATGCCATTCTGTCTACCCAGACAGCGATCCTAGAGCTATACCCCTGGAAATGTTACAATTGGCGGAGAATGCTGGGGCAGCGCAGTGGCTGATACAGTTAGTGCTGGAGTGTGCATGCAGCACAGAGGCTTAGAGACAGCAATAAAGGTGAAGTCTGTTGAAATAGCAGCAGAGAAAAAAAAAAAAAAAGTGTGTCAGCAGAAACGTCTGTTTGGAGCAGTCTTGGAGAGACAGTGACCCTGATAGGGTCTGCAGAGAGAAAATGTATGCACAGCAAAGCTGAACTTGTTGTGAAAATGACTGTGGAATGTGCAGCAGCAAAAGAAAAGTCTGTGGAGCAGTCTTAAAGAGACAGGAGCCCTAATAGACTTTGCAAAGGAAAAAAAAAAAAAAGTGTCTGCACAGCAGAGCTGAATTTTTCTATGGAGAAGACTGTGGAGTGTGTATGTCTTGAGTGAAGACTGCCGTTGTTGAGACAGAGAAGTCTGACAGCATGGATGACAGCATGGAGGCGCTGTTTGAACAAATGGCGCAAGTTAATGTGCAACATAAGACTGCCGTGGTTGAGACAGATAAGTCCGGCAGTATGGAGGAGCTTGTTAAGAAACACCTGCAGATCATGCAGCAGGCCCAGCAGAGCTGGCAGCAGCAGCAGCAGCAGGAGTTTAACCGATTGATGTGGGAGCAAATTGCAGCTCTCAGCAACTCGTACCCGAGTAATGTTGTAAAGGCACCTGCGTTGCCTGCAGTAAAGAAGCGGTTGGAGCCTGACGTCGGCCGTCGTGTCGGCATGGTTGAAGAGGTGATAGTGAACCGCTACCCCCGAGCATGTCCTCCTGAGGTACAGCCGTCTGAGAGGTCGTCACTTCAGAGTTCCCGGACGCTGAACTCTCCCGGTAAGAGCGTTCCAGCTGTTGGGGACATGGGGTATGCTGATAAGCGGGTTCAGGCCCGAGCGGACATATGGGAGGGTGATTGTGGTGGACAGTGTTGGAGATGTCGTGAAATTGCAGCCGGCTGTTCACTAGAGGAGGAGCCTATGTGCCGTGATGTTGGCAGGTCCCTCTCTCCCTGCGCAGAACCGGTGTGTGTGTCCATCTCAGCCGAAGAGACTGGACCACAGGTGTCCCCGGTGGTTGTAAATGACTGCCCAGCACAGGCCCTCTTAGACTCAGAGAGTCCAGTGACTTCCGTATGTGACAGCCTGATTGATAGGGACTTCATCCCTGATAAGCACCTGAGTGTGGTGTGCGTCCATGGAGACACCAAAGTCTACCCAGAGACTGCCGTGGACTTGGTCCCCAAACTCGGGGAGGTTTCATATGAAGTGGGAGTAGTGAAGAGCCTGGTGCACCCCGTCATATTGGGTAATGACTTTCCCCGGTCTAAGGATCTCTGGGGGAGAAATGTTTCTGATGGACAGTGTGATGAAGCTCCTACTGAGGGTGCGCAGTCCCGAGGGGCGGAACACAATGCTAGTGGGATGTTAAACTTGTGTAATAATGATGATGATCATGATAATGATGATGACCATGATAATGATGATGATGATAATGATAATGATGATGACCATGATAATGATGCTGATGCTGAAGCTGATAATGATAATGATGATGATCATGATAGTGATGATGATACTGATCATAATCATGATAATGATATTGGTAATACTTATGACTATGATAGTGATGAAATTCCTTTGCAGGTGATGTTGGGAGATGAGGATGGTGGTTCTCGGGAGCCGAGTGTCCCTGACTTGCCTGTGTCCTGTGACGGTTTTGAGAGTGAGCAGTGGCGAGAACCCTCTCTTAGGACGGCACAGGAAAATATGATTGTTCTAAATGAGGTTTCCCAGGAGCCTAGCTCTGAGGAGAGGTTTCCTCATGCTGCCATGGACAATAGCCTATTGTATAGGGACACTGAAGTCCAGGGAGAGGTCGTGAGTCAGCTCCTAGTACCTGAACTATATAGAAGTATAGTGCTGGGGTTGTCACATAGTCACATACTTGAGGGACCAGATGGTGCAGTTAATGTTGTGGATGACATGTTAACTAAGGTTCCAGATCAGGATGTGAATGAGAATGAATTGTATACTCCTGAAAGTGAGCAGAATGTGAGTGAAAATGAAGGGTATGGCCCTGACAGTGAGCCAGATGTGGCTGAGGAAGTAGAGTGTGGGACGGACGGTGGGGCTTCTGGGCATGTCTTGCCAGAAGAGCCTGAAAGTGGGGAACTGGAGAAAAGTGAAAAACCCCCTATACCTTCTGCGATAGTTGGTGACACATGGTCAGTGCACCAGGGATAGGAGGTATGTGAGTTTCTGAGGAAGAGTCAGCAGAAGTGTTCTGATGTGTCGGGTCGTACTTCTCTGGCCAGGCACTATATCGAAAATGAGCCCGGCCCTAAGGTCAAGATGAAAACCGTGCAGGATACCCGAGGCCCGCAGACAGTATAGGCCTGGGAGGGTACAGGGTAGTGCGGATGCTTCAGATGAAGAGAAAGCTGATGTTGGCTATGACAGTGGTGAGGATGAAGCTGATGAGGGCCATGACTGGTCCAGAGTTCACTGTCTCTGTTGGATTGTTGACCAGCCCTCTGGTCTGGATGACCAGCCCTCCGGTCTGGAGAAGAGGGAGGGGATATGTGGGACAGTGAAGGAATGTGTGTTGAATGGGGTGTACATTTCACCTAGGTATAAGGGAAATGTGTGGCTTTGTAAACCTAGTGGTGGAGAAAGGTCACTACACCTTGCATTCATTACACATTGCAGCTCAGGCCTGAAACTACTCAGGTCTTAATTAGGAGACCAGAAGTAGGTGTCTGCAAACACAATCTGAGAGCTGTCTTTAGCCTGGACACAGGGAGGTGTCTCGGCACAAGGAAGCAGTCTCCAGGATTGGGAGCTGTCTTTAGTCTGGACACAGGGAGGTGTTCAGACACAAGGAAGCAGTCTCCAGGATTGGGAGCTGTCTTTAGCCTGGACACAGGGAGGTGTCTCGGCACAAGGAAGCAGTCTCCAGGATTGGGAGCTAGTTTAGCCTGGACACAGGAAGGTGTCTCGGCACAAGAAACAGTCTCCAAGAGTGTTAGAGCTGTCTTTAGCCTGGACACAGGGAGGTGTCTCGGCACAAGGAAGCAGTCTCCAGGATTGGGAGCTAGTTTAGCCTGGACACAGGAAGGTGTCTCGGCACAAGAAACAGTCTCCAAGAGTGTTAGAGGACGCTTAGTCTGGACACACAGGAAGGTGTCCCGGCACAAGAAGCGGTCTCCAGGAGTGGGAGCACGCTTAGTCTGGACAAGGGGTCCAGGTACAGAAGGTGTCTCCAGGAGTGTGAGCTATCTCAGTCTGGGTGCAGGAAGTACCCCGGACACAGGAGTAGTCGCAGTGAGAATCCGTGCGAATAGCGGCTGAATAAGAGTGGATCTCTCTCAAGTCTGGACATGGAAGGTGCCTTCAGACACAAGGAGGAGTATCTGTGAAACTCCATACTGGTAACATATATCATATGTGTTGTTTTGGGTCAGGCTGGTAGAGCCGGGACCCGGATAGAGAGGGCCATCTATCTAAGTGTAATTAGTGGCTAGACAAGCCCAGGTTTTCTGTTTATGCTTTGTTTTATCTGTTTGCTGTGGACTTTAATAAAGCTGGTTGCGGCCAGTTTTGCACCACAACTGCTGTCTGAATGAACTGTTTTCATGCCATTCTGTTTACCCAGACAGCGATCCTAGAGCTATACCCCCTGGAAATGCTACACTATATATATATTATGTATATATATATATTGTGAGACAGTGAAGGAATATGTGTCGAATGGGGTGTACATTTCACCTAGGTACTGTGCTGTATGGTATAAGGGAAATGTGTGGCTTTGTAAACCTAGTGGTAGAGAAAGGTCACTACACCTTACATTCAGTACACACTTGCAGCTCAGGCCTGAAACCATTCAGCTGTTAATTAGGAGACCAGAAGTAGGTGTCTGCAAACACAGACAGAGAGCTCGCTTAGTCTGGACAAGGAGTCCAGGCACAAGAAGGAGTCTCCAGGAATATGAGCTGTCTCAGTCTGGGGCTCGATGTACCCCGGACACAGGAGTAGTCTCTGTGAGAATCCATGCGGATAGCTGCTGAATAGGAGGGGAGCTCTCTCAAGTTGGACGTTGAAGGTGCCTTCAGACACAAGGAGGAGACTCTGTGAAACTCCATGCTGGTAAATGCTGAACATATGTGTTGTTTTGGCCCAGGCTGGTAGAGTCTGGTCCCAGATAGAGAGGGAAATCTATCTAAGTGTAGTAAGTGGCTGGACAAGCCCAGGTCTTATGTTTATGATTTGGTTTTGATTATGTTCTGTTGGCTGTAGACTTTAATAAAACTGGTTGCGGCCAGTTTTTACCAGAACTGCTGTCTGCGAATGAACTGTTTCCGTGCCACTCCGTCTACCCGGACGGCGATCCCAGAGCTATATCCCCTGAAAAGCTTACAATTGGTGCTGGAATGTGCGTGCAGCACAGTGGCGAGAGACAGCAATAAAAGGTGAAGTCTGTTGAAGCAGCAGCAGAAAAAAAAAAAGTGTGTCAGCAAAAGAAACGTCTGTTAGAGCAGTCTTAAAGAGACAGTAGCCCTAATAGAGTTTGCAAAAGAAAAAAAAAAAAAAAGTGTGTCTGCACAGCAAAGCTGAACTTGTTGTGGGAAAGACTGTGGAGTGTGCAGCAGCAAAGGAAAAGTCTGTTGGAGCAGTCTTAAAGAGACAGTGGCCCTAATAGAGTTTGCAGAGAAAAAAAAAAAAAAGTGTCTGCACAGCAAAGCTGAATTTTCTGTGGAAAAGACTGTGGAGTGTGTATGTCTTGAGTGAAGACTGCCGTTGTTGAGACAGAGAAGTCTGACAGCATGGATGACAGCATGGAGGCGCTGTTTGAACAAATGGCGCAAGTTAATGTGCAACATAAGACTGCCGTGGTTGAGACAGATAAGTCCGGCAGTATGGAGGAGCTCCTTGAGTACCTGGTCCAGGCCCAGCGGAGCATGCAGCAGAGCATGGAGCGGCAGCGCCTGCAGCACCAGCAGTGCATGCAGCAGGCCCAGCAGCAATTCCTGCAGCAGCAGCAGGAGAATAACCGGTTGTTTTTTGAGCAGGTTGCAGCACTACAAAAGACTTGCAGCGCATCGTCCCAAAGTAATGTTGCAAAGTCACCTGCATTGTCCGCTGTAAAGAAGGCGGTAAGACGGTCCCTGAAAAAGATGACACCTCGTGATGATGTGGAGGTATATCTCACTAGGTTTGAGGGACTGGCAGAGAAGGAGAATCTGCCCCTATCTGAATGGGCCATGATGGTCGCACCCTATCTGATTGGAGAACCCCAAAGGGCCTATGCTGACCTGAGCGAGCAGGACAGCCAAGACTATGCCAAGCTGAAAGCGGAGATTCTTACCGGCTGGGTGTTACGGTGACAGCCCGTGCCAGGGGAGTTCATGACTGGAGATGCAGTTGGGAGTCTGCAGTCAGCAAACCTGATTATGGAGTTGAAAAGGTGATAGTGGACCGCTACACCCAAGCACGTCCTCCTGAGGTACAGCCAGAGGTCGGACAAAGAGACCACCGGGACGCCAATCGTCTGGTCAGCCTGATGGAGAGGGCCTTCGCCACCAAAGACTGCCTCCGTGACCAGCCGTCTGAGAGGTCGTCACTTCAGAGTTCCTGGACGCCGAACTCTCCCGGTAAGAGCGTTCCAGCTGTTGGGGTCGTGTGGGTGGGAGAGTGTGATGGACAGTGTTGGAGATGTCGTGAAATTGCAGCCAACTGTCCAATAGAGGGGGAGCCTATGTGTTGTGATGTTGGCGGATCCCTCTCTCCCTGCGCAGAGCCTGTGTGTGTGTCCACCTCAGCCGAAGAGACTGGACCACAGGGGTCCCCGGTGGTTGTAAATGACTGCCCGGCACAGGCCCTCTTGGACTCAGAGAGTCCAGTGACTTCCGTATGTGACAGCCTGATTGATAGGGACTTGATCCCTGATAAGCACCTGAGTATGGTGTGCATCCATGGAGACACCAAAGTCTACCCAGAGACTGCCGTGGACTTGGTCCCCAAACTCGGGGAGGTTTCATATGAAGTGGGGGTAGTGAAGAACCTGGTGCAACCCGTTATATTGGGTAATGACTTTCCCCGATCTAAGGATCTCTGGGGGAAAAATGTTTCTGATGGACAGTGTGATGAAGCTCCTATTGAGGGTGCGCAGTCCCGAGGGGCGGAACACAATGCTAGTGGGCCGTTAAACTTATATGATGATGATGATGATAATCATGATAATGATGCTGATACTGATAATGATGATGATGATGATGATCATGATAATGATGCTGATACTGATAATGATGATGATCATGATAGTGATGATGATACTGATCCTAATCATGATAATGATATTGATAATGATGATGACTGTGATAGAGATGAAATTCCTTTGCAGGTGATGTTGGGAGACGAGGATGGTGGTTCTCGGGAACCGAGTGTCCCTGACTTACCTGTGTCCTGTGACAATTTTGAGAGTGAGCAGTGGCGAGACCCCACTCTTAAAACGGCACAGGAAAATATAAGAGTTCTAAATGAGGTTTCCCAAGAGCCTGGCTCTGAGGAGAGGTTTCCTCAGGTTGCCATAAACAATAACCTATTGTATAGGGACACTAAAGTCCAGGGAGAGGTCGTGAGCCAGCTCCTAGTACCTGAGCTATATGGAAGTATAGTGCTGGGGTTGTCACATAGTCACATACTTGAGGGACCAGATGGTGAAGTTAATGTTGTGGATGAGATGTTAACTAAGGTTCCAGATCAGGATGTGAATGAGAATGAATTGTATACCCCTGAAAGTGAGCAGGATGAGAATGAGAATGAATTGTATAACCCTGAAAGTGAGCCGGATGTGGCTGAGAAAAAGGGGTCAGACAGGGATAGTGGTAGTCATAGTGAATCATCTGATGACAATAAAGCAACCAGTGCAAATGAGGAAGGCATGGTAGCAGGGGAGGTTGAGAGTCCTGAGAAGAAAGCTGATGCTGACCTTACAGCCGGACAGAAGATGGCATCTGAAGATGTTTTACAGTTGGACGGTTCCCTGGCGAAGACCAAGGTGAAAGGAGGATAGCTGAGCTTTAAAGGCAGGACTCTGAAACTGAACACAGCACAAGTGGATGCTGTTGAAGATGAGAAGTTATCAATGTATGGTATGGAGCTGCATCATGCCCAGGACTCTGAAGGTAATGCTGCAGAGGTGGAAAAAGCCATGGAAGTGGTAGACACCAAACCAGATGCCTCATCAGAAGCTGAGGTCTCAAGTGCAGCTGTGAGGAACAAGACTGAGGATGTGGGGGCTGACTCTGCCCAGGAATCTGTTTCGGCCAGAGACAGTGGCGTGGATGGTGTACTGTCCGGATCAGTAGCGGCAACACGCAAAGTTCAGGCTGGAATTTCGGCGCCCGGTGCTCCGTCAGTGTTCCCGAGCGACACAGAGGATCTGGATGGGTCACAAGATGAGATTTTGAGACATCAGGCTGGCATTGGTGAGCTAAAGCGCACTTTTATGGAGTCTACGCATGAGCCACGTCCCAACGAATGGGAAAGACGATGTGTCACTCCGTTGCCGCTGCAGATACATGGGAGCCCAGATGGGATGCAGAACGTGGTGGAAGAGAAGAGCCAGGCGGGTTCTGAGTATACAGATGCAGCTATCAAGGAGAACTTGAAAGCTGGAATAAATGGAGATATTGGATACCATAGTGATGTGACTGAAGAGGTAGAATGTAAGATTGACGGTACGGCTTCTGAGCATGTTCTACCAGAAGAGCCTGAAGAAGGGGCCGAGGACGTAAAGGACGTCCAACAACTACAGGAGAAGATGCGTCTCCATGAGGTCTCCACCAAAGAAATGAAGACTGAGAATGTTGCGTTACGCAAGTAGCTGCAGCAGTGTGAACTGGATGTGGCATCTTTTCGCCGGGAACGTGAGCGGTTCCAGCAGTTGCTCCAGAGAGCACGAAATGAAGGGGAAAGTGTATATAGTACCTTGCAGGATCAAGGAAAAGTGGTTGCACAGGTACCAGATGAATTGATTACTTCTCAGAAAAAACTCCAAACTGTGATGGAGTGTGATGAAAGCTATGAGCATCTTCGTGAGAAAGTAGATGTGCTAAAGAAGGTTCAAGGGGAACTAGAGAAAAGTGAAAAACCCCCTATACCTCCTGTGATAGTTGGTGACACATTGTCAGTGCACCAAGGACAGGAGGTATGTGAGTTTCTGAGGAAGAGTCAGCAGAAGTGTTCTGATGTGCCGGGTCGTACTTCTCTGGCCAGGCACTATATCGAAACTGAGCCCGGCCCTAAGGTCAAGATGAAAACCGTGCAGGATACCCGAGGCCCGCAGAGAGCATAGGCCTGGGAGGGTACAGGGTAGTGCGGATGCTTCAGATGAAGAGAAAGCTGATGTTGGCTATGGCTCAGGTGAAGATACAGATGACAGTAGTGAAGATGAAGCTGATGAAGGCCATGACTGGTCCAGAGTTCACTGTCTCTTTTGGATTGTTGACCAGCCCTCCGGTCTGGATGACCAGCCCTCCGGTCTGGAGAAGAGGGGGGGGATATGTGAGACAGTGAAGGAATATGTGTCGAATGGGGTGTACATTTCACCTAGGTACTGTGCTGTATGGTATAAGGGAAATGTGTGGCTTTGTAAACCTAGTGGTAGAGAAAGGTCACTACACCTTACATTCAGTACACACTTGCAGCTCAGGCCTGAAACCATTCAGCTGTTAATTAGGAGACCAGAAGTAGGTGTCTGCAAACACAGACAGAGAGCTCGCTTAGTCTGGACAAGGAGTCCAGGCACAAGAAGGAGTCTCCAGGAATATGAGCTGTCTCAGTCTGGGGCTCGATGTACCCCGGACACAGGAGTAGTCTCTGTGAGAATCCATGCGGATAGCTGCTGAATAGGAGGGGAGCTCTCTCAAGTCTGGACATTGAAGGTGCCTTCAGACACAAGGAGGAGACTCTGTGAAACTCCATGCTGGTAAATGCTGAACATATGTGTTGTTTTGGCCCAGGCTGGTAGAGTCTGGTCCCAGATAGAGAGGGAAATCTATCTAAGTGTAGTAAGTGGCTGGACAAGCCCAGGTCTTATGTTTATGATTTGGTTTTGATTATGTTCTGTTGGCTGTAGACTTTAATAAAACTGGTTGCGGCCAGTTTTTACCAGAACTGCTGTCTGCGAATGAACTGTTTCCGTGCCACTCCGTCTACCCGGACGGCGATCCCAGAGCTATATCCCCTGAAAAGCTTACAATATTATATATATATATATATATATAATTATTTGCTATTTGTGTACATTTTTTTTTACAATGTGATTTTTACATGACTTTTTACATAGAGATAACTGCTCTATGTAAAACTTCATGTTAAAATCGCATTGCATACAGATGGAAAACTGATGGAAAACGCATGGTGCGATTTAAAATCGCATCAAAATCGCATGCCTTTTTACAACAAATGTACCGTTTTTTACCTGCAGAAAACTGACTGATTTTTTTCCAGCCAGTGAGTATGAGCCCTAATACCGAGTGTCCCAGGTCGATCTTACCCGGCCGCCGGCGATACACTGACAGGAGGTAACCGGATTACATCAGCTGATCTGCTTTCCCCTAGATGAAGTAGATACCCTGGTAAAGGCAGTGAGGTCTACCATGGGGGTAACTGACCCTCGTCCTGACAAGACAGCTCAGGATATAATGTTCAGGGGATTAGGACAGAAAAAACGTAGGGTGTTTCCATTAAACCCAAATGTCCAACCCTAATTAAAAAAAAATGGGAGAAACCAGATAGGAAAAACTCCTCAGTACCCTCCCATAAAAGGAAATATCCTTTTGAATAGGAAGCATCCACATCCTGGGACAAAGCCCCTAGGCTTGATGTTGCCGTAGCTAAAGCCTCTCAAAAGTTCGCCCTTTCCTTTGAGCACATGGGTACGCTTAAAGACCCCTTGGATAAAAAAGCGGACACATTTCTTAAAGGGGCCTGGGAGTCAGCAGGACGGAACCTTAGGCCGGCCATAGCAGCAACATGTACCTCTAGATCACTTATGGTATGGGTGGATGAACTGGAGAAACAGCTGAGAGAAGGAACAGGGCACTCACTGACCCCCCCCGTATCTCCACAAAATGGCTGTGGGCTCCCGCATAATTTTCATAACCAGCAGAAGGAAAGCCGACGTTTATAGCCTGGGAAGGGAATAATACCCATGGAGCTTCCCAGGCTATTAATATCAGCTGCCCCAGATTCCGATTCTTGCACTTAACCTCGCTCTTCCCACTTGCCCTGTGCAGTGATAGTTGGGGGATTGATGTCACCTTTGTATTGCTAGTACCTGAATTTTTGCATCACGGCTCCACTCCGTATACACAGCTCAGCTCCGTAAATCTCGTACACAAGCGGCTCTGCTCCGTACACCTCGTACACACAGCTCTGCTCCGTACACCTCGTACACATGCGGCTCCGTACACCTCATACACACATGGCTCCGCTCCCTACACACATGGCTCCGCTCTCTACACACATGGCTCCGCTCCCTACACACATGGCTCCGCTCCCTACACACATGGCTCCCCTCCCTACACACATGGCTCCCCTCCCTACACACATGGCTCCACTCCCTACACACATGGCTCCACTCCCTACACACATGGCTCCACTCCCTACACACATGGCTCCACTCAGTACAACTCGTACACACATGGCTCTGTTCCGTACACACACGGCTCTGTTCCGTACACACATGGCTCTGTTCCGTACACACACGGCTCTGTTCCGTACACACACGGCTCTGTTCCGTACACACACGGCTCTGTTTCGTACACACACGGCTCTGTTTCGTACACACACGGCTCTGCACCATACACACACGGCTCTGCACCATACACACACGGCTCTGCACCATACACACATGGCTCTGTTTCGTACACACACGGCTCTGTTTCGTACACACACGGCTCTGCACCATACACACACGGCACTGCACCATACACACACGGCTCTGCACCATACACACACGGCTCTGCACCATACACACACGGCTCTGCTCCATACACCCCGTACACACTCGCCTCTGCTCCGTACATCCAAGGTTCCGCTCCGTACACCCGCGGCTCCACTCAGTACACCTCGTACACACATGGCTCTGTTCCGTACACACACGGCTCTGTTCCGTACACAGATGGCTCTGCTCCATACACACTGTACAAACACGGCTCTGCTCCGTACACACACGGCTCTGCTCCGTACACCTCGTACACGCATGGCTCTGTTCCATACACACGGCTCTGCTCTGTTCAACCCGTACACCCGCAGCTCCGCTCTGTTCACCCCATACACCTGCGGCTCCGCTCTGCACACCTCGTACACACGCGGCTCCGCTCAGTACACCTCATACACACGCGGCTCCGCTCCGTACACCTCGTACACACTCAGGTCCGCTCCGTACACCTCGTAAACACGTGGCTCCGCTCCGTATACCTCGTACACACATGGCTCTGCTCTGTACACCTCGTACACACGGGGCTCCGCTCCGTACACCTTGTACACACACGGTTCCGCTCCGTACACCTTGTACACACACGGCTCTGCTACATCCACACTGTAAACCCCTCCTGACCCCACACATAAACTTCTCCTCATCCAGCACCATGACAACCAGCACAGCAGAGTCCTGCATACACGGAGGGAAGAGGCGGAGCTAGCCTGTGTTCCTGTGTGTCTGCAGCTGCCTGGAGAGAGCTCCTGGGAAGGGAGAATTTTTCACCTGGACTATCTGCCTGACCCCTTCCCAGAGAGAGAGACTTATCCCTGGGACTGAGCTCCAGGGCTGGGCCCCTGGCTCCCACGCCCCGGCAAGCCGGCTTGGGGTGGGAGGCCTCACATACCAACAGGAGGCCATACCATCTATCCAGTCCCAGGGAGGATGGCAAAGAAAAAGCCCTCGGGGGGCCGCAAGACCCCAGGAACCAAGGCCCCTGAGGCCGGGACCGTGTCGGTTCCTCCTCTCGGAGGAGGAGAGGCGGCCAGCGGAGGTGCGGCAGTGGAGCCCCCCAACATCTTGGGCTCCAAGGCGGCGGGGGAGCCTGTCACCACCTATGGCTCCTGCATCCACGCACACCTCTGCGAATATGAGGAGGCCGCCAAAAAGCTAAGGAGACTCCGGGAGGAGTTGAAGGGAGCAAGTGTGATTGCAAAGAACAAGCTCCCTGCCTCAAGGAGAGCAGAGGTCTCCGCCACGGTAGAGAGGCTGAAGGGGTCCATTAAAGCTTTGGAACAGTGGAGAGCAGAGATCCTGGCGGGAAGCGGCCCCTTTGAGGAAAAACTAAAAAACGACGACCGGTTCAGAGCCATGACCGGTGGGTCTCCTGGGGGGTCAGGAGGCCCCAGCCTGGTGGAGGAGGAGAAGGAGGAATATGGCAGCTGTGAGGCATCTGCGCCAGTCCCACCTAAAGACCTGGTGAGTGTAAACGCCCAGGTATCATGCAGCGGGATAGCCCCGAGCAAGTGGCCCTCCCACCGGACTCCAGTAATTCGGAGGAAAGTGGGAGCGAGGGGGAGGATGGAGAAAGTGGTAGCAGCAGTGAGGGGTGCTGCCTGATCCTGCAACAAGTGCGGCAGATTGAGTCCCCAGCACGGTTTGGCGAGCTGTTGTTTGGGGATGAGATCTGCGGGGATGGGGCAACCGGGAAGGGGAAGAAAAGGCAAAAAAAGCCAAGGTCACCACCATATACAAATTCATCTATGCCCCCCTTCCTGGGGCTCCTCTGTCACGTTGTGTGGAACCCGCTACCCACCCCGGCTCGGGCCCTGTGGTGGTTCCACAGCAAGGGAGCGGGGAGAGGAGAGTCTGCCCAGGTCTGGGTGCCATGCCTAGTGGTGGCAGCTCGGGCAGCGATATGGAGAGTGTCGGTGCCGGTATTGTTGACGGTGGTGGTGCTCGGGCCCAGTCCTCTGTGGCAGGGGGGGCTGGCCCTGGACATGGAATCTATACAGCCGGGGCCGCATCTCCGTCGGCGAGAGCTGGGGTCTCTGGGCCCCCCACACGCGGATCCGCTAAAACTGGATCACTTTTGGGGGTCCAGAGACCTAGAAAGGGGGCGGAGTCTGCCGTAAGGCAGCAAGTAAAGAAATGCAAGTTGGTTGCTCCCCTGGCAGAGTCCGCGGCAGGGTCGGGGTCCTTTGCATGTAGATCCAATAATGGGTCCGCGCCGGGGGCCCCGCCGCCGCTGGACGCCGAGGGGGAGTGGCCGACCTTGCCAAAAGCGAGTGGTGGGTACAAAAGGGTGGTGGTGGCCTGCGAGGGGGCGTGTCCTCCTCGGCCGCTGTCCCACCCGCTACTGTCACGTCTGGCGGGGGCGTAGCCTTGCGGGCTACTGCTCCACCCACTATGACTGCGGCTGGCGGGGGGCGTGGCCTCAGCGGCTGCAGCTCCACTCGCTGTGCTCATGGCTGGCGGGGGGAGCGTGGCCTTTAGGGCCTTTGCTCTACCCGCCATGGCGGTGACCAGCGGGGGGGCGTGGCCTCGTCGGCCCCACTGCCTTCTGTCCCGCCCACAAAAATCATGCCCGAGAAAGCTGGCAAGGGGTTGCCGGGGTCCCCAGCCCACTTACCTCTATCTGGTGGTGCGGGGGCTCCGGTGCCCAAAGAGAGGTCAGCGCAGGTCTCCAGTGGGGGGCAGAGTGCGGAGGCAGAGCCCGGCCCTGCCCCAAGCATGACAACAACAAAAAAAATGGAACCAGAGAGCCCAGGAAGTGCTGCTGCTCCTGAGCCCAGGCAGAGCTTACTGAGTGGGCTCTGTTCTGCGGCTCTTAAAGGGGCGGCAGCACTCCTGGGCAAAAACAATGCGGGGCAGAGCACCGATCAGCCAGGGCCCCCAGCAGGTAAAAAACGAATCTGCAAAGAAAATAACACTGATATTTTTGAAGAATTGGCTGAAGTGAATGGTATGAGTGAGGTGAGTGACATGAGTGACAGGGATATGGGAGTGGATGAGGGAGTGAGTGATGGTGTAAGGGGGAGCACGGGTGGTGAGGGAGGGGCTGGCCCATCTGGCCCCCCAGCCGTGAGACCCGTACTTTTGCAGGGGTCACGGCTGGGTTCCGCGGTGTTCTCGGGGGTTCTCCTTGCCTCCGGACTCTGGGGACAGCGTTTTGCACCGCCGTTTTCTGGAGGCTCTTAAAAAAGGAGAGCGGTCGGTCAATGTAGAGGGAAGAGAGGTGGACCTGTCTTTCTGGTTGGAGATATAAATAAGAGAAAACACGGCAACTAAAAATGAGAGTAGGTGCTCAAGTCAGGTATCCAACCTGATAAATGTAAAAAATAACTTGGCACTCAAATGTGTAACACGAGAATTTGTTTAATAAAGGTGCATCCAGACACGAAACAATTGAACGTTTTCGATCCAACTATTGGACCTTCATCAGAATACTTTTCAAAGGAACACTGGACACAATAGAATGCAATCTCCAAAAGGTAGCTGGATGAGAAACAAATATCCCTAAATAAATAAGGATGGCTCAAGAAGCTGTAAATCAGGACCAGGCACTCACAATAATGGAAGAGGGGAACTGGGAGCCAATGTGACAGGCGCCTAGGTGAGGCAGGCTCAAATAGGTTGCTGGAAAGGCACTGGGAGTCCGGATCTGAAGACAGGCTGTGGAAGCAAGAGAAGCAGGAGTCTGCTGCAGTAGGGGCTCCTCATACTGGTCTCTTGCGGCCGAGCCGTATAGCGGGGTGGCGGTCCTTTTTAAGACCGCGGAGGTGGAATGCCGACGGGTTATTGAGATAGAAATGGGGAGATGCCTGGTCTTAGATGTTTTCATGAGGGGACAGGAGCTTCGGCTCATAAACATCTATGGTCCACAATCCAGGTGGGACCGTAAATGTCTCTTCATGAAGATCAAGCCCTTTCTTTTTACGAGCCGGCAGGTGGTCTTCGGTGGGGATTTTAACACTATTATGAAATCCCGTGATAGGGGGGGTCCCGGAGACCACCTGGCTTATGATAGTACAGCATTAAATAGTATAGCTAGCGAAGCTCGCCTGGTGGATGTCCACATCCGACACACCCCAGGTCACGGGGGTTTCACCTTTCATAGAGGTAGCTGTAGGTCTAGGATAGATAGGTTTTTTTTGAAGGAGGATTCCATCTTTTCTGCAGTGTCGGCCGTTGAGGTGGAATTCTCCGATCACTGTTTAATTTTCTTTTCTCTGAATGTTACAGAGCCACCCCGGATGGGAAGAGGGCTGTGGAAGCTGAATTCATCTGTGTGGCCCAGCTATGTCAGGCACACATAATCCAGGAAAATGCACAGGAAGGTAACCGCAAAAGCTTGATATCCATTCACGTCACTCACACTTTCAGACACACCCACCAGGGGTATAAGAGGTAGTGACACGTAGCAGTCAGAGTTCAGTCTTTCTAGACAGTCTGTGCAGGAGGAGTGAGTGGGCACATTCTGTTCAGTTCATTCAAGCCTTGGGAGACTCAGGAGTGAGTCATTCCTCAGATAGTTTCCTGTCTGAGAAGAGCTCAGATCATTCAGCTTCCTGTCTTAGGACAGTGCAGTTCTGTGTCAGTCCAGTCTGGACTTGGAGGATACTGAGAGCTGTTCAGTGAGCTCTGGAGAAAGCTGACATTTCCATCAAAGCTACAAGTGCTTATGTTAAGAGCGAGAGCAGGGCGAAGGGCACAGTGGAGAAGATAGATGCTAGTGCTTCAGGTACCGGATTACCTGCACTAATTCACAAGACACCGGGGTCCGAAGCGTTGCTAGCGCTTCACGCCTAGTAACAAGATAACCGGAGGCTTTCTGGACTACAGGTCGCAGAAGGTAGCCCTAAGCGCTGATACGTAAACGGAGTCAGGGGGAACAAGGACTTTTAGCAGGGCCCTGCATAGAGGGACTTTGTTCTTCTCAACATCTGATAATCAGAGACATAGAAGGCTCCACCACAATGTCAGCCGGGCGTTGCAGCTATTGAGAAAGCTGGAGATTGCAGAGTTAACTTCGCTTCATGCAAGTTTGGACTCAGATATATATGGAGTAAAGGAGGCCTCTAACCTGCTCAGCGGTTTCCCGAATGTGCATTCTCCACCCCGACCAGCTTCCCGGGACCTGCCTGAAACACCTACAAGTAAAGGTATGAAAAGAAGCTGCATTGTGTGTGATTGAATTCTTAACTACACCCTGCATCACCACCATAGACTTCCAGGGACCCGTCTCACCTGTGGGAGACTTACCACCCAGCTGCCCCATAACATCCCCTGCGAAGATCCTTATAGCAGCGCTGGTCCAATTGATCAGATACCACAGGTGGCGTCACAAACTACCTATCCTTATAATCCCCTGTAAATATCCCCCATTGCATGATCGCCCAGGGCCACGGACCGAGTCCCGCTGCCAGTGACAACTCCCATAGACTTCTATGGGCTCGGTACCGAGTACCCCATAGCCCTGGAACCCACACCGCCTGGTGTGTGCGACTCATCTAATTTGGCGTCATGAACAGGATCCGAAAGCTTGCAATTGTGAGTCCTGTGTGCCTATTGAACTGTTTGGTGAAAAAGACTGTTTGCTGTATTTGGCGCCATTTTACCGCCATTTTTGCCGTCATATTCGCGCCCTAAGGCGCTGGTGAAGAAGGGGGGCGTACCTGAAAGAGCGCGCTGTTGCCTGGACACGCCCCCAACTCTGACGCGACGGCAGGTCCTGTGGGAGCGGAAGTGAACGCTCTGACAACACAGCGCCAGCGACAAAGGTCCTGTCTCCACCGCTGTGCCTGCGACGCTGCAGCCTTTGAAAGAGGTAGGCTCCGACTAAACAGGGGGGCACCAACATGTCGCAGCAACTGGCAGACGGAGCGGCCCCCGCCGGAGGCCCCAATAGCCCACCGCTTGGCATTGTAGTGCAGGATGGAGGTGCGGGCCCCTCACCTGGTCCGGTGGTCCCGTTCATGCCCTTAACGCTCCCATACATGCCAGGAGCGAAGTGGCTCCCTCAGTACAGCGGCGAGCCAGACACCCTGCCAGGGTTTAAACGGAAAATATGTAGCTTCCTAGACATGTACTCAATGACTGAAAAGCAAAAAGCTGCTGTGGTAATAGGACAGTTAGCTGGTGCGGCTGAGAGAGAAGTAGAGACTTGGACCACTGCAGACCAGGAGTTGGTACCTGCGATTCTCTTAAAGCTACAGGCTATCTTTGAGGACCGCACAGAAACGGATCTCCGGATGGCATTTTATCAGTGCTCCCAGAGACCAGGTGACAGCATTAGGGACTACGCCTGTCGACTACAGGGGGCCCTGCGAGCTCTCAAACAGGCTAACCCTGCAAGTGCCATTGACGAAAGCAAAATGTTGAAAGAACAGTTTGTACGGGGACTGAGGTCTCCAGCGGAAGGCAGGACTGTAAACTGGTGGTCCTTGGATCATCCAGATGCCACTTTTGATGCCCTAAAGGACATGGCAATAAAAGGACTGCGACCCTTGGAAAAGCCAGAGGTGGCAAATCAGTATCACCCGGGTGAAGCCACTCTAAAGCCGGCAGTACCCACTTTTTCCCCGCAGGTGGCAGAAGCTAAAACGCAGGTGGCGCCCCCTAGTGAGTTGGAATGTCTGCGCTCAGAAGTGCGCCAGCTGACTAAGAACCTGGCCACTGTAATGAATGCCCTGCAACTGCGGAAAGAAGAAGGAGGAAAGATCCTACTAGCCGACTGTCCGTAGGATGTCCCTTGGATGAACCGGAGGAAATGGAGGACGTCGCCTCACCGGAGGAGGACCACGCCACCCCCAGGAGCGACTCCTGATCAACACCATCCTCGCAGAGAGATCATCTGCTACCGCTGCAACCAAAAAGGTCATATGGCTCAGCAATGTCCTTTAAACGAGCCGATCCTGGGTCAGAGGGCCAACACCCAGGAGTAGACTCATCAGGCCCCTTAGACTGGAACCGCAGGTTCGTGGGTGGACGACCCTACCTGTCCATCATTCTGGACGGGATTGCAATTCCTGCACTACTGGACACTGGATCTCAGGTGACCATAATACCTGATGTCCTTTATAATAAATTTTGGTCAAAGGACAGTCTCCAGCCCCCGAGCCCTGACTTTACAGTGTACGCCACCAATGGTCTCCCTGTTGAAGTACTCGGAGCCAAAAATGTGGACGTAAAAGTGGGCAGAGTGGAGCTGAAGGATCAGGGACTTCTAGTAGTAAGGACTGTAAATGAGGAAAATGGCTTAAATGTGATATTAGGTACTAACATTATCAGTAACTGTCTGGAAGAAGTGGTGTTTTTGCTCCAACAGCTCGCTGAAGTTGCCAAGCCAAAGCAGAAGGGAGTGATCCAGAGGGAGATCCGGGCCCTGATGTGCCAGCAGCAAGCGAAGCTTACAGATGGTGAAATCGGTAATGTACGGGTCACGGACCCGAATCCCATTGTAATACCCCCAATGAGTGAAATGTTAATATGGTGTAGAGCAGCCATAGGTCTGAGGGGACAGAACTACCAAGCAGTAGTAGAGCCCCATCATTCAGAGCACAGACCTACACTCTTAACTGCTAGAGGGGTAGTGGAAGTAATAAATGGGAGAGTACCAGTACGACTTCTCAACTGGGGAGACGATGAAGTAAATTTACCACGTTATGCCACAGTTGCTAAATTACATGCCGTAGATAACAATTCTATCCTTACCACCGAATCCTTAGCCTCCCGCCAACCAGCGGAGAATAATGATCCGGCAACCCCGGTAGCGGATTGGTGTCGGCAGCTTCATATAGGGACAGACACCACTTCCGTCCACCAGAAACAGGGGGTACTACGGGTGGTACAAGAGTACGCACAAGTATTTAGCAAACACCCACTTGACTTTGGGACAATTAAGGGAGTACAGCATCATATCCCTACAGGCAGTCATCCTCCCATCAAAGAGCGGTACTGGCCTATACCTCCAGCCCACTATCAGAAAGCTAAGGAAATGTTGCGTGACATGAAGGAAGCCGGGGTGATAAGGGATAGTTGTAGTCCCTGGGCAGCACCTCTAGTTCTAGTTAAGAAAAAGGATGGTAGCATGAGAATGTGTGTAGATTACAGACAAGTAAATCGCATAACACATAAAGATGCATACCCATTACCACGCATAGAGGAATCCTTAGCTGCTTTGAAAACGGCTAACTACTTTTCTACCCTCGACCTTACTAGTGGGTACTGGCAAGTAGCTGTGGCTGAGGAGGATCGGGAAAAGACTGCTTTCACCACCCCAATGGGACTCTGCGAGTTTGACAGAATGCCGTTTGGCCTCAGCAGTACCCCAGGAACATTCCAGAGAGTGATGGAGAGCTGTCTGGGACATCTCAACTTCGAAACCGTGTTGCTGTACCTGGACGACGTGATTGTGTACTCCAAGACATATGAAGATCATCTGAAACACCTGGCAGAGGTATTCGAGTCACTGTCCAAGTATGGGATGAAACTGAAGCCCTCAAAGTGCCATCTGCTCAAACGGAAGGTACAGTACTTGGGACATATTGTCAGTTCCGAAGGAGTAGCACCGGACCCCGAGAAGGTCACAGCCATCCAGAAATGGCCGGAGCCGAAGAATCTAAAGGAGGTGCGTCAGTTCCTGGGACTAACAGGTTACTACAGGAGGTTTGTAAAAGATTACACCAAGAAAGCGGCGCCTTTACAGGACCTCCTGGTCGGGCAACCTCTCAAGAGCAGAAACCCTCCATTCAATTGGGGTAAAGAACAAGCTGAGGCATTCAAAGAGATGAAAGAGATCCTGACCGGCGATGAAATCTTAGCCTACCCTGATTACAGCCAACCGTTCCTGCTGTACACCGATGCCAGTAACGAGGGATTGGGAGCGGTCCTCAGTCAGAAGCAGAATGGCCAAGAAAAAGTCATCGCATATGCCAGCAGAAAGCTCAGGCCAACTGAGAGGAACCCGGAAAACTATAGCAGCTTCAAACTGGAGTTCCTAGCGCTGGTCTGGGCCATTACCGAAAGATTCAAACATTACCTTGCCTCCAACAAGTTCACTGCGTACACAGACAACAACCCCTTGATGCACCTTGAAACAGCCAAGCTGGGAGCCATGGAGCAACGTTGGATGGCTCGGCTGTCAAACTATCAGTTTACCATCAAGTACAGAGCGGGCCGTAAAAATGCTAACGCGGACGCCTTGTCCAGAATGCCGCATGAATCCGACACGGAGGAAGAATCAGATGATCTGGAAGAAATCAAGCTACCTGCGTTCCACCGAAATGGGATGGTCCAAGAGCAACGAGTCTACAGAAAGCGGTGTGGTGAGATGTTGAACCCTTTACCTCATCACAGCTGGAAGGAGACTCAGGACAGCGATCCAGTGGTCAGCCGTGTCAAAGAGCTGATAAGACAGGAAGGTTCCTCCTTGGAGAAAGATGCACCCATACCAGCAAAGCTCCTGTGGAATGAGAGAAGCCGGTTGTTCATCTACCGTGAGAAGTTGTGCAGGAGATACGTCGACCCAAGGACCCATGAGATGGTTTGGCAGATAGTGGTCCCCAGAGCAGACATCCAAATGGTGTTAGAAGCCTACCACGATCAAGCGGGACACTTTGGCTGGAAAAAGCTGGAGACCCTGTTGAGGTGTCGGTTCTACTGGATAGGGATGCGCAGCTCCATCGAGAAGTGGTGCCGGAACTGTGGACCCTGTGGCCTCAGACGAAAAGACTACTGTAGTCAGAAGGCACCCTTGCAGCCTATCCGGACGACTCGTCCCCTGGAGATCGTAGCATTGGATCACGTCAAGTTGTCCCCAAGCAGGTCAGGATACTCATATGCCCTGACCATGGTGGATCACTATTCCAGGTTTCTGGTGGTCGCCCCTGTCAAAGATATGACAGCAGAGACAGCAGCAAGAACCTTCCAAGCAAGTTTCTGCAGACCACACGGATATCCAGAGCAGGTACTGACTGATCGAGGTCCAGCCTTTGAAGCTGAACTGTTTCAGGAATTCTGTCAATTGTATGGATGTAAGAAGATCAGAACAACACCGTACCACCCTCAGACCAATGGCCTTTGTGAAAAGATGAATCACATTGTCATCGACTTACTGAAATCTGTACCACTGGAAGAAAGAAATCGGTGGCCTGACTTGCTACCTGACCTGGTTGACTTGTACAACCACATACCAGTAAGTTCCACCAACTGCACTCCAGCCTACCTTATGAGAGCAAGACCCGGAAAGCTGCCAATGGATTTGGAACTTGGTGTGGTAGAACCAGAGGCTGATGACAGTGCTGAAGATTGGGACACAACTCGACAAGAACAGTACAGGAGAGTACAAGCCTGCGTGGAAGACAGTCTCAATAAAGTAAGAGAAAAACAAGAGAAGAACTATAACAAAAATGCTCCCGCTAAGCCTCTTATGCCTGGAGAAATTGTGCTAAAAAGAAAAAGAAGAATGCACAAATTGGATGATCAGTGGGAACAGGAGCCATATGTCGTGCAAAATTCCAAATTTGATAACAGAAAAACCTGTACCATCAGCAAGGATGGAGGAAAAACGACTGCAACTGTGTCTAGAGATCATCTAAAGTTGTGTCCGGGCCCATTAAAGCTTCGTGAGGAAGAACCTGTTGTTAATCAGAAAGAAAGTGATGAAGCGGTCATACATACGGATTTGGGAGATTTACCTGCGGATTGGCCCAGAATGGGAGAAGCCGTAATCATTCCTGTGCTGCAGTTTTATCAACCGCAAGAGGAGTCTCTACATCCAGTCATACCAATTGTGCCAGTGGAGCCAGTTCCAGAGGGATCTGTTCCAACGGAACCTCAACCAGAAGAACCCCAAGAAGCAGCACCACAAGAAGTGGAGTCCCCTGGTGAAGCAGTACCGCATCGCCCAGTCGCTAGCATGCTTTCCAGGTCCCTAGAGAGGTGGAGTCGTATCTATAGTTTGCCGTTACGCAGAACAAATAGGCTAGAGACTACTATACCTGATGCTACCCCACGTAGGTCAGAACGTATCACTAAAGGAAGATTACCTATTCGTTATCAAGAGTAGTCCTAGTAAATTAGTTAGCCAGACCCAGACAGGGTTTACTGCATCTGAAGAATTGTATAAAGTTTTACAAAGAAGATTTTTGCACTTTAATAGAAGTTGAAGTATTAATGTGATTTCTATTGATATGTCTTGATATGTGTTTTAACCCTGATGGACTGCGTGGCTGTGGACGGTGCCAGCCCAAAAACTTTCAATGTAAATAGTTTGCACTACGGTGCCTTATCTTGGTTTTACACAAAGCCTTGAATTACCTCTGAAGAAAAACCCGTATGGTGTGGCCTAGAGTGAGGTCTGCAGTCAGAAGTCCTGCAGCCCACCCAGGACCCACGTGGGAGGTTTTTGGTGCGGGTCCTCCACAAGAATATTGTCTAGTATTTATGGAAATGTTTTGATGCTTTGATACTTTTGTATTTTTCTAATGTACAAATTGTAACGTTCAAGAAGTCTTACCTCCCGGATGGGAAGAGTTAAAATGTTGTTGTTATATGCAAAACAAATATGTTTTTCTTTTTCTCTTTTACAGCCCGGGAGTGCTGTGTTTAACCAAGGGGGGATGTGTGGCCCAGCTATGTCAGGCACACATAATCCAGGAAAATGCACAGGAAGGTAACCGCAAAAGCTTGATATCCATTCACGTCACTCACACTTTCAGACACACCCACCAGGGGTATAAGAGGTAGTGACACGTAGCAGTCAGAGTTCAGTCTTTCTAGACAGTCTGTGCAGGAGGAGTGAGTGGGCACATTCTGTTCAGTTCATTCAAGCCTTGGGAGACTCAGGAGTGAGTCATTCCTCAGATAGTTTCCTGTCTGAGAAGAGCTCAGATCATTCAGCTTCCTGTCTTAGGACAGTGCAGTTCTGTGTCAGTCCAGTCTGGACTTGGAGGATACTGAGAGCTGTTCAGTGAGCTCTGGAGAAAGCTGACATTTCCATCAAAGCTACAAGTGCTTATGTTAAGAGCGAGAGCAGGGCGAAGGGCACAATGGAGAAGATAGATGCTAGTGCTTCAGGTACCGGATTACCTGCACTAATTCACCGGACACCGGGGTCCGAAGCGTTGCTAGCGCTTCACGCCTAGTAACAAGATAACCAGAGGCTTTCTGGACTACAGGTCGCAGAAGGTAGCCCTAAGCGCTGATACGTAAACGGAGTCAGGGGGGAACAAGGACTTTTAGCAGGGCCCTGCATAGAGGGACTTTGTTCTTCTCAACATCTGATAATCAGAGACATAGAAGGCTCCACCACAATGTCAGCCGGGCGTTGCAGCTATTGAGAAAGCTGGAGATTGCAGAGTTAACTTCGCTTCATGCAAGTTTGGACTCAGATATATATGGAGTAAAGGAGGCCTCTAACCTGCTCAGCGGTTTCCCGAATGTGCATTCTCCACCCCGACCAGCTTCCCGGGACCTGCCTGAAACACCTACAAGTAAAGGTATGAAAAGAAGCTGCATTGTGTGTGATTGAATTCTTAACTACACCCTGCATCACCACCATAGACTTCCAGGGACCCGTCTCACCTGTGGGAGACTTACCACCCAGCTGCCCCCATAACATCCCCTGCGAAGATCCTTATAGCAGTGCTGGTCCAATTGATCAGATACCACAGGTGGCGTCACGAACTACCTATCCTTATAATCCCCTGTAAATATCCCCCATTGCATGATCGCCCAGGGCCACGGACCGAGTCCCGCTGCCAGTGACAACTCCCATAGACTTCTATGGGCTCGGTACCGAGTACTCCATAGCCCTGGAACCCACACCGCCTGGTGTGTCGACTCACATCCCTCTTGGAAGAAGCGGAAGTGAGACAGTCCTTTGAGGAATTTCTTCAGAGCCAGGAACCGCTTTTGGATCTTTGTAGCAGTAAGTCTGAGTGGTGGGAGATCTTCAAAGAGAGGGTGGCGGGGTTCTACCGTCAGCTCTCGAGCCTCAGGAGTCTGAACAGGCACCGCTTGTATCAGGCCTTGAGGAGGAAACTCGAACAGCTCGTCTCGACTGGGGGTGACCGTGAGGAGATCTCCAGGGTGAAGTCTTTGCTCAAGAGGTGTCAGTATGATAGGCACACATCTTTGGTTTTTGAGAGGGATTTCTGGAGGTACCTCTCACCTGACCCTTACAGAAACTGTAAGATGTCAGTGAATTGTAAGATGGTGACAGGACTGATCGACAGTACGGGTTCCCTGAACCGATCCAAATCAGGGATCCTGGAGGTGGTCAGATTCTTTTACTCATGCCTCTTGGGAAAGAGGGATCTGGATCAAGACGGGATGTCGGCTTTCCTGGCTGAGACCATTCCTGAGCCAGGAAATGACCCATCTCTTGATGCTTTGGTAGAGGAAATCAGGGAAGAGGAAGTGAGACTGGCCATCGATGGGCTTCGGCCCAAAAAATCGCCAGGTCCAGATGGCTTAACATCCGAATTTTACAAGACCTTTAGGGACTCCTTGGTCCCCCTCTTGACTGAGGTGTTTAATGAGTGCCTTTCCTCGGGCGCTCTTCCCAGCTCAATGAGGAGGTCAGCCCTGATTATCCTATCAAAGGGTAAGGACTCGTCCCATATTGAGAATTGGTGTCCCATAGCGCTTCTCAATGTGGACCGGAAGGTTCTGGCAAAGGTGCTGTTTAATCGGCTGGTGAAGTTTGTACCCCGGCTCCTTTCGGGGGCTCAGCACTGCTCTGTTCCAGGCCGCAGTACTTTTAGTGCTGTGCTCGGTGTCCGAGAGGCAGTGGAGCAGGGCCGGGCGGGTCACTGGAAGGGGTACTTGCTGTCCTTAGATCAAGCGAAGGCCTTTGACCGGGTGAATCACGAGTACCTCTGGTCTGTCCTTTTGAGGTACGGTCTGCCTGGGAGGTTTGTAAATTGGTAAGAGACCTTATTGTTATGTTTCGGTAACTGAGGAGAAATAGCAAAAAATTGCAAAAGCGGTAATACACCAGAGAGGCTGGAACCTATTGGATTGCAGTATCATGAACTAACCACACAACTAGAAGTAGCCGTGGAGCGTTCCTACGGTGATCCTAGACGCCTCGTCACAGCCTGAGAGATAACTACACCTAAAGGCAGAAAGATGAAAGCTATCTGCCCCGGAGCAGATCCCCAAAGAAAATAGGAAGCCCCCAAACATGTAATGGCGGTTAGACAAGAAGAAAGCACGGACACAGACAGAAAATAGAATGAGCAAACGTTGGTGCCCAATCTGTCTAGACAGAAAAGTACAGGAAAGAATTCTGACTGCAATCCAACAAAACCCTAACAAAAATACCAACACTTCTGATTTCCAAAAAAACTGAGATCACACAAGATCTCATCCACCTAAATCAGATCTCTGGTGTAACAAAACGCTATTCAGCAAATAAAAAGTAACAAAGGAGCAAAGCAAAAGTGCAGACACAAACGGAGCACAATTGCAGTGCCAGACCCCCAAAATGGGACAGGCTGCAGTCCACTGCAAGCAGCAAACCAGCAGAGAGAATCAAACAGAGGAAAAAAAAACAACAAACACTTATCTGAAGGAGAGCAGGAAACTAGCAGTGCTTCAAGCAAGACCAGAAGAAACAATTGATAACCGGCAAGGCTGCTGGGAATTCAGGCCACTACAGCTGAAGGCCATTC
>JARQOD010000003.1:10031552-10063763 GCA_033576555.1 Oophaga sylvatica | reverse complement strand
TTCCCAGTCCTCACAATCTTCACTGGACAGACCAGCACCGCTTGTAACCACCAGAGGAAGCCTCTGCTCAGAACTCATCTCAAACCCATTCACAACAGTACCCCCCCCTTGAGGAGGGGTCACCGAACCCTCATTTGAGCAACCAGGTCGGTCAGGATGAGTTCTATGATACGCACGGATAAGTCTCCTAGCATGGATGTCCGAAGCAAACACCCAAGAATTGTCTTCCTGACCATAACCTCTCCATTTAACCAAATACTGGAGTTTCCGTCTAGAAAAACGAGAATCTAATATTTTCTCAACCACATACTCCAGATTGCCCTCAACCAAAACAGGGTCAGGAGGCACAGCAGCAGGAACCACTGGCTCAACAAACCTCTTCAACAAGGACTTGTGGAACACGTTATGGATCTTAAATGTCCCTGGAAGAAGCAAACGAAAAGAAACAGGATTAAGAATCTCCATGATCTTATAAGGTCCAATGAACCTAGGCTTAAATTTAGGAGATGCTACTCTCATAGGAATATTCTTTGAGGACAACCAGACCAAGTCCCCCACTTTAAACCGAGGACCATCAGTCCTATGCCGGTTAGCAAACCGCTGGGCCTTCTCCTGAGAGAGGGACAACCTCTCCACTACCTGGTCCCAAATCTGTTGCATACGCTCCACAACAGAGTCAACACCTGGACAGACAGAAGCCTCCGTCTGTCCTGAAGAAAATCGAGGGTGAAACCCAGAATTACAGAAAAACGGAGACATCAAAGTGGCAGAGCTAGCCCTATTATTAAGAGCAAACTCAGCCAAAGGCAAAAAAGAGACCCAGTCATCCTGATCAGCAGACACAAAGCATCTTAGATAAGTCTCCAATGTCTGGTTTGTTCTCTCAGTTTGACCATTGGTCTGAGGATGAAATGCCGAGGAGAAAGACAATTGAACACCCAGTTTAGAACAAAAAGTCCTCCAAAATCTGGAAACAAACTGGACTCCTCTGTCAGACACAATGTTCTCAGGAATGCCGTGTAAACGAACCACGTGCTGAAGGAACAACGGCACCAATTCAGAGGAGGAAGGCAACTTAGGTAATGGCACAAGATGTATCATTTTGGAAAACCTATCACAAATTACCCAGATGGTGGTCATTCTCTGAGAAACAGGAAGGTCGGAAATGAAATCCATAGAGATATGGGTCCATGGTCTCTTGGCACAGGCAATGGCATCAACAAACCACTAGAGCGAGAGCAAGGCTTGGAGCGAGAGCAAGTCCCGCAGGACTGCACAAATTCCCTGACATCACGAGACAAGGTAGGCCACCAAAAGGACCGACTAACCAAGTCTCTGGTACCAAAAATTCCGGGATGCCCAGCCAATGCGGAACAATGAATCTCAGACATCACACTCTTTTTCCACTGGTCCGGGACAAACAATTTTCCAACAGGGCAGCCTCGGGCCTATCCTCCTGACACCCCTCCAGAGCAAGTCTCAAATTGGGCGAGATGGCGGAAAGAACTACACCCTCTTTCAAAATAACAGAAGGATCAGATAACTCAGGAGAGTCCGCAAGGAAACTCCTCGAGAGGGCATCCGCCTTAACATTCTTAGTGCCAGGAAGAAAGGAAACCACAAAATTAAAAACGTGTGAAAAACAAGGCCCACCTGGCCTGTCTAGGATTGAGTCGCTTGGCAGATTCCAGATAGACCAGATTCTTATGGTCCGTAAGGACCACCACCTGATGTTTGGCTCCCTCCAGCCAATGTCTCCACTCTTCAAAAGCCCACTTCATGGCCAATAACTCCCGATTACCCACGTCATAATTACGTTCAGTAGGAGAAAATTTTCGAGAGAAAAAGGCACAAGGGTTACTTTAGAGGTCTCTGGATCTTTTTGGGACAAAACGGCACCTGCCCCAATTTCAGAGGCATCAACCTCCACCTGAAATGGCAGAGAAACATCAGGCTGCCGTAGAACAGGAGCAGTAAGTGAATCTCTGCTTAAGTTCCTGAAATGCAGAGACTGCCTCAGGAGGCCAATTCACCACATCAGAACCCTTTCTGGTCAAATCAGTTAATGGTTTAACAATAACCGAGAAATTACCAATAAATTTACGATAAAAATTGGCAAAACCCAAAAATCTCTGAAGAGCCTTTAATGAAGTAGGTTGGACCCAATCACAGATGGCCTGAACCTTGACCGGGTCCATTTCAATAACAGATGGGGACAAAATGAATCCCAGAAATGAGATCCTCTGTACGCCAAAAAGACACTTTGATCCCTTCACATACAGAGCATTCTCTCTCAAAATCTGGAATACAGTTCGAACATGTTTCACATGAGAGTCCCAGTCATTAGAAAAAATCAAGATATCATCCAAATAAACAATCAGAAATTTGTCCACAAAATCCCTGAAAATGTCATTCATGAAGGACTGGAAGACGGAAGGAGCATTAGTGAGCCCAAAGGGCATCACTAGGTACTCAAAATGCCCTTCAGGGGTATTGAATGCCGTCTTCCATTCATCCCCGTGCTTAATGCGAATAAGGTTATACGCCCCCCTGAGGTCAAGCTTGGTAAACCAAGTAGCGTTTTTCACCCTGGAAAACAGGTCAGAAATCAAGGGTAACGGGTATTGATATTTCACAGTAATATTGTTCAAGAGACGATAATCAATACACGGCCTTAATGAACCATCCTTTTTGGCCACAAAGAAAAAACCGGCACCTAAGGGTGAAGAGGATGGTCTGATATGACCCTTCTCCAATGATTCCTTGATATAAGACTCGCATAGCGTCATGTTCAGGTACAGACAAGTTAAAAAGGCGACCTTTAGGGAATTTACTACCCGGCACTAATTCAATAGCGCAGTCATAGCTCCTATGGGGAGGCAAGGATGCAGATTTACTTTCGCTAAACACATCAGAAAAATCAATCAAAAAGTCAGGAACATCCTGAGCCTGGGGGGAGGCAGAAAAAACAGGAGTGTTGGTATTAACACATTGGCAGCCCCAACTGGTTACAGACACAGATTTCCAATCCAAAACAGGATTATGAGACTGTAACCAAGGGAAACCCAGACGATAATGTCATGCAGATTATACAGAACCAAAAATTTGCAGCACTCCTGGTGATCAGGTTCAACCCTCATTATCACCTGAGTAGAAAACTGGGGTTTATTCTCAGCCAAAGGGGTAGAATCGATCCCCAGTAGGGAATAGACTTCTGTAGGGGTATCAAGGGAAACCCACAACGTTTAGCAAAATCATAATCCATCAGGTTAATAGCTGCACCAGAATCAACGAAAGCCTGAGCAGAAAATGAGGACAGAGAGCATATCAGAGTGACAGTTAATAAAAACTTAGTCTGAACACTACCCAAGACCAACTGAGCGTGCAAAACGTCTTCCCCGCTTAGGGCAGACTGAAATAGCATGAGAGGCATCACCACAGTAGAAACATAACCCATTGCGCTTTCGAAACTCATGACGCTGTGCCCCAGACACCACTCTATCACACTGCATGGGTTCAGAAGCTGGTTCACAAGGCAACACCATTCCACGCATACTTCTCCGCTCACGCAAACGTCTGTCAATTTGAATCGCTAATGACATAGAATCATTGAGACCAGAGGGGACAGGGAATCCCACCATAACATCCTTTACATTATCTGACAGACCCTTCCGGAAAAGGGCCGCCAAAGCGTCGTCATTCCACTTTGGTCAGGACTGCCCACCTACGGAATCTCTGACAGTATAACTCAGCGTCATAAGCCCCTGATTTAATGCCAACAAGGCTTTTTCAGCTTGATCAGTGACATTAGGCTCATCGTACAATAACCCCAAAGCCTGAAAAAATGCATCAACATCACTCAAAACAGGATCCCCAGGTGTCAGGGAAAAAGCCCAATCCTGAGGATCGCCGCGCAGGAGAGAGATGACAATTTGAACCTGCTGCGCTGCGTTCCCTGAGGACTTAGATTTTAAGGCAAAAAACAATTTACAATTATTTTTGAAATTCTGAAACTTAGCTCGATCCCCTAAAAACAAATCTGGCATGGGAATCCTAGGTTCCACAACAGGCAACCTAGAAGATAGGTAGCAATACTCCGAACCTCAGCGGCAAGCTGATCCACACGGCCAGACAACTGTGCAAACTCCATTGAGAGAAAAGATCCTCCCCAGCACCCAGAGATACAGAGGGAAAAAAAAAAACAACAAACAGAAAAATATCTCTGACAACTCTGACAACCTTTTTTCTTTCACAATATTTTTTCCCTTCTGTGAGTACCATACAATTTTCAATTTTTGGCCGGTGATACTGTTATGTTTCGGCAGCTGAGGAGTGCAGGTAAAAAAGCAATACACCAGAGCAGTTGGAATCTATGAGATTGCAGTACCCTGACTAACCACCACAACTAGAGGCAGCCGTGGAGCGTTCCTACGTTGGTCCTAGACGCCTCGTCACAGCCTGAGAAACTAACTACACCTAAAGATAGAAATAGGAAAGCTATCTGCCCCGAGCAGAACCCCAAAGATAATAAAAGCCCCCAAACATGTAATGGCGGTTAGACAAGATGAAATACTGACACAGAAAGAAAATAGTATGAGCAAACGCTGGGGCCCAAACTAACTAAATAGAAAAGGATAGGAAGGGTACTTACTGCAATCCCAGAAAACCCTGAAAAGCACCAACTCTACTAATTTAAAAAACACCTGAGATCACACGACCTCTTCCACCTAAATTAGTTCTCTGGTGTAACAAAATCAAAACAGCAGCCACTGAAAAAACTGGAAAAAGCAAAAGTACAAACATCAGTGGCTGAACTAAACTGAGAGGGCAAAAGCCCCCGGAGGGGACCCAGAAGGCCCCCACAGAAGTGCAGGACAAAATGCAAAAATATAGCACAAAAAAAAAAAAGAAGAAAATGTCTTATCTGTTAGCAGGAGATGCAGACACGACACAGCAGGCTACAAGGGAAACAGGAATGAAGGATTCAGACCAGAACAATTGATCACCGGCAACCCTGATGGGAAGGTGACTCCCTTATATAAGACCAGTCAGTAACACCTGATTCCCAGTCCTCACAATCTTCACTGGACAGACCAGCACCGCTTGTAACCACCAGAGGAAGCCTCTGCTCAGAACTCATCTCAAACCCATTCACAACAGTACCCCCCCCTTGAGGAGGGGTCACCGAACCCTCATTTGAGCAACCAGGTCGGTCAGGATGAGTTCTATGATACGCACGGATAAGTCTCCTAGCATGGATGTCCGAAGCAAACACCCAAGAATTGTCTTCCTGACCATAACCTCTCATTTAACCAAATACTGGAGTTTCCGTCTAGAAAAACGAGAATCTAATATTTTCTCAACCACATACTCCAGATTGCCCTCAACCAAAACAGGGTCAGGAGGCACAGCAGCAGGAACCACTGGCTCAACAAACCTCTTCAACAAGGACTTGTGGAACACGTTATGGATCTTAAATGTCCCTGGAAGAAGCAAACGAAAAGAAACAGGATTAAGAATCTCCATGATCTTATAAGGTCCAATGAACCTAGGCTTAAATTTAGGAGATGCTACTCTCATAGGAATATTTTTGAGGACAACCAGACCAAGTCCCACTTTAAACCGAGGACCATCAGTCCTATGCCGGTTAGCAAACCGCTGGGCCCTCTCCTGAGAGAGGGACAACCTCTCCACTACCTGGTCCCAAATCTGTTGCATACGCTCCACAACAGAGTCAACACCTGGACAGACAGAAGCCTCCGTCTGTCCTGAAGAAAATCGAGGGTGAAACCCAGAATTACAGAAAAACGAGACATCAAAGTGGCAGAGCTAGCCCTATTATTAAGAGCAAACTCAGCCAAAGGCAAAAAAGAGACCCAGTCATCCTGATCAGCAGACACAAAGCATCTTAGATAAGTCTCCAATGTCTGGTTTGTTCTCTCAGTTTGACCATTGGTCTGAGGATGAAATGCCGAGGAGAAAGACAATTGAACACCCAGTTTAGAACAAAAAGTCCTCCAAAATCTGGAAACAAACTGGACTCCTCTGTCAGACACAATGTTCTCAGGAATGCCGTGTAAAAGAACCACGTGCTGAAGGAACAACGGCACCAATTCAGAGGAGGAAGGCAACTTAGGTAATGGCACAAGATGTATCATTTTGGAAAACCTATCACAAATTACCCAGATGGTGGTCATTCTCTGAGAAACAGGAAGGTCGGAAATGAAATCCATAGAGATATGGGTCCATGGTCTCTTGGGCACAGGCAATGGCATCAACAAACCACTAGAGCGAGAGCAAGGCTTGGAGCGAGAGCAAGTCCCGCAGGACTGCACAAATTCCCTGACATCACGAGACAAGGTAGGCCACCAAAAGGACCGACTAACCAAGTCTCTGGTACCAAAAATTCCGGGATGCCCAGCCAATGCGGAACAATGAATCTCAGACATCACACTCTTTTTCCACTGGTCCGGGACAAACAATTTTCCAAACAGGGCAGCGCTCGGGCCTATCCTCCTGACACCCCTCCAGAGCAAGTCTCAAATTGGGCGAGATGGCGGAAAGAACTACACCCTCTTTCAAAATAACAGAAGGATCAGATAACTCAGGAGAGTCCGCAAGGAAACTCCTCGAGAGGGCATCCGCCTTAACATTCTTAGTGCCAGGAAGAAAGGAAACCACAAAATTAAAACGTGTGAAAAACAAGGCCCACCTGGCCTGTCTAGGATTGAGTCGCTTGGCAGATTCCAGATAGACCAGATTCTTATGGTCCGTAAGGACCACCACCTGATGTTTGGCTCCCTCCAGCCAATGTCTCCACTCTTCAAAAGCCCACTTCATGGCCAATAACTCCCGATTACCCACGTCATAATTACGTTCAGTAGGAGAAAATTTTCGAGAGAAAAAGGCACAAGGGTTACTTTAGAGGTCTCTGGATCTTTTTGGGACAAAACGGCACCTGCCCCAATTTCAGAGGCATCAACCTCCACCTGAAATGGCAGAGAAACATCAGGCTGCCGTAGAACAGGAGCAAAGTGAATCTCTGCTTAAGTTCCTGAAATGCAGAGACTGCCTCAGGAGGCCAATTCACCACATCAGAACCCTTTCTGGTCAAATCAGTTAATGGTTTAACAATAACCGAGAAATTACCAATAAATTTACGATAAAAATTGGCAAAACCCAAAAATCTCTGAAGAGCCTTTAATGAAGTAGGTTGGACCAATCACAGATGGCCTGAACCTTGACCGGGTCCATTTCAATAACAGATGGGGACAAAATGAATCCCAGAAATGAGATCCTCTGTACGCCAAAAAGACACTTTGATCCCTTCACATACAGAGCATTCTCTCTCAAAATCTGGAATACAGTTCGAACATGTTTCACATGAGAGTCCCAGTCATTAGAAAAAATCAAGATATCATCCAAATAAACAATCAGAAATTTGTCCACAAAATCCCTGAAAATGTCATTCATGAAGGACTGGAAGACGGAAGGAGCATTAGTGAGCCCAAAGGGCATCACTAGGTACTCAAAATGCCCTTCAGGGGTATTGAATGCCGTCTTCCATTCATCCCCGTGCTTAATGCGAATAAGGTTATACGCCCCCCTGAGGTCAAGCTTGGTAAACCAAGTAGCGTTTTTTCACCCTGGAAAACAGGTCAGAAATCAAGGGTAACGGGTATTGATATTTCACAGTAATATTGTTCAAGAGACGATAATCAATACACGGCCTTAATGAACCATCCTTTTTGGCCACAAAGAAAAAACCGGCACCTAAGGGTGAAGAGGATGGTCTGATATGACCCTTCTCCAATGATTCCTTGATATAAGACGCATAGCGTCATGTTCAGGTACAGACAAGTTAAAAAGGCGACCTTTAGGGAATTTACTACCCGGCACTAATTCAATAGCGCAGTCATAGCTCCTATGGGGAGGCAAGGATGCAGATTTACTTTCGCTAAACACATCAGAAAAATCAATCAAAAAGTCAGGAACATCCTGAGCCTGGGGGGAGGCAGAAAAAACAGGAGTGTTGGTATTAACACATTGGCAGCCCCAACTGGTTACAGACACAGATTTCCAATCCAAAACAGGATTATGAGACTGTAACCAAGGGAAACCCAGTACGATAATGTCATGCAGATTATACAGAACCAAAAATTTGCAGCACTCCTGGTGATCAGGTTCAACCCTCATTATCACCTGAGTAGAAAACTGGGGTTTATTCTCAGCCAAAGGGGTAGAATCGATCCCCAGTAGGGGAATAGACTTCTGTAGGGGTATCAAGGGAAACCCACAACGTTTAGCAAAATCATAATCCATCAGGTTAATAGCTGCACCAGAATCAACGAAAGCCTGAGCAGAAAATGAGGACAGAGAGCATATCAGAGTGACAGTTAATAAAAACTTAGTCTGAACACTACCCAAGACCACTGAGCGTGCAAAACGTCTTCCCCGCTTAGGGCAGACTGAAATAGCATGAGAGGCATCACCACAGTAGAAACATAACCCATTGCGCTTTCGAAACTCATGACGCTGTGCCCCAGACACCACTCTATCACACTGCATGGGTTCAGAAGCTGGTTCACAAGGCAACACCATTCCACGCATACTTCTCCGCTCACGCAAACGTCTGTCAATTTGAATCGCTAATGACATAGAATCATTGAGACCAGAGGGGACAGGGAATCCCACCATAACATCCTTTACATTATCTGACAGACCCTTCCGGAAAAGGGCCGCCAAAGCGTCGTCATTCCATTTGGTCAGGACTGCCCACCTACGGAATCTCTGACAGTATAACTCAGCGTCATCAAGCCCCTGATTTAATGCCAACAAGGCTTTTTCAGCTTGATCAGTGACATTAGGCTCATCGTACAATAACCCCAAAGCCTGAAAAAATGCATCAACATCACTCAAAACAGGATCCCCAGGTGTCAGGGAAAAAGCCCAATCCTGAGGATCGCCGCGCAGGAGAGAGATGACAATTTGAACCTGCTGCGCTGCGTTCCCTGAGGACTTAGATTTTAAGGCAAAAAACAATTTACAATTATTTTTGAAATTCTGAAACTTAGCTCGATCCCCTAAAAACAAATCTGGCATGGGAATCCTAGGTTCCACAACAGGCAACCTAGCAAGATAGGTAGCAATACTCCGAACCTCAGGGCAAGCTGATCCACACGGCCAGACAACTGTGCAAACTCCATTGAGAGAAAAGATCCTCCCCAGCACCCAGAGATACAGAGGGAAAAAAAAAAAAAACAACAAACAGAAAAATATCTCTGACAACTCTGACAACCTTTTTTCTTTCACAATATTTTTTCCCTTCTGTGAGTACCATACAATTTTCAATTTTTGGCCGGTGATACTGTTATGTTTCGGCAGCTGAGGAGTGCAGGTAAAAAAGCAATACACCAGAGCAGTTGGAATCTATGAGATTGCAGTACCCTGACTAACCACCACAACTAGAGGCAGCCGTGGAGCGTTCCTACGTTGGTCCTAGACGCCTCGTCACAGCCTGAGAAACTAACTACACCTAAAGATAGAAATAGGAAAGCTATCTGCCCCGAGCAGAACCCCAAAGATAATAGAAAGCCCCCAAACATGTAATGGCGGTTAGACAAGATGAAATACTGACACAGAAAGAAAATAGTATGAGCAAACGCTGGGGCCCAAACTAACTAAATAGAAAAGGATAGGAAGGGTACTTACTGCAATCCCAGAAAACCCTGAAAAGCACCAACTCTACTAATTTCAAAAAACACCTGAGATCACACGACCTCTACACCTAAATTAGTTCTCTGGTGTAACAAAATCAAAACAGCAGCCACTGAAAAAACTGGAAAAAGCAAAAGTACAAACATCAGTGGCTGAACTAAACTGAGAGGGCAAAAGCCCCCGGAGGGGACCCAGAAGGCCCCCACAGAAGTGCAGGACAAAATGCAAAAATATAGCACAAAAACAAAAAGAAGAAAATGTCTTATCTGTTAGCAGGAGATGCAGACACGACACAGCAGGCTACAAGGGAAACAGGAATGAAGGATTCAGACCAGAACAATTGATCACCGGCAACCCTGATGGGAAGGTGACTCCCTTATATAAGACCAGTCAGTAACACCTGATTCCCAGTCCTCACAATCTTCACTGGACAGACCAGCACCGCTTGTAACCACCAGAGGAAGCCTCTGCTCAGAACTCATCTCAAACCCATTCACAACAGTACCCCCCCCTTGAGGAGGGGTCACCGAACCCTCATTTGAGCAACCAGGTCGGTCAGGATGAGTTCTATGATACGCACGGATAAGTCTCCTAGCATGGATGTCCGAAGCAAACACCCAAGAATTGTCTTCCTGACCATAACCTCTCCATTTAACCAAATACTGGAGTTTCCGTCTAGAAAAACGAGAATCTAATATTTTCTCAACCACATACTCCAGATTGCCCTCAACCAAAACAGGGTCAGGAGGCACAGCAGCAGGAACCACTGGCTCAACAAACCTCTTCAACAAGGACTTGTGGAACACGTTATGGATCTTAAATGTCCCTGGAAGAAGCAAACGAAAAGAAACAGGATTAAGAATCTCCATGATCTTATAAGGTCCAATGAACCTAGGCTTAAATTTAGGAGATGCTACTCTCATAGGAATATTTTTGAGGACAACCAGACCAAGTCCCACTTTAAACCGAGGACCATCAGTCCTATGCCGGTTAGCAAACCGCTGGGCCTCTCCTGAGAGAGGGACAACCTCTCCACTACCTGGTCCCAAATCTGTTGCATACGCTCCACAACAGAGTCAACACCTGGACAGACAGAAGCCTCCGTCTGTCCTGAAGAAAATCGAGGGTGAAACCCAGAATTACAGAAAAACGGAGACATCAAAGTGGCAGAGCTAGCCCTATTATTAAGAGCAAACTCAGCCAAAGGCAAAAAAGAGACCCAGTCATCCTGATCAGCAGACACAAAGCATCTTAGATAAGTCTCCAATGTCTGGTTTGTTCTCTCAGTTTGACCATTGGTCTGAGGATGAAATGCCGAGGAGAAAGACAATTGAACACCCAGTTTAGAACAAAAAGTCCTCCAAAATCTGGAAACAAACTGGACTCCTCTGTCAGACACAATGTTCTCAGGAATGCCGTGTAAAAGAACCACGTGCTGAAGGAACAACGGCACCAATTCAGAGGAGGAAGGCAACTTAGGTAATGGCACAAGATGTATCATTTGGAAAACCTATCACAAATTACCCAGATGGTGGTCATTCTCTGAGAAACAGGAAGGTCGGAAATGAAATCCATAGAGATATGGGTCCATGGTCTCTTGGGCACAGGCAATGGCATCAACAAACCACTAGAGCGAGAGCAAGGCTTGGAGCGAGAGCAAGTCCCGCAGGACTGCACAAATTCCCTGACATCACGAGACAAGGTAGGCCACCAAAAGGACCGACTAACCAAGTCTCTGGTACCAAAAATTCCGGGATGCCCAGCCAATGCGGAACAATGAATCTCAGACATCACACTCTTTTTCCACTGGTCCGGGACAAACAATTTTCCAAAGGGCAGCGCTCGGGCCTATCCTCCTGACACCCCTCCAGAGCAAGTCTCAAATTGGGCGAGATGGCGGAAAGAACTACACCCTCTTTCAAAATAACAGAAGGATCAGATAACTCAGGAGAGTCCGCAAGGAAACTCCTCGAGAGGGCATCCGCCTTAACATTCTTAGTGCCAGGAAGAAAGGAAACCACAAAATTAAAACGTGTGAAAAACAAGGCCCACCTGGCCTGTCTAGGATTGAGTCGCTTGGCAGATTCCAGATAGACCAGATTCTTATGGTCCGTAAGGACCACCACCTGATGTTTGGCTCCCTCCAGCCAATGTCTCCACTCTTCAAAAGCCCACTTCATGGCCAATAACTCCCGATTACCCACGTCATAATTACGTTCAGTAGGAGAAAATTTTCGAGAGAAAAAGGCACAAGGGTTACTTTAGAGGTCTCTGGATCTTTTTGGGACAAAACGGCACCTGCCCCAATTTCAGAGGCATCAACCTCCACCTGAAATGGCAGAGAAACATCAGGCTGCCGTAGAACAGGAGCATAAGTGAATCTCTGCTTAAGTTCCTGAAATGCAGAGACTGCCTCAGGAGGCCAATTCACCACATCAGAACCCTTTCTGGTCAAATCAGTTAATGGTTTAACAATAACAGAGAAATTACCAATAAATTTACGATAAAAATTGGCAAAACCCAAAAATCTCTGAAGAGCCTTTAATGAAGTAGGTTGGACCAATCACAGATGGCCTGAACCTTGACCGGGTCCATTTCAATAACAGATGGGGACAAAATGAATCCCAGAAATGAGATCCTCTGTACGCCAAAAAGACACTTTGATCCCTTCACATACAGAGCATTCTCTCTCAAAATCTGGAATACAGTTCGAACATGTTTCACATGAGAGTCCCAGTCATTAGAAAAAATCAAGATATCATCCAAATAAACAATCAGAAATTTGTCCACAAAATCCCTGAAAATGTCATTCATGAAGGACTGGAAGACGGAAGGAGCATTAGTGAGCCCAAAGGGCATCACTAGGTACTCAAAATGCCCTTCAGGGGTATTGAATGCCGTCTTCCATTCATCCCCGTGCTTAATGCGAATAAGGTTATACGCCCCCCTGAGGTCAAGCTTGGTAAACCAAGTAGCGTTTTTTCACCCTGGAAAACAGGTCAGAAATCAAGGGTAACGGGTATTGATATTTCACAGTAATATTGTTCAAGAGACGATAATCAATACACGGCCTTAATGAACCATCCTTTTTGGCCACAAAGAAAAAACCGGCACCTAAGGGTGAAGAGGATGGTCTGATATGACCCTTCTCCAATGATTCCTTGATATAAGATCGCATAGCGTCATGTTCAGGTACAGACAAGTTAAAAAGGCGACCTTTAGGGAATTTACTACCCGGCACTAATTCAATAGCGCAGTCATAGCTCCTATGGGGAGGCAAGGATGCAGATTTACTTTCGCTAAACACATCAGAAAAATCAATCAAAAAGTCAGGAACATCCTGAGCCTGGGGGGAGGCAGAAAAAACAGGAGTGTTGGTATTAACACATTGGCAGCCCCAACTGGTTACAGACACAGATTTCCAATCCAAAACAGGATTATGAGACTGTAACCAAGGGAAACCCAGTACGATAATGTCATGCAGATTATACAGAACCAAAAATTTGCAGCACTCCTGGTGATCAGGTTCAACCCTCATTATCACCTGAGTAGAAAACTGGGGTTTATTCTCAGCCAAAGGGGTAGAATCGATCCCCAGTAGGGGAATAGACTTCTGTAGGGGTATCAAGGGAAACCCACAACGTTTAGCAAAATCATAATCCATCAGGTTAATAGCTGCACCAGAATCAACGAAAGCCTGAGCAGAAAATGAGGACAGAGAGCATATCAGAGTGACAGTTAATAAAACTTAGTCTGAACACTACCCAAGACCACTGAGCGTGCAAAACGTCTTCCCCGCTTAGGGCAGACTGAAATAGCATGAGAGGCATCACCACAGTAGAAACATAACCCATTGCGCTTTCGAAACTCATGACGCTGTGCCCCAGACACCACTCTATCACACTGCATGGGTTCAGAAGCTGGTTCACAAGGCAACACCATTCCACGCATACTTCTCCGCTCACGCAAACGTCTGTCAATTTGAATCGCTAATGACATAGAATCATTGAGACCAGAGGGGACAGGGAATCCCACCATAACATCCTTTACATTATCTGACAGACCCTTCCGGAAAAGGGCCGCCAAAGCGTCGTCATTCCACTTGGTCAGGACTGCCCACCTACGGAATCTCTGACAGTATAACTCAGCGTCATCAAGCCCCTGATTTAATGCCAACAAGGCTTTTTCAGCTTGATCAGTGACATTAGGCTCATCGTACAATAACCCCAAAGCCTGAAAAAATGCATCAACATCACTCAAAACAGGATCCCCAGGTGTCAGGGAAAAAGCCCAATCCTGAGGATCGCCGCGCAGGAGAGAGATGACAATTTGAACCTGCTGCGCTGCGTTCCCTGAGGACTTAGATTTTAAGGCAAAAAACAATTTACAATTATTTTTGAAATTCTGAAACTTAGCTCGATCCCCTAAAAACAAATCTGGCATGGGAATCCTAGGTTCCACAACAGGCAACCTAGTAAGATAGGTAGCAATACTCCGAACCTCAGCGGCAAGCTGATCCACACGGCCAGACAACTGTGCAAACTCCATTGAGAGAAAAGATCCTCCCCAGCACCCAGAGATACAGAGGGAAAAAAAAAAAAAAAAACAACAAACAGAAAAATATCTCTGACAACCTTTTTTCTTTCACAATATTTTTTCCCTTCTGTGAGTACCATACAATTTTCAATTTTTGGGCCGGTGATACTGTTATGTTTCGGCAGCTGAGGAGTGCAGGCAAAAAAGACAATACACCAGAGCAGTTGGAATCTATGAGATTGCAGTACCCTGACTAACCACCACAACTAGAGGCAGCCGTGGAGCGTTCCTACGTTGGTCCTAGACGCCTCGTCACAGCCTGAGAAACTAACTACACCTAAAGATAGAAATAGGAAAGCTATCTGCCCCGGAGCAGAACCCCAAAGATAATAGAAAGCCCCCAAACATGTAATGGCGGTTAGACAAGATGAAATACTGACACAGAAAGAAAATAGTATGAGCAAACGCTGGGGCCCAAACTAACTAAATAGAAAAGGATAGGAAGGGTACTTACTGCAATCCCAGAAAACCCTGAAAAGCACCAACTCTACTAATTTCAAAAAAACACCTGAGATCACACGACCTCTTCTACCTAAATTAGTTCTCTGGTGTAACAAAATCAAAACAGCAGCCACTGAAAAAACTGGAAAAAGCAAAAGTACAAACATCAGTGGCTGAACTAAACTGAGAGGGCAAAAGCCCCCGGAGGGGACCCAGAAGGCCCCCACAGAAGTGCAGGACAAAATGCAAAAATATAGCACAAAAAACAAAAAGAAGAAATGTCTTATCTGTTAGCAGGAGATGCAGACACGACACAGCAGGCTACAAGGGAAACAGGAATCAAGGATTCAGACCAGAACAATTGATCACCGGCAACCCTGATGGGAAGGTGACTCCCTTATATAAGACCAGTCAGTAACACCTGATTCCCAGTCCTCACAATCTTCACTGGACAGACCAGCACCGCTTGTAACCACCAGAGGAAGCCTCTGCTCAGAACTCATCTCAAACCCATTCACAACAGATTGTACATCATATATTACAGATAATTCTGGACATTTTATACTATAGGTCTCCTTGTATATTATATATTATAGATCTATAATAAATAATATACCGGGAGATCTATAAGATGAATTGTCCAGATTTATATGTAAGTATCTGTTTACACCCAGACATATGAATAAGGCCTTAGTCAGAGACTGGGCAGTAATAGAATAATAAAATCCATCTAGTAATCCTCCAATGTCTGCTGGACATGGTGTGGGGAGAGTTTCTAGTTCAGTTAGTACACAGACACCAGACTTCTTGCTGTTAACCAGTTAATGTTTTCTTGCCCACCACACTGCAGTGTCAAAAGAGGAAGACAGCGAGACAGGCAGCAACATCACATCAGAGAGCGCTTGACCTCGAAACAGAAAATCCTCAGATCCTGGTATTGTAACATAATATTAAGAATAATATTTATTCATTGATATTGCACTATTAGCTCCCCAGCACTTTACAGACATCATCAACACTGTCCCCATTGGGGCTCACAATCTAATCATCCTATTTGTATGTCTTTTGAGTGTGGTAGGAAACCACTGTCTTTGAAAGAGCTACATGGGCATACACATAGATTCGGCCTCATTCATTCCCTATGGGACTTGCAAACATGTGCGGCACTTGCAGTGAGACAAAAAAAACATTGCTAGTAGCGTCTTTTTTTCCGTTGCTGCAAGTATCGGATTTGCGGGATCGCGTCAAAACTGCAAGTGTCGCACATGTCTGCAAGTCGCATAGGGAATGAATGAGGCCGAATGCAGTGTTGCCATAAGTGATCCGTTACGTGGCAGATGCGGAAAAACTGCTGGATCTGCTGCGAATTGCAAAAATCGCTGATGTGCAAGTAGCCTAAGTCACTGCCGACAGTGTCTGCATTAGTCATACTCACGAATGGGGGAGGCAGAACGAGAAGTGCCTAGGGCAGCAGAAACTCTAAATACGGCCCTGGATACATGCCGCCTGTGTTTCATAGGTATCAACTATTAAAGGAATTGTCCAAAATATTGAAAGCGCTGTGCACCAGAAGTCATGCATGCATGGGCATACCCAGGATCAAAACTAGGGGGGGGCAAGCCAATGTCGCATCTTATACACGTTACATCATATACACTGTACATTATCCTGCATATTAGGTATGGAGCATTAGAACTGTTGTATATTGTATAATAGAGCAGTGTATGCGACACTACGCTGTATATACCATATATTATACATGGCAGTCGCGCTCATGTCAGGAGCGGTACCAGCAAGTCCGAGGATTGCAGTGCGATCCTCGCATGAGTTATACGGCCGTCTGTCTATGCCCTTGTTATAATAATACTGAAATATTAATCTGTTATTAAAGTATTAAGGAGCTCACAAGTAAAAAAAAAAGCCCCCTACCTCCCCTGTCCCCCACCCACACCCCAACAGCCCATCGTCTCACATGCACCCCTTAGTATTCTGTCCCACTGACTCCACAATACCCCCATCCTCTCACATGCACCCCTCAGTGCTCTGTTGCCCCTCCCCACTTCAGTCCCCACAATACCCCATCCTCTTACATTTAACCCCAGTGACCTGTCCACCCTCCCTCACAATACCCCATCCTCTCACATCAACCCCTATGCGCCAGCCCCCACAATATCCCCATCCTCTCACATTAACCCCCCCCAGTGCCCTAGCCCCCACAATACCCCATACTCTTACATTCACCCCAGTGCCCTGTACCCCTCCCCCACAATACCCCATCCTCTCACATTAACCCCCCCAGTGCCCTAGCCCCCACAATACCCCCATCCTCTTACATTCACCCCAGTGCCCTGTACCCCTCCCCCACAATACCCCCATCCTCTCACATTAACCCCCCAGTGCCCTAGCCCCCACAATACCACCATCCTCTCACATTCACCCCAGTGCCCTGTACCCCTCCCCCACAATACCCCCATCCTCTCACATTAACCCCCCAGTGCCCTAGCCCCCACAATACCCCATCCTCTTACATTCACCCCAGTGTCCTGTACCCCTCCCCCACAATACCCCCATCCTCTTACATTAACCCTCCCAGTGCCCTAGCCCCCACAATACCCCATACTCTTACATTCACCCCAGTGCCCTGTACCCCTACCCCACAATATCCCCATCCTCTCACATTAACCCCCCAGTGCCCTAGCCCCCACAATACCCCATACTCTTACATTCACCCCAGTGCCCTGTACCCCTCCCCCACAATACCCCCATCCTCTCACATTAACCCCCCTGTGCCCTAGCCCCCACAATACCCCCATCCTCTCACATTAACCCCCCAGTGCCCTAGCCCCCACAATACCCCCATCCTCTTACATTCACCCCAGTGCCCTGTACCCCACCCCCATCCTCTCACATTAACCCCCCCAGTGCCCTAGCCCCCACAATACCCCCATCCTCTTACATTCACCCCAGTGCCCTGTACCCCTCCCCCACTGTACCCCCATGCTCTCACATTCCCCCACAGTGACCATGACATGCCTGAGCAGAATGAATTTAATAAATTCCATCCCCTCTTACCATGAAGCTGCAGGCAGTGGCTGAGGCAGGAGCAGGAAGTGTCCAGGGTATGCACACAGAGGGCACTAGGACCCAGAGTGGCTGAGACAACCAGAGCCTGCAGGGCAGAAAGTGAAACTACAGCTGCTGCAGCCAGGAAGGAAGGAAGGAGGAAGCTCTTCTGGTGAGACAGCAGCTCCGTGCATTGCGCACACAGACAGGCACTGCAGAGGGAGCCGGCATTGTGCTGCTCTCTCCGCTCTCTTTCATTGTGTGCCCCTGCTTCTAGGGGGGGCACCTGCCCCCCCCTGCCCCACTGTGGGTACGCCCATGCATGCATGTACTGTAAAGAGGTTGTCGGGCAGGAGGTTCTAATACGGCTAGATTGTGTACAAATAACAAAATAAATACAATTCCAGGTCAATGTTATCATGTATGGCTAAGGTGGGTTCTATGTACCCTAGTCCAACAGTGAATAAAATGGTGGAACAGGGAGCTGTCAGACCTGTTCTCCATCATTCAGCTTGTCCGTCCGAGTCTCCTGGTGTATGGAGCCTCAGTCCACACCCTGCGCAGAGCAGCACAAGAGGGGAACATGTCTAGGCAAATAGTATTTTAATTTCTTTTATCAGTCAGTACTTATACGGGGACATCATACTCGGTGGTGGTAGGGACCATTGTGGGAGCGTTCATATTGTGTGTATAGGAATTGCACTGTGTGGATGTATTTACTTGTGGGACATCATACTGTTTTGGGGATACAGGGTCATCATACTGTGTGTGTGAGAATTGTCCTGGTGGGGCCATTATACAGTGCTGGGTGATATAGGGGTCTTGTATAGTGTGGGGCTCTCATACTGTGTGGATGTATTTACTTGTGGGACATCATACTGTTTTGGGGACACTGTGGTCATTATACTGTGTGTGGGGGTATCATGCAATGTGTTAGATGCATTTTTGGAGGCATCATACTCTTTGGGGCCATAAAGGGATATTGTAGTGAGTGAGAACAGTAAGAGGCGTCAATAGGAGCAAAATTACTCTGTATTGGTCGCAATACCTGTCCCTCTCCGTTTTTACATTTATGGGGCATGCCATTCTGTGACCCCTCCTATGCGCTGTCACCCTGTCTGCTCCACCGAAGGGGGGCCCAATTAGGATTTTTGCTATGGGGTCCCATGGTTTTTATGTATGCCACTGGCTGGAGCCCTAATATTTGTAACAACCCTGCTGGCATCACTGCATGGCCTCCCATCTCCCACACATCAACATACTCACTGCTCCAGGTCTTGCTGTGATTTCTGTCTGCTGCCAGCTCCATGTTATGCGCCTCTTGCTTTCTATCTGTTGTGTGCATGTTTCCTGACTGTGTACATAGGGGGGTGGCGCCAGAACTCTCTGGTTCTTATGGAGTCAGGGTGCATCTGTTTAATATGTCCCTAACCAATTACCTTTGGCCCTCTAGTATTTAAGGCAGCTCCACTCTTTAGATCTTGCCTGTGCAATGTGTTAACTCAGTTGGTATCTTGCTACTGAGCTGCCAGGTCTTGCTCTGTGTTCCTTCATCTTTGGAGGCTTCACTCCTAGCTTTGCCTTGTACCTGTTTGTCCGCCCTCCAGGAGGCAGAATATTCTGTTCTCTGTGCTATTGCTTCTTACCTTATCTTGTACTTGTCCTTGCCGCCCTCCAGGAGGTAGAATATCCTGGTCCCTGTGTCTTTGTTCCTGTACCTTGTCTCGTGTCATTTCCTTGTCTGAACTCTGTCCTACCTCTGTCTCTTAGTTTCCTTGTCTGTGGTTTCCTTCCCTGCTGTGTCTTGCCTAGTATTCTCTCTGAAACTCTTTCTACCTTTTGTCCTCACTCCTGCGGTTCTGCTCTGTTCCACTCTGCTTTGCTCCTGCCGCTGCAGTAATCTCTTTCTGCAGCTCCTCTACGCATACCTTGCGGTTCTGCTTTGTTTTCTTGCTCCTGCCGCTGCAGAACCTCTTGCTGCTCTACAGCCCATCTCTGCAACCTTGCAGTTTTCCTCCTGTGTGAACAGGTCTCTACCTGTTCTTCCATACACCATTTCTTCCAGTCAGTTCCAGTACCTACATTTGCTGTATGAACAGGTCTCTACCTGTTTCTCCATACACCATTCCTTCCAGTCAGTTCCAGTATCTGCATTTGCTGTGTGAACAGGGCCTGCCAGCCCTGTGTCTCATCTGTGCCTGCCAGCCCTGTGTCTCATCCGTGCCAGCCAGCCCTGTGTCTCATCCGTGCCTGCCAGCCCCATGTCTCATCCGTGCCACTGTCTCCCCAAGTGGGATCAGCAGCCACAACCAGACACCACCCTGGAGTGGCACCCGGCAGCTGCTTGCCGCACAAGCCTGACCTCACCATCAGAGTCTCCAGTGAAGAACAGGCAGCTGTCCTAGTCACGCCCCTTCCCTCTGGCTCACGCCCACCAGACAGGGCGTGAGCGTGACAATATTTTTGTACAGGGGTCTCTGGAGATATAATCTCACCCCAGCATTTTGGATTGGGAGAAGGGAAAAGGGATTGGGGACATTTTACTGTAATTTCCCTTTTAAAAACACTGTATTAAAAAATAACAGATTAAAAATATATTTTTTTTTTGCAGTATTTTGTGCGTAGGAGAGGCTGAAGATGCTTTATCTCCAGAAGGCTACAGAAGAGGGAGGATTGGCAACTCCAAATGTCGTCTATTCTGGGATTGGGCTTTAGGATAAGGGGCTGGATGACAGTTTGGGTTTTGTTTTGGCCGGTCGGGGGCAAGAGATGCAATATTATTGGCTGTCTATCAGCAGCAAACCATGTGGGGCACAGACTTGAGCATGAAGCATGAGCACCCCGATGCTGAATCGAGTATCCAGCAGTGGTGAACCTGCTCGCTCATCACTAGTAAATAAATGAATACAGTTAGGTCAAGAAATATTTGGACAGTTACTGAATCTTCTTGATTTCAGCTCTGCAGGCCACTAATTTGGATTTCAATGAAACAACGGAGATGCAATTGAAGTGGAGACTTTCAGGTTTAATTAAAGGTGTTGAACAAAAATATGTGAATTGTTTAGGAATTACAACCATATTCCTACAAATCCTCCTCATTTCAGGGGCTCAAATGTTAAGTTGGACAAGTTAACTTTACCATAAATAAAATGTTCATGTCTAATACTTTGTAGAGAATCCTTTGAGGCAATGACGGCCTGAAGTCTGGAAGCCATGGACGTCACCAAACGCTGGGTCTCCTCCTTTGTGAGGCTTTGCCACCTTTACTGCAGTGACCAGTTGTTGGTTGTTTTGGGTGTTTCTTTCTTAACTTCTGTCTTCAGCCTGTGAAATGCAGCTCAACGGGTTTCAGACCTGGTGACTGATGCAGCCATTGCAGAATTTCCACTTCTTTGCTTTCGCACTATGTTTCGGGTCATTGTCCATCTGCATTGTGAAGCGCCATCCAATAAACCTTACTACACTTGGTTGAATCTGAGCAGAAAGTATCGCCCTGTACACACAGGATTCATCCGGCTGCTTCTGTCTTCAATCACATCATGAATAAACACTAGTGACCCAGTGCCATTGGAAGCCATGCATGCCCGCGCCATCATAACGCCTCCACCATGTGTTACACAGGATGGGCTGTGCCTTGGATCATGACCGTGACTATAATTAATCTTATTCTACCACCACATTATTCCTTAGCATGTGATTTTTTTAATGTGCTGATTACGACAGCATTTCCAGCACTGGGGCGTCAGCTGTTAAATTATGGCTCATGAGTTGTTTGCATCACTGACCACGGCGTCATTGGTCATGCGCATTGGCGTGTTAGTGATGCGATGACCTCTTCTACCCATGTGTTGGTCATGTTATTGACCACATGACCATCGCTTCATCGGTCAAGTGCTTAGAAGTATGGCAACTCCTATGAAACGCAGGAGTCTCCTGCACCTTGTTTTCAGTGGGTGGGCCATCTGAGGATAGCGTCTGAAGACCCTACCACTTCTTGGATGTTGTCCCATTCATTTTAACATGTGCAGCAATCCATCTGTGTTACAGCTGTTTTGATTGGTTCCTACAAATGTAAATAGTCTGGTCGCTCCGTCCACCATCTCCCCTTGACGAAGCTAAGTGAGAAACATGCGCTGGTGCTCTTTTTTCCTCTTAACTGAGGAGTTTACTTTATGTCACTGTGCATTTCTTACACTTTAACTATATATATATATATATATATATATATATATATATATTGGGTACAGGAAGTATTCAGACCCCTTTAAATTTTTCACTCTTTGTTTCATTGCAGCCATTTAGTAAATTCAAAAAAGTTCATTTTTTTTCTCATTAATGTACACTCTGCACCCCATCTTGACTGAAAAAAAAACAGAAATGTAGAAATTTTTGCTAATTTATTAAAAAGAGAAACTGAAGTATCACATGGTCATATATAAGTATTCAAACCCTCTGCTAAGTATTGAGTAGACTAAGAACTAGAGGATGGGTGTGCACTCAGGTCTCAGAGTGAAAAGGATGGTGGTGCTGGTGAAATATGGACCCTGTGGGACCAAACGCTATCAAAATGTAGAATTCACCGCACACACTAATATCTTGTTTTTGTAGATTTAAATTTTATTGTGCTCACAAAATTGCTGAATAAAGTGTCATGTAAATAATAAAGATACCCCTACATTCACATGAACCCAACGTTTCGACTCTTCCCGAGTCTTAGTCATGGGTTACTAAAGGAAAGTGAGAGAAAATAACGGGGTGAGTATTTACAATATAGTACAAGACATAACTTAAAAATATATACAAAGAGAAATATATACAACAAATAAAGGTAGAAAGAACTCCAGACATATGTAATATCAATGCTGTGCTGCTCATAATAGTCACATGGTCGTATGTTGTAATAATATAATAATCAGAATAGATTGGAATAAATTACTCATACTCTACAAGAGCAAGATAAAAGGGAAAAATACCTGAATGGTGGGTAGTAAAGAATAGGGCACTGGTCATAGACAGCAAAACAAAGTTTGTAGCAGTGGTAATGTAACACTGGAAAACATGTAAAATATGGTATGGGGTATAACAGGGCTGTACACAGTGAGATCGCTCTAAGAGTTAAAAGTTATGGAAGGAGAACGCATGGTTACCTGAGTCCTCAGTTTACATGGGCATGTCTGGAAACTGGCAGGTGAAAGGAAAGGGCACCAGTTAATAACCCTAGAGGTTCCCACAACGAAGTTATAATGCAGAGAAATACAAATAAACCGCAGTAATATACCTGTATGGTGATATAAATTTGTATGGCATAGAAAATGAACTCGGCACTCAACTTTAGTATAGTGAGAATAAAGATTTTTATTCACAGTAGTAACACGAAACGTTTCGGTCCTATATCATGGACCTTCATCAGTCACTACATTTATAAAAACAGAAGAAAAAAAAAATTATATTAACAAAATAAAGTATGTACAATCAAAATTTTGGTCAATAGTAAAGGTAGAGAGTAGTTGTATACAATGCTTCAGGAGATTTAGGGAGCAATCATAGGTCAGAGTTGTATCAGAGGTATCACAAAGGCAGAAAGAATATATATGGTGAGGACATACCAGATACTACTGGGAAGGGGGTTGATCCACATAGGGAAGAAAGAAAGGGCTGGATATAGCTGTAGGTGAAAATAAGATAAACGTAAGTGCCGATATACTTTTATGTATAAGTAGATTTTGTGCCTATGCCTGTAGATGTGACATACCCTGTATTGGTGGGGTGAGATGAGGAAGAGGACAATGCCTCTATTGCACTAGTAACCTGTAGAAACAGCGCAAAACATAGATACCATAAATATCACAACTATCAATGTGATAGTGAAGCGGTGGAGCCGCTATACTTGTCTGTGACTGACCTGTTGTGAAGGAGTCCGGTAGTGAGGATAGGTCTCTGCATTGGACGCGGTGTCCACCGCTAGTCTGAGTGCAGAGAAAGCTAGAAAGCTACTCTCTTTTCATACATACCTCAACTCCATCGATCCAGATCTCCAGTTCACAATTCATTACAATACCAACAATATTTCATTTTTGGATACTCAGGTGCTGAAGGACTCTGCAGGTAACCTGTCTACTGACCTATTTGTGAAACCCACAGACTGTAATAGTCTCCTACATTATTCCAGTAGTCACCCAAAACCTACCAAGGATAGTCTTCCAAGATCTCAATTTACTCGCATCTCTAGAATTGTCTCTGATCCTCATTTACTCAAAACACGCCTAGAAGAGACATCGCATAAGTTTAGAGAGCGGAACTATCCTGACAGACTACTCAATAATGAATTAGCACGTGCCCTCTCACCACCTGAACCACCCATTTCTACCATCAAAAAAGAAAGAGTTCCGTTCGTACATACTTATCATCCCTTGATGTACAAAGTCCATTCCAGTATCCGCAAACATTGGCCACTTTTGACACGGGCATACCCGCGATAGATGCATTTACAACCCCTGCTTTAATGTGCAGTAGGAGAGCTACTAATCTTAAGGATAAATTGGTACACGCGGATATTGGCAGTACGCTACCAGTATCTACACAACGCTATCTCACATCATGTCGACATGGGACTTTCCCATGCTTAGGTTGTGCATCATGCTCAAATGTCATCAAATCAGACAACATCACCCACCCACGTACGGGCAAATCCTTTCCGATCAAAGGCTTTTTCACATGTGATTCAAACTGTGTGATATATGTGATCAAATGTCCGTGTGGTCTTTTATACGTGGGAGAGACTACCCAACATATACGTGATAGAATAGCAAGTCATAAGTCGACGATACGTACTAACAAAATTTGGCTACCTTTACCTGAACATTTTGCTCAGTATAAACATTCTGTAGCTCAATTAAAATTTCAGGTAATTGAACAAGTGCTGAGACCCAGAAGAGGTGGTGACTACATCAGACACCTGAAACTTAGAGAAACATACTGGATTCACAAACTCGACACATTATCCCCTAGGGGTCTGAACAGGGAAATTAATTGGCTGCTCTAATAATTTTCTTCCTCTTTTTTTTTTTTCAGACACGTCGAATACTTTTGTTTCCTGGTAAGTGTTCATACACTTTAATTATTCTTATTTTTACTTTTATTTTTATTTTTTATTTTTATTTTCATTTTCATTTTATTTTCTCAGTTTCACTTTTTACCATTAATTTTCAATTTTGCATTTTCATTTTTATTTTCATTTTTATTTTTATTTATTTTTTATTTTTATTTTTTTACTTACGCATTTTCATTACTTGCATAATAATTATTATTATTATTATTTCATTATTTATTATTCATCATTTTTATTATTTTTTATTTTTATTCTTCTTCCCTTTCATATTTTTCCTTATTTTAGTTTTCACATATATGGGCCTTTTTTTTATTTTAAAAAAATATTCTATTATAAAAAATACTCCTTAACAACTACGTTCTTCGTTAATAATCCTTTTTTTCCTCTTATTTTGAGTCTTATATTTAGTCCCATTCTTACTCTTGCAGCCGTTTTCCCTTTTCCCTTTTTTCCCCCAATGATATCGCTGTGGCCATATTCACTATTATTTTCCTTCCTCTAAACGCCCTTAGTCTCCTTGCCATCAAACAAAATGGCGATTTCTAACATTCCTGCGCATGCGCAGTGTCTCACAACACAACGCAACGTCACTTCCGGTCCGGAACTACGCACTTCCGGTCCGGCGGTACACGCTGGGTCTTTTAAAACGGGGCTGATCCCAGTCCCACACACAGCCGCTACTAGCAGCCGTGGCAGGGCGCGGGAGCGCCGCCATACAAATTTATATCACCATACAGGTATATTACTGCGGTTTATTTGTATTTCTCTGCATTATAACTTCGTTGTGGGAACCTCTAGGGTTATTAACTGGTGCCCTTTCCTTTCACCTGCCAGTTTCCAGACATGCCCATGTAAACTGAGGACTCAGGTAACCATGCGTTCTCCTTCCATAACTTTTAACTCTTAGAACGATCTCACTGTGTACAGCCCTGTTATACCCCATACCATATTTTACATGTTTTCCAGTGTTACATTACCACTGCTACAAACTTTGTTTTGCTGTCTATGACCAGTGCCCTATTCTTTACTACCCACCATTCAGGTATTTTTCCCTTTTATCTTGCTCTTGTAGAGTATGAGTAATTTATTCCAATCTATTCTGATTATTATATTATTACAACATATGACCATGTGACTATTATGAGCAGCACAGCATTGATATTACATATGTCTGGAGTTCTTTCTACCTTTATTTGTTGTATATATTTCTCTTTGTATATATTTTTAAGTTAAGTATTGAGTAGAGGCACCCTTTTGAGCTCGTACAGCCATGAGTCTTCTTGGGAATGATGCAACAAGTTTTTCATACCTGGATTTGGGGATCCTCTGCCACTCTTCCTTGCAGATCCTCTGCAGTTCCGTCAGGTTGGATTGTGAACATTGGTGGACAGCCATTTTCAGGTCTCTCCAGAGATGCTCAGTTGGGTTTAGTTCAGGGTTTGGCTTTGCCAGTCAAGAATGGTCACAGAGTTGTTCTGAAGCCACTCCTTTGTTATTTCAGCTGTGTGCATAGGGTCATTGTCTTGCCAGAAGGTGAACCTTCGGCCAAGTCTGAGGTCCAGAGCACTCTGGAAGAGGTTTTCATCCAGGATATCTCTGTACTTGGCCGCATTCATGTTTCCTTCAATTGCAACCAGTTGTCCTGCCCCTGCAGCTGAAAAACACCCCCATAACATGATGCTTCCACCACCATGTTTCACTGTTGGGATTGTATTGGGCAGGTGATGAGCAGTGCCTGGTTTTCACAACACATACCGCTTAGAATTATCACCAGAAAGTTCTATCTTCATCTCATCAGACCAGAGAATCTTATTTCTCATAGTCTGGGAGTTCTTCATGTGTTTTTTCAAAAACTCTATGCAGGCCTTCATATGTCTGGCACTGAGGAGAGGCTTCCGTCAAGCCACTCTGCCATAAAGGCCCGACTGGTGGAGGGCTGCAGTGATAGTTGACTTTGTGGAACTTTTTCCCATCTCCCTACTGCATCTGTGGAGCTCAGCCACAGTGATCTTGGGGTTCTTTACCTCTCTCACCAAGGCTCTTTCTCCCACAATTGCACAGTTTGGCTGGACGGCCAGGTCTAGGAAGACTTCTGGTGGTCCGAAAGTTCTTCCATTTAAGGATTATGGAGGCCACTGTTCTCTTAGGAACTTTGAGTACTGCAGAAATTCTTCTGTAACCTTGGCCAGATCTATGCCTTACCACAATTCTGTCTCTGAGCTCCTTAGCCAGTTTCTTTGACCTCATGATACTCATTTGGTCTTACATGCACTGTGAGCTGTGAGGTCTTATATAGAAAGAAGTGTGCCTTTCCAAATCAAGTCCAATCAGCTGAATTAAACACAGCTGGACACCGGTGAAGAAGTAGAACCATCTCAAGGAGGATCACAAGGAAATGGACAGCATGTGACTTAAATATATGTGTCTGAGCAAAGGGTCTGAATACTTATGATCATGTGATGTTTCAGTTTTTTTTTTTTAATAAAGTTGCAAAAATTTCCACATTTTTTTTTTTTCAGTCAAGATGGAGTGCAGAATGTACATTAATGAGAAAAAGAAAGAACTTTTTTAAATTTACCAAATAGCTGCAATGAAACAAAGAGTGAAAAATTTAAAGGGGTCTGAATAGAGTTGAGCGATACTTTCCGATATCCAAAAGTATCGGAATCGGAATGGTATGCCGATACCCCAAAAATATCGGCGATACCCGATACCGGAAATCCAATGTAAGTCTATGGGAACAAAATATCGGAATTAAAAAAAACCCATTCTTGCCTTGTTGGTTAATTGTACATGAAGGAAAACAACAAAGAGTAATGTAGAATGTATTGGGGGAGGTTGAGGAGACATTAAAGGCATAGATGTTTAACCCAATCAAATGGAATAGCATTATTTTTTTTTTTTTAAAGATGTTCGGATTGACGAAGAAATTGACAATGTTGTTAACGTTTTTTCTATTTGGCAAATATGTATATTTCACAACTTCCATGCTCTTCACCTTTTTAACTTTTGACACACTTTCTCCTTTATAATCTTCAGCAGCATCATCTTTTTCATCAAATTATTCTTCATCTTCACCTTCTTTATCTTCTTCTTAAACTTCTTGCTATTCATCTTTTTGTTAACATTACTCATATTGTTCTTATTCAACTATTATTCTTCTTCATATTCTACTTCATCTTCATCTTCTTCATCATATTCTTATTTTGGACAGAGATTCCTGTACTTGTAATCTGTAAAAGTATGAATTTTTCATCCTTGCGTTCTTGCTGTCACAAAAGTTTTAAATTACAACAGTATTTGTCCGTGTTGAGTTTAGCCTGCAGCAGCAGTCATTTTCCAGGGGCATGTCTGGTTGTGCAAGGCTTTATCCGGCAACACTACCTTCCTTGTGTCACGGGTAGGGTAGCGTGTGTCTATTATATGACTCTCTCTAAAATGTGACGTTACGCAGCCTTATTCTGCCCTAGGGACGCCAAAAATACGACAGCAGTAATCATTTACTGTATAAAACTCCACCTATGAGCAACAAAACAAGCACGTTCCCTCTTCTGTTTCCTGCGCTGACATGTGAGGAGGGAGTTTGGAGATGCTCCTGAATTCCTCCCAGGTATCCAAGCATATCGGGCCCATAGGAGAGCAGTAAAACCACCCCCGGGAACACTGACACCTTTTACATTCGTGGGGACATAATTTATGGAGCGCTACTTGCTACGGAGTTCACAACAGACTCCGAACGGTTTACCTATCCAACTGAAGCAGAAGGACAAGATGGCGCATGGAGGAGACAAAGAGGAAAGAGGCGCGATGCTGAGCGCTGCCATAGACATGCAGCAAGAGCTATCAGAAGCACCATGTGACCTGAGAGTTCCTCAGGAATTTGATTCGCAGAAAATGGCTGAAGAGAGGTTACAGCCCTTCTCTTACCAGACATTCAGAAGCTGCTGGAGTCGGCATTGCAATCGTCATTGTCTTCCATACAAAAGTCTGTACACCTGAATACCATTGCAATTACCAAGCTGCAACAGGATGTGGCGCTGCTACAACAGGAGAAGCAACTTGGCCAAGACAGAGAACAGAACCTTCAGCAGAAGTTACAAAATTTGATAGACAAAACAGAGGACTTGGAAAATCGCTCGAGACAAAGCAATTTACGTCTCGTCGGACTGCCTGAATCGTTTAAATCAGCAGACTTACAATCCATCTGTGAGAATGATCTACCGAAAATATTGTGACTTAACTACTACTGTCGTGTGTAACGTGCACATCGTGTGGGACCGCTGCAAAACAACAACAGGCGAGGGGAGGCATCGAAACCAACGATGTACAGACCACGGCAAGTAATAATTAAGCTGTTACATTATAACGACAAAGTTTCAGTGTTACGGCCATTCAGAGAAGCGAGGCGCCCAGTGCTACTCCATGGCTATGAGATTCTGCTCTTTGATGACTTCTCAGTATCGGTGTCCAAGAAGAGAAGGGCGTTCAGTTTCATTTGCACAACGTTGTTTGAGCGAGATGTTCGCTTTCAACTATTGTTCCCAGCGCGTTAGAGGTTCCAAAGATCTGACGGGACACATGTCATTAATGACACACCAGAACAAGCCGAAGCAGCCTTGGAACGAAATCAACAAAGTGATAGGGAAGTACAGCGACGCAGTTCCAGGTTCTCCCCACGCAGACGACGACAAGATGGCAGTTCATGAAGGAGATCAGGAAAGATGAAAGAGATTCTCTCTACGTTAAATGACATATGAGATATATTTGCTGTTTGAGCCGTTTCTATTGGAGTTCCTTCATACCTATGCTAAAGCATGATAGTTTTGCTGCAATCTTAGATGGTTAAATTAGTTAATTGATATTAGATGTTGAAGATCTCTCATGAGAGTGGGGGTCTTGATAAACGTGGGACAACTGAGTTAAACATTACATATGGAGGGACAATAAGTGAAGCAGGCTATTGGGGTTTCATGCTTTGGACACATGGGGGGTACACTGAATAGCCTGGGAGGATGGGGGTAATCTCCTCACAGGTTAGAAAAAAGGAAGTCACATAAACACAGGTAGTGGTGGAGAGACTACGACCGCTTACAGCGGTTTATTGGTAAACAAGAGTTACTAGAAAAGGGTAGCAAGGGACCTCTCTCCAATAATTAATCCTGGAATTGTCAATATATCTTGATTTGGTATTTGATATTGTGGTGCTGCTTCCTTCTTTCCTCGCAGGTTGGTGCCAACGACGGCCATAAGAGGGTACACCGTCTCCTCCAGCACACTCTTAATTTTTCTGCCGCCCATTCAACATGAAGATCATCTCCTGGAATGTCAAAGGCTTGCGTGCGCCGGAGAAGCGCACAAAGATTCTGAGGTACCTCCGCCGGTGGAAGCCGTACATAGCACCTTTTTGTTTTTGAAAATCAAAATAAAAAGGAACTTTTTAAAAAAATTAAAAAAAAATCCCTCTTCAACAATCTACAAGACAAACAAGCATGATGGGTGACGCTGCCTTTATTGAGTTACAGTATTAGATCGACATTGTCCATGAGTAACTATGCACTGTGACAGCTATATAGCATTATTAATTTAAATCTGTTGTGGTTGTTTCACCAGCACTTGCAGGTCTAACTACCTATTGTTTGTATGCATGATGCACTTTCTTGGTGTAATTATTTATTATTGCGCATTATTACCAGGTTTACATGATGGCCATTTCATATATGGTGTGTGAAGTTACAGTTGTCCTCACTCTGTGTATTTTATTATGTCTGTCATTAATAAAACTCGTGAGGATGATGATGATGTTTATGATTCGTACATCCATTGACTGCATTATCTTACAGGTACAGATAACGTTCCTTAAGAACCATTAATTGATAATTATGAAATGTAGTTTTATGCATTAATTTAAAAAAGTAAACACTATGTTTTAGTTTTTGTTACCATTTCTACTAGCCATGTGCAGAAGCGCTGTGATGAAAATTAATATTTGTCCATTTTCTTAAAAAATTTTTTTCTTTTTGGGCTTGAAAACTTCAATTTTCCGTTTTAAGCATAACAATCAGGGTAGGCTCTTCCTATTTGGAGCATGTTCGACGGGGTTTTCGTGCATGTGTGGGAACAGGGACTTCTTCCCGTGTGGTACCCCCAAGGGATTTTGGGGATGTGGATATATTTTTTCTAGCAGACGAGTTTGCTAGGATTTTCCATGTTCACAAGGCCCTGTGATGAGGAAAGTCCGGTTTGGTCATCTATGTGTCCCTCATGGGGTGTGGGTAGGTTTAAAAAACAAGGAGCTTTTTGTTGGTGTGTAAAGGAAAGGTTTTTGGGGCGGGATCAGCCTGGGAAAATTGTTTTGTTTCGTGTGCCAGTGTGCACCAGGAAGCGGTACCAATCACCCGGGAATGGGGTGGGAGTCTCTGTGACCCCAGCCCCCTTAGTTAAGCCCGTCCGCAAAGGTGGTCTGGGACCCGTGGGTTTCCCCAAATGAGTGATTTATGTTCTGTTTTTATTTTTTTATCTGGCTTTTTTTTGAATCATGATTTAAAAACCCCTGAAATTTGAAGTAAAAGGCGGTGTGTTGCCTCATTACTGCGGCCAGCCCCGCCTCCAGAGGGATCCCCACAATTGGTGGCTTCAATGGGGCAACGCAGTGGGTCAGGCTTTTTTTCCTGCATGACAGTAAATGCCAGGAAAGAAAGTGGCAAAACCCCGGGGGATAACTGTCCCCCAAAAGGAGAACACAGTAAAAAAAGTGGAGGAGGCCCTTGCAGCAACAGCAGGCTATGCAGCAGCAGAGAGGCTTACAGCCCAAAGGGGTATGGCGCAGCACGCCGGCTATGGAGCAGCAGCGGCTATACAGCCGGGTATGGAGCCCCCAGATATTTAATGCCGCAAAAAGGAAACCAAAAGTCGTGATGCAGCACATCACAGCGCCCCAGACAGAGGGGGCTGCCGGGGATGGCAGGGTGTCCGGAAAGCGGGGGCGTAAGCGACCCCAAAGATGGGGCAAACGATGACTTTGAGGGTACCCGAAAAGTTGGAAAAGGGGTGGCTAAAAAGGGGAGACGCCCCCGGGACAGTGGGGCCCAGATGTGGTGAAAATTTTTTGGACGCAAAAAGCCCTTTGGGAAATACCCCCCCAGCAAAGGAAACTATGAGAGCGTAAGGGGGGGATACTTCACTCTTTGGGGTAAATGTTTTTGGGCCCCGGGACAGCGGGTCCAGTGGGAATTTTCCCCCTTTCCCCCGCCGGGGCACGTTTTTATTTTTCCTGATGAAAAGGGTTG
>JARQOD010000003.1:9954087-10031171 GCA_033576555.1 Oophaga sylvatica | reverse complement strand
TATACGTGTTCGCGATCGATCCCTTCTTGAGGAGGGTAGATCGTGGACCGTTGGTGGGAGTCAGGATGGACCGGGCGGAGCCGGGGGCCACTCTGAGGGTGGTAGCGTACACTGACGATGTCTACCTCTTTGTGTCCTTGAGAGAGGAGGCGGATTGGGTCATGTCTGAAGTCGAGCGCTACTCGGAGGCGTCTGGGTCCATGATCAACCGGGAAAAGTGCGAAAGTCTCTGGCTGGGAGGGGGAGATCCTAGTTTTGATCTCCCGGACACCCTTCCAGGGCCCCAGAACTCCGCCAAAATCCTAGGCATCGAATTTGGTCCCGGAGACTACCCCTAGCAAAATTGGGAGGGCAGACTTAAGATCGCCGCCTAAAAGGTGGACCAGTGGAAGGGTTAGTCTTTAGCCCTGAGGGAACGGGTCAACTTGGCCAAAGGCTTTCTGCTTCCCCAGTGTCTGCATCTTGCCAGAACCTCTCTGGACACAGGTCTATAGCCTGTTCTTCCAGCTGTTATGGGGGAACAGGCTTAACCTAATTAAGAGAGAGGTCACGTACCGCACGAGGAGACTAGGTGGGTTGGGTATGGTCAACCCGGTGGTGTTTCTGATAAACACCTTTCTTAAGATCAATGTTGCCAACCTCTATTTAGAGAGGGCTCCTCCGTGAGTAATCTCCTGCAGGGGTTGGTTTTGGCCTTTCTTCCAGGAATGGGAGACAGGAGGGCAGGTGAAGGACCTGCGCACACCACACGGACATCTCCCGGCTTATGCTATCCCGGTTCTGAAGGTGATCCGCCAGTGGGGTCTGGGAATGTGGGAAATCAGGACCATGTCAAGGAAATTTCTTGACAGCAGGGTTCTGTTGACGCATTTCCAGAAGCCCCTGGTGCTCAAGGATTGCCCAGGCCAGGATCTGGAGGTTGGGCTTGGGTTATTAAATTCCAAGCTGATCCCCTTGAAGTTTTGGGACTTGGCCTGGCGCTGCTTCCATGGGAGGCTGTATGTAAGGGACAACCTGAAGTGCAGGAGCTCCAATGATCGGGGTTGTCCCCGTGAGGAGTGTGGCGACATGTTGGAAAGCATGGAGCACTTCCTCCTTCAGTGTCCCTTTAATACTGGGGTCTACAACAGGGTGGGTGTTTCCATAGGCTGGCCTAGGCTGGCGTCCCTTTCTTATCCGGAGTGGTCTTATGGGGCATACAGATCTCTGGGTGGCCGAGAACGGAGCACTTTATTCCTAGTTAGTGTAGTCATTAGGTTCCACACTTGGAATGCACGGTGTTTAGTTTCCACGCAGCGGAAAGTCCTCCCCCGGGATGAGGTGGTTAGAAACATCATGGGTGACCTGGGGAAGGTGCGCTCTTTGGAGTTCGAGAGGCTGGGTGCGAGGAGGGCCTCTTGGCTTTGGAGGGGTTTCTCCTTTAACGTGCCCCAGGGAGAGCTGGTCTGTGTGAGATTGTTGGTAGGGTAAGATAAGGTGGTGTGGGTGATGAGGGAGAGAAAAGTAGGGACAGGGAGGGCCAGTTTAGGGATAGCTAGATAGTTTTGATAAGCTAGGTAGAGTATGGATAGGTAGAGACAGGTAGGGATAGTTAGGGTCAGTTTCTTTTCTTTTAGGGACAGATTTAGTTGGTGAGGGACAGGGTGCGTGTGTTGGTGGTTAGGGATGGGGCCTCTTAGGACTCCAGTTTCCCGGTGGTGGGCTGGTGTGTGGCACATTTAGCTTTTTGTAAATTCAGGAAATAATGGATATTGGGCTTGCAGGCGCTGAACTTGGGCCTTGTAAGTTCTGTGGTCAGTGTATAGAGTTAATGTTTATAAATGTTTATAGTGTTGTGTTTAAAGTAAAGTAATGTAATGTAGTGTTCTTGTGTGGTAGGTCTGTTAATGTTATGTTTTATATAAGTGTAAATAGTTATATGTTTGGGGGGTATAGTTTAGGTTGGGTGGGGGTTTTTGTGTGGGGGGGGGGCATGGAACTTGCCATGGACCCGAGGGTTGTAAATTTCTAAGGGCATAAACTGTCATGGACCCGTCAAGCTTGCTGTGAAAAGGGCATGAACTCATGGACCTGTGGTGTGGTGGGGGAAAAAAAGAAAAAGAAAAAAATAGGAAAAAAAAAAATTTTTTGTGCCTGTCTTATTGTGTATATAGTAGAGTGTTGTATGTATGAGGTGAGGCCTTTTTCCTTTCTTTTGGGTGAGTGTGTGTCAGTGTGTGTGCATGTTCCTTTTATGTTTTATATATAATTTTGGTTAGGGGGAATGTTCCTTTGGAAGCTGCAATAGGTTGAAAGGACGAAGGATTCTGGACTTTTTGGTTTATTTGATGCTGGTTTCTTTTGTTTCTGTTACTTATTTTAGCGATGTTTTATTTCTGTACAGTTTGTTATTTATTATGATGTATTGTTTATAATTTTATAATAATAGAGTTGCATCCACTGAGGCCCCTGAACATGTGACCCCTGACTCCTCCCCTCCTGTGACCTCATCACAGGTCCTGTGCGCACAGAGCAGCCATATATGTGGAGTGCAGCTCTGCAGGTGGAGGTAGGTGCTGGAGGCTCCATTATTCTCTATGTGGAGGGCGACTCTGCGGGTGGAGGTCGGTGCTGGAGGCTCCATTATTCTCTATGTGGAGTGCGGCTCTGTGGGTGGAGGTCTGTGCTGGAGGCTCCATTATGCTCTATGTGGAGTGTGGCTCTGCGGGTTGAGGTCAGTGCTGGAGGCTCCATTATTCTCTATGTGGAGTGTGGCTCTGCGGGTGGAGGTAGGTGCTGGAGGCTCCATTATTCTCTATGTGGAGTGTGGCTCTGCGGGTGGAGGTCGGTGCTGGAGGCTCCATTATCTCTATGTGGAGTGCGGCTCTGCGGGTGGAGTCGTGCTGAGCTCATATTCTCATGTGGAGGCGCTCTGCGGTGGAGGTCGGTGCTGGAGGCTCCATTATTCTCTATGTGGAGTGCGGCTCTGCGGGTGGAGGTCGGTGCTGGAGGCTCCATTATTCTCTATGTGGAGTGCGGCTCTGCGGGTGGAGGTCGGTGCTGGAGGCTCCATTATTCTCTATGTGGAGTGCGGCTCTGCGGGTGGAGGTGGTGCTGGAGGCTCCATTATTCTCTATGTGGAGTGGGCTCTGCGGGTGGAGGTCGCTGCTGGTGGCTCCATTATTCTCTATGTGGAGTGTGGCTCTGCGGGTGGAGGTCGGTGCTGGAGGCTCCATTATTCTCTATGTGGAGTGGCTCTGCGGGTGGAGGTAGGTGCTGGAGGCTCCATTATTCTCTATGTGGAGTGGCGCTCTGCGGGTGGAGGTTGGTGCTGGAGGCTCCATTATTCTCTATGTGGAGGCGGGCTCTGCGGGTGGAGGTCGGTGCTGGAGGCTCCATTATTCTCTATGTGGAGTGTGGCTCTGCGGGTGGAGGTCGGTGCTGGAGGCTCCATTATTCTCTATGTGGAGTGTGGCTCTGCGGGTGGAGGTCGGTGCTGGAGGCTCCATTATTCTCTATGTGGAGTGTGGCTCTGCGGGAGGAGGTCGGTGCTGGAGGCTCCATTATTCTCTATGTGGAGTGTGGCTCTGCGGGTGGAGGTTGGTGCTGGAGGCTCTATTATTCTCTATGTGGAGTGTGGCTCTGCGGGAGGAGGTCGGTGCTGGAGGCTCCATTATTCTCTATGTGGAGTGCGGCTCTGCGGGTGGAGGTCGGTGCTGGAGGCTCCATTATTCTCTATGTGGAGTGCGGCTCTGCGGGTGGAGGTCGGTGCTGGAGGCTCTATTCTCTATGTGGAGGGCGACTCTGCGGGTGGAGGTAGGTGCTGGAGGCTCCATTATTCTCTATGTGGAGTGCGGCTCTGTGGGTGGAGGTTGGTGCTGGAGGCTCCATTATTCTCTATGTGGAGTGCGGCTCTGCGGGTGGAGGTCGGTGCTGGAGGCTCCATTATTCTCTATGTGGAGTGCGGCTCTGCGGGTGGAGGTCGGTGCTGGAGGCTACATTATTCTCTATGTGGAGTGTGGCTCTGCGGGTGGAGGTCGGTGCTGGAGGCTCCAGTATTCTCTATGTGGAGTGTGGCTCTGCGGGTGGAGGTCGGTGCTGGAGGCTCCATTATTCTCTATGTGGAGTGTGGCTCTGCGGGTGGAGGTCGGTGCTAGAGGCTCCATTATTCTCTATGTGGCGTGTGGCTCTGCGGGTGGAGGTCGGTGCTGGAGGCTCCATTATTCTCTATGTGGAGTGTGGCTCTGCGGGTGGAGGTCGGTGCTAGAGGCTCCATTATTCTCTATGTGGAGTGTGGCTCTGCGGGTGGAGGTCGGTGCTGGAGGCTCCATTATTCTCTATGTGGAGTGCGGCTCTGCGGGTGGAGGTAGGTGCTGGAGGCTCCATTATTCTCTATGTGGAGTGGGCTCTGCGGGTGGAGGTAGGTGCTGGAGGCTCCATTATTCTCTATGTGGAGTGCGGCTCTGCGGGTGGAGGTAGGTGCTGGAGGCTCCATTATTCTCTATGTGGAGTGCGGCTCTGCGGGTGGAGGTAGGTGCGGAGGCTCCATTATTCTCTATGTGGAGTGCGGCTCTGCGGGTGGAGGTAGGTGGTGGAGGCTCCATTATTCTCTATGTGGAGTGCGGCTCTGCGGGTGGAGGTAGGTGGTGGAGGCTCCATTATTCTCTATGTGGAGTGCGGCTCTGCGGGTGGAGGTCGGTGCTGGAGGCTCCATTATTCTCTATGTGGAGTGCGGCTCTGCGGGTGGAGGTCGGTGCTGGAGGCTCCATTATTCTCTGTGGAGTGCGGCTCTGCGGGTGGAGGTAGGTGCTGGAGGCTCCATTATTCTCTATATGGAGTGTGGCTCTGCGGGTGGAGGTCGGTGCTAGAGGCTCCATTATTCTCTATGTGGAGTGCGGCTCTGCGGGTGGGAGGTAGGTGGTGGAGGCTCCATTATTCTCTATGTGGAGTGCGGCTCTGCGGGTGGAGGTAGGTGGTGGAGGCTCCATTATTCTCTATGTGGAGTGCGGCTCTGCGGGTGGAGGTCGGTGCTGGAGGCTCCATTATTCTCTATGTGGAGTGCGGCTCTGCGGGTGGAGGTCGTGCTGGAGGCTCCATTATTCTCTGTGGAGTGCGGCTCTGCGGGTGGAGGTAGGTGCTGGAGGCTCCATTATTCTCTATATGGAGTGTGGCTCTGCGGGTGGAGGTCGGTGCTGGAGGCTCCATTATTCTCTATGTGGAGTGCGGCTCTGCGGGTGGAGGTAGGTGCTAGAGGCTCCATTATTCTCTATGTGGAGTGCTGCTCTGCGGGTGGAGGTAGGTGCTGGCGAGGCCCATTATTCTTTGTCATGATTCGCCACTGTTCACACTCGTCCGTTCTTCATACACAAACACTCGGTTTTCCTCTGTGTGATGTTCCGCTTTCTACCTGTATCTGGGAAGCTGTCACATGCTATTCTCTTGCTGATACGGGGTTAATCCTCCTTCCTTCCGGGAGCTTTGGCCTCAGTCACGTCCCGGCAACGCAGGTAGCGCCCCCAATAGGACACATGCGGCTCCTCTCCGTGCATGAATCGTCCCAATAGGACATACGCGGCTCCTCTCCCTACATGAATCGTCCCCAATAGGACACATGCGGCTCCACTCCGTACATGAATCGTCCCCAATAGGACACACGCGGCTCCTCTCCCTACATGAATCGCCCCAATAGGACACACGCGGCTCCTCTCCGTACATGAATCGTCTCCAATAGTACACACGCGGCTCCTTTCCCTACATGAATCGTCTCCAATAGTACACACGCGGCTCCTTTCCATACATGAATCGTCCCCAATAGGACACACGCTGCTCCTTTCCCTACATGAATCGTCCCCAATAGGACACATGCGGCTCCACTCCGTACATGAATCGTCCCCCAATAGGACACACGCGGCTCCTTTCCCTACATGAATCGTCCCCAATAGGACACATGCGGCTCCGCTCCGTACATGAATCGTCTCCAATAGTACACACGCGGCTCCTTTCCCTACATGAATCGTCCCCAATAGGACACATGCGGCTCCTTTCCCTACATGAATCGTCCCCAATAGGACACATGCGGCTCTACTCCGTACATGAATCGTCCCCAATAGGACACACGCGGGTCCTCTCCCTACATGAATCGCCCCCAATAGGACACACGCGGGTCCTCTCCGTACATGAATCGTCCCCAATAGGACACACGTGGCTCCTCTCCCTACATGAATCGCCCCCAATAGGACACACGCTGCTTCGCTCCGTACATGAATCGTCTCCAATAGTACACACGCGGCTCCTTTCCCTACATGAATCGTCTCCAATAGTACACACGCGGCTCCTTTCCCTACATGAATCGTCTCCAATAGTACACACGCGGCTCCTTTCCCTACATGAATCGCCCCAATAGGACACACGCGGCTCCTTTCCCTACATGAATCGTCCCCAATAGGACACATGCGGCTCCACTCCGTACATGAATCGTCCCCAATAGGACACACGCGCCTCCTCTCCCTACATGAATCGCCCCCAATAGGACACACGCGGCTCCTCTCCGTACATGAATCGTCTCCAATAGTACACACGTGGCTCCTTTCCCTACATGAATCGTCTCCAATAGTACACACGCGGCTCCTTTCCCTACATGAATCGTCTCCAATAGTACACATGCGGCTCCTTTCCCTAATGAATCGTCCCTAATAGGACACACGCGGCTCCGCTCCGTACATGAATCATCTCCAATAGTACTCGCACTTCTCCGCTCTGTACATGAATCATCTCCAATAGGACACATGCGGCTCGTTTCCCTACATGAATCGTCTCCAATAGGACACACGCGGCTCCTTTCCCTACATGAATCGTCTCCAATAGGACACATGCGGCTCCTTTCCCTACATGAATCGTCTCCAATAGGACACACGCGGCTCCGCTCCGTACATGGAGCAGTAGTCTCATCGGGCCAAGCCTGCTTCACCGCAGTGGGTCACAGTCAGCTGCGGAATCACGCTGACATCTGCCAGCATGATCCCACAGCACTGTGACCGACAGTACCGGCGGTAGCGTTACCACACCCGCCGACTCGTGCACACACCGCACTCACAGACCCAGCATGTGACGAGCATGGCGGCTCCAGGTCAGAAATTGGCTAGCTGCATAGTGTCATCAGGTCTATCACTGTAATGCCACAACCAACATTGCTGCGGCATTACAGTGCGTGGCAGACAATCCCTGCATGTTCATTGGCGCTCTAAATAGCACCAAACACTCAGGGTGGGGACCCGAGCTTCCGCCGAGCAACACCTTTAATACTCAGCGGGCTCCGAGCATCGCAAGCACTGTGATGCTTGGGCTAGCACTGAATAGTGGCGAGTATGCTCGCTCATCACTAGTTGGCATATAAGAGTAGTGTACAGTGCACCAGGTTGGCTTATGTAAGTTGTGTAAGTCAGATAAGTAAATTTAATAGTCGATGGATGTGTGGTGCAGTGTGAAGCATTCTTTTATACACAGGTCAGGTTTGTCAGGGCAGGTGTCGCATTGCGAAATGTTGTCTTTTCCTATCTCCCTTCTATAACACACTCCGTATCATCATTTCTTTTACCCTTCGCCACTACAGCACCCCCCGGAGAGAAGGATCCGCCCCAATAGGAACAGGAAACCTACCAAAGATAAAAGGGGGGCGGTCCGCCTCTCCTCAATTGGTTTCCTGTTTCTATTAGGAGCTGCACGGAATCTCCTACAGGACATACCTGGGCCAATGCTGTGCAGTATCCTGGGAGAACGGCAGGGGCTGCGGTCCAGAGGCAGCGTCGGGGAGATCCATTTGACAGCTCCCTCCTCGTCTGGTGAATGCTGTTGTGGCCGGGTCCGGGAGAGGCCACCCGGCCTCTTGCAGCAGTGCAGCGGCAGTGATGGTCGAGCCGGGTAATGATGTGGCAGCTGCATGCGCGACTGGGTAAGCCGGCATTGGGGATGCGGGCCGGTGTATGAGGCTGGGCCCTCACTTGCGCCCAGGGACGCTGCTGCTCCTGGTCCGGAAGTTAACCCCTTCCTGACCTGTGACGCCACTTAGGCGTCATGAAAGTCGGTGCCTTCCCGACCGGTGACGCCTACGTGGCGTCATGGCGGGATCGCTTTCCTGCGAGTCGGTTGTTATGATTTGGTAGCTGAGGAGAGCAAGCAAAAACGGCAATACACCAGAGAGGTTGGAATCTACTGGATTGCAGTACCCTGACTAACCACCACAACTAAAGGCAGCCGTGGAGCGTACCTACTTTGGTCCTAGACGCCTCATCACAGCCTGAGAGGTTAACTACACCTAAAGATAGAAAGAGGAAAGCTATCTGCCCCGGAGCAGATCACCAAAGGACATAGGAAGCCCTCAAACATGTAATGGCGGTTAGACAAGAGGAAATACAGACACAGACAGAAAATAGTATGAGCAAACGTTGGGGCCCAATCTTCCTAGACAGAAAAGGATAGGAAGGACACTTACTGCAATCCCAAAAAACCCTAAAAAATACCAACTCTACTAATTGCAAAAATACCTGAGATCACACGACATCTACCACCTAAATTAGTTCTCTGGTGTAGCAAAACTAAGCCGCAGCCACTGAAAAAAACTGGAAAAGGCAAATGAACAAACAACAGTGGCTCAGACAAACTGAGAGGAGCACAAGCCCCCGGAGGGGACCTGGCTGACCTCCACAAAAGTGCAGGAAACAATGCAAAAAGCAAGCACAAAAATAAAAACAGAAAATTTCTTATCTGAGAGCAGGAGAAGAGGCAAGACTCAGCAAGCTTCCAAGTGAACCAGGAACCACAGTTGAGACAAGAACAATTGATCACCGGCAACCCTGATGGGAGGGAACCTTCCTTATATAAGACCAGTCTGTAACTCCTGATTGCCAATCTTCACTAAATGGTTCAGCACTGTCTGCAACCACCAGAGGGAGCTTCTGCTCAGAACTCATTTCCAACACATTCACAACAGTACCCCCGCTTGAAGAGGGGTCACCGAACCCTCACTTGGGCAACCAGGTCGGTCAGGATGAGCTCTGTGATACGCACGGATCAGTCTCCTAGCATGGATGTCCGAAGCAAACACCCAAGAATTGTCCTCCTGACCATAACCTCTCCACTTAACCAAATACTGGAGTTTCCGTCTAGAAAAACGAGAATCCAATATTTTCTCAACCACATACTCCAAATTGCCCTCAACCAAAACAGGGTCAGGAGGCGCAGCCATAGGAACCACTGTCTCGACAAACCTCTTCAATAAGGACTTGTGGAACACGTTATGGATCTTAAATGTCCCTGGAAGAAGTAAACGAAAGGAAACAGGATTAAGAATCTCCATGATCTTATAAGGTCCAATGAACCTAGGCTTAAACTTAGGAGATGCAACTCTCATAGGGATATTTCTTGAGGACAACCAGACCAAGTCCCCCACTTAAAACCGAGGACCATCAGTCCTATGCCGGTTGGCAAACCGCTGGGCCCTCTCCTGAGAGAGGGACAACCTCTCCACTACCTGGTCCCAAATCTGCTGCATACGCTCCACAACAGAGTCAACACCCGGACAGACAGAAGCCTCCGTCTGTCCCGAAGAAAATCGAGGGTGAAACCCAAAATTGCAGAAAAATGGAGACATCAAAGTGGCAGAGCTAGCCCTATTATTAAGAGCAAACTCAGCCAAAGGCAAAAAAGAGACCCAGTCATCTTGATCAGCAGACACAAAGCATCTCAGATAAGTCTCCAATGTCTGGTTTGTTCTATCAGTTTGTCCATTGGTCTGAGGATGAAAAGCAGAGGAGAAAGACAATTGAACACCAAGTTTAGAACAAAAAGTCCTCCAAAATCTGGAAACAAACTGGACTCCTCTGTCAGACACAATGTTCTCAGGAATGCCGTGTAATCGAACCACGTGCTGAAGGAACAAAGGCACCAATTCGGAGGAGGAGGAAGGCAACTTAGGTAATGGCACAAGATGTATCATTTTGGAAAACCTATCACAAGTCACCCAGATAATGGTCATTCTCTGAGAAACAGGGAGGTCAGAAATGAAATCCATAGGGATATGGGTCCATGGTCTCTTGGGCACAGGCAATGGCATCAACAAACCACTAGAGCGAGAGCAAGGCTTGGAGCGAGAGCAAGGACTGCACAAATTCCCTGACGTCACGAGACAAAGTAGGCCACCAAAAGGACCGACTAACCAAGTCTCTGGTACCAAAAATTCCGGGATGACCGGCCAACGCGGAACAATGAATCTCAGACATCACACTCTTTTTCCACCGGTCTGGGACAAACAATTTCCCAATAGGGCAGCGCTCGGGTTTATCCTCCTGACACCCTTCTAGAGCCAGTCTCAAATTGGGTGAGATGGCGGAAAGAACTACACCCTCTTTCAAAATAACAGCAGGATCAGATAACTCAGGAGAGTCCGCAAGGAAACTCCTCGAGAGGGCATCCGCCTTAACATTCTTAGTGCCAGGAAGAAAGGAAACCACAAAATTAAAACGTGTGAAAAACAAGGCCCACCTGGCCTGTCTAGGATTAAGTCGCTTGGCTGATTCCAGATAAACCAGATTCTTATGGTCCGTAAGGACCACCACCTGATGTTTGGCTCCCTCCAGCCAATATCTCCACTCTTCAAAAGCCCACTTCATGGCCAATAACTCCCGATTACCCACGTCATAATTACGTTCAGTTGGAGAAAATTTTCGAGAGAAAAAGGCACAAGGGTTACTTTTAGAGGTCTCTGGATCTCTGAGACAAAACGGCACCTGCCCCAATTTCAGAGGCATCAACCTCCACCTGAAATGGCAGAGAAACATCAGGCTGCCGCAGAACAGGAGCAGAAGTGAATCTCTGCTTAAGTTCCTGAAACGCAGAGACTGCCTCAGGAGGCAAATTCACCATATCAGAACCCTTTTTGGTCAAATCAGTCAATGGTTTAACAATAACAGAGAAATTACAAATAAATTTATGATAAAAATTGGCAAAACCCAAGAATCTCAGAAGAGCCTTTAATGAAGTAGGTTGGACCCAATCACGGATGGCCTTAACCTTGACTGGGTCCATTTCAATAACAGATGGGGACAAAATGAATCCCAGAAATGAGATCCTCTGTACGCCAAAAAGACACTTTGATCCCTTCACATACAGAGCATTCTCTCTCAAAATCTGGAACACAGTCCGAACATGTTTCACATGAGAGTCCCAGTCATTGGAAAAAATCAAGATATCATTCAAATAAACAATCAGAAATTTATCCACAAAATCCCTGAAAATGTCATTCATGAAAGACTGGAAGACGGAAGGAGCATTAGTGAGCCCAAAGGGCATCACTAGGTGCTCAAAATGCCCCTCTGGGGTATTAAACGCTGTCTTCCATTCATCCCCGTGCTTATGCGAATAAGGTTATACGCCCCCCTGAGGTCAAGCTTGGTAAACCAAGTAGCACTTTTCACCCTGGAAAACAGGTCAGAAATCAAGGGTAACGGATATTGATATTTCACAGTGATATTGTTCAAGAGACGATAATCAATACACGGCCTTAATGAACCATCCTTTTTGGCCACAAAGAAAAAAACGGCACCCAAGGGTGAAGAGGATGGTCTGATATGACCCTTCTACAATGACTCCTTGATATAAGACCGCATAGCGTCATGTTCAGGTACAGACAAGTTAAAAAGGCGACCTTTAGGGAATTTACTACCTGGCACTAATTCTATAGCGCAGTCATAGCTCCTATGGGGGGGCAAGGATGCAGATTTACTTTCGCTAATCACATCAGAAAAATCAGTCAAAGTCGGGAACATCCTGAGCCTGGGGAGAGGCGGAAAAAACAGGAGTGTTGGCATTAACACATTGGCAGCCCCAACTGGTCACAGACACAGATTTCCAATCCAAAACAGGATTATGAGACTGTAACCAAGGGAAACCCAGTACAATAATGTCATACAGATTATACAGCACCAAAAATTTGCAACTCTCCTGATGATCAGGTTCAACCCTCATTATCACCTGAGTAGAGAACTGGGGTTTATTCTCAGCCAAAGGGGTAGAATCAATCCTCAGTAGGGGAATAGACTTCCGTAGGGGTATCAAGGGAAACCCACAACATTTAGCAAAATCAAAATCCATCAGGTTAATAGCTGCTCCATAATCAACAAAAGCCTGAGCAGAAAATGTGGACAGAGAGCAAGTCAGGGTAACAGTCAACAGAAATTTAGTCTGAACACTACCCAAGACAACTGAGCGTGCAAAACGTCTTCCCAGCTTAGGGCAGACTGAAATAGCATGAGAGGCGTCACCACAGTAGAAACATAACCCATTGCGTTTTCGAAACTCATGACGCTGTGCCCCAGAAGCCACTCTATCACACTGCATGAACTCGGAAGCTGGTTCACAAGGTAACACTATTCCACGCATACCTCTACGCTCACGCAAACATCTGTCAATTTGAATCGCTAATGACATAGAATCATTGAGACCAGAGGGAGCAGGGAAACCCACCATACCACCTTTTACATTCTCTGACAGACCCTTCCGAAAAAGGGCTGCCAAAGCATCATCATTCCATTTGGTCAGGACTGCCCACTTTCGGAATTTCTGACTGTACAACTCAGCGTCCTCAAGCCCCTGATTTAATGCCAACAAGGTTTTTTCAGCTTGATCAGTGACATTAGGTTCATCGTACAATAACCCCAGAGCCAGAAAAAATGCATCAGCATTACTCAAAACAGGGTCCCCAGGTGTCAGGGAAAAAGCCCAATCCTGAGGATCGCCGCGCAGGAGAGAGATGACAATTTGAACCTGCTGTGCTGCGTTCCCTGAGGACTTAGGTTTTAAGGCAAAAAACAACTTACAGTTATTTTTGAAATTCAGAAATTTATCTCGATCCCCCAAAAATAAATCTGGCATGGGGATCCTAGCTTCCACAACCGGCAACCTAGCAAGATAGGTAGCAATACTCTGAACTTCAGTGGCAAGCTGATCCACACGGCCAGACAACTGTGCAAACTCCATTGAGAGAAAAAAAAAATCCTCCTCAGCACCCAGAGAAAAAGAGGGAAATGCAACAAACAGAGAAAAAAAAAAATTCTGACAACTTCCTTTTTTCTTTTTCCTTTTACTATTTTTCCCTTCTGTTGAGTGCCATATAATTTTCAGTTTGGGCCGATGATACTGTTATGATTTGGTAGCTGAGGAGAGCAAGCAAAAACTGCAATACACCAGAGAGGTTGGAATCTACTGGATTGCAGTACCCTGTCTAACCACCACAACTAAAGGCAGCCGTGGAGCGTACCTACGTTGGTCCTAGACGCATCGTCACAGCCTGAGAGGTTAACTACACCTAAAGATAGAAAGAGGAAAGCTATCTGCCCCGGAGCAGATCACCAAAGGAGATAGGAAGCCCCCAAACATGTAATGGCGGTTAGACAAGAGGAAATACAGACACAGACAGAAAATAGTATGAGCAAACGTTGGGGCCCAATCTTCCTAGACAGAAAAGGATAGGAAGGACACTTACTGCAATCCCAAAAAACCCTAAAAAATACCAACTCTACTAATTGCAAAAACACCTGAGATCACACGACCTCTACCACCTAAATTAGTTCTCTGGTGTAACAAAACTAAGCCGCAGCCACTGAAAAAAACTGGAAAAGGCAAATGAACAAACAGTGGCTCAGACAAACTGAGAGGAGCACAAGCCCCCGGGGGGGACCTGGCTGACCTCCACAAAAGTGCAGGAAACAATGCAAAAAGCAAGCACAAAAATAAAAACAGAACATTTCTTATCTGAGAGCAGGAGAAGAGGCAAGACTCAGCAAGCTTCCAAGTGAACCAGGAACCACAGTTGAGACAAGAACAATTGATCACCGGCAACCCTGATGCGAGGGAACCTCCCTTATATAAGACCAGTCTGTAACTCCTGATTGCCAATCTTCACTAAATGGTTCAGTACTGTCTGCAACCACCAGAGGGAGCTTCTGCTCAGAACTCATTTCCAACACATTCACAACAGTCGGGTGACCGGGGTCAATGAAATGTCACCCTACCCGCAGGCACAGGAGGACCTGGACTTGACCCCAGGGGGGTGGCTTTGCCCCCCCCCCCGTGGCCGAGATCGCTTCTGCTGACCTTTTTTTCACCCCCTCCAGATCTGATTGGAGCTCTTCAGCTTCATCCGGTCCTGGAAGCTGAAGAGCGAAGTGCCTGCTTGCTGCCCTGCCACCACCTGACCTGCGATCGCCGCCGCTCCTGCCTCCATCTGGTACTCCTCTCTGCTCACCACCATCCCAAACCACTCCCCCGACCTCCATTCCCTCCCCACTTCCCCACTGATCATCCCCTGCCCCCTAGATCACTTCCCCTTGCTGCTGATTCTGGCAGCTCCATTTATCTGCACCTTCTCCACCTTATCTGCTGTATCTCTAGTCCCCCCCGCTCCTGACAGCCCCTCCTGCCCCGTGATCATCCTTCAGCCCAGTGATCACCCCTGCCCCCCCGATCACCCACTGCCCCCCTGATCACACCCTGCCCCCCAGATCACCCTCTGCCCCAGATCACCCTCACCTGCTGTTACTTCTGACAGCTCCATTTGCTGTGCCTCTAGTCCCCCCTCACCTGACAGCCCCCTCCTGCCCCGTGATCATCCCTCAGCCCCAGTGATCACCCCTATCACCCTCTTCCCCCAGATCACCCACTGCCCCCCAGATCACCCTCTGCCCCCCAGATCACCCCCATTTGCTGCTACTTCTGACAGCTCCCAATTGCTGCGCCTCCTGTCCCCCCTCACCTGACAGTCCCCTCCTGCCCCCGGTGATCATCGCTCAGCCCCAGTTATCACCCCGATAACCCCCTGCCCCCCTGATCACCCTCTGCCCCCTAATCACCCCCACCTGCTGCTGCTACTGACAGCTCCATTTGCTGCTTCTCCATCTGTTGCATCTCCAGTCCCCCCTCACCTGACAGCCCCCTCCTGCCCCCGGTGATCATCTTTCAGCCCCAGTGATCACCCCCTGCCCGCCTGATCACCCCCTCTGCTGTTGCTGCCAGCTCCATCTCTGCTTCCATCTCCATCTACTGCTGCTGCATCTCCTAGCCCCCTCCTGTCCCCTGCACGCCTGACAGTCCCCTCCTGCCCCCTGCGTGCCTGACAGTCCCCTCCTGCCCCCTGCGTGCCTGACAGTCCCCTCCTGCCCCCTGCGTGCCTGACAGTCCCCTCCTGCCCCCTGCGTGCCTGACAGTCCCCTCCTGCCCCCGCGCGTGCCTGATAGTCCCCTCCTGCCCCTGCGCGTGCCTGACAACCCCCACCTGCCCTCCGTGCGCCTGACAGACAACTCCTGCCCTCACGCGCCTGACAGACATCTCCTGCCCCCCGTGCGCCTGACAGACATCTCCTGCCCCCCGTGCGCCTGACAGACAACTCCTGCCCCCGCGCGCCTGACAGACAACTCTTGCCCCCCGCGTGCCTGACAGTCCCCTCCTGCCCCCCGCGCGCCTGACAGCCCCCTCCTGCAGTACAAAGTTTCAACAAACACTCGCACATACATACGCACACTATAATAAAGTTTTAGCTTTTTTTACACACGCGCACACACACCACACACACGATGTCCGGCTCGTCCCGTTCATCCAAGTCCAGTCACAAAGGGTGTACTCAGCTGAGGAGGCATATGTTTTTATTGCCTCCGATGCTGATAGTGAAGGAGAGGACCCTACTTTTCTGTATTCCTCCCCCTCTTCCTCCTCCATTGACACAGACGTACCAACACCAAGATGTCGCAGGACAAGAAATCGTCCGGATTTCAGGGAAGAAGAGCCGGAGGCCGGGGAAGAAGACCCACAGCCAAATGTGAGTAACCCCCAACCTAGTGCTAGTCACGCCCAACCTAGCACTAGTGCCCCCTCCTGGAACCCCATCCCTGAAAATTTTGCTCCACGGATTCCTGATTTCGTTCCCCAATCAGGAATCCAGTTCGAGACTGCCAACTTCAGAGAAATAGACTTTTTCAAAGTCTATTTCTCAGAGTCAATTGTCAGTCTTATGGTGGAGAAAACAAACTTGTATGCCCTGCAATTTTTTGCCGTAAACCCTAATTCATCATTTTCTACTTGGAGTCTCATTGACTCATTAGAAATGATGAAATATTGGGGACTGGTCCTTCACATGGGGATTGTGAATAAACTGGAAATTCGCCAATACTGGAGTACTGATATTTTTTTTATCAAACTCCAATATTTGGCATGGTTATGTTACGCAAACGTTTTGAGGCAATTCATAAATTTCTCCATTTCAGGGACAATACGGACAGCCTTCCCCGCGATGACCCGAATTTTGATAGACTGTTCAAAATTCGGCCGGTCATCGAACACTTCAGCAACAAGTTTGCTGCAGTGTACATTCCCCAAAGGGAAATTTGTGTGGATGAATCCCTCATCCACTTCAAACGGAGGCTTCAGTTCCATCAGTACCTGCCCATCAAGAGGGCGAGGTACGGGATAAAACTCTACAAGCTGTGTGAGAGTACCTCAGGGTACACTCACAGCTTTAGAGTTTACCAAGGGAAGAACACCAAGATCCAGCCTCCTGAATGTCCACCTACTCTGTGGGTGAGTGGGAAAATAGTGTGGGATTTGGTCCACCCACTGCTTGATAAAGGTTACCATCTCTGTACGTTGATAACTTTTATACAAGCATCCCACTATTTCAATCCCTCTCTGCCAGAGCTACCGCAGCTTGCGGTACTGTGCGCAGAAACCAGAGGTGTCTCCCTTTGACGCTAATTGAGCAGGCTTTCCCAAAGGGTGAGAGCCGAGCCCAATGTAGCGGCAATATGCTTGTGGTCAAGTTCAAAGATAAAAGGGACGTCTTTTACTTGACAACAATCCATGGTCCCAGCACCACGGCCACCACCATTCGTGGTACCCCAGCACAGGTCCACAAACCGGATTGTGCCCTGGGGTACAACAAACACATGGGGGGGGGGGGGGAGTTGATCTTTCTGATCAAGTCCTCCAGCCCTATAGTTCCTTGCGGAAGACGAAGGTGTGGTATAAAAAACTGGCTGTACACATCGTACAAATGGCACTGTATAACGCATACGTGCTATCACTGTGTGCAGGCCAGACCAACAACACCTTCCTTCAGTTCCAGGAGGCGGTGATAAAGGCCATGATTTTTGGAGAGGAGGACGGAGCGCGCCCCAGCACTCCTGGAACTCAAGTTTCCCTCATGGTACCAGGGCAACATTTTCCCCGTGAGGGGAGAACAAAAAAAAAGGTGCCGGGTGCGCTATATAAGGGGGATAAGAAGGGAAACTCATTTCCAATGTGAAACGTGTCCTGACAAACCTGGACTGTGTGTTGAATGAATGCTTCAGAATTCATCACACATCCATGGACTAAACACATCCTGACATTCCCCTACAGAAATTACCCACACAAGCCTGACATACACACACACACACACACACCAACCTGACGTACACTACGCCACACACACCAACCTGACGTAGTGTGTCAGGTTGGTGTATGTGGCGTGGGGTACGTCAGGTTGGTGTGTGTGTTGTAGTGTATACTACACCACACTCACCAACCTGACGTACACTACACCACACACAAACTTGATGTACACTAAACCACACACACCAGCCTGACGTACACTAAACCACACCAACCTGATACACACTACGTCAGGTTGGTGTGTGGTGTGGTATAGTGTACGTCAGGTTGGTGTGTGTGTTGTATTGTATGTCAGGTTGTTGTGTGTGTGTGGTGTATACTACACCACACACACCAACCTGACGTACACTACATACTTTCTATACGCGAAATGGTATCCGTTAATGATTGTGACACTCCTCCCCTTCCGGGCCCTGCCGTGCGCCCAAACAGTGGTTTATGACCACATATGAGGTATCGGTGTACTCAGGAGAAGTTGCCCAACAAATCAAATTTTAGGATCCATTTTATCCTGTTGCCCATGTGAAAATGAAAAAATTGAGGCTGAAGGAAAATTTTTGTGATAAAAAAAAGTACTTTTTCATTTTTACGGATCAAGTTGTGAAGCACCTGAGGGTTAAAAGTGCTCACTATGCAGCTAGATAAGTTCATTGGGGGCTCTAGTTTCCAAAATGGGGTCACTTGTGAGGGTGCACCAATGTTTAGGCACACAGAGGCTCTCCAAATGCGACATGGTGTCTGCTAACGATTGGAGCTAAATTTCAATTCAAAAAGTCAAATGGCGCTCCTTCCCTTCTGGGCCCTGCCGTGCGCCCAAACAGTGGTTTATGACCACATATGAGGTATCGGTGTACTCAGGAGAAGTTGCCCAACAAATTTTACTATCCATTTTATCCTGTTGCCCATGTGAAAATGAATAAATTGATGCTAAAAGAAAATTTATGTTTGAAAAATTATAATGTCCATTTTTTCCTTCCACGTTGCTTTACTTCCGTGAAGCACCTGAAGGGTTAATAATCTTCTTGAATGCAATTTTGAGTAGCTTGAGGGGTGCAGTTTTTAGAATGGTGCCACTTTTGGGTATTTCTGCCATATAGACCCCTGAAATGGACTTCAAATGTGAGGTGGTCCCTAAAAAAATGGTTTTGTAAATTTTGTTGTAAAAATGAGAAATCGCTGGTCAACTTTTAACCCTTATAACTTCCCAATAAAAAAAATTTTGTTTCCAAAATTGTTCTCATGTAAAGTAGATATGTGGGAAATGTTATTTATTAACTATTTTGTGTCACATAACTCTCTGGTTTAACAGAACAAAAGTTCAAAATTAGAAAATTGCAAAATTTTCAAAATTTTAGCCAAATTTCCATTTTTTTTCACAAATAAACGCAACAATTATCGACCTAAATTTACCACTAACATGAAGCCCAATATGTCACGAAAAAACATTCTCAGAATCGCTAAGATCCGTTGAAGCGTTCCTGAGTTATAGCCTCATAAAGGGACACTGGTCAGAATTTCAAAAAATGGCCAGGTCATTAAGGTCAAAATGGGCTGGGTCATGAAGTGGTTAAAGATTGAACTTCCGGGTCGCACAGCCTAAGTGAGCGGTGAGGGAGCACGCATGCGCAGAACACCGCGTTAGCTGACCCAGAACTAGAGGGTACTTCTGGGTCACAAAAAAGCAAAACAAAACATGTGATATCATATAAAAAGGGGGTTAGTGCTGGCAATCAGAGAAGCAGAAATGTCATCCCCAGGGGACATGAATCTTCCAGCAGGAGATGCAGCAGGGGCGGCCAGAGACCGTTCCAGCAGAGGGTCTACAGATGCCAGCCGCATAAGTGACGCAGTGGACTCCAGTTCCAGGACTACACCTTGACCTCCTGATCCGGTACCCCACAGCTTCACTAGGTGAATGTACAGGACTCTGCCTATTAAGTGGACACCCCCCATCTCTCTTTTTTTTTCTCACCATGTCTCCCCCTTCAGGCCAAGTAGAAACAAAAATCAAAACATAAGCAGTGCGCCTTATGTAGTCAGCCTCTCCCCGATTCCTACCCTTAAAAACTATGCGAGGAATGCATCAGTGAGACTATGCAAGGGGCAGCGATGTCGACAAAATATATTCGTACCATTATAAGAGAAGAGCTACAAGCCATGGCCCATGCTAATATACCCCGAGAGAGTAAAAGCAGGAAACAATTAGCTTCCAGCTCGGATTCTGACGATGGTGGGGTGGTAGCTTCGGATTCCTCTCTTATGTCATCATCATCATCTTCAGACATTGAAGGACGATCTTTCTTCCCCCTGGATAGTGTTGATAATTTGGTAAAATCAGTAAGAAACACTATGGGGTGTGAGGAGACAAAAGGCGTACAAACCACGCAAGACATTATGTTTGCGGGTTTGGCGGAGAGGAAGAGGAGAGCCTTCCCACTAATACCAGCGGTTAAGGTTTAAGAGGGAATGGGAGAAGCAGGATCAGAGAAGCTTCCTCCCATCAGCCTCAAAAAGGAAATACCCTTTTAGTGACGAGGAGCTGCTGACATGGACTTAAATCCCTAAGGTGGACGCAGCTGTTGCTTCTACCTCAAAACAGTCCACACTCCCTATGGAAGATGCAGGCCTACTTTCTGATCCTCTGCAAAGCGGAGTCATCATTAAAAAGGTCATGGGAGGCATCTACGGGCATTTTTAAACCTGCAGTGGCCAGCACATGCACCGCCAGATCAATGCTCGTCTGGATTGACCAACTAGACCAGCAGATTGAGCAAAAGGTCTCCAGAGAAAAACTGCGGTCAGCTATTCCCCTTATTAGAGAGGCAGCAGCCTTTATAGCCGATGCTTCGGCAGACTCCCTATGCCTAGCAGCGAGGTCAGCAGGCTTAGTAAATAATGCCAGACGAGCTTTGTGGATGAAAAGTTGGAAGAGGACACGCAATCGAAATCAAAGATCTGCGCTATCCCTTGCGAGGGTGAGTTTCTCTTTGGAAAACAACTAGATGACATAATCACCAAAGCAAAAGAGAGGAAGAAAGCTTTCCCTGATTCTTCTATCCCTTTCTATAGGAGAACCTTTAATAGATGGCCATTTGGCAAAAGGAGACAGGCGGAGAGACCATCCAGATGGGCCACAAAGGAAGAAAAACAAAAGGATACTATGTTTAGGGAATCTGACTTCCGGAAGGAGAATAAGTATTGAACAATCAATCACACCAGTAGGGGGTAGGTTGAAATCATTTTTTCCATAGTGGGAAAGAATAACATGTAGTCCGTGGATTTTAGGTATAATCAAAGAATGAATAAAATTTGATTTCCTTCAAATTCCTCACGACTCGTTTATCGTAACACCCCTCAATTCGCCAACACAACAAAAAGCCCTTGAGATGGAAATTCGGAACCTATTAACCAAAAAGTCTTAGTTAAGGTGCCGGAGGGGCAGGAAGGTAGAGGATTCTACTCTCCTTTACTCCTAGTTCCCAAGCCGGATAGTTCCTTCAGAACCATTATAAATTTGAAAAGACTTAACACATTCATTCGAAAACATAAATTTAAGATGGAATCAATCAGATCCACCATTAAGCTCCTTTTCCCAAATTGCATGATGGCAGGCATTGATCTAAAAGATGCATATTACCATCTCCCTATCCATGACAGATTCCAAAGGTACCTCAGGGTCGCAGTAACATTCGAAGGCGAGATCCGGCACTTCCAGTACACGGCCATGCCCTTTGGTCTCTCCACAGCACCAAGAATCTTCACCAAAGTGATGTTGGAAGTTATAGCTCACGTTCGTCAAAAAGACACCTTAATTGTGTGTGCCCTACCTTGATGACCTTTTAATTGTCAGTAATTCGGCTGCCCAGTGTACGGAAAGTTTAGCTGATACAGTTTCATCTTTGCAGGGTCTAGGCTGAATCATCAACTTCGAGAAGTCCATACTTATCCCACATTCCCTCCAGACGTTTTTTATTGTTCCATCTAGACTCAACAAACCAAAAGTGTCTACTTCCGCAGGTAAAAATATCGCTCATTAGAAACAAAGTGGCAGTAGCAATGGACAATCCTCGCATGTCTCTGAGAGATGCAATGTCTTTGTTGGATTCCCTTACCTCTTGTATCCCAGTGGTTCAGTGGGCACAATACCATACCCGGATGCTACAGTATCAGATTCTTCAAGAAGAAAGACGGCTACACGGTCATTTGGGGAAGGAAATGACCTTATCTCAGGAAGTCCTAAATTCTCTAAAATGGTGGCTAGATAGTAGCTAGCTGGCAGGTGGTGTACCATGGGTAATAACTCCTTCCCATATCTTAACCACCCATGCAAGCCCCGGCGGATGGGGTGCCCACATGGGGGATAGCTTCTGCCAGGGAATATGGAATAGGTAAGAGTTCCAGCATTCATCTAACTTAACAGAACCTAATGCAGTATATTATACGTTACGTCATTTTCTTCCACAGCTCCGAGGGAAACATGTCAGGATTCTATCGGACAACACTACAACAGTGTCATATCTAAACAGACAGGAGGTACTCGATCAGAAAGTCTGATGTCTTCCGCAGGAAATATTCTCGACCTAGCCAAGAAACATCTGTTGTCCCGTTCTGCCCTGCACATCAAAGGGGAAAACATCCAAGAAGCAGACTTCCTCAGCTGGCATACATTGCGAAAAGGGGAATGGTGTCTAACCTCAGATCCTCTTTCCAGCAACAAACACAGAAAAACCACACCAAACGGTCAGTCTGAACAGTATATCTGTTGAGGTAGGATCTAAGTGACCCTTCACGGTTGACCTAGTGATTTCCAAATTAATTCACAGAACGTTGCTAGCAACATAAATAACCAAACGGAGACGTGTTTCTGTCTGGGAGAATCGAAACAGATTCTACCCCATGTATTACATCATCATCTTTTATAGTATTTAGTGAGTTTGTACTTCAACCAATAGTATAAAACCACACCTACAACATTTAACCAATGAAAATACAGGAAGACTGGAAACTACATATATGGACATATCCACGTGACCATAGACAGGGACAATAGCGTACTTATTCTTCAGAGTATCTTATATCTTGTCCAAACTGGAGCGGTCTGGTTTTATTACAGCCCATAACCTTTACTCTACTTTTTTATAACAGCCAGGAACTATAGCCTTGTTAAGTAACAGAATTTATCTCATAAACCACAATATGGAGTTACAAGCACAAAATGGAGCATTAAGTTTTGATCTTTCTTAATTTAGTCCTTCACAGTGTCTTTATGGGGTCAACCTCAAATCGACCTTTTTTCCACGAGAAAGTACAAACAAGTTCTGAAATTTGCCTCCCTTTCTTTGGTAGATCAACCGGACATATTAGACGCTCTTCAAGTTCCTTAGCAATTCAGACTGGCATACGCCTTATCTCCGATAATTCTACTACCCCAGGTCATTTGGAAAATCAGGGAGGAAAAGGCGAGGATAATATTAATAGCACAATTTTGACCCAAGAGACCATGGTTCTCATGGCTACAAATTATGTCAATCTCAGACCCTTGGGTCCTCCCCTCAATCCCGAACCTACTCTCTCGGGGACCTTTCTTCCACCCTCAAGTGTTATGTTTCGGTAGCTGAGGAGTGCAGGTAAAAAAGGCAATACACCAGAGCAGTTGGAATCTATGAGATTTGTTATGTTTCGGTAGCTGAGGAGTGCAGGTAAAAAAGGCAATACACCAGAGCAGTTGGAATCTATGAGATTGCAGTACCCTGACTAACCACCACAACTAGAGGCAGCCGTGGAGCGTTCCTACGTTGGTCCTAGACGCCTCGTCACAGCCTGAGAAACTAACTACACCTAAAGATAGAAATAGGAAAGCTATCTGCCCCGGAGCAGAACCCCAAAGATAATAGAAAGCCCCCAAACATGTAATGGCGGTTAGACAAGATGAAATACTGACACAGAAAGAAAATAGTATGAGCAAACGCTGGGGCCCAAACTAACTAAATAGAAAAGGATAGGAAGGGCACTTACTGCAATCCCAGAAAACCCTGAAAGGCACCAACTCTACTAATTTCAAAAACACCTGAGATCACACGACCTCTTCCACCTAAATTAGTTCTCTGGTGTAACAAAATCAAAACAGCAGCCACTGAAAAAACTGGAAAAAGCAAAAGTACAAACATCAGTGGCTGAACAAAACTGAGAGGGCAGAAGCCCCCGGAGGGGACCTTGAAGGCCCCCACAGAAGTGCAGGACAAAATGCAAAAATATAGCACAAACACAAAAGAAGAAAATGTCTTATCTGTTAGCAGGAGATGCAGACACGACACAGCAGGCTACAAGGGAAACAGGAATAAAGGATCCAGACCAGAACAATTGATCACCGGCAACCCTGATGGAAGGTGACTCCCTTATATAAGACCAGTCAGTAACACCTGATTCCCAGTCCTCACAATCTTCACTGGACAGACTAGCACCGCTTGTAACCACCAGAGGGAGCCTCTGCTCAGAACTCATCTCAAACCCATTCACAACAGTACCCCCCCCTTGAGGAGGGGTCACCGAACCCTCATCTGAGCAACCAGGTCGGTCAGGATGAGTTCTATGATACACACGGATAAGTCTCCTAGCATGGATGTCCGAAGCAAACACCCAAGAATTGTCTTCCTGACCATAACCTCTCCATTTAACCAAATACTGGAGTTTCCGTCTAGAAAAACGAGAATCTAATATTTTCTCAACCACATAGTCCAGATTGCCCTCAACCAAAACAGGGTCAGGAGGCACAGCAGCAGGAACCACTGGCTCAACAAACCTCTTCAACAAGGACTTGTGGAACACGTTATGGATCTTAAATGTCCCTGGAAGAAGCAAACGAAAAGAAACAGGATTAATAATCTCCATGATCTTATAAGGTCCAATGAACCTAGGCTTAAATTTAGGAGATGCTACTCTCATAGGAATATTCTTTGAGGACAACCAGACCAAGTCCCCCACTTTAAACCGAGGACCATCAGTCCTATGCCGGTTAGCAAACCGCTGGGCCCTCTCCTGAGAGAGGGACAACCTCTCCACTACCTGGTCCCAAATCTGTTGCATACGCTCCACAACAGAGTCAACACCTGGACAGACAGAAGCCTCCGTCTGTCCTGAAGAAAATCGAGGGTGAAACCCAGAATTACAAAAAAATGGAGACATCAAAGTGGCAAAGCTAGCCCTATTATTAAGAGCAAACTCAGCCAAAGGCAAAAAAGAGACCCAGTCATCCTGATCAGCAGACACAAAGCATCTTAGATAAGTCTCCAATGTCTGGTTTGTTCTCTCAGTTTGACCATTGGTCTGAGGATGAAATGCCGAGGAGAAAGACAATTGAACACCCAGTTTAGAACAAAAAGTCCTCCAAAATCTGGAAACAAACTGGACTCCTCTGTCAGACACAATATTCTCAGGAATGCCGTGTAAACGAACCACGTGCTGAAGGAACAACGGCACCAATTCAGAGGAGGAAGGAAACTTAGGTAATGGCACAAGATGTATCATTTTGGAAAACCTATCACAAATTACCCAGATGGTGGTCATTCTCTGAGAAACAGGAAGGTCGGAAATGAAATCCATAGAGATATGGGTCCATGGTCTCTTGGGCACAGGCAATGGCATCAACAAACCACTAGAGCGAGAGCAAGGCTTGGAGCGAGAGCAAGTCCCGCAGGACTGCACAAATTCCCTGACATCACGAGACAAGGTAGGCCACCAAAAGGACCGACTAACCAAGTCTCTGGTACCAAAAATTCCGGGATGCCCAGCCAATGCGGAACAATGAATCTCAGACATCACACTCTTTTTCCACTGGTCCGGGACAAACAATTTTCCAACAGGGCAGCGCTCGGGCCTATCCTCCTGACACCCCTCCAGAGCAAGTCTCAAATTGGGGGAGATGGCGGAAAGAACTACACCCTCTTTCAAAATAACAGAAGGATCAGATAACTCAGGAGAGTCCGCAAGGAAACTCCTCGAGAGGGCATCCGCCTTGACATTCTTAGTGCCAGGAAGAAAGGAAACCACAAAATTAAAACGTGTGAAAAACAAGGCCCACCTGGCCTGTCTAGGATTGAGTCGCTTGGCAGATTCCAGATAGACCAGATTCTTATGGCCCGTAAGGACCACCACCTGATGTTTGGCTCCCTCCAGCCAATGTCTCCACTCTTCAAAAGCTCACTTCATGGCCAATAACTCCCGATTACCCACGTCATAATTACGTTCAGTAGGAGAAAATTTTCGAGAGAAAAAGGCACAAGGGTTACTTTTAGAGGTCTCTGGATCTTTTTGGGACAAAACGGCACCTGCCCCAATTTCAGAGGCTTCAACCTCCACCTGAAATGGCAGAGAAACATCAGGCTGCCGTAGAACAGTAGCAGAAGTGAATCTCTGCTTAAGTTCCTGAAATGCAGAGACTGCCTCAGGAGGCCAATTCACCACATCAGAACCCTTTCTGGTCAAATCAGTTAATGGTTTAACAATAACCGAGAAATTACCAATAAATTTACGATAAAAATTGGCAAAACCCAAAAATCTCTGAAGAGCCTTTAATGAAGTAGGTTGGACCCAATCACAGATGGCCTGAACCTTGACCGGGTCCATTTCAATAACAGATGGGGACAAAATGAATCCCAGAAATGAGATCCTCTGTACGCCAAAAAGACACTTTGATCCCTTCACATACAGAGCATTCTCTCTCAAAATCTGGAATACAGTTCGAACATGTTTCACATGAGAGTCCCAGTCATTAGAAAAATCAAGATATCATCCAAATAAACAGTCAGAAATTTGTCCACAAAATCCCTGAAAATGTCATTCATGAAGGACTGGAAGACGGAAGAAGCATTAGTGAGCCCAAAGGGCATCACCAGGTACTCAAAATGCCCTTCAGGGGTATTGAATGCCGTCTTCCATTCATCCCCATGCTTAATGCGAATAAGGTTATACGCCCCCCTGAGGTCAAGCTTGGTAAACCAAGTAGCGTTTTTCACCCTGGAAAACAGGTCAGAAATCAAGGGTAACTGGTATTGATATTTCACAGTAATATTGTTCAAGAGACGATAATCAATACACGGCCTTAATGAACCATCCTTTTTGGCCACAAAGAAAAAACCGGCACCTAAGGGTGAAGAGGATGGTCTGATATGACCCTTCTCCAATGATTCCTTGATATAAGACCGCATAGCGTCATGTTCAGGTACAGACAAGTTAAAAAGGCGACCTTTAGGGAATTTACTACCAGGCACTAATTCAATAGCGCAGTCATAGCTCCTATGGGGAGGCAAGGATGCAGATTTACTTTCGCTAAACACATCAGAAAAATCAATCAAAAAGTCAGGAACATCCTGAGCCTGGGGGGAGGCAGAAAAAACAGGAGTGTTGGTATTAACACATTGGCAGCCCCAACTGGTTACAGACACAGATTTCCAATCCAAAACAGGATTATGAGACTGTAACCAAGGAAAACCCAGCACGATAATGTCATGCAGATTATACAGAACCAAAAATTTGCAGCACTCCTGGTGATCAGGTTCAACCCTCATTATCACCTGAGTAGAAAACTGGGGTTTATTCTCAGCCAAAGGGGTAGAATCGATCCCCAGTAGGGGAATAGATTTCTGTAGGGGTATCAAGGGAAATCCACAAAGTTTAGCAAAATCATAATCCATCAGGTTAATAGCTGCTCCAGAATCAACGAAAGCCTGAGCAGAAAATGAGGACAGAGAGCATATCAGAGTGACAGTTAATAAAAACTTAGTCTGAACACTACCCAAGACAACTGAGCGTGCAAAACGTCTTCCCCGCTTAGGGCAGACTGAAATAGCATGAGAGGCATCACCACAGTAGAAACATAACCCATTGCGCTTTCGAAACTCATGACGCTGTGCCCCAGACACCACTCCATCACACTGCATGGGCTCAGAAGCTGGTTCACAAGGCAACACCATTCCACGCATACCTCTCCGCTCACGCAAACGTCTGTCAACTTGAATCGCTAATGACATAGAATCATTGAGACCAGAGGGGACAGGGAATCCCACCATAACATCCTTTACATTATCAGACAGACCCTTCCGGAAAAGGGCTGCCAAAGCGTCGTCATTCCATTTGGTCAGGACTGCCCACCTACGGAATCTCTGACAGTATAACTCAGCGTCATCAAGCCCCTGATTTAATGCCAACAAGGCTTTTTCAGCTTGATCAGTGACATTAGGCTCATCGTACAATAACCCCAAGGCCTGAAAAAATGTATCAACATCACTCAAAACAGGATCCCCAGGTATCAGGGAAAAAGCCCAATCCTGAGGATCGCGGCGCAGGAGAGAGATGATAATTTGAACCTGCTGCGCTGCGTTCCCTGAGGACTTAGCTTTTAAGGCAAAAAACAATTTACAATTATTTTTGAAATTCTGAAACTTAGCTCGATCCCCTAAAAACAAATCTGGCATGAGAATCCTAGGTTCCACAACAGGCAACCCAGCAAGATAGATAGCAATACTCCGAACCTCAGTGGCAAGCTGATCCACACGGCCAGACAACTGTGCAAACTCCATTGAGAGAAAAGATCCTCCCCAGCACCCAGAGATACAGAGGGAAAAAAAAAAAAATGCAACAGATAGAAAAATATCTCTGACAACTCTGACAACCTTTTTTCTTTCACAATATTTTTTCCCTTCTGTGAGTACCATACAATTTTCAATTTTTAGGCCGGTGATACTGTTATGTTTCGGTAGCTGAGGAGTGCAGGTAAAAAAGGCAATACACCAGAGCAGTTGGAATCTATGAGATTGCAGTACCCTGACTAACCACCACAACTAGAGGCAGCCGTGGAGCGTTCCTACGTTGGTCCTAGACGCCTCGTCACAGCCTGAGAAACTAACTACACCTAAAGATAGAAATAGGAAAGCTATCTGCCCCGGAGCAGAACCCCAAAGATAATAGAAAGCCCCCAAACATGTAATGGCGGTTAGACAAGATGAAATACTGACACAGAAAGAAAATAGTATGAGCAAACGCTGGGGCCCAAACTAACTAAATAGAAAAGGATAGGAAGGGCACTTACTGCAATCCCAGAAAACCCTGAAAGGCACCAACTCTACTAATTTCAAAAACACCTGAGATCACACGACCTCTTCCACCTAAATTAGTTCTCTGGTGTAACAAAATCAAAACAGCAGCCACTGAAAAAACTGGAAAAAGCAAAAGTACAAACATCAGTGGCTGAACAAAACTGAGAGGGCAGAAGCCCCCGGAGGGGACCCTGAAGGCCCCCACAGAAGTGCAGGACAAAATGCAAAAATATAGCACAAACACAAAAGAAGAAAATGTCTTATCTGTTAGCAGGAGATGCAGACACGACACAGCAGGCTACAAGGGAAACAGGAATAAAGGATCCAGACCAGAACAATTGATCACCGGCAACCCTGATGGGAAGGTGACTCCCTTATATAAGACCAATCAGTAACACCTGATTCCCAGTCCTCACAATCTTCACTGGACAGACTAGCACCGCTTGTAACCACCAGAGGGAGCCTCTGCTCAGAACTCATCTCAAACCCATTCACAACAGAGATTGCAGTACCCTGACTAACCACCACAACTAGAGACAGCCGTGGAGCGTTCCTACGTTGGTCCTAGACGCCTCGTCACAGCCTGAGAAACTAACTACTCCTAAAGATAGAAAGAGGAAAGCTATCTGCCCCGGAGCAGATCCCCAAAGAACATAGAAAGCCCCCAAACATGTAATGGCGGTTAGACAAGAAGAAATACTGACACAGACAGAAAATAGTATGAGCAAACGTTGGGGCCCAAACTACCTAAATAGAAAAGGATAGGAAGGGCACTTACTGCAATCCCAAAAAACCCTGAAAAGCACCAACTCTACTAATTTCAAAAACACCTGAGATCACACGACCTCTACCACCTAAATTAGTTCTCTGGTGTAACAAAATCAAAACAGCAGCCACTGAAAAAACTGGAAAAAGCAAATGTACAAACATCAGTGGCTGAACTAAACTGAGAGGGCAAAAGCCCCCGGATGGGACCCTGAAGGCCCCCCACAGAAGTGCAGGACAAAATGCAAAAATCAAGCACAAAAAGAAGAAAATGTCTTATCTGTTAGCAGGAGATGCAGACACGACACAGCAGGCTACAAAGGAAACAGGAATCAAGGATTGAGACCAGAACAATTGATCACCGGCAACCCTGATGGGAAGGCGACTCCCTTATATAAGACCAGTCAGTAATACCTGATTCCCAATCCTCACAACCTTCACTGGACAGTCCAGTACCCCTTGTAACCACCAGAGGGAGCCTCTGCTCAGAACTCATTTCAAGTCCATTCACAACAGTACCCCCCCTTGAGGAGGGGTCACCGAACCCTCACTTGAGCAACCAGGTCGGTCAGGATGAGTTCTATGATACGCACGGATGAGTCTCCTAGCATGGATGTCCGAAGCAAACACCCAAGAATTGTCTTCCTGACCATAACCTCTCCACTTAACCAAATACTGGAGTTTCCGTCTAGAAAAACGAGAATTCAATATTTTCTCAACCACAAACTCCATATTGCCCTCAACCAGAACAGGGTCAGGAGGCAAAGCAGTAGGAACCACTGGCTCAACAAACCTCTTCAACAAGGACTTGTGGAACACGTTATGGATCTTAAATGTCCCTGGAAGAAGCAAACAAAAAGAAACAGGATTAAGAATCTCCATGATCTTATAAGGTCCAATGAACCTAGGCTTAAATTTAGGAGATGCCACTCTCATAGGAATATTTTTTAAGGACAACCAGACCAAGTCCCCCACTTCAAACCGAGGACCATCAGTCCTATGCCGGTTAGCAAACCGCTGGGCCCTCTCCTGAGAGAGGGACAACCTCTCCACTACCTGGTCCCAAATCTGTTGCATACGCTCCACAACAGAGTCAACACCTGGACAGACAGAAGCCTCCGTCTGTCCTGAAGAAAATCGAGGGTGAATTACAGAAAAATGGAGACATCAAAGTGGCAGAGCTAGCCCTATTATTAAGAGCAAACTCAGCCAAAGGCAAAAAAAGAGACCCAGTCATCCTGATCAGCAGACACAAAGCATCTTAGATAAGTCTCCAATGTCTGGTTTGTTCTCTCAGTTTGACCATTGGTCTGAGGATGAAACGCCGAGGAGAAAGACAATTGAACACCAAGTTTAGAACAAAAGGTTCTCCAAAATCTGGAAACAAACTGGACTCCTCTGTCAGACACAATGTTCTCAGGAATGCCGTGTAAACGAACCACGTGCTGAAGGAACAAAGGCACCAATTCAGAGGAGGAAGGCAACTTAGGTAATGGCACAAGATGTATCATCTTGGAAAACCTATCACAAATCACCCAGATTACGGTCATTCTCTGAGAAACGGGAAGGTCGGAAATGAAATCCATAGAGATATGGGTCCATGGTCTCTTGGGCACAGGCAATGGCATCAACAAACCACTAGAGCGAGAGCAAGGCTTGGAGCGAGAGCAAGTCCCGCAGGACTGCACAAATTCCCTGACATCACGAGACAAGGTAGGCCACTAAAAGGACCGACTAACCAAGTCTCTGGTACCAAAAATTCCGGGATGACCGGCCAACGCGGAACAATGAATCTCAGACATCACACTCTTTTTCCGCTGGTCCGGGACAAACAATTTCCCAACAGGGCAGCGCTCGGGCCTATCCTCCTGACACCCCTCCAGAGCCAGTCTCAAATTGGGCGAGATGGCGGAAAGAACTGCACCTTCTTTCAAAATAACAGAAGGATCAGATAACTCAGGAGAGTCCGCAAGGAAACTCCTCGAGAGGGCATCCGCCTTAACATTCTTAGTGCCAGGAAGAAAGGAAACCACAAAATTAAAACGTGTGAAAAACAAGGCCCACCTGGCCTGTCTAGGATTAAGTCGCTTGGCAGATTCCAGATAAACCAGATTCTTATGGTCCGTAAGGACCACCACCTGATGTTTGGCTCCCTCCAGCCAATGTCTCCACTCTTCAAAAGCCCACTTCATGGCCAATAACTCCCGATTACCCACGTCATAATTACGTTCAGTAGGAGAAAATTTTCGAGAGAAAAAGGCACAAGGGTTACTTTTAGAGGTCTCTGGATCTCTTTGGGACAAAACGGCACCTGCCCCAATTTCAGAGGCATCAACCTCCATCTGAAATGGCAGAGAAACATCAGGCTGCCGTAGAACAGGAGCAGAAGTGAATCTCTGCTTAAGTTCCTGAAATGCAGAGACTGCCTCAGGAGGCCAATTCACCACATCAGAACCCTTTTTGGTCAAATCAGTTAATGGTTTAACAATAACCGAGAAATTACCAATAAATTTACGATTAAAATTGGCAAAACCCAAAAATCTTTAAAGAGCCTTTAATGAAGTAGGTTGGACCCAATCACAGATGGCCTGAGCCTTGACCGGGTCCATTTCAATAACAGATGGGGACAAAATGAATCCCAAAAATGAGATCCTCTGTACGCCAAAAAGACACTTTGATCCCTTCACATACAGAGCATTCTCTCTCAAAATCTGGAATACAGTTCGAACATGTTTCACATGAGAGTCCCAGTCATTGGAAAAAATCAAGATATCATCCAAATAAACAATCAGAAATTTATCCACAAAATCCCTGAAAATGTCATTCATGAAGGACTGGAAGACAGAAGGAGCATTAGTGAGCCCAAAGGGCATCACAAGGTACTCAAAATGCCCCTCAGGGGTATTAAATGCCGTCTTCCATTCATCCCCGTGCTTAATGCGAATAAGGTTATATGCCCCCCTGAGGTCAAGCTTGGTAAACCAAGTAGCGTTTTTCACCCTGGAAAACAGGTCAGAAATCAAGGGTAACGGATATTGATATTTCACAGTAATATTGTTCAAAAGACGATAATCAATACACGGCCTTAATGAACCATCCTTTTTGGCCACAAAGAAAAAACCGGCACCTAAGGGTGAAGAGGATGGTCTGATATGACCCTTCTCCAATGACTCCTTGATATAAGACTGCATAGCGTCATGTTCAGGTACAGACAAGTTAAAAAGGCGACCTTTAGGGAATTTACTACCAGGCACTAATTCAATTAGTCAGTCATAGCTCCTATGGGGAGGCAAGGATGCAGATTTACTTTCGTTAAACACATCAGAAAAATCAATCAAAAAGTCAGGAACATCCTGAGCCTGGGGGGAGGCAGAAAAAACAGGAGTGTTGGTATTAACAGATTGGCAGCCCCAACTGGTTACAGACACAGATTTCCAATCCAAAACAGGATTATGAGACTGTAACCAAGGGAAACCCAGTACGATAATGTCATGCAGATTATACAGAACCAAAAATTTGCATCTCTCATGATCAGGTTCAACCCTCATTATCACCTGAGTAGAGAACTGAGGTTTATTCTCAGCCAAAGGGGTAGAATCGATCCCCAGTAGGGGAATAGACTTCCGTAGGGGTATCAAGGGAAACCCACAACGTTTAGCAAAATCAAAATCCATCAGGTTAATAGCTGCTCCCGAATCAACGAAAGCCTGAGCAGAAAATGAGGACAGAGAGCATATCAGAGTAACAGTTAATAAAAACTTAGTCTGAACACTACCCAAGACAACTGAGCATGCAAAACGTCTTCCCCACTTAGGGCAGACTGAAATAGCATGAGAGGCATCACCACAGTAGAAACATAACCCATTGCGCTTTCGAAACTCATGACGCTGTGCCCCAGAAACCACTCTATCACACTGCATGGATTCAGAAGCAGGTTCACAAGGCAACACTATTCCACGCATACTTCTCCGCTCACGCAAACGTCTGTCAATTTGAATCGCTAATGACATAGAATCATTGAGACCAGAGGGGACAGGGAATCCCACCATAACATCCTTTACATTATCTGACAGACCCTTCCGAAAAAGGGCTGCCAAAGCGTCGTCATTCCATTTGGTCAGGACTGCCCACCTACGGAATCTCTGACAGTATAACTCAGCGTCATCAAGCCCCTGATTTAATGCCAACAAGGCTTTTTCAGCTTGATCAGTGACATTAGGCTCATTGTACAATAACCCCAAGGCCTGAAAAAATGCATCAACATCACTCAAAACAGGATCCCCAGGTGTCAGGGAAAAAGCCCAATCCTGAGGATCGCCGCGCAGGAGAGAGATGACAATTTGAACCTGCTGCGCTGCGTTCCCTGAGATTTTAAGGCAAAAAACAATTTACAATTATTTTTGAAATTCAGAAACTTGGCTCGATCCCCCAAAAACAAATCTGGCATGGGAATCCTAGGTTCCACAACAGGCAACCTAGCAAGATAGGTAGCAATACTCCGAACCTCAGTGGCAAGCTGATCCACACGGCCAGACAACTGTGCAAACTCCATTGAGAGAAAAAATCCTCCCCAGCACCCAGAGATACAGAGGGAAAAAAAAAATGCAACAAACAGAAAAATATCTCTGACAACTCTGACAACCCCTTTTCTTTCACAATATTTTTCCCTTCTGTGAGTACCATACAATTCTCAATTTTTAGGCCGGTGATACTGTTATGTTTCGGTAGCTGAGGAGTGCAGGTAAAAAAGGCAATACACCAGAGCAGTTGGAATCTATGAGATTGCAGTACCCTGACTAACCACCACAACTAGAGGCAGCCGTGGAGCGTTCCTACGTTGGTTCTAGACGCCTCGTCACAGCCTGAGAGGTTAACTACACCTAAAGATAGAAAGAGGAAAGCTATCTGCCCCGGAGCAGATCCCCAAAGAACATAGAAAGCCCCCAAACATGTAATGGCGGTTAGACAAGAAGAAATACTGACACAGACAGAAAATAGTATGAGCAAACGTTGGGGCCCAAACTACCTAAATAGAAAAGGATAGGAAGGGCACTTACTGCAATCCCAAAAAACCCTGAAAAGCACCAACTCTACTAATTTCAAAAACACCTGAGATCACACGACCTCTACCACCTAAATTAGTTCTCTGGTGTAACAAAATCAAAACAGCAGCCACTGAAAAAACTGGAAAAAGCAAATGTACAAACATCAGTGGCTGAACTAAACTGAGAGGGCAAAAGCCCCCGGAGGGGTCCCTGAAGGCCCCCCACAGAAGTGCAGGACAAAATGCAAAAATCAAGCACAAAAGCAAAAAGAAGAAAATGTCTTATCTGTTAGCAGGAGATGCAGACACGACACAGCAGGCTACAAAGGAAACAGGAATCAAGGATTGAGACCAGAACAATTGATCACCGGCAACCCTGATGGGAAGGCGACTACCTTATATAAGACCAGTCAGTAACACCTGATTCCCAATCCTCACAACCTTCACTGGACAGTCCAGTACCGCTTGTAACCACCAGAGGGAGCCTCTGCTCAGAACTCATTTCAAGTCCATTCACAACACTCAAGTGGACAATCTCCACTTGACGGCCTTGAATTTGAAAGGCAGATTCTAAGATCAAAGGGGTTCTCGGAAGAATTAATTGACACACTCCTGCAGAGCAGGAAACAGTCTACTACTAAAATTTACACTAAAGTCTGGAAAAAATTCTTACAATTCCATACAACCTCTGATTCTACGGAAGTTACGATACGGCCCATCTTAGAATTTTTACAAAGGGTAAAATATCTGGGTTTATCTGTAAACACATTAAAAGTCCAGGTGTCTGCATTAAGGGCCCTCTATGGACATAACATTGCGGGGAATAAATGATTCATCACGGCTTGTAAACGGATTAGTCCGGTTCACATACCCAGAGTTCCTCCCTGGGATCTGAACCTAGTCCTGGACGCTCTAGCAAAACCACCTTTTGAGCCAGTAGATACAGTGTCCCTAAAGTAACTATCACATAAAATGGCCCTCTTGGTAGAACTAACATCGGCTAGAAGAGTCAGTGACATTCAAGCTCTATCTATAGATCCACCCTTTTTATTAACATTCCAGGATAGATTGATTCTAAAACCAGATCCCTCATACCTTCCCAAGGTGGCAGGGAAATTTCATAGGTCACAAGAAATACTTCTTCCCACTTTCTTAAGTGTTCCCTCCACTCCTGAAGAACACAAATATCACACCCTGGATGTCAGGCAAATAGTATTAGAATACATTGAAAGGACGAGGAGTTGGAGGAGGTGTAGGGCTTTGTTTATATCCTTCCAGGGCCACAAGAAGGGGTATGGAATCTCGAAGGGCACCCTATCCCAGTGGATCAGGGACACTATCCAGCTGGCTTACTCCACGAAAAATGAAAACCTTCTGGAGGGCATTAGAGCACATTCTACTAGAGCTATGGCATCTTCCTGGGCCGAAAGGGGAGACGTTCAAATTGAAGCCATATGTAAGGCAGCAACGTGGTCAGCTCCTTCTACCTTCTATAGTCACTATAGACTTGACCTCTCGTCGGCTTCTGACTTGATCTTTGGTAGGACTGTCCTCAGCACGGTGGTCCCCCCCCAGGTGATTGTCTCTGGAAATCTCTCCGGGTGGGTGCTGTTGTGGCGAAGGGTAAAAAGCCAGATTACTTACCGGTAATTCTCTTTTAGTGAGTCCATTAAAATATTACGTATTTGATAAGTTGCTTTTCTAGAAGTAAATAAGTTTGAAAAAATAATAATAATACTATTGGACTAATGTTTGGCAGTCCTCCTGGTACTCTGAAATCCAACTGAGGAGGAGAGGCGGACCGCCCCCCTTTTATCTTCTGTAGGTTTCCTGTACCTTTTGGGGCGGATCCCTCTCTCCGTTGGGTGCTGTCGTGGACTCACTAAAAGAGCATTACCGGTAAGTAATCCGGCTTTTTGTGCCCTGCTGTGAGAATCAGCAGGCACCTTAACCCCCTTAACAGTCCGTCATGGCTGGGTGTCAGTTCTGGCACCAGGACGGACTGTGCACGCCATGCCTTTGAACTACCACTGCGTGTAAACACGCAGTGGTAGTTCAGTGCCGACAGCTGTCTATCACAGCTGACAGGCACGGCAAGAGGTGCGGGGACCCTTGCAGTCGGTCCCCGCACCCACAGCGCTGTGATTGGTCAGTCAATCTGACTGACCAAACAGCAGCGATCGGGCAGGAGAGGCTGAAATCTCAGCTTCTCCTGCCCGATCAGTGCAGGAGCTCAGCGCTGCTATGGCCGAGCTTCCTGCACTGACAGCCGGAAGCGGCGTCTGCTCTGCCCCTGGCTGTTAACTCCCTGACTGCTGTGATCGAGCGCCATCGCAGCGTTCATGGGGGAGGCAGATTGTCGGGAGCTCCCTCTTCCTCAGATCGGCGTCCCCGCAATGTAATTGCAGGGCCCGATCTCTGCCTTGATGACCCATGGTTGTCATGACAACCTCCTGCTCATCCAGCTGCGGAAAGCCGCTGTGACCATGCTCACAACATGGTCACAGCAGCTTTCTCCATTGTTATAATGCATTGCAATGCTAGAGCATTGCAATGGATTATACCTGCACTCAAAAGTGAAAAAGTGAAAGTCCCATAAAGGGACAAGGTAAAAAAAACATTTTTAAAAAAAATATTAAAAATAATAAAAAAAAAAAATTCCCCTAATAAATACACATTTTTATGTAAAAAAAAAAAAATACACATATTTGGTATTGCCGTGTCCGTAAAAATCCCATCTATAAAAGCGTAACCCTAGTTAACCCCTTCAGTGAAAGCCGTAAAAAAAACACAAAGTAGTAAATTATACTTTTTCCAACCGGTATCATCATAATACGCGATCAAAAAGACGGATGTAACTAAACATGGTACCGCTGAAAACATCATCTTGTCCCGCAAAAAACAAGCCGCTATACAGCATCATCAGCGAAAAAATAAAAAAGTTATAGCTCGCAGAATAAAGCGATGCAAAATAATTATTTTTTCTATAAAAGTTTTTATTGTGTAAAAAAACGCCAAAACATAAAAAAAGATATAAATGAGGTATCGTTGTAATCGTAGTTACCCGAAGAATAAAGCTGCCAATTTTACCACACGTGGAACGAAGGGAAAAAAAAAACAATTTCTGAATTGCTGGTTTTTGTTCATTCTGCTTCCCCAAAAATCGGAATAGAAAGCGATCAAAAAACGTTATGTGCCCGAATATGGTACCAATAAAAACGTCAGCTCGTGCCGCAAAAAAAATACGGCGATGCAAAAATTTCTTACAAAAAATTCTTACAATAAAAGCGTCTTTTAGTGTGCAACAGAAGCTAAACATGAAAAAAGGATGTAAATTTTTGGTATCGCTGTAATCGCACCAACCTGAAGAATAAAGTCACCTAATCACTAATACCGCATGAGGAACGGCGTAAAAATAAAACCAATTCTTCACCTTTTGTGTATTTGTTCATTCTGCCTCCCAAAGATCGCAGTAAGGCGATCACAGTGGTTCCGCCCCCCACATTTGGGGTATCAGCGTACTCAGGACAAATTTCACATCAACTTTTGGGGTCCTATTTCTCCTGTTACCCTTATAAAAATAAAAATTTGGGGGCAAAAAGATAATTTTTGTGGAAAAAAATATGATTTTTTTTATTTTCACGGCTCTGCGTTATAAACTTCTGTGAAGCACTTGGGGTTCAAAGTGCTCACCACACATCTAGATAAATTCCAAACGAGGTCTAGTTTCCAAAATGGGGTCACTTGTGGGGGGTTTCTACTGTTTAGGCACATCAGGGGCTCTCCAAACGCGACATGACACCCGCAGACCATTCCATCAAAGTCTGCATTCGAAAACGGTGCTCTTTCCCTTCCAAGCTCTGCCATGCGCCCAAATAATGTTTTACCCCCATATATGGGGTATCAGCATACTCAGGACAAATTGCACAATAACTTTTGGGGTCCTGTTACCCTTTGGAAAATAAAAATTGGGGGTGAAAGATCATTTTTGTGGAAAAGATATGATTTTTTAATTTTACGGCTCTACGTTATAACCTTCTGTGAAGCCCTTGGGGATTCAAAGTGCTCACCACACATCTAGATAAGTTCCTTGGGGGTCTAGTTTCCAAAATGTGGTCACTTGTGGGGGGTTTCCACTGTTTAGGCACATCAGGGACTCTCCAAATGCGACATGGCGTCCAATCTCAATTTTAGCCAAAAAAGTCAAATGGCGCTGCTTCCCTTCCGAGCTCTGCCATGCGCCCAAATAGTGGTTTACCCCCACATATGGGGTATCAGCATACTCAGGACAAATTGCACAATATCTTTTGGGGTCCTGTTACCCTTAGGAAAATAAAAATTGGAGGTGAAAAGATCATTTTTGTGGAAAAAATATGATTTTTTTTAATTTTACGGCTCTGCATTATAACCTTCTGTGAAGACCTTGGGGGTTCAAAGTGCTCACCACACATTTAGATAAGTTACTTGGGGGGTCTAGTTTCGAAAATGGGGTCAATTATGGGGGTTTCCACTGTTTAGGCACATTAGGGGCTCTCAAAACGCAACATGGTGTCCGCTCTCGATTCCAGCCAATTTGACATTCAAAATCTCATATGATGCTACTTCCCTTCTGAGCACTGCCGTGCGCCTAAAGATTGGTCTTCCTCCACATATGGGGTATCGGTGTACTCAGGAGAAATTGTACAACAAATATTGTGGTTCATTTTCTCCTGATACCCTTGACAAAATTTTAAAAATTGTGTCGAAAGAAAAATTTTGGGGAAAAAAAGTTAATGTTCATTTTTTCCTTCCACATTGCTTCAATTCTTGTGAAGTACCTAAAGGGTTAATAAACTTCTTGAATGTGGTTTTGAACACCTTGCGGGGTGCAGTTTTTAGAATGGTGTCACTTTTGTTTTTTTTCTGTCATATAGACCCCTCAAAGTCACTTCAAATGTGAGGTGGTCCCTAAAAAAATGGTTTTGTAAATTTTGTTGTAAAAATGAGAAATCGCTGGTTAACTTTTAACACTTATAACTTCCTAACAAAAAAAGATTTTGTTTTCAAAATTGTGATGATGTAAAGTAGACATGTGGGAAATGTTATTTATTACCGTATATACTCGTGTATAAGCCGACCCGTGTATAAGCCGACCCCCCTAATTTTGCCACAAAAAACTGGGAAAACTTATTGACTCGTGTATAAGCCGGGAGTATAAACTGCCCTCCTGCTCTGTGCTGCCCCCGTCCTGCTCCTTGCTCCCCCATCCAGCTCTGTGCTCCCCCATTCTCCTCTGTACTCCCCCCTCCTGCTCCGTCCTCCGCTGTGCTCCCCCATTCCTTCTCCGTCCTCCTGTGCCCCCCCGTCCTGCTCCGTGCTCCTCTGTGCCCTCCATCCTCTCCCCCCGTCCTGCTCCGTGCTCCTCTGTGCCCTCCATCCTCCCACCGTCCTGCTCCGTGCTCATTGTCCTCCATGCTTCCCCCGTCCCCCCCGTCCTCCTCCATGCTTCCCTCGTCCTCCGTTCTCACCCCCGTCCTTCTCCATGCTTCCCCCGTCCACCGTTCTCCCCCCCGTCCTCCTCCATGCTTCCCCCGTCCACCGTTCTCCCCCCCGTCCTCCATGCTTCCCCCGTCCTCCGTTCTCCCCCCGTCTTCCTCCATGCTTCCCTGTCCACCGTTCTCCCCCCCCCCCCCCGTCCTGCTCCGTGCTCCTTGTCCTCTCCCCCATCATACTCACCCCTCCCCGTGCCATCGCTGAACGTCCCTGCAATCCTGCATTCTCCCCGGCTTCCTGCAGCTCTCCAGCGCTGAGCGGTGACGAAATACCGCTCATTAAGGCCATGAAGAACGTTCTTTACAGACATTTTCCCCACAAGTGGTACAATATCGCCCAGTTTTCCTCTCTAAGTTTCTGGGAGAAATTAAAGAACGCTTTGGTTTTCTTTCTCCTGGCCCTGGAATATCCTGAGATTGAACGCCACACCGTTTCATTGTTTCTTTAGTTTGCTTTGTCAAGAATTTCATGTTGCTTCGCTCCATCATGTGAGGCATTAAAAGTTCATGACAAAGGTCCTTCAAGAATAGGCGTCTCCTGTCCTTCCTCCTTGCATGGAACTCTGGGTGAGTTTCTGTCTATATAATGAATGAATTCAGGGCTGCTACATCAAGCATATTTGAAAAAATTACTACAGGCCAACTTCTTGTTTGCCTTTTGCACAAATATTCTCCCACCATTTCATCCATTTTGTCTACACCTCCTTTAGTTTTATTGTAATGCAGGATGATTTCTGGTTTCAATTTCCTGTCATTGCTGTCAATACTGCAATCATGATGCATGGGGCTGAGTAATATAACGGATTTCCCCTTCTTCGCTTTGTAAGTTACCGGTGTCGCTTTGTTGTTGAAACCAAAGACGCTCTCATGAAGTGCTTGCTGTGGATTGTGTTTCATTGCTTGAGGAATTTCTCGTCGGTTTGGCTTCATAGTACCAACAAGTGTAACAGCTTTTTCAAGCAGAAAATTGCCCAGTGCAACATTGGTAAAATAATTGTCCATGGTAATGTTTCTGCCTGAGTTGTATATAGATCCAGAAAGTGTTTTCACAATCTCAGACCCTAGATCTTTCTGTACTGGTGCATCAACTTCTTTTCCACAGTAGATAAGCCCATTTATGCCATAATAATTTGCAGTATCGCACATCCAGAATATTTTTATTCCGTGCTTGGCTGGTTTACTGGGCATGCATTGTATGAACTTGCAACGTCCTCTGAAGGGTACAAGTTGCTCATTTACTGTAACATTAGTACTAGGATTGTAAAGTTTGGTGCAATTTTTGATAAATATGTTCCAGATATAACTGATAGGGGTTAATTTGTCTGTTTGGAACCTCGCTGCACAAGTTCGCTTACCATCAAATTGAATGTTTCTTCTAATTTCCTCATATCTGTCCACTGCCATTGTCTCTTTATAGTGTGGATCAGAACATGGGTCCAGAAGTAATTCTCTGATTGGAACATCATACGATTTTTGACTCCCTGCCAGCAGTAAAAGTCCAATATATGCATAAAGTTCCTCTTTTGAGATATTTTTCCAGGACTTATTTTTTGCAGAAGCGATACGCCTTCCTTCTAGGTTTGAACATAAAAGGACCTCTTCTGCAATATTGTCTGGAAAAAAAGTACAGAATATGTCTTTAGGGGAAAATACCTGGGACTTCCCACAGCTCCTTGAGCATGTCTCACAATATTATGTATTGGAGTACGTCCGACTAGAGAAGGATCACTGTCTCAAAAAACATTTATTTTGGATGTTCTACTTATCACTTATTCAGGATAAAAGGCCCCCGTTCCGTACAGATGTGGTTTTCCCAAAAAAAGCATTATTACATCAAAATGCCTATCAAAAAAATTATATGAACAACTGGATATTACCAACACCGACATACTTGAGGAATACGTAGAGTTTCAAAATTGTAACTAAAGTAATTTTGCAGATAATAGCAAAAAAGTAAGCACCGGGGCCTAAAAGGCCCCCAATACGCATTGTAGGGTTAAAGATAAGACGTATCCAGGGTTGGCAAGTACTTACCATTCTAGACATATGGATGCGTCAAAAGTCGTGAACGGGTTAAACTTATACACCTCTCATCAGTGCGATCATACAAAAAACAAGTCTCTGATGGCTCCGGCGACGCATTGTGCTACTGTAGTGCCGTGTATCATCACTGCCTGTCAGTGTAATACTAACGGCCCCATAGACGTGAGATAAGTGTTGGATGAACGGTCATTTAGCAGACGGCTATCTCTCCCGACTCCCCCATACACACAAATATTCCAGCTTTCCTGTACTCTGTATGAGAGAGTCGCCTCCAGACTCCTCTAGAGGAGGATTATCTACAGGAAGAACAAACGGATTATCCTCTGAAATTTAGGATGCCAGATCCTTCTCTGCTCTGACATCACCTGTCTGTAGGCCCCAAATACATTATATAGTCACCCAACCCCCCCGAAATCAGTACTTTCATGTAACTTTAGTCTAATGTGTATGGGGGCGATAAAAGGTAACTTATTGGACGCTGCCTCTGGCCTGGCCTAATAGACCTTCGTACATTGCAGGCCCAGACACCATTATTAGGCATGTAGGTAACATAGTAACTAGGCCGCCCCATGCTATCGATTACTTGGGGGCGGAGGGGCATTCAGCCGGACTCTGTCACACCTTCTTAGATGCCATGTTTGCTTTTCCCAGCAGCAAGTGGTAAAACTGCCAGGGTTTTTGTTGCAGCCGCACCTGTGTCGTCCCCTTATGTTCTGGGCCCAAAAGAGTTAATTGAAAAAAACAAAAAAAATAACAATGTGTCTTCTGCTTTTTTTTTGTAGTTATTATTGAAGCCAATTTTCTTTTAAAATATTAATTTTTTTTTTTTCTGGTGTTTTTCCTGCAATATAGGAAACCCTAAGGCCAGAAATAAACCCCATAAATCTCTGTACATGGAGACTTTGGGATCAGATAATTTCTGTCCGCTGAGTTTGTAGAAACAAAAAATCTTTTCTAAAAGCTTCAAACTTCTGTGTGTGAATCAGACCTGAGATCTAACGTGATAGAAGATTACAGTGCGGGGAAGACGGGAAACATTCATATAGACGCCGGTGGTGATGGAGTCAATGACGACTCTGGACAAATATGTTTCTAGAGCCGTAGTAGAAGATGAAGATGTCGTCCTCATCATGAAGTAGTTATTTCTCCTGTCACGTGTAATGAATATCTCCTGCAGTATTACTAATGCTGATTCCAGTGTCGGTAAATGAGAGGCGAATTAGCGTTATGGAAGATGAGTCTATGAGGAACGTATTCAGCTGCCGACTCCGAGGAAGAAACTGCTTGTTGTCTGTGGCCTAAATATATAGGTTTTAATTACTATATGTAAAGAAGAAAACTACCGTATTTTTGGACTAAAAGAAGCACCCCAAATTTTCAAAAGGAAAATAGGGGAAAAAAAAATGCGTCAAATGGGGGTCTGCCTTACAGTCCGAATTTAGCTTAGGTGGGCGGGGATTGGCATAGGTGGAGGAGTGGTCAAATGGATTGTTCGGTGGTCTAGGCTGGTGCGGCAGCGGTGCTTTGTGCTGTGGCCGGCGGTGCTCTGTGCTGTGGCCAGCGTTGGTGCTCCCACCTGCGGCCGACGTTGGAGCTCTGTGCTGTGGCGGCGGGACTCCACCGGCATTTTGTCAAAGCCCGGAGGCCCCCGCAGCTCCACTGCTGCAATGCAGTGGCCTCCGGGAAAATTGTCGCTGGGGGGGCAGCGTATGCTCAGATTCTGATCTCGGCAACAAGATCTCGTCTCCAGATCTCGGGCATGCACCAACCCCAGTGGCCATTTTCCCGGAGGCCACTGCCATGCAGCAATGGAGCTGCGGGGGCCTCCGGGCTTTGACAAAATGATGGCGGAGCCCCGCGGCGCCAGCACAGAGCCCCGCCGCCGCATTTGTAAGTATATTCCGACTATAAGACGCACCCCCATTTTCCTACAAACTTTTGGGGGAAAAGTGCGTCTTATAGTCTGAAAAATATGGTAAATACTGTAAAATAATAAATCTCCTCATATGTTTCCCTTATTATCTCCAGCAAGTGTATTATTACACAGGATTTTTATGATGTTACATTGGCTCATCTTCTTATTCAGGTCTCTACAATATCGGATCCTCTCAGTGAAGATCTTCTATAGAAGAGAATTTTCTTGATTTACCCATCACAGATGGATATGGACAGAGACAAGATGGCGGAGAGGATATTACACCTCACCCTAGAGATCCTCTTCCGGCTTACTGGAGAGGTGAGACATTCTGATGACATCACATTACATCATTCTTTTCTATGGAAATATCAGATGGACAGAACTGGAGAGGTGAGGACTCTGGAAATGTCTGTAGTGAGATGTATTAATGTGTTTCTCCATAACCAGGATTACACAGTAGTGAAGAAGACCTCTAGTGAGCGCTGTCAGGACCCTGTGTCTGAGGGATGGGGAAGACCCCTGAGCCCAATCACGGGGCCTCCACCTCACCTCCTGATGCATGAGGACATCAATAACCAGAAGATCCTAGAACTCACCTACAAGATGATTGAGCTGCTGACTGGAGAGGTGACACTGCTGGGAATGCTGGGAAATTATACAATGACGATATGAAGGAATCGTTGATGGTATCATTGTATGTGTCAGGTTCCTATAAGATGTCAGGATGTCGCTGTCTATTTCTCCATGGAGGAGTGGGAGTATTTAGAAGGACACAAAGATCTGTACAAGGACGTCAAGATGGAGGTTCCCCAGCCCCTCACATCACCAGGTAATAGACAGCACTAAATACACACGGCCTATAATTATCTGTATGTAAAGAATGAATTCAGTGCCTGTATGTGTTTCCTCCAGATCTATCCAGTAAGAGGACAACACCAGAGAGATGTCCCCGTCCTCTTCTTCCACAGGACTATAAACAAGAAGATCCCAATGTTCCTCAGGATCATCAGGTAGATGGAGAGAAGGTGTCGTGAGATCTCCCCTATGATGTGTAGACGGCTGTGAAGGTCTTGTGCTCAGTCTTGTTTTATCCACCAGTATTATATGTTTTATACTTGTGTCATGAGAACGGTGGAGATGGCAGGATTAGAGCTGATCATAGATGTGACTTCTCCATCTGTGACTTTTACATTATTTGTTTCAGGAAGAAGATCTGACCTATATTATTAGTACCGGGGAATATGTGAGGGGTGATGAGCGGTGTAAACAGGAGATTCCTACATATGACTACCCAGGTGAGTAGTAACCGCTAAATGCAGAGAAGTCACAGATTCTTCTCGGTCACCGGCTGTGGCTGCTTTATCGGTGGCGTAGTGCGGCCGTATCACAATTGTGTGATCACCATTTTGCCTATTGACCATAACATTCTCCTCCACCCAAAACTGTTCAAATGACTTTAGGCATTGAAAGCCCTTTTCTATATAACTTACAACCTGGAGGATCCACCTCCCCCCTGGGATTAGAAGATGCTGATCATTACCTGCCCAGATCTGTAAACTACAAAGCCAAATGACAGCGTACGTAGAATATGCTGACAAGTTAGAAAATCACTCGAAGAAAAATGTTATGATGGGCCTGTAAGAGAAAGTGGAGGGTAATGATGCTGTTGGCTTCCTAGACCCCTGATATCTTATTGGATGAATCTACCTTCTCTCCCTTCTGTGCTGCTGAATGTCTCATATTGTCCCTACAAGACCAGGTCCAGTCTTTCTTGCCAAACTTCGCTTTTATGATCGACAACATTAAATGTGCAGTGAGGCCAAGTGTGAATTTCTGTACAGTAACAACAGAGTTTCCCTTTATCCTGACTTTTCAATTAAAAAAGCGACTTACTTTAACCCCTTAATAATCAGAGTTTTTTTTTTTTTCGTTTTTCGCTCCCCTCTTTCCAGAGCCATAACTTTTTTATTTTTCCATCAATATGGCCATGTGAGGGTTTATTTTTTATGGAACGAATTGTACTTTTGAACGACACTACCAGTTTTACCATGTCGTGTACTCGAAAATGGGAAAAAAATTCTAAGTGCTGTGAAATTGCAAAAAAAAGTGCAGTCCCACGCTTGTTTTTTGTTTGGCTTTTTTGCTAGGTTCACTAAATGCTAAAACTGACCTGCCATTATGATTCTCCAGGTCATTACGAGCTCATAGACACTAATCATGTCTAGGTTCTCTTTTATCTAAATGGTGAAAAAAAATTGCTAAGTTTGCTAAAAAAAAAAAAAAAATAACATTTTCCGAGACCCGTAGTGTCTCCATTTTTCGTGATCTTGGGTTGGGTGAGGGCTTATTTTTTGCGTGTCGAGCTGATGTTTTTAATGATACAACTTTTGTGCAGATACGTTCTTTTGATCGCCCGTTATTGCATTTTAATGGAGTGTCGCGGCGACCTGTTTAGTGATCAGGTTAATCCTTTTTTTTTATTGATAGATCGGGCGATTCCGCTCGCGCCTATTGCGGGCTCATGTCAGCTGTTCAAACCCGACTTTGAGGTGGGTTCACCGCCGGAATCCACCTCAAAGCGGGGGATAGTGCCAGCTGACGTACTATTCCGTCAGCTGGCAGTAAGGGGTTAAACAGAATAAACGTGCCATGATATATCTCTAAGCTGTGCGGCTGATGGCTGTAATATACATTTATTCACACCTGCAGGAGATGTGTTGGCATGGCTCCAGCCCTGGTTTCATGGATTCATTCCACATCATCAATTATATTATGCTTTTGATCTAAGGAATTCAGATTACTGCACAATCTCTCCTGAAATATGGGCACTAATACCTTCTCCACTCTTCTGATCACGACACATAGTACCTCCAATGGTCCACCATAAATCAGTGCAACTCCGGTTTAGCATTGTAGTTCTCCCCTCGTACATACGTTGTTGTTGGGGATGTAACTTTTTTTTATTCCATATCTTATTTTACAGGTTCATTCTGGATGATAGTTTGTAGTGGGATCCGCCTGCCTCACTTATGTGACTCTGTAACTCCTTGGTAGTCTTTATAAAAAGGTCTCCGTTCCCTCGGCTAATGCCCGAGATCTACATTTAAGACACCTCAGCTCTGCACTGTTATAAAAAGTTCTCTTTAAATGTCTAATATTTCCTCTTGAAACTCATCTGACAAAAAATATTGGCCCTTACGATAGTTTAGATGGTCAAGAGCCACCGAGCCCCATACTCTAATTACCCCAGAGAGATTTCACCACTAGTTACTCATTTTTTAACCCCTTTACCCCTGAGGGTGGTTTGCACGTTAATGACCGGGCCAATTTTTACAATTCTGACCACTGTCCCTTTATGAGGTTATAACTCTGGAACGCTTCAACAGATCTTCGCGATTCTGAGAACAGTTTCTCGTGACATATTGTACTTCATGTTAGTGGTAAAATTTCTTCCATATAACTTGCGTTTATTTATTAAAAAAATTGAAATATGGCGAAAATTTTGCAATTTTCAAACTTTGATTTTTTATGCCCTTAAAACAGAGAAATATGTCACACAAAATAGTTACTAAGTAACATTTCCCACATGTCTACTTTACATCAGCACAATTTTGGAAACATTTTTTTTTTGTTAGGAAGTTATAAGGGTTAAAAGCTGACCAGCGATCAATTTTACAACAAAATTTACAAAACCATTTTTTTAGGGACCACCTCACATTTGAAGTCACTTTGAGGGGTCTATATGGGAGAAAATGCCCAAAATTGACACCATTCTAAAAACTACACCCCTCAAGGTGCTCAATACCACAATCAACAAGTTTATTAACCCTTCAGGTGCTTCGCAGGAATTTTTGGAATGTTTAAAAAAAAATGAATTTAACTTTTTCACAAAATATTTTCATATTTACTTCAGATCCAATTATTTTTTATTTTACCAAGTGTAACAGGAGAAATTGGACCACAAAAGTTGTTGGGCCATTTGTCCTGAGTACACTGATACCCCATATGTGGGGGGGAACCACTGTTTGGGCACACCGCAGAGCTCGGAAGGAATTGAGCGCTGTTTGACTTTTTCAACGCAGAATTGGCTGGAATTGAGATCAGACGCCATGTCGCGTTTGGAGAGCCCCTGATGTGCCTAAACAGTGGAAACCCCTCAATTCTAACTCCAACCCTAACCCTAACACACCCCTAATCCCAACCCTAAACATAACCCTAACGGGAAAATGGAAATAAATACATTTTTACCCTTCGCCACGACAGCACCCACTGGAGAGAGGGATCCTCCCATAAGAACAGGAAACCTACAGAGATAAAAGAGGGCAGTCCGCCTCTCCTCCTCAGTTGGTTTCCTGTTCCTATATGAACCGCAGGATTTTCCCTACAGAAGAATACCTGGTCCTTGGAAGCAGCCTGTGCAGTCTCTGTGCGAACGGCATGGGCTCTGATCCAGAGGCATCGTCGGGGGAGTGCTGTATTCCGGCTCCCCCTTCGTCTGAATAGCAGCACCAGGAACGTCCGGATATGGCCGTCCCGACCCGCGTGGGAGAGCGGGGCCAGAGGAGAAGAGGAATCCTCCGTTCCCCTTCATGTGGCTTCAGCGCGGGCCCAGCTGCAGGGGCATCGCGCACATACAAGCGCCGCCGACACAGGAAATGGTAAGGGAGAACTTCTGGGTCACGCCGAAGGTTCCCAAGCTGGATGATGCGCGCGCGCAGTCCCAGGAGCATTGCGGGACCGCGCATAGCCAGATTCGCGCTCCTCTCCCCCCCAGCACCACTACAAAACTTCCGGTTTAGCCGGCAGAGAAAAAAAAGATGAAATGAGAGGAATAATGCAAGATGTGGCGCGGTCCCGGGAACCAGATACCGGGCCGCGTGCGCATAACCTATACTATACCTACCCTGGAAGGGGAGGGGCCATGGGCGGGTGGTATCGGAAGGCAGTGCAGAGGTGGGAGAGCAGACAAAAAGCCCTGCAATATGGACCCTGGCGTGCAAGCATGTCGTCCCCAAGGCAAGGAACGCATCTCCCGGCAGGTGATACTTCAGCAAACCTGTCTAAGGACCACTCTAACAGAGGTTCCTCAGACATAAGCCACAGAAGTCACGCCACAACACCTGTACCTCAGCCTTCTGATCTGGTACCTACAGCTTCACTGGGTGAGTGTACCATTCTCTGCCTATCAAGCTGACAACCCCTCTTTCTCTCGTTCTCTCACTCTCCTTGCTATGTTGTCCCTCGACTAAGAAAAAAGGGAAAACAAAAAATAAAGAATGTGCCCTTTGTAGACGCCCCCTACCTGACTCCTACTCCAAAAGGCTGTGCGAAGGATGTATCAACGAAACCATGCAGCAAGCTTCCGTGTCAACCACGGATATAAGAGCGATGATAAGGGAAGCGTTACAGGCCCTAACCCAGTCGGGTAATATACCTACCCGTAAAAAAACTAATTATTTCCAGCTCAGACACTGACGAGGATGAAGCTGTAATCTCCGATACCTCTGGAGCATCCACGTCCTCATCTTCTTCAGAGATAGAAGGACGTTCATGTTTTCCCTAGAAAGCATAGATAATTTGGTAAAATCTGTAAGAAACACCATGGGGTGCACAGAAATAAAAGGACCGCAAACGACACAGGAGATAATGTTTGCAGGTCTAGCTAACAGAAAGAGAAGAGCCTTTCCCGTAATTCCAGCCGTCAAGGCTTTAATTAAAAAAGAATGGGAAAAACAGGACCAAAGAGTTTATCTCCCTTCAGCCTCAAAAAGAAGGTACCCCTTCATTGATAAGGAATTATTGTCATGGTCTAAGGTCCCGAAGGTTGATGCAGCGGTCACCTCTACCTCAAAGCAGTCATCTTTACCGGTAGAGGATGCGGGAATATATTAAAAGATCCACTCGACCGCAAGCTTGATTCCTCGCTGAAAAGAGCTTGAGAGGCAGCTACCGGCACTTTTAAGCCAGCAGTGGCCAGCAATTGTACAGCCCGTTCTATGTTGGTTTGGATTGACCAACTCGACCAGCAGATAGACCAAAAAGTTTGCAGTGGCAAAATACGAGCTTCTATTCCCCTAATCCGAGGGGCGGGTGCATTTATAGCTGACGCCTCAGCAGACTCATTGCGTCTGGCAGCCAGGGCAGCAGGCTTACTTAATAACGCCAGACCTAGCATGTGGCTTAAAAGCTGGAAGGGGGACACGCAGTCCAAGGCAAAGCTCTGCGCTATCCCGTGTGAGGGTGAGTTTCTTCTCGGGAAGACCTTAGATGACATCCTCACAAAGGCGAAGGAAAGAAAAAGGGCTTCCCTAACCCCCCTCTTCCGTTTTATAGGATGGTGTTCAGGAGACGGCCGTTTGGGAAGAAGACCAGCGGAAAACCAAAATCGTTGGGTCACAAAGGAGGACAAAAATAAGGGTTCAATATTTAAAGGATCCTCCTTCCGGAAAAACAAATACTGAGGAACCAGTCCCTCCAGTGGGAGGAAGACTGAGGGTTTTTTCCAGGAATGGGAAAAAAATTACGGCCAGTTCTTGGGTCCTGGACATAATTAGACACGGGCTAAACATAGAATTCCATCATGTCCTCCTATTTACGATAGCATCTCTCAACTTGCCAATACAACAACAAGCCCTCGAAGTTGAGAATCTAAGCTTATTGGATAAAAATTTATTGATTCGTGTACACAAAGAACAGGAAGGGAAAGGGTTCTATTCCCCTCTCTTACTGGTCCCTAAGCCAGACGGCTCATTTAGGACAATCATCAATTTAAAAAAATTAAATACATTCATCCAAAATTATAGATTTAAGATGGAATCTATCAAATCTACAATTATGCTCCTCTTTCCCAACGGTACGATGGCCGGCTTAGATTTAAAAGAAGCTTATTATCATCTTCCCACCCATTACAGATATCAAAAATATCTCAGAGTGGCAGTCTACCTCAAGGGCATTGTACACCATTTCCAGTTCGTATAAAGGAGAACCAGGAGTCTTAGGTGATATCAGTAAAAAATCATATATTTATTTATTGAGAAAGCGGCGTGTAGCATCCGCGAAATGCGCGTCGGGGTGGACATGACCCTGGGATCTGTTCCCCTCCATCTCTCACCTTCTCCGGGTAAGCCTCCTACTATTTACAGTGCCTTTACGATTATTTAGAGACCAAAATCTCAATATGGGCTGCTTCTAGAGTTAGCTACTGGCTCTATGGTGGAGCTTATTGTTGTATTATATATGGAGGTTTCAGGTCCCTCCCTGTCTGTCTCACTTTTTGGTTTGCATGTATACTTTGACTGAGTAACTTTCCTGATGTTATCTAACTTTGTAATAAATATATGATTTTTTACTCACCGAAGACTCCTGGTTCTCCTTTATACTATCTATTTATGTGAGTTGGTGTTTTTCCTTTTTTTGCTTATGGGATCAAACACGGTTTTGTGTGATCGCTTGTTTTGTTTTTTGACGTTATGCAGCTGAATGTGTTTCTACCATTTCCAGTTCACAGCGATGCCATTTGGCCTTTCCATTGCACCACGGGTCTTCACGAAGGTGATGCTGGAAGTAATGGCCTTCCAACGGCAAAAGAACACCTTGATAATACCTTATCTTGATGACTTTTTAATAGTAGGGAACTCAGCTAGACAATATAGCAGATGAGTTACTGACACTGTCTCATCCCTACAGGTGCTAGGTTGGATCATAAACTTCAAGAAGTCCAGAGTAGAGCCGCAGTTCGTCCAGTCCTTCTTAGGTCTCCAATTAGACTCAACAGAGCAAAAATGTTTGCTGCCGCAGGTAAAAATCTCAATTATCAAAACAAAAATTGGGGCAGCAATGGACAAACCATGCATGTCCTTGAAGGGAGGCAATGTCCCTGTTAGGATCCCTTACCTCCTGTATCCCGGCGGTCTGGTGGGCTCGGTTCCATACCCGAGTTCTACAACACCAAATACTCCTAGAGGAGGCCTGTGCCAGGGGTCATTTGGCAAAGAAAATTACCTTGTCTCAAGTAGTCCTAACTTCCCTGTCGTGGTTAGATGACGCTAACTTATCGGGAGGAGGGCCATGGGTGATAACACCTTCCTGTATTATTACTACCGATACTAGCCCTACAGGATGGGGGGGCTCACATGGGGGAAGCTTTTTCCCAAGGACGGTGGGATAGAGAAGAGATGCAGAATTCTTCAAATTTAAAAGAATTGAATGGGGTGGGTCATGCGCTATATCATTTTCTCCCACAACTACAAGGGGAACACGTTAGAATCCTTTCAGACAACACCACAGTGGTGGCATATTTGAACAGGCAAGGCGGAACTCGATTGAACAAGCTAATGTCTTCCACAAGAAAGATTTTGTCCTTGGCCGAAAAGCTATTTTTGTCTCTTTCAGCTTTCCACATCAGAGGAGTAGACAATTCAGAAGCGGACTTCCTAAGTCGCCACACCTTACGGCAAGGAGAATGGTGTCTGAGCAGACTAATATTCAAGGACATCGTGTCATTGTGGGGCATTCCCCAGATAGACCTTTTCACCACAAAACAGACAAGTACGAAGGTTCGCCCCCCTAAACGTGGCAGACCGTCCGGAAATTCTGGATGCCCTCCAAGCCCCGTGGCAATTCGGCTAGCATATGCCTTTCCCCCAATTATATTACTGCCGCAAGTCATCAGGAAGATCAGGGCAGACAAGGCAAGAGTAATATTGATAGCGCCTTTTTGGCCCAAGAAACCCTGGTTCTCATGCCTACAGGCCATGTCGGTGACAGATCCTTAGGTGCTTCCCTCAACCCCCAAGTTTCTCTCACAAGGGCCATTCTTCCATTTTCAAGTGGACAGTCTCCAATTGACGGCTTGGAACTTGAGAGCGAAATGTTGAGAGCAAGAGGATTCACGGAGGGGTTAGTCAACACCCTCTTACAAAGTAGGAAGGTGACTACCAACAAAATTTACACTAGGATATGGAGAAAATTCCTAGAGTTCCACACAAGTCCCAACTCTAGAGAAATCCCGATAACATCCATCCTAGTGTTTTTAGGATTATCTGTCAATACACTAAGGGTCCAAGTGTCTGCTTTAGGGGCCCTCTATAGTTATAACCTGGCAGGCAATAGATGGATATCCAGTTTCATCACCGCCTGTGAACGGATTAAATCAGTCTATATATCTAGAATTCCCCCCCTGGGATCTAAACCTGGTCCTAGATGCCCTAACGGGTCCTCCCTTCGAACCATTAGACTCAGCACCCCTTAAATACTTATCTCTTAAGACGGTACTTTTAGTGGCATTAACTTCAGCCAGGAGAGTAAGCGACATACAGGCATTATCCATAGATCCTCCATTCCTATTAACATTCCAGGATTAGTTGATACTAAAACCAGACCCCTCATATCTGCCAAAAATAGCAGGGAAATTCCACAGATCGCAAGAAATCCACCTTCCCTCGTTCTTTAGTGACCCTTCCACTCCACAAGAAGAAAAATTCCACACACTAGATGTGAGAAGAGTAGTATTAAAATATATTGAGAGGTCTACCAGCTGGAGGAAGAGTAGGGCTCTATTTATATCCTTCCAGGGCCGAAGAAAGGGGTATGGAGTCACGAGGGGTACCCTATCTCGGTGGATCAGGGACGCGATCGGTCTGGCATATTCCGCGAAAAATGAGGATCCTCCGGAGGGTATCAGGGCACATTCCACCAGAGCTATGGCATCCTCCTGGGCTGAAAGGGGAGACGTCTCAATCGAGTCGATATGTAAGGCCGCAACTTGGTTCCTTCCACCTTTTATAACCACTATAGGCTCGATTTATCATCCTCCTCTGACCTAGCCTTTGGTAGAGCTGTCCTCAGCATGGTAGTCCCTCCCAGGTGAAGGTCTCTGAAAGTCTCTCCAGTGGGTGCTGTCGTGGCGAAGGGTAAAAAGCCGGATTACGTACCGGTAATGCTCTTTTAATGAGTCCACAACAGCACCCACTCACTACCCTCCCTAGAAGTTAGCAGACTGTGTATACACCTTCTTAGATGTAATTAGAATATGAAATAATATCATTGCCTAATAATTGGTCCTCCGGGTACTCTGAAACCCAACTGAGGAGGAGAGGTGGACCGCCCTCTTTTATCTCTGTAGGTTTCCTGTTCCTATGGGCGGATCCCTCTCTCCAATGGGTGCTGTCGTGGACTCATTAAAAGAGCATTACCGGTACGTAATCTGGCTTTTTTTAATTTTATTATTTTTCCCTAACTAAGGGGGTGATAATGGGGGGTTTGTTTTACTATTTATAGCGGGTTTTTATGTTTGGCAGCTGTCACACTCTAAACAACGCTTTTTATTGCCAAAAATAGTTTTTCCATCACTACATTTTGATAGCTATAATTTTTCTATATTATGGCCCACAGAGTCATGTGAGATCTTATTTTTTGCGGGACGAGTTGACGTTTTTAGTGGTACCATTTTCGGGCACATGACATTTTTTTATCACTTTTTATTACGATTTTTGGGAGGCAAAATGAACAAAAACCCTGCAATTCATGAATTTCTTTTGGGGGGGCGTTTATACCGTTCCATTTGTGGTAAAATTGATAAAGTAGTTTTATTCTTCAGGTTAGTACGATTACAGCGATACCTCATTTATATCATTTTTTTTTTGTTTTGGCGCTTTTATACAATAAAAACAATTTTGCATAAAAAATAATTATTTTTGCATGGTTTTATTCTGCGAGCTATAACTTTTTTATTTCTTAGCTGGTGACGCTGTATGGCGGCTCTTTTTTGCGGAACAAGATGACGTTTTCAGTGGTAAATTGTTTATTTTTATCCGTCTTTTTGATCGCGTGTTATTCCACTTTTTGTTCAGCTGTATGAAGATAAAGCATTTTTTTTTAAGGGGTTCACCAAAGGGGTTAACTAGTGGGACAGTTTTATAGGGCAATTCGTTACGGACGCAGCGATACTAAACGTGTACTTTTATTGCTTTTTTTTATTTACTAATAATGTGGTTATTGGGGAAATATTTATTTTTTTAAATTTATTTAGGGATTTTTTTTTTTTTTTTACATTTTTACATTGTCCCAGGGTGGCACATCACTATATAGTGTCAGATTGCTAATCTGACACTTTGCAGAGCACTGTGTCAGATCAGCGATCTGACAGGCAGTGAAGGAGGCTTTCCTTTCCGGCTCCTGCTCTCAGCAGGCACTGACAAGCCACCCTCGTACAGGACCCGGAAGGACCTCGCGGCCATCTTGGATCCGTGGGCCTGCAGGGTGGAGGCCCTCGGAACAATGCAATCACATCGCGTTGCTTTGAGGGTCTCAGGGAAGCAGGCAGAGAGCGCCCTCCCTGCGCGATGCTTCCTTATGCCACCGGAATGCTGCAATCATGTTTGATCGCAGTGTGCCGGGGGTTAAAGTGCCGGGAGCGGACTGTGACTGCTCCCGACACTTAGTGCCCAGTGTCAGCTGTGAGAATCAGCTGACACCTGGCCGCGATCAGCTGCGCTCCCCCTGGCTGATCGCCCATCACGTACTATTCCGTCCTTGGGAATTACGTCCCAGGGCACATGGACAGAATAGTACGTCTAATGGCCGAAAGGGGTTAATGAATGGAGACTATTTGATCATTTCAGTAGATGTGTTGTCTTTACTTGCAGTTTTTGACTACAGCAATTAGTGTCCAAAATAGGGATTGCCTTGCCCATCACCCTCTACGTGGATCTGGTCTTTATACAGAAAGCCCTAAGACTTCGGTCACTGTGTTATCTGCTGTTCTTTAGTCTGAGACATCAAGAAGAATCGGTTATTGAGTAAGAACCAGGACGACAGAAAAAATACAAAATGAGAACATATAATAGTAGTCCGTAAACGAGCCAGGGTCAGAACAAGAAACCAATACACAAGCCGGGAGCTGAGTACAAAAGACTGAACCAGAGGAGCACAAGGCTGTATCTGGCAGCTTCCATCAATATGCTTCAAGCTTTAATAGGGTGTGGTGCTTTCCAGTTGGCTGAAGCAGGTAGCAGATAACTTCAGCTGGACAGCACATACACCTATACTGCCAGACTGGTTGATACTACTGGTCCCAGGTAACCTAATTTTAGTAGCTGGACAAAGCCTGCGCCACCCAAAAGGTTCTGATTCCGACATCTCTTCCATGACCAATGTAGCCTGCAGAATATATAACGCGGCTCCTGGTCACAGAAGATGATGTTGGAGGAGCAGATCCCAGAGGAGATGGGACACACTATATGAAAAAACTTAATATGACAAAATGTCAGAAAACCACAGCAGTAGAAATCCCCATAAAGTGACTCCAGTTTGGAAATTATAACACTCAGTAAATTAATCTATTGGAGTAGTGACTATTTCAGCTGCAGATGGAAGGAAGAGAGCCACAGTATTCATTACTGATGGGTAGGCGGAGCCCCAGATCAGGATGTTACCTCAGATCAAAAGAGTGATGACTGGCTGGCCCCTCCAGCTCGGGCTCCTCCTACTCAGCTCCAGTCTAAGATTTGAGGTCCAGAGGATGGTCGCTGCTAATGCAGCTCCTCAGAAAATTTTATTATTTTAATATTCGGACAGGAGACTTGGATCACTAGTTGGTCTAGAGGTCTCAGGGGTATCAGCGCTGCTGTACCCCAACCTCTCCCTTGGCGGATCTGTATTTACTCAAAGTCCCTGCAGAATCCTTGCCGGCCCTGGGGGATGAGGAGAGCTTCTCTGGCGGGAACGCAAACCACACGTGCGGTCACTGCGTTCTTCGCCCTGGGGGGAAGCATGGGCACTGCGCCAGAAACCCCTGAGGGTCCCTGTGGCGCCTTGGCTGGTGAGTACTCCACACAAATTTTAATAATAATTATGTGTGAGTGCTTTAGCGTCTGAATGAGCAGCGCTATTACTAATGTCAGCGTTACTATGTCAGTATGCGTCAGCGCTGCTGTGACAGCGCTAATACATGTAATGTCAGTATGCTTCAGTGCTGCTGTGACAGCGCTACTACATGTAATGTCAGTATGCTTCAGCGCTGCTGTGACAGCGCTACTACATGTAATGTCAGTATGCTTCAGCGCTGCTGTGACAGCGCTACTACATGAAGATGTGGTGATTTTTTGTCCGCAGGCAGATAGCTGCAGGACAGGGAGGGAGCAGGAGCGGGGAGAGTTCGCGCTCATTATTTGAGCTAGCAGGGGGCGTGGCCTATCTATCCCGGTCTTTTGAGCAGGAAGACGCGCGCTCTGGCTTTTCTCCTGCGACCCCCTCACTGTGGCGGCCATTACTCAGGCTCCTGGGCTCCTCGGACCGCTCCCCTCCTCATATAGACACCACGGCCAGCTGGGTGAGTGTGGATTCCTCACCCCGCAGCGCAGCGATCGCTATCCTGCAGCTGCAGTCTCATCAGAGACATAAAAATTGGCTGGGGCTCACAAATATATATATATTTTGGTGAGTTTGCAATATTAACCCCTTTGAGGGTTATTTCTACCTGCTAAATTTGCTGACTGAATACCGCTGGGGTAACTCTGCTTGGTGGAGCGTTAACCCTTCAGCGTTTGAAAAAAAAAAAAAAAAAAAAAAAAAACCGCATAGTTTTTTGCTGGTATTACCGCTTTGACCTGCTCATACAGATGAGACATGTCTGAACAGAGTTCAGATGCCGCGGATCACGTCCCAGTGACATTGCGGCAATCAGATACGCAGACCTCCACAGCGTCTAGCGCTGCGGTCGACAGCGGTGGAAAATTGGATGATATCGCTCGATCGATTAATAACTTATCTGACCTTTTAGGTCAATATGTGTCTGCTAATTCCTCTCAGAGGAAGCGACGCAGGCCGTTACCGGCCTCTACACGGAGCGAGTCAGATGTATCTGATATTGGGCAGAGTTCCCCTTTATATTCGGATGGAGAAATATCCGATTCAGATGCGGACGAGCCGCAGGGGCGTTCCTCTATGACGAAGCGTACGGAGGCATTAATTGAAGCCATGAGAGATATACTACAGTTACCGGAGGAGGTAACTAGTCGTCCTGGTAAATCAGCACGCATGTTCCAGGAGTCCCGTGCTTCGCGCACAACATTGCCAGCTCTGGATGAGCTTAATGGTGTAATAGAGGAGGAACGTCTATGTCCAGATAAGCGTTTTCATGGAACGCATTTCTTTGATACACTTTATCCTTGCTCTACGGAGTTAAAGGCTAATTGGACTTCTGCTCCTGAAGTGGATGTGTCTTTGTCTCAGCTTAGTAAATCCTCTCTACTCCCTATTAAGGGAAAAGCGAGCTTACAGGAGCCTTTGGATAGAAAGGCAGAATTGGCGGCAAAAGCAAGCTATGAGGCTGCGGGTCATGGATTTCGAGCAGTGCTAGGATCCATGTGTGCTGCTAGAGCTTCTCTAAGCTGGTTGGCACGTCTGAAGACGGAGTTGCAAAATGAATCTCCGTTATCTGAGATACGGGAAACTTGTGAATGGTTAGAAACGGCAGCCTGTTATATCTTTGATGCCGGTCTGGATACGGCATCTCTGCTGGCCAAAGCGCAAGCTTCAGCGGTCACAGTCAGAAGAGCTTTATGGCTCAGACAGTGGGCCGGGGACGCAGTTTCCAAACAAGGGTTGTTGGCCTTACCTTACAAGGGTGGCCATCTTTTTGGATCCGACCTCACAGAGCTGATTTCCAAGGCTAAGGCGAAGGAATCAGCATTACCACAGCGAAGGGCCATGGCCTCGGTGTCCAGTAAGCCTGGTGTTTATAGTGGTCGGCGGTCCTTTCGGGGCCGAGGACGATCTAGTCACTCCTCGTGGGGATCGGGTCGTCCTTCTTTCTCAGGAAAGAAATCCTCTCAGAAAACTCGTACTCCCTGGAAGCAGAGTTTCCGCCAGAACAAGCGGGAACTTGACAAGAAAACCGCAAAGTCGGATTGACGCCAGGGGTCCACTCGAGGATTCTCGAGTGGGGGGTCGCCTGCTTCTTTTCAAGGAGACTTGGATGGCTCGCGTTCCAGATTCCTGGGTAACGCGGATAGTGTCGGCAGGCTATTTCATAGAGTTTGCTTCTCAACCCCCAAATGTTTTTTGTCAATCTCGCGTTCCGTCGGAACCCGAGCTTGTTGTCGCTCTACAGCGAGAGGTCGAATCGCTACTACAAAAGGGTTGTAGTGATACCGGTTCCGTCAGAGGACCGAGGGAAAGGTTTTTATTCCAACCTTTTTATAGTTCCCAAAAAGGAGAACAAATTTCGCCCGATTCTGGATCTCAAGCGATTGAACCGGCATGTCCATGCCCGGAAATTTCGCATGGAGTCGCTTCGTTCCGTTGTGGCAGCTCTGTCACAGAACGATTTTCTGGTGTCAATCGACATTCGCGACGCCTATTTGCATATTCCCATCGGAAAGGCTCATCAGCGCTTTCTTCGATTTGCCATAGGTCAGAATCATTACCAGTTCGTGGCTCTGCCGTTCGGCTTAGCCTCAGCGCCAAGGGTCTTTACAAAAATTCTGGCGCCCCTCATGGCACTCCTTCGAAGACAGGGGATTACGATTCTCCCTTATCTGGACGATCTTTTGATCGTGGCTTCCTCGGAGGAGGAGGCATTGACGGCTCGGGATTTGTCTCTTCAGTTTCTGAAAGACTTCGGTTGGCTGGTCAATTGGGAGAAGTCGTCCCTGGAACCATCGAGGACAATTCTCTTTTTGGGAATGCATCTCGACACGTTTCGGTCGGTAGTTTCCCTACCACCAGACAAACAGTCATGTCTTCTTCGACATGTACAGATTATGACATCCTCAACGGCAATGTCCCTACGGAAGTGTATGCGTCTTCTGGGACTGATGGTGGCGTCCATGGAGGCAATTCCTTTTGCCCAGTTCCACTCCAGGACTCTTCAAAGGTTCATCTTGAGTCGATGGAATCAGTCGCAATCGCTGGATTGCAGTGTCACCATTTCTCGCGCGGTGCGGGATTCTCTAGAATGGTGGTTACGTCCAGGGGCATTCTCCCTGGGGAAGTCTTTCCTCCCTCTGAAGTGATCAGTCATAACCACCGATGCCAGCCTGACGGGCTGGGGGGTGTTTGGAACAATCTCTGGATTCAGGGGGTATGGTCACCGGAAGAGTCTGTGCTTCCGATCAACATCCTGGAATTGAGGGCGATTTTTCTTTGCCTCCAACATTGGACGGTCCCTTTGAGCGGTCTGCCAGTCCGTGTGCAGACAGACAATGCGACGGCTGTCGCGTATATCAATCACCAAGGTGGGACAAGGAGTTCCAGACTCATGGTAGAGGTGTCCCGAATTCTGATTTGGGCAGAGGCCAATGTACCAGCCATTTCGGCGATTCACATTCCAGGGGTTCAGAATATTACAGCGGACTTTCTCAGTCGCAGAAGGATGGATCCCGGGGAATGGAGCCTCCACCCGGAGGTCTTTGCACTACTGTGCTCTCGCTGGGGAACCCCCCAAGTGGATTTGATGGCTTCCAGGTCCAATGCCAAGTTACCGACATTCATGTCCAGGTACAAGGACCCGAAGGCGGTGGCGGTGGATGCTCTAGTGGCCCAGTGGGATCAGTTCAAGCTGATCTATGTATTCCCGCCGATATCCTTACTTCCTCTAGTGCTGCGTCGGATCAGACTAGAGAGAATTCCAGCTATTCTGATAGCTCCAGACTGGCCAAGAAGGGTGTGGTTCTCGACAATAATGTCGCTGTTGGCGGCACCTCCGTTTCCACTCCCTCTTCAACCGGACTTGTTGACTCAGGGGCCCATTTGTCATCCGGACTTGATGTCCCTGCGTTTGACGGCGTGGCTCTTGAGACCGAGATCTTGACCCGTAGAGGTTTTTCAGCCGAGGTCATTGCTACCCTTCGTGCTGCAAGATGTCCGGCTACTTCTAGGATTTACCACAAAATTTGGGAAACCTTCTTTTCGTGGTGTTTGGGGTCTTCTCGGAACCCGAGAAAATTTTCCATTCCCAACCTGTTGGCTTTTCTGCAGCATGGGCTAGACAAGGGTTTGGCAGTTAGCACTCTGAAAGGTCAGATTTCTGCTCTGTCCTTATTGTTCCGGAGAACCATTGCTTCGAATAGAGACGTGATCTCTTTTTTCCGAGGTATCTCTCGTAAGTTTCCGCCGCGGAAGGCACCCGTGTCTCCTTGGCGGCTCAACCTTGTTTTGGAGGCTCTTCAGCATAAACCTTTTGAACCTATGGTTTCTGCTAGCCTTTCTTTACTTTCTTGGAAGGTGGCTTTCCTTGTTGCAGTCACTTCCTTGAGGAGAGTTTCTGAATTGGCAGCTCTTTCTTGCTCGCCTCCTTTTCTGGAGTTTTTTCCGGATCGTGTAGTGCTTCGCACTCGGGGTGATTTTTTGCCTAAAGTGGTGTCACAATTTCATGTTAACCAGGATATTGTGTTGCCTTCACTCTGTCCGGATCCGAAGAATACGAAAGAGCGAGATTTACACACATTGGATTTAGTGCGGGCCTTGAAGTTTTATCTATCTATTACTCAAGGTTTTCGTAAGACGGACTCCCTGTTTGTGGTTCCGGCAGGTCGTCGGCGTGGTCAACGAGCTTCCAAGGGTTCTATAGCTCGTTGGATCCGGTCAGCTATTTTGGAAGCTTACCGTCTTCGGGGTGAATCTTGCCCGATTAAGATTCGAGCCCATTCCACGAGAGCTGTGGCTTCATCGTGGGCTTTTCATCAAGGTGCTTCGGCAGTGCAGCTTTGCCGAGCGGCGACTTGGCGCTCTGTCCACACGTTTACAAGATTTTATAAAGTGGACGTCAGTGCTTCCGCTGATGCAGCCCTCGGACGTAGGGTCCTGCAGGCAGCTGTAGTTTAAAGTTCTGGATGAACTTGTGTTTAGCGCTGGTTGCGCTTTGTTGTTAAGGTTGTTGGGTTTCTGCCTTTTGTTGGTTTTTCCCACCCTTATTTTTGAACTGCTTTGGGACGTCCCATCAGTAATGAATACTGTGGCTCTCTTCCTTCCATCTGCAGCTGAAACACGGATTTTGGTAAGAACTTACCTGTAAAATCCTTTTCAGCGAAGGAAGGAAGAGAGACACAGCACCCTCCCAAGGCAGAAGTGTGTTGATGTTTTCAGATGCAGCGCGACCCTTATCTGATAGCGATTATCTGGGCTGAGGTCAGCGCGCTAAGGCTCTGTTCCAGCATCGCCAGCTCATCGCAGTAGTCAGGTTCCGTGAGTAGTACCTGGAACTCTGTGGTTTTTGGCTTTCTTTGCATGCATAACCTGTATCCTTGTGTTTTTTCTCTGAAGTTCCTTCAGAAGGGGTTATGTTGCTCCGCTGGTGATCTTGGCTCTTTTCCTAAAAGCTTTGATACGACTGGAGCTGAGTAGGAGGAGCCCGAGCTGGAGGGGCCAGCCAGTCATCACTCTTTTGATCTGAGGTAACATCCTGATCTGGGGCTCCGCCTACCCATCAGTAATGAATACTGTGTCTCTCTTCCTTCCTTCGCTGAAAAGGATTTTACAGGTAAGTTCTTACCAAAATCCGTGTTTTGATTCTACAGGCACTTTTCAGATTTTAGCTTTCAGTGATAATTGCAAATATACCATTTTATTACCCAACACATAGTGCCCAGATTGTGCTCCAGGAGACACACACACCATAAATTAAGTGGGTTCTTCTCACTATAGGTATGCCAAATACATGGAGGCCAAATGTGATTTGGGCACACTGCAAGGCTCAGAAGCAAGGGGGAGATTTGAGAGCGGATATTGCTGTATTGGTTTATGGAATCCATGTTGTTTTCAAGAGCTTTTGAGCTAGTAATAATGTAGAAACCTTTGTTTTTCCACTGACAGATGATGGACCTGAGTGGGGACTTGTTTTTTCTGAGATGAGTAGAAGTTTTTATTACTATTATTTTCGCCTACATAACATTGTTTGGTGGCTTTTAATTCCACATTTGGGAGGCAGAATAAACAAACAGTTGAACAGCACGCTCCACTGGTTCATGCTATGAAGTTTTCTATTAGATTGAGAACTGTCATTATCATGGTGAATAATTCAATATTTTTAAAACACTTGACATTTTTATCTACAGTTAAAGTAGAAGTATTAAAAAATGTAAAATACAAGGATATTTTATTTAAAAATAATTGGTTTTATTCTTGGCAGATGACTGTACCAGGAGATCAGAGGGACAGCTGCCATCTTCAATTTTTAAATCAGATGATCTTGAGATCCCACAGGATACAATCAAAGTGAAAGCCATTACTCCAGAAATACTATCATCCCTTCACGGCAAAGATCTATCATCTGATCCTTTGAAACAAGCCCTAACTGTTTATTCATTACCGACAAATATGGAAAATCAAAGTAAAAAAATAAGCTTTAAAAAACAAACTACTCCTAAATCAAAGAAGTCATTTTCACCTTCAGAATATGGAAACCGTTTTCCCCTCGAAAAGTCTGTTCTTGAAACTCAAATTCACACAGCAGAGAAAAGATTTTCTTGTTCCAAGTGTGGGAGATGTTTTAATCAAAAGTGGAGTCTCATTATGCACCAGAGAACCCACACAGGGGAGAAGCCTTTTTCCTGTTCAGAATGTGGGAAATGTTTTATCCAGAAATCAGATTTAATTAAGCACCAGAGAACCCACACAGGGGAGAAGCCTTTTTCATGTTCAGAATGTGGGAAATATTTTATCTCTAAAACGTCATCTTGATAGCCACCAAAGAACCCACACAGGGGAGAAGCCTTTTTCATGTTCAGAATGTGGGAAATGTTTTACCCGGAAAACGTATCTTGATAGCCACCGGAGAACCCACACAGGGGAGAAGCCTTTTTCATGTTCAGAATGTGGGAAATGTTTTGTCCGGAAAACGCATCTTGATGGCCACCAGAGAACCCACACAGGGGAGAAGCCTTTTTCATGTTCAGAATGTGGAAAATGTTTTAACCAAAAATGGAGTCTTGTTATGCACCAGAGAACCCACACACGAGAGAAACCTTTTTCCTGTTCAGAATGTGGGAAATGTTTTATCCAGAAATCAGATTTTGTTAGGCACCATAGAACTCATACAGGGAAAAAGCCTTTTTCCTGTTCAGAATGTGAGAAATGCTTTATCCAGAAATCAATTTGGTTACGCACCAGAGAACTCACACAGGGGAGAAGCCTTTTTCCTGTTCAGAATGTGGGAAATGTTTATCCAGAAATCAGATTTGGTTACGCACCAGAGAACTCACAAGGTGAAAAGCTTTTTTCTTGTTCAGAATGTGGGAAATGTTTTTTATGGAAATCACATCTTCTTAGACACCAAAGAATTCACACAGGGGAGAAGCCTTTTTTATATTCTTAACTCCCTTTACCCCTGAGGGTGGTTTATACATTTCTGACCAGGCCAATTTTTACAATTTTGACCGCTGTCACTTATGAGGCAGTAACTCTGGAATACTTCAATGGATCCCGGTGACTCTGAGGCTATTTTTTCGTGAGATATTATACTTCATGATAGTTGTAAAATTTCTTTGCTATGATTTGCGTTTGTGAAAAAAAAGTGGATATTTGGCAAAAATTTCACCTTTTTCCAACTTTGAATTTTCATGTCACACACAAAATACTTAATGAGTAACATTTCCCACATGTCAACTTACATAATTTTGGAACCAACATTTTTTTTTTGTTAGGAAGTTATAAGGTTTAAAAGTTGACAAAACCATTTTTTTAGGGACCACATCAAATTTGAAGTCACTTTGAGGGGTCTGTGTGTTGAAAAATACCAAAAGTGACACCATTCTAAAAACTGCACCCCTCAAGGTGCTCAAAACCACATTCAAAAAGTTTATTAACCCTTCATGTGCTACACAGGAGTTTTTGGATTGTGGAAAAAAATGAACATTTAACTTTTTTCACAAAAATTTACTTAAGATCCATTTTTTTTATTTTGACAAGGGTAACAGGAAAAAAATGGACCCCAAAATTTGTTGTGTAATTTCTCCTGAGTACTCCGATACTCCAGGTGAGGGAGAAAACCACTGTTTGGGAGCATGGCAGAACTCGGAAGGGAAAGAGCGCCATATGACTTTGTGAATGCAAAATTTGTGTGGAGTGGACGTACAGGAGAGAGCTCCCGCTGCCATTAATGCTTTAATCCTGTGCAGGCACCCCTGTAAGCAATAAATTGTGCCATACCTGCTGGCTGAAGGTCCCGGGAGCTGAGGGGGGCTGTTTGTAGGCTCGGGGGGTGAAGAGATGACCCGAAGGAGGCAGAAGGACGCGGGTGTACGAGATTCAGGCACTATCCAAGATGGCGCCGCAGCCAGGGAGGACGCTGTAAAAGCTAATGAGGTTTGTCAGCGGCGTATGAAGGCTGCTGCAAAGCAAAGACAGTTTGCCAGGATGGAAGGAGCTGAGGAGACATAGACACAAGCTGAAGATGGATCTGATAAGGAGGAGGAGGATGCGGTCTCTGAAGGGGAGAATAAGGTACAGAAGGGATCAGGTGGGGGCTGTATGGTGGCAGAAATAGGAGCTTGTAAAGAAGTGATAGCAGGAGGAGAGCCGACCCTGAGGGACGTGTTTACATTAGTCTCCTCATGTAAGATTCCTTAAATGCTTAACCCTTCAGGTGCAAGAAGTTTAAAGAGGAAATTACACATATAAATGCTGCCCTACAGAAAGTGGATAAATGCATGGGGCAGTGGATCAAAGAGTGAGCACTACAGAAGATCATGTAGTAAAGTTGCAAAAGGCAGAGAAAAAGCTTGCTCAAGTGATGTCAGAACGGGCTGCAAAAAATGAGGATTTGGAAAATAGATCCAGAAGAAATAATCTACGTATAGTGGGTCTGCCCGAAAAAACAGAGGGGAGAAATCCTACTGAGTTCATTGAACCTGGCTGAGGGAGAAAATTGGAGTTGAGACGCTGACAACAGTTTTTGCTGTTGAGAGAACTCATAGGGTCCCACCGCAGCCCCTGCTCCTGGAGCTAACCCCGTTCTATGCTTGCCAAAATACTGAACTATAGGGACAGAGACATTGTGCTCAGGAAGGCCAGAGAAATGAAGGATGTAACTGTTGATGGACAGAGGATTGCCATTTATCCGGATTATTCCACTGCAGTTCAGAAACAGAGAATGAAGTTTACTGGAGTCTAGAGACGACTGAGGGAGTTGGGGGTGCAATACTCCATGTTGTTCCCTGCGAGGCTACGGGTGGTGGCTTTTGACAAAGTTCAATTTTTCCTGACACCAGAGGACGCTACCCAGTGGATTGACATTAATGCTAAAAAAATACAAATCATAGGGGACTGAGAGTCCATGGTGACCCAGATACGGGATATTTGTTTATATCTGGAATAGGAGAATTGTGTATATTATATACCTGTTCAATGCTGGTGCTGTTTTCAACTTTGGAAGTGTTGAGTTTGGCCAGGTTTTTTGATTGGCCAGACGGTGCAGCAATAGATAATATGGAGGGAGGAGGGTTTAAAATGGCGTGCTGCAAATGTGTACTGTAATTTCTTTACTTAGACGTTTGTTCTGCAATGTTTCATGAAATGTAAAGGGATGAGGTTTAATGGTGGCGGGAGGGGAAGTAAACTACGAGAGAGTGTTTGCAATGGGCAGAGGAGCTCCGCTCTCGATGAGAGGAAGAAGCTTTAGTTGTGGGGGGGACAGGGGTGGGAGTTGGGACTTAAAAGGGTGGGGGGATTAGACAGCATGTATTAGGAGAGAGGATACTCTGATGAATGATGAGTGGTGTGATGGGGGACCGTATTAAAATATTGAGTTGGAATGTGAGAGGCCTAGCGGATAAGACCTGACGGGCAGCGGTTCTACAGTATGCTTGAGATCAAAGGGCCTCAATGATTTACCTGCTTGAGACACACCTGAGAAGGTTGATGTTTTACGTAGGCGCTGGATACAAAAAGCGTATCATTCTACTTTTTCTACGTATTCGAGGGGAGTGTCAGTACTGGTCTCTGCGGGTGTGCGCTTTGAAGAGGTGGAGGTGTATGTTGATTCGGATGGTCAATATGTGGTGGTGAAATGTAAAATGTTTGGGGTGTTGCTGTGTGTAGTGGCTATGTACATTCCTCCTCCTTACTCCAGCAAGAAAATTAGAGAAGTGTTGGAGCTGGTGGGACGTGGGGGCTCGATACCGCTGTTAATTATTGGGGACCTTAACAATATATGTGATTATTTCTGGGACAGGAATAAAAACATTCAGAATAGGTCCAAGGGTCATGTTACTGCTTTCGGTATATATATTCGGGAGGTTGGCATGATTGATTTATGGAGAGTGCGACATGTGGGGGAGAAGGGGTACTCTTGTTATTCACCGGCTCATGATACCTATCTAGAATAGATATGGCTCTAGGCAATGGGATGTTAGACACAATGGTAGGGGACGTGAGGTACCTGCCACGGGTTTTCTCAGATCACAGTCCGATTGAGGTAGAGTTACGACCGACGGGAACACAAGCCATGAGTAGGGGAGATTGGAAAATTCACCCTAACTGGTTGCATAGTGTGGATCTAGAGAGCATACAGCGAGAGGTAGAGGAATTTTTTTGAGCTTAATGACGGGAGTGCGGATATATCCACTATATGGGAGGCAATGAAAGCGTATCTGAGAGGTTTGCTGTTTAGAGATATTAGTAGATGTAAGCGCGGGCTAAACAGGCAGAGAAAGCAGCGGTGGAAAGTCTAAGAGGTGCTGAAGATGAAATGGCTATACTTGGTACCCCTGAGGCTGGGAAACGGTTAAAAGAAGCTCAAAATAATGTGGATAAAATTCTTCTGTAAACGGCGGAGAGGAAGAGGGAATTTCAGAGATTGGCTTATTACCAGGAGGGGGAGAAGGTGGGCCACATGCTGTCGCTGGTGGCTTCTGCCCAGAGGAGTACCTTGTTTGTGCATTCGCTGATCTCTGGAAATGGCACAAGGTGTCGGAGACTCCAGAGATTTTAAGAGTCTTTACAGACTTTTATGCGGATTTATACTCCTCTCGGGTGGGAGCGTCGGTGGGAGACACTGTGACATTCTTTAGAGGGACTCGGGTTGCCTAAGCTGGGAGATGATGATAGGGAAAGTTTGGAGGCACCTATTACGGATGAGGAGTTAAGTTGGGCACTAGGGTCAATGTCAAGGGGGAAGGCTCCAGGAGTAGACGGGTTACCAGTGGAAATTTATAAAAGTATGGAGGAAGGTTAGTGCCTAGATTAAGAGTGGTCTTGGAGGAGGCTAAGAGTAGAGGGACTTTGCCAGCTTCTATGAGAGAAGCCATAATAGTGGTAATTCCGAAAGAGGATAAAGATCTACGGCAGCCTGAGTCATACCGCCCAATTTCTTTGCTCACAACGGATGTCAAGCTCCTGGCCAAGGTGTTAGCGACACGGCTGACGGTGTGTTATCTCCAAGTTGATACATCCGGATCAATCCAGTTTCATGCCTGACGATCTACGGCAGTTAATCTGAGAAGGCTTTTTATAAATGTACAGCTGCGGGCCGATAACTGTGGTCAGAGAGCTATCGCATCCTTAGATGCCAACAAGGCATTTGATAGTGTAGAATGGGGTTATCTGTGGCAGGTTTTACACTGTTTAGGCTTTAGTCCGCAATTTCTGTCTTGGGTTCAGCTGCTGTATGCGCAACCACTAGCTAGAATTAAGGTGAATGGGGAATTATCTCACACTATAAAGTTACATAGAGTAACGAGGCAGGGGTGTCCACTCTCCCCTCTGTTGTTTGCTTTGGCTGTGGAACCGTTGGCCGCAAAAATTCGAAAGTCTGCCGAAGTCTCTGGGTTCAAATATGGATCCATAGAAGAAAATATAGCGCTATATGCGGACGATATACTGCTGTTCTTGGGTGATCCACACACGTCTTTGGGGAATGCCATTCGGCTTATTGAGGGATTCGGATCTTTATCAGGGCTGGTGATAAACTGGAATAAATCAATTTTGTTTAAGGTTGATGACGTTGGGGAGGAGGGGAGACGCCGTAGATGGGGGTAGACTTAAAGTGGTAGATCATTTTAAGTACTTGGGGATATGGGTCTCTATGCTGGTAACAGATTATTTGCATAAAAATCTGACTCCTGTTCTGGGGGCTCTTAAGGCGAAGGTGGGGGCTTGGACTAAACTGCATTTGTCAGTGGTGGGCCGAGTCAATCTCATTAAAATGATTCTGTTGCCTAAGGTATTGTATGTCCTTCACAACGCACCTATTTGGATACCAGATGGGAAATTTAAACAGATTAATTCCATATTTAGGAGTTTGGTATGGGGAAACAACATCCTCGTATTAGGTTGGAGAGCTTCAGCGGCCCAAGGAGCATGGAGGTTTGGCTTTGCCTAACCCTGAAATTTATTTTCTTGCGGCCCAGTGCCAGCATTTAAGGGGCTGGGCGCATGAGGCGTCCTCCGGCGTGGTACAGCATCTGATAGAGGGGGTGACGAAAAGATGTCGTGTGGTTCAGTGCTTAGAAGATGGTTCCTTGGGGGAGCTTGGGAAAATTTATCCCACATTATTTTTGATACATAAACTATGGGGGAGGATCAAACAAATTTGTGAGGTTACCTGTCTAACCAGGTTTTCTCCGTTATGGTATAATAATAATCTACCGGAGTTTATGGCGTTGGGGTATCTGTCAGAATGGAAGGCCAGGGGGATACGATATGTTTGCCAGATACTAGAGCAACGGGAGCTGAAATCCTTCTCTCAGTTGCAATCGGAGTACGGTCTCAAGGATTCTGGGGGATTTCAATATGCACAGATGAGACATGCGTTCAGAGCTCAGAACAGGGGGGAACCGTCTTAAAATTCAGGGAGATCTGGTGCTGGAATATGTGTGTGGGAAGGGACTACGAGAGGGGTCATCTCTCTTTATATAGAGACCTATTACATACTCATTTACTGGGATTTCCTATCAATGCGAGGGCTAAGTGGGAAAGGGAATTGGGTCACTTTGAGGATGAAACGTGGGAGTCTGTTCTGGAGTGGATACCCAAATTATCATTGAGTGAACCGTATAGGCTGTCTCCGCTTTATACTCTACATAGAGTATATAAGTCTCCGATGTTATGTATAAGGTCGGATTGCGATCTAACTCTGAATGTCCTAGGTGTAAGAATGAAAATGCGGTATATTTCATATGTTGTGGACGTGTCCAAGATTGGCTGTTTTTTGGTTGGTGGTCCTGAGTCGGGTGGAAAGGGCTTATAGATGTGTGATCCCAAGGGAACCGGTGGTCTGTTTGCTGGGATATGTAGAAGGGGTAAAAGTGTATAATAATCTGAAGGTGGCAATCGCTAGATTACTATATATGGCACGAAAGGTATTAGTGAGGAACTGGATTAAAGAGGACCCACCTTCAAGGGGAGAATATCTTAACTATGTGAAACATGTCATTAATCTGGAAAAAGGGGGTATACAAGAAAAGGGGGAAAATGGGGATGTACGACAAACTGTGCATTCCATGGCTGGAATTGGGTTAGGAGGCAGATAGGTGAGGAACGGACGCTGGGCTATTTATATGTGGGAATGCTTGTCTATACTGCTGTAGTAGGTGATAATGTATAACACAACTCTATATTCCTGTACAGGTTATGAAATGGAAGAGTGCGAGCTGTCTAAAGGGGAGGGGGTGGGGGTGGGCTGAGTTTGTAATGGGGGGTTGTTAATGGGAAAATCAAAATGATTGTATCACTGTAATTGAATACTGTGATGTTTATCTTAATAAAAATCTATCTGAGTTAAAAAAAAAAAATTGCTGGAACAATCGGCGGACGCCCTGGCGCGTTTGGAGAGTCTCTGATGTACCCAAACAGTGAAGATTCCCCACTAGTGACATCATTTTGGAAACTAGACCACTCAGGGCACTGATCTAGATGTGTGGTGAGCACATTGAACCCTCAGGTGCTTCACAGAAGTTAACGTTGAGCTGTAAAAATAAAAAAAAATACAAATTTCCCAACAAATGTTTTTAGCATAAAATATTGTATTTTCATATAAGTAACCGGAGAAATTGCACCATATCATTTGTTGTGCAATTTCCCCTGAGTACGCTGATACCCCATATGTGGGGGAATACTACCTTTGAGGCACAGTGAAAAGCTCAGAAGGGAAGAAGCACCATATTTGAGTTCAGATTTTGCTAGAATGGTTTGAGGATACCATGTCACATTCGCAGAGCCCCTGAGGTGCCAGAACAACAGAAACCCCCTGTATGTGAACTCATTTTAAAAACTACACTCTCCAATGAATTCATCTAGTGGTTCAGAGATCATATTAACACCACATGTGCCTCACAGAATTGAGCGGTGAAGAAAAGAAAAAATTACATTTTTCTAACTAAAATGTTGATTTAGACCCAGGTTTTAAATTTTTCTAATGACTAATAGGATTTTAATTTTACAGCAAACTGAGTTCCTTTTTTTCCTGCGTGCGCCAATACCCTACATGAAATTGGGACAGTGCAAAGCTCAGAAGGCAAGGAGCACCAGATTTTACTGTAATGGTTTGTGGGTGCCATGACCCACTGGGAGAGTCCATGAGGTGCCAGAACAGCAAACCCCACCCCCCCATAAGTGATGCCATTTTACAAACTACACCTCTCAATTAATTCATCTGGGGTGCAGTGATCATATAGACACCACGGGTGTGTCAAAGAATTTTATACCATTGGGCAATGAAGGAAAAATAACTACATTTTTAACACCAATATTTTGTTTTAGCCCCAAAGTTTGTTTTCACACAAGAAGTGGGTAAAAATGGCACCACAATTTGTACCACAATTTCTACTGAAAGTGGCAATACCCCATATGTGGCTGTAGAATACTGCTTAGCCATATGGAGAGACAATGGATGAACAGAGCGCTATTTGCCTCCTGGAGCGCAGATTTTCCTAGAACAGTTTATGGACTCCATATTCAGAGCCCCTAATTGCTAGAAGAGCAGAATCCCAACCTCAAGTGAACCCATTTTGGAAACTATAACCCTTGGGTAATGTATGTACAGGTGTAGTTACGATTTTTATTCCATGGGTGTTTTCCAGAAGCAAGCAGCAATGAATGTTTCAAATGAAAATTGCAAACTGCCGTTGTAGTGACCAATACGCTGTAGTGACCAGTATGTTGCAGTCACCAGTATGCTATGCCCTGCCCGTGCTTCAGGAGACATGCACCCGTAAGTTAGGCGGGCTCTCATCGCTTCAGAAAAGAAAAATATGTGGACAATATATGTGGTTTAGTTACACTGTGGAGCTCAGAAGGGAGGGGGCATTTGGATTTGAGAGAATTTGCTGAATTTCTTTTGGCGGGTGAGGAACCATTTGTTATTTCCAGAGCTTTTGTGGTACCAGTAACGTGGAAGCCCCTTATATTTCCATTAACAGATTATGTTTTTTTCATAAATCAATGCAAGTTATATCGAAGAAATTTTACCACTACACTACAATATGTCATGAAAAAACACTTTCAGAATCATTAGGATCCATTGAAACATTCCAGAGTTATTACCTTATAAAGTGACAGTGGTCAGAATTGTAAAAATTGGCCTAGTGAAAAGTAAAAGTTGGCCTGTGAAAACAGGCTTTGTCTCAATAGGGTTAATGTTGTTCTGCGTGTGGAACTGCGCATGATCTAACTAACCTAGTCTGGTGACCCAGGTGTTGTCATGATGACAAAGGATAACCAATGCAACGATCGGGACCCCACAATGACGTCGTGGGGTCTCCAATGCAAGGGCACAGGAGCTTTCTTCCCTCTGGGCCCTTTGCCCGCTCACTAAATGCTGCAATCAAATTCGATTGCAACATTTAGGGAGTTAAAAGTGCCGTGTGCGGTGCGGGATAACTCCTGGCACTGAGAGCAGGGTGTCAGCTGTCAGTAACAGCTAACTTTGAATTAACACATGTGGAATTATACATTATACTTTACAAAAAGTGTGAAACAACTGAAAATATGTCTTATATTCTAGGTTCTTCAAAGTAGCCACCTTTTGCTTTGATTACTGCTTTGCACGCAGAAAAGGTGAACGGTGTTGTGAATGTGCTAGAAATGAATTCTGAGCAGAAGCTCCCTCTGGTGGTTACAAACAGTACTGAACTATCCAATGAAGATTGTGAAGATTGGAGATCAGGTGTTACTGACTGGTCTTATATAAGGAGGTTCCCTCCCATCAGTGTTGCCGGTGATCAATTGTTCTGGTCTCATCTTTGATTCCTGTTCTCTTTGTAGCTTGCTGTTTCGTGCCTGCATCTTCTGCTAACAGATAAGACATTTTCTTCTTTTTGTTTTTTGTGCTTGCTTTTTGCATTTTGTCCTGCACTTCTGTGGGGGTCTTCCGGGTCCCCTCCGGGGCTTGTGCTCCTCTCAGTTTAGTTCAGCCACTGTTGTTTGTTCATTTGCCTTTTCCAGTGGCTGCTGTTTAGTTTTTGTTACACCAGAGAACTAATTTAGGTGGTAGAGGTTGTGTGATCTCAGGTGTTTTTGTAATTAGTGAGTTGGTACTTTTCAGGGTTTTTTGGGATTGCAGTAAGTGTCCTTCCTATCCTTTTCTATTTAGGAAGTTTGGGCCCCAACGTTTGCTCATACTATTTTCTGTTATGATTCGGTAGCTGAGGAGTGCAGGTAAAAAGGCACTACACCAGAGCAGTTGGAATCTATGAGATTGCAGTACCCTGACTAACCACCACAACTAGAGGCAGCCGTGGAGCGTTCCTACGTTGGTCCTAGACGCCTCGTCACAGCCTGAGAAACTAACTACACCTAAAGATAGAAATAGGAAAGCTATCTGCCCCGGAGCAGAACCCCAAAGATAATAGCAAGCCCCCAAACATGTAATGGCGGTTAGACAAGACGAAATACTGACACAGACAGAAAATAGTATGAGCAAACGTTGGGGCCCAAACTAACTAAATAGAAAAGGATAGGAAGGGTACTTACTGCAATCCCAAAAAAAAAACCTGAAAGCACCAACTCTACTAATTTCAAAAACACCTGAGATCACACGACCTCTACCACCTAAATTAGCTCTCTGGTGTAACAAAATCAAAACAGCAGCCACTGAAAAAACTGGAAAAAGCAAATGTACAAACATCAGTGGCTGAACTAAACTGAGAGGGCAAAAGCCCCCGGAGGGGACCCTGAAGGCCCTCACAGAAGTGCAGGACAAAATGCAAAAATAAAGCACAGAAACAAAAAGAAGAAAATGTCTTATCTGTTAGAAGGAGATGCAGACACGACACAGCAGGCTACAAGGGAAACTGGAATCAAGGATTCAGACCAGAACAATTGATCACCGGCAACCCTGATGGGAAGGTGACTCCCTTATATAAGACCAGTCAGTAACACCTGATTCCCAGTCCTCACAATCTTCACTGAACAGACCAGTACCCCTTGTAACCACCAGAGGGAGCCTCTGCTCAGAACTCATCTCAAGCCCATTCACAACAGTACCCCCCCCCTTGAGGAGGGGTCACCGAACCCTCATTTGAGCAACCAGGTCGGTCAGGGTGAGTTCTATGATACGCACGGATGAGTCTCCTAGCATGGATGTCCGAAGCAAACACCCAAGAATTGTCTTCCTGACCATAACCTCTCCACTTAACCAAATACTGGAGTTTTCGTCTAGAAAAACGAGAATCTAATATTTTCTCAACCACATACTCCAGATTGCCCTCAACCAAAACAGGGTCAGGAGGCACAGCAGCAGGAACCACTGGCTCAACAAACCTCTTCAACAAGGACTTGTGGAACACGTTATGGATCTTAAATGTCCCTGGAAGAAGCAAACGAAAAGAAACAGGATTAAGAATCTCCATGATCTTATAAGGTCCAATGAACCTAGGCTTAAATTTAGGAGATGCTACTCTCATAGGAATATTTTTTGAGGACAACCAGACCAAGTGCCCTACTTTAAACCGAGGACCATCAGTCCTATGCCGGTTAGCAAACCGCTGGGCCCTCTCTTGAGAGAGGGACAACCTCTCCACCACCTGGTCCCAAATCTGTTGCATACGCTCCACAACAGAGTCAACACCCGGACAGACAGAAGCCTCCGTCTGTCCCGAAGAAAATCGAGGGTGAAACCCAGAATTACAGAAAAATGGAGACATCAAAGTGGCAGAGCTAGCCCTATTAAGAGCAAACTCAGCCAAAGGCAAAAAAGAAACCCAGTCATCCTGATCAGCAGACACAAAGCATCTTAGATAAGTCTCCAATGTCTGGTTTGTTCTCTCAGTTTGACCATTGGTCTGAGGATGAAACGCCGAGGAGAAAGACAATTGAACACCAAGTTTAGAACAAAAGGTCCTCCAAAATCTGGAAACAAACTGGACTCCTCTGTCAGACACAATGTTCTCAGGAATGCCGTGTAAACGAACCACGTGCTGAAGGAACAAAGGCACCAATTCAGAGGAGGAAGGCAACTTAGGCAATGGCACAAGATGTATCATCTTGGAAAACCTATCACAAATCACCCAGATGGCGGTCATTCTCTGAGAAACAGGAAGGTCGGAAATGAAATCCATAGAGATATGGGTCCATGGTCTCTTGGGCACAGGCAATGGCATCAACAAACCACCAGAGCGAGAGCAAGGCTTGGAGCGAGAGCAAGTCCCGCAGGACTGCACAAATTCCCTGACATCACGAGACAAGGTAGGCCACCAAAAGGACCGACTAACCAAGTCTCTGGTACCAAAAATTCCGGGATGCCCAGCCAACGCGGAACAATGAATCTCAGACATCACACTCTTTTTCCACTGGTCCGGGACAAACAATTTTCCAACAGGGCAGCGCTCGGGCCTATCCTCCTGACACCCCTCCAGAGCAAGTCTCAAATTGGGTGAGATGGCGGAAAGAACTACACCCTCTTTCAAAATAACAGAAAGATCAGATAACTCAGGAGAGTCCGCAAGGAAACTCCTCGAGAGAGCATCCGCCTTAACATTCTTAGTGCCAGGAAGAAAGGAAACCACAAAATTTAAAACGTGTGAAAAACAAGGCTCACCTGGCCTGTCTAGGATTGAGTCGCTTGGCAGATTCCAGATAAACCAGATTCTTATGGTCCGTAAGGACCACCACCCGATGTTTGGCTCCCTCCAGCCAATGTCTCCACTCTTCAAAAGCCCACTTCATGGCCAATAACTCCCGATTACCCACGTCATAATTACGTTCAGTAGGAGAAAATTTTCGAGAGAAAAAGGCACAAGGGTTACTTTTAGAGGTCTCTGGATCTTTTTGAGACAAAACGGCACCTGCCCCAATTTCAGAGGCATCAACCTCCACCTGAAATGGCAGAGAAACATCAGGCTGCCGTAGAACAGGAGCAGAAGTGAATCTCTGCTTAAGTTCCTGAAATGCAGAGACTGCCTCAGGAGGCCAATTCACCACATCAGAACCCTTTTTGGTCAAATCAGTTAATGGTTTAACAATAACCGAGAAATTACCAATAAATTTACGATAAAAATTGGCAAAACCCAAAAATCTTTGAAGAGCCTTTAATGAAGTAGGTTAGACCCAATCACAGATGGCCTGAACCTTGACTGGGTCCATTTCAATAACAGATGGGGACAAAATGAATCCCAGAAATGAGATCCTCTGTACGCCAAAAAGACACTTTGATCCCTTCACATACAGAGCATTCTCTCTCAAAATCTGGAATACAGTTCGAACATGTTTCACATGAGAGTCCCAGTCATTGGAAAAAATCAAGATATCATCCAAATAAACAATCAGAAATTTATCCACAAAATCCCTGAAAATGTCATTCATGAAGGACTGGAAGACAGAAGGAGCATTAGTGAGCCCAAAGGGCATCACTAGGTACTCAAAATGCCCGTATTGAATGCCGTCTTCCATTCATCCCCGTGCTTAATGCGAATAAGGTTATATGCCCCCCTGAGGTCAAGCTTGGTAAACCAAGTAGCGTTTTTCACCCTGGAAAACAGGTCAGAAATCAAGGGTAACGGGTATTGATATTTCACAGTAATATTGTTCAAAAGACGATAATCAATACACGGCCTTAATGAACCATCCTTTTTGGCCACAAAGAAAAAACCGGCACCTAAGGGTGAAGAGGATGGTCTGATATGACCTTTCTCCAATGACTCCTTGATATAAGACCGCATAGCGTCATGTTCAGGTACAGACAAGTTAAAAAGGCGACCTTTAGGGAATTTACTACCAGGCACTAATTCAATAGCGCAGTCATAGCTCCTATGGGGAGGCAAGGATGCAGATTTACTTTCGCTAAACACATCAGAAAAATCAATCAAAAA
>JARQOD010000003.1:9928757-9953987 GCA_033576555.1 Oophaga sylvatica | reverse complement strand
AAAAAAAAGCTCCGATTATTAAGGGGTTAAAGTAAGTCGCTTTTTTAATTGAAAAGTCAGGATAAAGGGAAACTCTGTTGTTGTACAGAAATTCACACTTGGCCTCACTGCACATTTAATGTTGTCGATCATAAAAGCGAAGTTTGGCAAGAAAGACTGGACCTGGCCTTGTAGGGGCCATATGAGACATTCAGCAGCACAGAAGGGAGAGAAGGTAGATTCATCCAATAAGATATCAGGGTTCTAGGAAGCCAACAGCATCATTACCCTCCACTTTCTCTTACAGGCCCATCATAATATTTTTCTTCGAGTGATTTTCTAACTTGTCAGCACATTCTACATACGGTGTCATTTGGCTTTATAGTTTACAGATCTGGGCAGGTAATGATCAGCATCTTCTAATCCAGAGGGGAGGAGGATCCTCCAGGTGGTAAGTTCTATAGAAAAGGGCTTTCAATGCCCAAAGTCATTTGAACAGTTTTGGGTGGAGGAGAATGTTGTGGTCTAGAGGCAAAATGGTGATCACACGATTGTGATACGGCCGCACTACGCCACCGATAAAGCAGCCACAGCCGGTGACTGATAAGAATCTGTGACTTCTCTGCATTTAGCGGTTACTACTCACCTGGGTAGTCATATGTAGGAATCTCCTGTTTACACCGCTCATCACCCCTCACATATTCCCCGGTACTATTAATATAGGTCAGATCTTCTTCCTGAAACAAATAATGTAAAAGTCACAGACAGATGGAGAAGTCACATCTATGATCAGCTCTAATCCTGCCATCTCCAATGTTCTCATTACACAAGTATAAAACATATAATACTGGTGGATAAAACAAGACTGAGCACAAGACCTTCACAGCCGTCTACACATCATAGGGGAGATCTCATGACACCTTCTCTCCATCTACCTGATGATCCTGAGGAACATTGAGATCTTCTTCTTTATAGTCATGTGGAAGAAGAGGACGGGGACATCTCTCTGGTGTTGTCCTCCTACTGGATAGATCTGGAGGAAACACATACAGGGACTGAATTCATTCTTTACATACAGATAATTATAGGCCGTGTGTATTTAGTCCTGTCTATTACCTAGTGATGTGAGGGGCTGGAGAACCTCCATCTTGACGTCCCTGTACAGATGTTTGTGTCCTTCTAAATACTCCCACTCCTCCATGGAGAAATAGACAGCGACATCCTGACATCTTATAGGAACCTGACACATACAATGATACCATCATCCCCCCGATCCCTTCATATCGTTATTGTATAATTTCCCAGCATTCCCAGCAGTGTCACCTCTCCAGTCAGCAGCTCAATCATCTTGTAGGTGAGTTCTAGGATCTTCTGGTCATTGATGTCCTCATGCATGAGGGGGTGAGGTAGAGGCCCCGTGATTGGGCTCAGGGTCTTCCCCATCCCTCAGACACAGGGTCCTGACAGCGCTCACTAGAGGTCTTCTTCACTACTGTGTAATCCTGGTTATGGAGAGACACATTAATAAATCTCACTACAGACATTTCCAGAGTCCTCACCTCTCCAGTTCTGTCCATCTGTTATTCCCATAGATAAGAATGATGTAATGTGACGTCATCAGACTCTCTCACCTCTCCAGTAAGCCGGAAGAGGATCTCTAGGGTGAGGTGTAATATCCTCTCCACCATCTTGTCTCTGTCCATATCCATCTGTGATGGTAAATCAAGAAAATTCTCTTCTATAGAAGAGCTTCACTGAGAGGATCCGATATTGTAGAGACCTGAATGAGAAGATGAGCAGATGTAACATCATAAAAATCCTGTGTAATAATACAATTGCTGGAGATAATAAGGGAAACATATGAGATTTATTATTTTACAGTATTTACCGTACTTTTCGGACTATAAGATGCACTTTTTCCCCAAAAAGTTTGTAGGAAAACGGTGTGTCTTATAGTCGGAATATACTTACAAACGCGGCGGCGGGGCTCTGTGCTGGGGCCGCAGGGCTCCGCCGTCATTTTGTCAAAGCCCGGAGCCCACCGCATTTCCATTGCTGCAATGCGGTGGCCTCCGGGAAAATAGCCGCTGGGGGTGGCGCATGCTCAGATTCAGATCTCGGCAACGAGATCTCATCCCGAGATCTGGAGACGAGATCTTGTTGCCGAGATCAGAATCTGAGCATACGCTGCTGCCCCCCCAGCGACAATTTTCCCGGAGGCCACTGCATTGCAGCAGCGGGCTTTGACAAAAGTCCCGCCGCCATAGCACAGAGCACCGCTGGCCGCAGCACAAAGCACCGCTGCCGCACCAGCCTAGACCACCGAACAATCCATTTGACCACTCCTCCACCTGTGCCGATCCCCGCCCACCCGGTAAGCTAAATTCGGACTGTAAGGCAGACCCTCATTTGACGCATTATTTTTTTTCCCCTATTTCCTATTGAAAATTTGGGGTGCCTCTTATAGTACGAAAAATACGGTAGTTGTCTTCTTTACATATAGTAATAAATCCTATATATTTAGGCCACAGACAACAAGCAGTTTCTTCCTCGGAGTCGGCAGCTGAATACGTTTGTCATAGACTCATCTTCCATAACGCTAATTCTCCTCTCATTTACCGACCCTGGAATCGGCATTAGTAATACTGCAGGAGATATTCATTACACGTGACAGGAGAAATAACTACTTCATGATGGGGACGACATCTTCATCTTCTACTACGGCTCTAGAAACATATTTGACCAGAGTCGTCACTGACTCCATCACCACCGGCGTCTATATGAATGTTTCCCGTCTTCCCCGCACTGTAATCTTCTATCACGTTAGATCTCAGCTCTGATTCACACACAGAAGTTTGAGGCTTTTATAAAAGATTTTTTGTTCCTACAAACTCAGCGGACAGAAATTATCTGATCCCAAAGTATCCATGTACAGAGATTTATGGGTTTATTTCTGGCCTTAGGGTTTCCTATATTGCAGGAAAAACACCAGAAAAAAAAAATATTAAAATATTTTAAAAGAAAATTGGCTTCAATAATTACTATAAAAAAAAAAAAAAAAAAAAAAAAAAAAGCTGAAGACACATTGTTATTTTTTGGTTTCTTTCAATTAACTATTTTGGGCACAGAACATAAGGGGACGACACAGGTGCGGCTGCAACAAAAACCCTGGCAGTTTTACCACTTGCTGCTGGGAAAAGCAAACATGGCATCTAAGAAGGTGTGACAGAGTCCGGCTGAATGCCCTCCGCCCCCAAGTACTCGATAGTATGGGGCGGCCTAGTTACTACGATACTTACATGCCTAATAATGGTGCCTGGGTCTGCAATGTACGAAGGTCTATTAAGCCAGAGGCAGCGTCCAATAAGTTACCTTTTATCGCCCCCATACACATTAGACTAAAGTTACATGAAATCCCTGATTTCGGGGGGTTGGGTGACTATATAATGTATTTGGGGCCTACAGACAGATGATGTCAGGGCAGAGAAGGATCTGCCATCCTGAATTTCAGAGGATAATCCGTTTGTTCTTCCTGTAGATAATCCTCCTCTAGAGGAGTCTGGAGGCGACTCTCTCATACAGACCACAGGAAAGCTGGAATATTTGTGTGTATGGGGGAGTCGGGAGAGATAGCCGTCTGCCAAATGACCGTTCAGCCAACACTTATCTCACGTCTATGGGGCCGTTAGTATTACACTGACAGGCAGTGATGATACACGGCACTACAGTAGCACAGTGCGTCACCGGAGCCATCAGAGGCTTGTTTTTTGTATGATCGCACTGATGAGAGGTGTATAAGTTTAACCCGTTCACGACTTTTGACGCAGCCATATGTCTAGAATGGTAAGTACTTGCCAACCCTGGATTTGTCTTATCTTTAACCCTACAATGCGTATTGAGGGCCTTTTAGGCCCCGGTGCTTACTTTTTTGCTATTATCTGCAAAATTACTTTAGTTAGAATTTTGAAACTCTACGTATTCCTCAAGTATGTCGGTGTTGGTAATATCCAGTTGTTCATATAATTTTTTTGATAGGCATTGTGATGCAACAATCCTTTTTTGGGGAAAACCACATCTGTACAGAACGGGGGCCTTTTATCCTGAATAAGTGATAAGTCGAACATCCACAATATAATTTATTATTGTACACCAAGTCGAACATCCAAAATAAATGTTTTTTGGGACAGTGATCCTTCTCTAGTCGGACGTACTCCAATACATAATATTGTGAGACATGCTCAAGGAGCTGTGGGAAGTCCCAGGTATTTTCCCCTAAAGACATATTCTGTACTTTTTTTTTTTTTAAGACAATATTGCAGAAGGAGTCCTTTTATGTTAAAACCTAGAAGGACGATGTCTCACTTCTGCAAAAAATAAGTCCTGAAAAAATATCTCAAAAGAGGAACTTTATGCATATATTGGACTTTTACTGCTGGCAGGGAGTCAAAAATCGCATGATGTTCCAATCAGAGAATTATTTCTGGACCCACGTTCTGATCCACACAATAAAGAGACAATGGCAGTGGACAGATATGAGGAAATTAGAAGAAACATTCAATTTGATGATAAGCGAACTCGTGCAGCGAGGTTCCAAACAGTCAAATTAGCCCTTATCAGTTATATCTGGAACATATTTATGAAAAATTGCACCAAACTTTACAATCCTAGTACTAATGTTACAGTAGATGAGCAACTTGTACCCTTCAGAGGACGTTGCAAGTTCATACAATGCATGCCCAGTAAACCAGCCAAGCATGGAATAAAAGTCTTCAAACAGAGGCTGGACAGACATCTTTCTGGGATGATTTAGAGAATCCTGCTTTGAGCAGGGGGTTGGACCAGATGGCCCAGGAGGTCCTTTCCAACTCTACTATTCTAAGATTCTAAAAATATTCTGGATGTGCGATACTGCAAATTATTATGGCATAAATGGGCTTATCTACTGTGGAATAGAAGTTGATGCACCAGTACAGAAAGATCTAGGGTCTGAGATTGTGAAAACACTTGCTGGATCTATATACAACTCAGGCAGAAACATTACCATGGACAATTATTTTACCAATGTTGCACTGGGCAATTTTCTGCTTGAAAAAGCTGTTACACTTGTTGGTACTTTGAAGCCAAACCGACAAGAAATTCCTCAAGCAATGAAACACAATCCACAGCAAGCACTTCATGAGAGCGTCTTTGGTTTCAACAACAAAGCGACACCGGTAACTTACAAAGCGAAGAAGGGGAAATCCGTTATATTACTCAGCCCCATGCATCATGATGCAGTATTGACAGCAATGACAGGAAATTGAAACCAGAAATCATCCTGCATTACAATAAAACTAAAGGAGGTGTAGACAAAATGGATGAAATGGTTGGAGAATATTCGTGCAAGAGGTAAACAAGAAGTTGGCCTGTAGTAATTTTTTCAAATATGCTTGATGTAGCAGCCCTGAATTCATTCATTATTTAAATTCAAAAAAGAAAAAATAGGAAGCTTTTTACGCTATAAAATACAATTTTTATTAAAGTCTAAAAATACATTATCATGGATAAAAATCCAAAGAAGTGGGATAACAGCGTGCAGAAAAAATAGCCAAATGCAGGCAGATATATATTACATATAAATCGATATATAAAAGTACATATTCTCATATCTTGTATTCGACAATCAAGGTTTAATTTGGGGCCAAAAGACAATAGAATAGCCTCCGTATATTAACTAGTACATCTGCAATCCATGCAAGTTATAGTATTTACAGATAAACAGATATTTGCGCACCATATATAGGATATATTAAATATATAAACTCCCCATCATAGCTACTAATGCAATATTGTTGCCATGCAAGTGCAGAGCTCACAAAGCATACCATGCGTGCATATGAAGTCATTTAGCACATCCTTATAAAGTACGATATTAAGGTGAAGTGCCATAGATGGGAGATAATACCTGCATGCGGCTTGGCACCCCTGACGCGCGTTTCGCGTTTAGCTTGTTCACAAGGGAGCGTTCCCTTGTGAACAAGCTAAACGTGAAACGCGCGTCAGGGGTGCCAAGCCGCATGCAGGTATGATCTCCCATCTATGGCACTTCACCTTAATATCGTACTTTATAAGGATGTGCTAAATGACTTCATATGCACGCATGGTATGCTTTGTGAGCTCTGCACTTGCATGGCAACAATATTGCATTAGTAGCTATGATGGGGAGTTTATATATTTAATATATCCTATATATGGTGCGCAAATATCTGTTTATCTGTAAATACTATAACTTGCATGGATTGCAGATGTACTAGTTAATATACGGAGGCTATTCTATTGTCTTTTGGCCCCAAATTAAACCTTGATTGTCGAATACAAGATATGAGAATATGCACTTTTATATATTGATTTATATGTAATATATATCTGCCTGCATTTGGCTATTTTTTCTGCACGCTGTTATCCCACTTCTTTGGATTTTTATCCATGATAATGTATTTTTAGACTTTAATAAAAATTGTATTTTATAGCGTAAAAAGCTTCCTATTTTTCTTTTTTTGAATTTGTATATGTTTGGAAGCGCTGTTTGACTCTAGGCAATATATGTTATGAATCATTCATATTTAGACAGAAACTCATCCAGAGTTCCATGCAAGGAGGAAGTACAGGAGACACCTATTCTTGAAGGACCTTTGCCATGAACTTGTAATGCCTCACATGATGGAGCGAAGCAACATGAAATGCTTGACAAAGCAAACTAAAGAAGCAATGAAATGGTGTGGCGTTCAATCTCAGGATATTCCAGGGCCAGGAGAAAGAAAACAAAAGAGTTGTTTAATTTCTCCCAGAAACTTAGAGAGGAAAACTGAGCGATATTGTACCACTTGTGGGGAAAATGTCTGTAAAGAACGTTCTTCAGAAAAGAGAACATGTGAAAATAGTTGGGAAGACCAATAAAATTGAAACGAAAAAGTTAGAAAAGAAATGCAGCAGCAGCTAGTTTACTCTAGATTTAGATACCTTTGTGTTTTTCATATCTTTGTTTGAAATTTGGAAAAAAAATGTTTTTTTTTGTGTTTTCTGCAAGAAATTCTAATTAAAATGTTGTACATTATTCATATCTTATTTTGCAATTTTCAAATTAACTTGTAAAAGTTTTTTATGTGAGTTTCCCCATATAATCTGAATGGACGCCACACATGCTAGGGTTAATGCAGCACCATGATTGCATTAACCCCTTAAGGACCAAGCCATTTTGTAGGTTAATGACCAGGCCAATTTTTACAATTCTGACCACTGTCACTTTATGTGCTTATAACTCTGGAACGCTTCAACGGATCTTGGCGATTCTGAGACTGTTTTCTCGTGACATATTGTACTTCATGACAGTGGTAAAATTTCTTCAATATAACTTGCGTTTATTTATGAAAAAAACGGAAATATGGCGAAAATTTTGAAAATTTTGCAATTTTCAAACTTTAAATTATTATGCCCTTAAATCAGAGAGATATGTCACAAAAAATAGTTAATAAATAACATTTCCCACATGTCTACTTTACATCATCACAATTTTGAAACCAAAATCTTTTTTTGTTAGGAAGTTATAAGTGTTAAAAGTTAACCAGCGATTTCTCATTTTTACAACAAAATTTACAAAACCATTTTTTTAGGGACCACCTCACATTTGAAGTCACTTTGAGGTGTCTATATGTCAGAAAAAAAACAAAAGTGACACCATTCTAAAAACTGCACCCTTCAAGGTGTTCAAAACCACATTCAAGAAGTTTATTAACCCTTTAGGTACTTCACAAGAATTGAAGCAATGTGTAAGGAAAAAATGAACATTAACTTTTTTTCCCCAAAATTTTTCTTTCGACACAATTTTTAAAATTTTGTCAAAAAGTATCAGGAGAAAATGAACCACAATATTTGTTGTACAATTTCTCCTGAGTACACCGATACCCCATGTGTGGAGGAAGCCCAATCTTTAGGCGCACGGCAGTGCTCAGAAGGGAAGGAGCATCATATGAGATTTTGAATGTCAAATTGGCTGGAATCGAGAGCGGACACCATGTTGCGTTTGGAGAGCCTCTGATGTGCCTAAACAGGAAACCCCCATAATTGACCCCATTTTCGAAACTAGACCCCCCAAGTAACTTATCTAAATGTGTGGTGAGCACTTTGAACCCCCAAGGGCTTCACAGAAGGTTATAACGCAGAGCCGTAAAATTAAAAAAAATCATATTTTTTCCACAAAAATGATCTTTTCACCTCCAATTTTTATTTTCCTAAGGGTAACAGGACCCCAAAAGTTATTGTGCAATTTGTCCTGAGTACGCCGATACCCCATATGTGGAGGTAAACCACTATTTGGGCACATGGCAGAGCTCGGAAGGGAAGCAGCGCCATTTGACTTTTTTGGCTAAAATTGAGATTGGACGCCATGTCGCATTTGGAGAGTCCCTGATGTGCCTAAACAGTGGAAACCCCCACAAGTGACCCCATTTTGGAAACTAGACCCCCCAAGGAACTTATCTAGATGTGTGGTGAGCACTTTGAATCCCCAAGGGCTTCACAGAAGGTTATAACGTAGAGCCGTAAAATTAAAAAAATCATCTTTTCCACAAAAATGATCTTTCATCCCCAATTTTTATTTTCCAAAGGGTAACAGGACCCCAAAAGTTGTGAAATTTGTCCTGAGTACGCTGATACCCTATATGTGGGGGTAAACCACTATTTGGGCGCATGGCAGAGCTCGGAAGGGAAGGAGCACCGTTTTCGAATGCAGACTTTGATGGAATGGTCTGCGGGTGTCATGTCGCGTTTGGAGAGCCCCTGATGTGCCTAAACAGTAGAAACCCCCCACAAGTGACTCCATTTTGGAAACTAGACCCCCCAAGGAACTTTTCTAGATGTGTGGTGAGCACTTTGAACCCCCAAGTGCTTCACAGAAGTTTATAACGTAGAGCCGTGAAAATAAAAAAATCATTTTTTTTTCCACAAAAATGATCTTTTTGCCCCCAAATTTTTATTTTTATAAGGGTAACAGGAGAAATAGGACCCCAAAAGTTGATGTGAAATTTGTCCTGAGTACGCTGATACCCCATATGTGGGGGGAACCACTGTGATCGCCTTACTGCGATCTTTGGGAGGCAGAATGAACAAATACACAAAAGGTGAAGAATTGGTTTTATTTTTTACGCCGTTCCTCGTGCGGTATTAGTGATTAGGCGACTTTATTCTTCGGGTTGGTGTGATTACAGCGATACCAGATTTACATCCTTTTTTCATGTTTAGCTTGTTAGGGTGAGTTTCCACGATCAGTAAACGCTGCGTTTGGCGCTGTGCGCTGGCGCTGGCGCAGCGCCAAACACGCAGCGTCCAGATGTTACAGCATAGTGGAGGGGATTTCAAGAAATCCCGTCTCCACTATGCGTAACAACACGCAGGTGGCAGACCTGCGTAAACGGACATGCGGCGCGTCTTTTCAGACCGCAGCATGTCCTCGCGTGTTGCGGCGACGGTGCGTCGCCGCAACAGAATTTCAAACAGGGTTATGTAGCTCTGCGTTCTTTCCGGAGGTGTCCTGAACACCTCCGGAAAGAGCGCGCTTCAGAAAGGGGGCGGGGCTTAGACGGAGCGGAATTTCCGCTCCGTCCAAAGCGCTGTGGTTCCGGACCGTGGAACCACAGCATAACACACTAAAAGACGCTTTTTGTAAGAATTTTTTGTAAGAAATTTTTGAATCGCTGTATTTTGAGAGCTATAATTTTTCCATATTTCGTCCGACAGAGTTATCTGTGGGCTTATTTTTTGCGGCACAAGCTGACGTTTTTATTGGTATCATATTCGGGCACATAACGTTTTTTGATCACTTTCTATTCCGATTTTTGTGGAAGCAGAATGAACAAAAACCAGCAATTCAGAAATAGTTTTTTTTCCCCTCCGTTCCGCGTGTGGTAAAATTGGTAAGGCAGCTTTATTCTTCGGGTCACTACGATTACAGCGATACCTCATTTATATCTTTTTTTATGTTTTGCCGTTTATTACACAATAAAAACTTTTATTTTTGCATCGCTTTATTTTGCGAGTAATAACTTTTTTATTTTTTCGCTGATGATGCTGTATGGCGGATTGTTTTTTGCGGGACAAGATGACGTTTTCAGCGGTACCATGTTTATTTACATCCGTCTTTTTGATCGCGTGTTATGACGATACCGGTTGGAAAAAGTATAATTTACTACTGTTTTGTGTTTTTTTTACGGCTTTCACTGAAGGGGTTAACTAGGGTTACGCTTTTATAGATGGGATTTTTACGGACGCGGCGATACCAAATAGGTGTATTTTTTTGTTTTTTTTACATAAAAATGTGTATTTTTTAGGGGGTTTTTTTTTTTTTTTTAATATTTTTTTTATAAATTTTTTTAAAAAATATTTTTTTTACCTTTCACTTTTTCACTTTTGAGTGCAGGTATAATGCATTGCAATGCTCCAGCATTGCAATGCATTATAACAATGGAGAAAGCTGCTGTGACCATGCTGTGAGCATGGTCACAGCGGCTTTCCGCAGCTGGATGACCCGGAGGTTGTCATGACAACCATGGGTCATCAAGGCAGAGATCGGGCCCTGCAATTACATTGCAGGGACGCCGATCTGAGGCAGAGGGAGCTCCCGACCCTCTGCTCCCCCCCATGAACGCTGCGATCGCGCTCGATCGCAGCAGTCAGGGGGTTAACAGCCAGGGGCAGCGCAGACGCCGCTTCCGGCTGTCAGTGCAGGAAGCTCGGCCACAGCAGCGCTGAGCTCCTGTACTGATCGGGCAGGAGAAGCTGAGATTTCAGCCTCTCCTGCCCGATCGCTGCTGTTTGGTCAGTCAGACCGACTGCAAGGGTCCCCGCACCTCTTGCCGTGCCTGTCAGCTGTCATAGACAGCTGTCGGCACTGAACTACCACTGCGTGTTTACACGCAGTGGTAGTTCAAAGGCATGACGTGCACAGTCCGTCCTGGTGCCGGAACTGACACCCAGCCATGACGGACTGTGCACGTCAATGGACAGTAAGGGGTTAAGGTGCCTGCTGATTCTCACAGCAGGGCACAAAAAGCCGGATTACTTACCGGTAATGCTCTTTTAGTGAGTCCACGACAGCACCTAACGGAGAGAGGGATCCGCCCCAATAGGAACAGGGAACCTACAGAAGATAAAAGGGGGCGGTCCGCCTCTCCTCCTCAGTTGGATTTCAGAGTACCAGGAGGACTGCCAAACAATAGTCCAATAGTATTATTATTTTTTTCAAACTTATTTACTTCTAGAAAAGCAACTTATTAAATACGTAATATTTTAATGGACTCACTAAAAGAGAATTACGGGTAAGTAATCCGGCTTTTTACCCTTCGTCACGACAGCACCCACCCGGAGAGATTTCCAGAGACAATCACCTGGGGGGGGGGACCACCGTGCTGAGGACAGTCCTACCAAAGATCAAGTCAGAAGCCGACGAGAGGTCAAGTCTATAGTGACTATAGAAGGTAGAATGAGCTGACCACGTTGCCGCCTTACATATGGCTTCAATTTGAACGTCTCCCCTTTCGGCCCAGGAAGATGGCATAGCTCTAGTAGAATGTGCTCTAATGCCCTCCGGAAGGTTTTCATTTTTCGAGGAGTAAGCCAGCTGGATAGCGTCCCTGATCCACCGGGATAGGGTGCCCTTCGAGATTCCATACCCCTTCTTGTGGCCCTGGAAGGATACAAACAGAGCCCTACACTTCCTCCAACTCCTTGTCCTTTTAATGTATTCTAATACTATTTGCCTGACATCCAGGGTGTGATATTTGTGTTCTTCAGGAGTGGAGGGATCACTTAAGAAAGTGGGAAGAAGTATTTCTTGTGACCTATGAAATTTCCCTGCCACCTTGGGAAGGTATGAGGGATCTGGTTTTAGAATCAATCTATCCTGGAATGTTAATAAAAAGAGTGGATCTATAGATAGAGCTTGAATGTCACTGACTCTTCTAGCCGATATTAGTTCTACCAAGAGGGTCGTTTTAGGTGATAGTTACTTTAGGGACACTGTATCTACTGGCTCAAAAGGTGGTTCTGTTAGAGCGTCCAGAGGAACCCTGGGTATGTGAACCGGACTAATCCGTTCACAAGCCGTAATGAATCGGGATACCCATTTATTCCCCGCAACGTTATGTCCATAGAGGGCCCTTAATGCAGACACCTGGACTTTTAATGTGTTTACAGATAAACCCAGATCTTTTCCCCTTTGTAAAAATTCTAAGATGGGCCGTATCGGAACTTCCATAGAATCAGAGGTTGTATGGAATTGTAAGAATTTTTTCCAGACTTTAGTGTAAATTTTAGTAGTAGACTGTTTCCTGCTCTGCAGGAGTGTGTCAATTAATTCTTCCGAGAACCCCTTCGATCTTAGAATCTGCCTTTCAATTTCCAGGCTGTCAAGTGGAGATTGTCCATTTGAGGGTGGAAGAAAGGTCCCCGAGAGAGTAGGTTCGGGATTGAGGGGAGGACCCAAGAGTCTGAGACTGACATAATTTGTAGCCATGAGAACCATGGTCTCTTGGGTCAAAATTGTGCTATTAATATTATCCTCGCTTTTTCCTCCCTGATTTTCCAAATGACCTGGGGTAGTAGAATTATCGGAGGTAAGGCGTATGCCAGTATGAATTGCCAAGGAACTTGAAGAGCGTCTAATATGTCCGGTTCATCCAGTCTGAATTGCCAAGGAACTTAAAAAGCGTCTAATATGTCCGGTTGATCTACCAAAGAAAGGGAGGCAAATTTCAGAACTTGTTTGTACTTTCTCGTGGAAAAAAGGTCTATTTGAGGTTGACCCCAAAAAGACACTGTGAAGGACTAAATTAAGAAAGATCAAAACTTAATGCTCCATTTTGTGCTTGTAACTCCATCTTGCGGTTTATGAGATAAATTCTGTTACTTAACAAGGCTATAGTTCCTGGCCGTTATAAAGAAGTAGAGTAAAGGTTATGGGCTGTAATAAAACCAGACCGCTCCAGTTTGGACAAGATATAAGATACTCTGAAGAATAAGTACGCTATTGTCCCCGTCTATGGTCACGTGGATATGACCATATATGTAGTTTCCAGTCTTCCTGTATTTTCATTCGTTAAATGTTGTAGGTGTGGTTTTATACTATTGGTTGAAGTACAAACTCACTAAATACTATAAAAGAAGATGATGTAATACATGGGGTAGAATCTGTTTCGATTCTCCCAGACAGAAACACGTCTCCGTTTGGTTATTTATGTTGCTAGCAACGTTCTGTGAATTAATTTGGAAATCACTAGGTCAACCGTGAAGGGTCACTTAGATCCTACCTCAACAGATGGTGCCAAACGTGGGGCCCCCATATAGGGACGCCTCTGCCCCCCGGAGGACAACAAGACAAAGGACCCTCGGACCGGACACAGACACTGGAAAATTGGGACTGATCACCCCCCACAACCACGGTAAGTTGGCAGTTATACTGTTCAGACTGACCGTTTGGTGTGGTTTTCCTGTGTTTGTTGCTGGAAAGAGGATCTGAGGTTAGACACCATTCCCCTTTTCACAATGTATGCCGGCTGAGGAAGTCTGCTTCTTGGTTGTTTTCCCCTTTGATGTGCAGGGCAGAAAGGGACAACAGATGTTTCTCGGCTAGGTTGAGAATTTTTCCTGTGGAAGACAGACTTTCTGATCGAGTACCTCCCTGTCTGTTTCGATATGCCACTGTTGTAGTGTTGTCCGATAAAATCCTGACGTTTCCCTCGGAGCTGTGGAAGAAAATGACGTAACGCATAATATACTGCATTAGGTTCTGTTAAGTTAGATGAATGCTGGAACTCTTCCCTATTCCATATTCCCTGGCAGAAGCTATCCCCCATGTGGGCACCCCATCCGCCGGGGCTAGCATGGGTGGTTAAGATATGGGAAGGAGTTATTACCCATGGGACACCACCCACCAGCTAGCTACTATCTAGCCACCATTTTAGAGAATTTAGGACTTCCTGAGATAAGGTCATTTCCTTCCCCAGATGACCGTGTAGCCGTCTTTCTTCTTGGAGGGGCACAATTAAGGTGTCTTTTGAAGAACGTGAGCCATAACCTCCAACATCACTTTGGTGAAGATTCTTGGTGCTGTGGAGAGACCAAAGGGCATGGCCGTGTACTGGAAGTGCCGGATCTCGCCTTCGAATGTTACTGCGACCCTGAGGTACCTTTGGAATCTGTCATGGATAGGGAGTTGGTAATATGCATCTTTTAGATCAATGCCTGCCATCATGCAATTTGGGAAAAGGAGCTTAATGGTGGATCTGATTGATTCCATCTTAAATTTATGTTTTCGAATGAATGTGTTAAGTCTTTTCAAATTTATAATGGTTCTGAAGGAACTATCTGGCTTGGGAACTAGGAGTAAAGGAGAGTAGAATCCTCTACCTTCCTGCCCCTCCGGCACCTTAACTAAGACTTTTTTGGTTAATAGGTTCCGAATTTCCATCTCAAGGGCTTTTTGTTGTGTTGGTGAATTGAGTGGTATTATGATAAACGAGTCGTGAGGAATTTGAAGGAAATCAAATTTTATTCCTTCTTTGATTATACCTAAAATCCACGGACTACATGTTATTCTTTCCCACTATGGAAAAAATTATTTCAACCTACCCCTTACTGGGGTGATTGATTGTTCAATACTTATTCTCCTTCCGGAAGTCAGATTCCCTAAACATAGTACCCTTTTGTTTTTCTTCCTTTGTGGCCCATCTGGATGGTCTCTCCGCCTGTCTCCTTTTGCAAATGGCCATCTATTAAAGGCTCTCCTATAGAAAGGGATAGAAGAATCAGGGAAAGCTTTCTTTCTCTCTTTTGCTTTGGTGATTATGTCATCTAGTTTTTTCCCAAAGAGAAACTCACCCTCGCAAGGGATAGCGCAGATCTTTGATTTCGATTGCGTGTCCTCTTCCAACTTTTCATCCACAAAGCTCGTCTGGCATTATTTACTAAGCCTGCTGACCTCGCTGCTAGGCGTAGGGAGTCTGCTGAAGCATCGGCTATAAAGGCTGCTGCCTCTCTAATAAGGGGAATAGCTGACCGCAGTTTTTCTCTGGAGACCTTTTGCTCAATCTGCTGGTCTAGTTGGTCAATCCAGACGAGCATTGATCTGGCGGTGCATGTGCTGGCCACTGCAGGTTTAAATATGCCCTTAGATGCCTCCCATGACCTTTTTAATGATGACTCTGCTTTGCAGTCAAGAGGATCAGAAAGTAGGCCCGCATCTTCCATAGGGAGCGTGGACTGTTTGGAGGTAGAAGCAACAGCTGCGTCCACCTTAGGGATTTAAGTCCATGTCAGCATCTCCTCGTCACTAAAAGGGTATTTCCTTTTGAGGCTGATGGGAGGAAGCTTCTCTGATCCTGCTTCTCCCATTCCCTCTTAATCAAGGTCTTAACCGCTGGTATTAGTGGGAAGGCTCTCCTCTTCCTCTCCGCCAAACCCGCAAACATAATGTCTTGCGTGGTTTGTACGCCTTTTGTCTCCTCACACCCCATAATGTTTCTTACTGATTTTACCAAATTATCAACACTATCCAGGGGGAAGAAAGATCGTCCTTCAATGTCTGAAGATGATGATGATGACATGAGAGGAATCCGAAGCTACCGCCCCGCCATCGTCAGAATCCGAGCTGGAAGCTAATTGTTTCCTGCTTTTACTCTCTCGGGGTATATTAGCATGGGCCATGGCTTGCTGCTCTTCTCTTATAATGGTACGAATATATTTTGTCGACATCGCTGCCCCTTGCATAGTCTCACTGATGCATTCCTCACATAGTTTTTTAGGGTAGGAATCGGGGAGAGGCTGACTACATAAGGCGCGCTGCTTATGTTTTGATTTTTGTTTCTTCTTGGCCTGAAGGGGAGACATGGTGAGAAAAAAGAGAGGAGGGAGGTGTCCGCTTAATAGGCAGAGTCCTGTACACTCACCTAGTGAAGCTGTGGGGTACCGGATCAGGAGGTCGAGGTGTAGTCCTGGACCTGGAGTCCACTGCGTCACTTATGCGGCTGGCATCTGTAGACCCTCTGCTGGAACGGTCTCTGGCCGCCCCTGCTGCATCTCCTGCTGGAGGATTCATGTCCCCTGGGGATGACATTTCTGCCTCTCTGACTGCCAGCACCAACCCCATTTTTATATGATATCACATGTTTTGTTTTGCTTTTTTGTGACCCAGAAGTACCCTCTAGTTCTGGGTCAGCTAACGCGGTGTTCTGCGCATGCGTGCTCCCTCACCGCTCACTTAGGCTAGGCGAGCCGGAAGTTCAATCTTGAACCACTTCATGACCCAGCCTATTTTGACCTTAATGACCTGGCCATTTTTTGAAATTCTGACCAGTGTACCTTTATGAGGTTATAACTCAGGAACGCTTCAACGGATCTATCTTAGCAATTCTGGAATGTTTTTTCGTGACATATTGGGCTTCATGTTAGTGGTAAATTTAGGTCGATAATTGTTGCGTTTATTTGTGAAAAAAACGGAAATTTGGCTAAAATTTAGAAAATTTTGCAATTTTCAAATTTTGAACTTTTTATTCTGTTAAACCAGAGAGTTATGTGACACAAAATAGTTAATAAATAACATTTCCCACATATCTACTTTACATCAGAACAATTTTGGAAACCAAATTTTTTTTGTTGGGAAGTTATAAGGGTTAAAAGTTGACCAGCGATTTCTCATTTTTACAACAAAATTTACAAAACCATTTTTTTTTTAGGGACCACCTCACATTTGAAGTCCATTTGAGGGTCTAAATGGCAGAAAATACCCAAGAGTGACACGATTCTAAAAACTGCACCCCTCAAGCTACTCAAAACTGCATTCAAGAAGATGATTAACCCTTCAGGTGCTTCACAGGAAGTAAAGCAACGTGGAAGGAAAAAATGGACATTATAATTTTTCCAACAAAAATTTTCTTTTAGCATCAATTTATTCATTTTCACATGGGCAACAGGATAAAATGGATCATAAAATTTGTTGGGCAACTTCTCCTGAGTACACCGATACCTCATATGTGGTCATAAACCACTGTTTGGGCGCACGGCAGGGCCCAGAAGGGAAGGAGTGCCATTTGACTTTTTGAATTGAAATTTAGCTCCAATCGTTAGCGGACACCATGTCGCATTTGGAGAGCCTCTGTGTGCCTAAACATTGGTGCACCCTCACAAGTGACCCCATTTTGGAAACTAGAGCCCCCAATGAACTTTTCTAGCTGCATAGTGAGCACTTTTAACCCTCAGGTGCTTCACAACTTGATCTGTAAAAATGAAAAAGTACTTTTTTTGATCACAAAAATTTTCCTTCAGCCTCAATTTTTTCATTTTCACATAGGCAACAGGATAAAATGGATCCTAAATTTTTTTGGGCAACTTCTCCTTAGTACACCGATACCTCATATGTGGTCATAAACCACTGTTTGGGCGCACGGCAGGGCCCGGAAGGGAAGGAGCGCCACAATCGTTAACGGATACCATTTCGCGTATAGAAAGTATGTAGTGTATGTCAGGTTGGTGTGTGGTGTGGTGTAGTGTAGGGTACGTCAGGTTGGTGTGTGTGGTGTAGTATACACCACACACACACACAACACACACACACACAACAGCCTGACATACAATACAACACACACACCAACCTGACGTACACTATACCACACACCAACCTGACGTAGTGTGTATCGGGTTGGTGTGGTTTAGTGTACGTCAGGCTGGTGTGTGTGGTTTAGTGTACATCAAGTTTGTGTGTGGTGTAGTGTACATCAGGTTGGTGAGTGTGGTGTAGTATACACTACAACACACACACCAACCTGACGTACACTACGCCACATACACCAACCTGACACTACGTGGTGGTGTGTGTGGCGTAGTGTACGTCAGGTTGGTGTGTGTGTGTGTATGTCAGGCTTGTGCGTAATTTCTGTAGGGGAAAGTCAGGATGTGTTTAGTCCATGGACGTGTGATGAATTCTGAAGCATTCATTCAAACACAGTCCAGGTTTGTCAGGGCACGTTTTACATTGGAAACGAGTTTCCCTTCTTATCCCCCTTTTATAGCACACCCGGCACCTTTTTTTTTGCTCTCCCCTCACGGGGAAAATGTTGCCCTGGTACCATGCGGGAAACTTGAGTTCCAGGAGTGCTGGGGCACGCTCCATCCTCCTCTCCAATAATCATGGCCTTTATCACTGCCTCCAGGAACTGAAGGAAGGTGTTGTTGGTCTGGCCTGCACATCGTGATAGCACGTATGCGTTAAACAGTGCCATTTGTACGATGTGTACAGACAGTTTTTTATACCACACCTTCGTCTTCCGCAAGGAACTATAGGGCTGGACGACTTGATCAGAAAGATCAACTCCCCCCATGTGTTTGTTGTACCCCAGGGCACAGTCCGGTTTGTGGACCTGTGCTTTGGTAACATGAATGGTGGTGGCCGTGGTGCTGGGACCATGGATTGTTGTCAAGAAAAAGACATCCCTTTTGTCTTTGAACTTGACCACAAGCATGTTGCCGCTACATTGGGCTCGGCTCTCACCCTTTGGGAGAGCCTGCTCAATTAGCGTCAAAGGGAGACACCTCTGGTTTCTGCGCAGAGTACCGCAAGCGGCGGTAGCTCTGGCAGAGAGGGATTGAAATAGTGGGATGCTTGTATAAAAGTTATCAACGTACAGAGATGGTAACCTTTATCAAGCAGTGGGTGGACCAAATCCCACACTATTTTCCCACTCACCCCCAGAGCAGGTGGACATTCAGGGGGCTGGATCTTGGTGTTCTTCCCTTGGTAAACTCTAAAGCTGTGAGTGTACCCTGAGGTACTCTCACACAGCTTATAGAGTTTTCTCCCGTACCTCGCCCTCTTGCTGGGCAGGTACTGATGAAACTGAAGCCTCCCTTTGAAGTGGATGAGGGATTCATCCACACAAATTTCTCTTTGGGGAATGTACACTGCAGCAAACTTGTTGCTGAAGTGTTCGATGACCGGCCGAATTTTGAACAGTCTATCAAAATTCGGGTCATCGCAGGGAAGGCTTTCCGTATTGTCCCTGAAATGGAGAAATTTATGAATCGCCTCAAAACGTTTGCGAAACATAACCATGCCAAATATTGGAGTTTGATAACAAAATATCAGTACTCCAGTATTGGCGAATTTCCGGTTTCTTCACAATCCCCATGTGGAGGACCATTCCCCAATATTTCATCATTTCTACTGAGTCAATGGGACTCCAAGTAGAAAATGATGAATTAGGGTTTTCGGCAAAAAATTGCAGGGCATACAAGTTTGTTTGCTCCACCATAAGACTGACAATTGACTCTGAGAAATAGACTTTGAAAAAATCAGGAATCCGTGGAGCAAAATTTTCAGGGACGGGGTTCCAGGAGGGGGCACTAGTGCTAGGTTGGGCGTGACTAGCACTAGGTTGGGGGTTTCTCACATTTGGCTGTGGGTCTTCTTCCCCGGCCTACGACTCTTCTTCCCCGGCCTCCGGCTCTTCTTCCCTGAAATCCGGACGATTTCTTGTACTGCGACATCTTGGTGTTGGTACGTCTGTGTCACTGGAGGAGGAAGAGGGGGAGGAATACAGAAAAGTAGGGTCCTCTCCTTCACTATCAGCATAGGAGGCAATAAAAACATATGCCTCCTCAGCTGAGTACACCCTTTGTGACTGGGACTTGGATGAAAAGGACGAGCAGGACATCGTATGTGTGGTGTGTGTGCGTGTGTATAAAAAGCTAAAACTTTATTATAGTGTGCGTATGTATGTGCGAGTGTTTGTTAAAACTTTGTACTGCAGGAGGGGGCTGTCAGGCGCGTGGGGGCAGGAGGGACTGTCAGGCGGGCGGAAGGCAGGAGTTTTCTGTCAGGCACGCGGGGGGCAGGAGGGGACTTCAGGCACGCGCGGGGGCAGGAGGGGACTATCAGGCACGCGCGGGTAGGAGGGGGCTAGGAGATGCAGCAGCAGTAGATGGAAGCAGAGACGGAGCTGGCAGCAACAGCAGAGGGGGTGATCACTGGGGCTGAAAGATGATCACCGGGGGCAGGAGGGGGCTGTCAGGTGAGGGGGGACTGGAGATGCAACAGATGGAGACGCAGCAAATGGAGCTGTCAGAAGCAGCAGCAGGGGGGGTGATTAGGGGGCAGAGGGTAATCAGGGGGTTATCGGGGTGATAACTGGGGCTGAGGGATGATCACCGGGGGCAGGAGGGGACAGTCAGGTGAGGGGGGCTGGAGGCGCAGCAATTGGAGCTGTCAGAAGTAGCAGCAGGTGGGGGTGATCTGGGGGGCAGAGGGTGATCTGGGGGGGCAGGGGGTGATAGGGGTGATCACTGGGGCTGAGGGATGATCACGGGGCAGGAGGGGGCTGTCAGGAGTGGGGGGGACTGGAGATACAGCAGATAAGGTGCAGAAGGTGCAGATAAATGGAGCTGCCAGAATCAGCAGCAAGGGGAAGTGATCAAGGGGGCAGGGGATGATCAGGGGGGAAGTGGGGAGGGAATGGAGGTCGGGGAAGTGGTTTGGGATGCTGGTGAGCAGAGAGGAGTACCAGATGGAGGCAGCAGCAGCGGCGGTGGCGGCGATCGCAGGTCAGGTGGTGGCAGGGCAGCAAGCAGGCACCTCGCTCTTCAGCTTCCAGGACCGGATGAAGCTGAAGAGCGAGGTCAGCCATAGTTTACTCCGCCCTTCCACATCTGATTGGAAGGAGAGCGTCACATGGACGCTAGCTCCAATCAGATCTGGAGGAGGTGAAAAAAAGGTCAGCCGAAGCGATCTCGGCCACGGGGGGGCAAAGCCACCCCCCTGGGGTCAAGTCCAGGACCTCCTGTGCCTGCGGGTAGGGTGACATTTCATTGACCCCGGTCACCCGACCCGCAGGAAAGCGATCCCGCCATGACGCCACGTAGGCGTCACAGGTCGGGAAGGCACCGACTTTCATGACGCCTACGTGGCGTCACAGATCAGGAAGGGGTTAACTTCTGGGCCAGGAGCAGTAGCGTCCCTGGGCGCAGGCGCGGGCCCGGCCTCATACACCGGCCCACATCCTCAATGCCGGCTTACCCAGTCGCGCGTGCAGCTGCCACGTCATTACCCGGCTCGACCATCACTGCCGCTGCACTGCTTCCAGCACCCGACGGCGCTGCTGCATGAGGCCGGGCGGCCTCTCCCGGACCCGGCCACCACAGCATCCACCAGACGAGGAGGGAGCTGTCAAATGGATTTCCCCCAACGCTGCCTCTGGACCGCAGCCCCTGCCGTTCTCCCAGGATACTGCACAGGCGGCATGCATTGGCCCAGGTATGTCCTGTAGGAGATTCCGTGCGGTTCCTAGTAGAAACAGGAAACCAATTGAGGAGGAGAGGCGGACCGCCCCCCTTTTATCTTTGGTAGGTTTCCTGTTCCTATTGGGGCGGATCCCTCTCTCTGGTGGGTGCTGTCAGGGCCGGCGTCAGTACCCGGCATACCCGGGCAAGTGCCGGGGCCCTGAGTAGGCGGGGGGGCCCACTCGCCGTCGGGCACCCCGGCGCCCATTAGTGGTGGCAGCGCCGCCACTGGTCCCCCCCCCCCGCTTGCTCAGGGCCCCGGCAGCAGCAGGCGCAATACTTACCTCTCCCCGTGCCTCCGCTGCCGCAGCTCCGGGCTCCACGGGGCGCCTGCAGGGCGCCGGCGCTTCCTCTCTCACAGCAGCGCCGCTGAATGACGTCATCATTCAGTGGCCGGCTGTGGCAGAGAGGGCGCGGACGCTGGACAGGTGAGGTGTGTGTGCCTGCGTGTGTGTATGTGAGAGAGTGCTGCGGTGCTGTATGTGTGATGGTGGTGGGGGGAGGGCAGTGATGGTGGTGAGGTGGCAATGATAATGGGAAGGCAATGATGATGATGATATTAATGGGGAGGCAATGATGATGATGAGGAGGAGGCAATGATAATGGGAAGGCAATGATGATGATGATATTAATGGGGAGGCGATGATGATGTGGAGGAGGAAATGATAATGGGAAGGCAAAGATGATGATGATATTAATGGGGAGGCAATTATGATGATGATGGGGAAGCAATGATGATGATAATGGGCAGGCAATGATGATGATAACTGGGAGTCTTTCCACAGCGCCCTTTCCTGAGCCGTAACAGTGCAGAGCGCAGCGCAGTGCAGAGGAGAGCTCCATATTTTGTATGGAGCATTATATGGGGACCAGTATTTTGTATGGAGCATTATATGGGTGATGAGGGGGAGACTATGTGGTGCCCATAATATTGTATGGAGGACTGTACTGTGCGCTGTGAGGATTTGGCGGTTTTTGAGCTATTGTACAATTTACAATAGGTATCAGTCATGTAATGGAAGAAGAGAAGTGTTTGGCGTTGCGCTATACCCATATTTCTCTGTAGTATCTGTGCATCATGAATCGTGGTCTGTGTTAAGGGGGCCCACTGAGACTCTTTCGCCCGGGGCCCATAAAAACCTGGAGCCGGCCCTGGGTGCTGTAGTGGCGAAGGGTAAAAGAAATGATGATACGAAGTGTGTTATAGAAGGGAGATAGGAAAAGACAACATTTCGCAATGCGACACCTGCCCTGACAAACCTGACCTGTGTATAAAAGAATGCTTCACACTGCACCACACATCCAACGACTATTAAATTTACTTATCTGACTTACACAACTGACATAAGCCAACCTGATGCACTTTACACTACTCATATGCCAACTAGTGATGAGCGAGCATACTCGCCACTATTCAGTGCTAGCCCAAGCATCACAGTGCTTGCGATGCTCGGAGCCCGCTGAGTATTAAAGGTGTTGCTCGGCGGAAGCTCGGGTCCCCACCCTGAGTGATTGGAGCTATTTAGAGCGCCAATGAACATGCAGGGATTGTCTGCCACGCACTGTAATGCCGCAGCAATGTTGGTTGTGGCATTACAGTGATAGACCTGATGACACTGTGCAGCTAGCCAATTTCTGACCTGGAGCCGCCATGCTCGTCACATGCTGGGTCTGTGAGTGCGGTGTGTGCACGTGTCGGCGGGTGTGGTAACGCAACCGCCGGTACTGTCGGTCACAGTGCTGTGGGATCATGCTGGCAGATGTCAGCGTGATTCCGCAGCTGACTGTGACCCACTGCGGTGAAGCAGGCTTGGCCCGATAAGACTACTGCTCCATGTACGGAGCGGAGCTGTATGTGTCCTATTGGAGACGATTCATGTACAGAGCGGAGCCGCGTGTGTCCTATTGGGGGCGATTCACGTACGGAGCAGAGCCGCGTGTGTCCTATTGGGGGCGATTCACGTACGGAGCAGAGCCGCGTGTGTCCTATTGGAGACGATTCATGTACAGAGCGGAGCCGCGTGTGTCCTATTGGGGATGATTCATGTACAGAGCGGAGCCGCGTGTGTCCTATTGGGGACGATTCATGTACAGAGCGGAGCCGCGTGTGTCCTATTGGAGACGATTCATGTACAGAGCGGAGCCGCGTGTGTCCTATTGGAGACGATTCATGTACAGAGCAGAGCCGCGTGTGTCCTATTGGGGACGATTCATGTTCAGAGCGGAGAAGTGCGAGTACTATTGGAGACGATTCATGTACAGAGCGGAGCCGCGTGTGTCCTATTGGGGACGATTCATGTTCAGAGCGGAGAAGTGCGAGTACTATTGGAGACGATTCATGTACAAAGCGGAGCCACGTGTGTACTATTGGAGATGATTCATGTACGGAGCGGAGTCACATGTGTCCTATTGGAGACGATTCATGTACAGAGCGGAGAAGTGCGAGTACTATTGGAGATGATTCATGTACGGAGCAGAGCCACGTGTGTCCTATTGGAGACGATTCATGTACAGAGCGGAGAAGTGCGAGTACTATTGGAGATGATTCATGTACGGAGCCGCATGTGTACTATTGGTGGATTCATTTACGGAGCGGAGCCGCGTGTGTCCTATTGGGGGCGCTACCTGCGTTGCTGGGATGTGACTAAGGCCACAGCTCCCGGAAGGAAGGAGGATTAACCTCTTATCAGCCAGAGAATAGCATGTGACAGCTTCCCAGATAAAGGTAGAAAGCGGAACATCACACAGAGGAAAACCGAGTGTTTGTGTATGAAGAACGGACGAGTGTGAACAGCGGCGAATCCTGACAAAGAATAATGGGAATCTCCAGCACCTACCTCCACCCGCAGAGCCACACTCCACAGAGAATAATGGAGCCTCCAGCACCTACCTCCACCTGCAGAGCCACACTCCACAGAGAATAATGGAGCCTCCGGCACCTACCTCCACCTGCAGAGCCACACTCCACAGAGAATAATGGAGCCTCCGGCACCTACCTCCACCTGCAGAGCCACACTCCACAGAGAATAATGGAGCCTCCAGCACCTACCTCCATCCGCAGAGCCACAGTCCACATAGAGAATAATGGAGCCTCCAGCACCTACCTCCACCCGCAGAGCCACACTCCACATAGAGAATAATGGAGCCTCCAGCACCTACCTCCACCCGCAGAGCCGCACTCCACATAGAGAATAATGGAGCCTCCAGCATCTACCTCCACCCGCAGAGCCACTCCACATAGAGAATAATGGAGCCTCCAGCACCGACCTCCACCCGCAGAGCCGCACTCCACATAGAGAATAATGGAGCCTCCAGCACCTACCTCCACCCGCAGAGCCGCACTCCACATAGAGAATAATGGAGCCTCCAGCACCGACCTCCACCCGCAGAGCCGCACTCCACATAGAGAATAATGGAGTCTCCAGCACCTACCTCCACCCACAGAACCTCACTCCACATAGAGAATAATGGAGCCTCCAGCACCTACCTCCACCCGCAGAGCCACACACCACATAGAGAATAATGGAGCCTCCAGCACCTACCTCCACCCGCAGAGCCGCACTCCACATAGAGAATAATGGAGTCTCCAGCACCGACCTCCACCCGCAGAGCCACACTCCACATAGAGAATAATGGAGCCTCCAGCACCTACCTCCACCCGCAGAGCCGCACTCTATATAGAGAATAATGGAGCCTCCAGCACCGACCTCCACTCGCAGAGCCACACTCCACATAGAGAATAATGGAGCCTCCAGCACCGACCTCCACCCGCAGAGCCGCACTCCACATAGAGAATTATGGAGCCTCCAGCACCGACCTCCACCCGCAGAGCCGCACTCCACATAGAGATAATGGAGCCTCCAGCACCTACCTCCACCCGCAGAGCCACACTCCACA